>CM051244.1:128321140-128921140 GCA_027917425.1 Gastrophryne carolinensis | reverse complement strand
TGGTTCACTTGATGGTGGTGAAAGTAGGTGAGGAGGGTACTGGATACATTGCTCTGTAGCATATGCCATCCAGCGGGGGTCATCGCTTTCATGGGTGATGTAGCGTTCCCCTATCTTGCACTCCAGTTCACGCAGATCCAGCCAGGTTTGGTAATCCTAAATACAAGATAAAACCATTACTAAATAGATATGTACAGCATCGTTCATATGTTTAATGCCAACACACGCTAAAATCAATGCACAAAAACACATACTGTATTTTTCGCCCCATAAGACGCACTTATTTTCCCCAAAAGTGGGGTGGGGGTGGGGGGGGATGTCCGTGCGTCTTATCGGGCGAATGTAAAAAAAAAAAAAATTATAAAAAAAAAACCTCACCTGTTCCCGGCGCTCCCGCGTTGCCTGCCACACTGCGAGAGGCCAGATGCCGCCCTGCCTATACTAATGGGGGGAGTGGGATGCCACACTGCCTATGGGAATGGGGGGAAGGGGATGCCACACTGCCTATGGAAATGGGGGGAAGGGGATGCCACACAGCCAATGGGAATGGGGGGAAGGGGATGCCACACAGCCAATGGGAATGGGAGGAGAGGGATGCCACACAGCCAATGGGAATGGGGGGGGAAGGGGATGCCACAATGCCTATGGAAATGGGGGGAGGGGGATGCCACACAGCCAATGGGAATGGGGGGAGGGGGATGCCACACTGCCAATGGGAATGGGGGGAGGGGGATGCCACACTGCCAATGGGAATGGGGGGAGAGGGATGCCACACTGCCAATGGGAATGGGGATGCCACACTGCCTATGGGAATGGGGGGAAGGGGACGCCCCACTGCCTATGGAAATGGGGGGAGGGGGATGCCACACAGCCAATGGGAATGGCGGGAGGGGGATGCCACACTGCCATTGGGAATGGGGGGAAAGGGATGCCACACTGCCAATGGGAATTGGGGGAGAGGGGGATGCCACACAGCCTATTGAAATGGGGGGAGGGGGATGCCACACAGCCAATGGGAATGGGGGGAGGGGGATGCCACACAGCCAGTGGGAATGGGGGGAGGGGGATGCCACACTGCCAATGGGAATGGGGGGGGGGGGAGGGATGCCACACTGCCTATGCAAATGGGGGGAGGGGATGCCACACAGCCAATGGCAATGGGGGGAGGGGGATGCCACACTGCCAATGGGAATGGGGGGAGAGGGATGCCACACTGCCAATGGGAATGGGGGGAGAGGGGGATGCCACAATGCCAATGGAAATAGGGGGGAGGGGGATGCCACACTGCCAACAGGAATGGGGGGAGAGGGATGCCACACTACCAATGGGAATGGGGGGAGGCGGATGCCACATTGCCAATGGGAATGGGGGGAGAGGGGGTGCCACACTGCCAATGGGAATGGGGGGAGAGGGATGCCACACTGCCAATGCTAATGGGGGGAGAGGGGGATGCCACACTGCCAATGGGAATGGGGGGGGGAGAGGGAGGCCACACAGCCTATGATAATGGGGGGAGGGGGGTGCCACACTGCCAATGGGAATGGGGGGAGGGGGATGTCACACTGCCAATGGGAATGGGGGGAGGGGGATGTCACACTGCCAATGGGAATGGGGGGAGGGGGATGCCACACTGCCAATGAGAATGGGGGGAGGGGGATGCCACATTGTCAATGGGAATAGGGGGAGAGGGATGCCACACAGCCTATGAAAATGGGGGGGGGATGCCCCACTGCCAACAGGAATGGGGGAGAGGGATTTCACACAGCCAATGGGAATGGGGGGAGGGGGACGCCATACAGCGATAATGGGGGGAGGGGGATGCCACACTGCCAATGGGAATGGGGGGGAGGGGATGCCACACTGCCTATCGGAATGGGGGGGCACACTGCCTATATAGGGGAATAGGAGGGGGGGAATGCCACACTGGCTATGGGAATGGGGGGAGGGGGATGCCACACTGCCAATGAGAATGGGGGGAGGGGGATGTCACACTGCCAATGGGAATGGGGGGTGAGGGATGCCACACAGCCTATGATAATGGGGGGAGGGGGATGCCACATTGTCAATGGGAATAGGGGGAGAGGGATGCCACACAGCCTATGAAAATGGGGGGGGGATGCCCCACTGCCAACAGGAATGGGGGAGAGGGATTCCACACAGCCAATGGGAATGGGGGGAGGGGGACGCCATACAGCGATAATGGGGGGAGGGGGATGCCACACTGCCAATGAGAATGGGGGGAGAGGGATGCCACACAGCCTATGATAATTGGGGGAGGGGGATGCCACATTGTCAATGGGAATAGGGGGAGAGGGATGCCACACAGCCTATGAAAATGGGGGGGGGGGGATGCCCCACTGCCAACAGGAATGGGGGAGAGGGATTCCACACAGCCAATGGGAATGGGGGGAGGGGGACGCCATACAGCGATAATGGGGGGAGGGGGATGCCACACTGCCAATGGGAATGGGGGGGAGGGGATGCCACACTGCCTATCGGAATGGGGGGGGGCACACTGCCTATATAGGGGAATAGGAGGGGGGGGAATGCCACACTGGCTATGGGAATGGGGGGAGGGGGATGCCACACTGCCAATGAGAATGGGGGGAGAGGGATGCCACACAGCCTATGATAATGGGGGCGGATGCCACACTGCCAATGGGAATGGGGGAGAGGGATTCCACACAGCCAATGGGAATGGGGGGAGGGGGATGCCACACAGCCTTTGATAATGGTGGGAGGGGGATGCCACACTGTCAATGGGAATGGGGGGAGACGGATGCCACACAGCCTATGATAATGGGGGGAGGGGGATGCCACACTGCCAATGGGAATGGGGGAGGGGATGCCACACTGCCTATGGGAATGGGGGGGCACACTGCCTATATGGGGAATAGGAGGGGGGAATGCCACGCTGCTTATGATAATGGGGTGCACACTGCCTTTTTGGGAATGGGAGGGGGAATGCCACACTGGGTATACAGGGAATGGGATGGGGGCATGCTACACTGTCTATGGAATGGGGGCATCCCACACGGCCTATGGGAATGGGATAGGGGAGTGCCACACTGTCTGTAATGGTGCGTTTTTGTTTTAACATTTTTTTTTCTTATTTTCCTCCCCCAAATCCTAGGTGCATCTTATGGGCAGATGCGTCTTATAGGGCGAAACATACGGTATATGCCATGCTGCTGAATGTATCAAAAGCCGAGAGGAGAGTATGGAGCATTCAGCTGCCAAAACCCCTCTTCACAGTATAATACTACAGTACAGTAATTCCAAATTTCTCGTACAATCATTTGTTTTTGGTTACAAAGGTGGGAATCCACACAGGTATAATAATATCCATGCCAAGCATAGAAGGAATTCATCGTATGTAAATCAAGAGAGAAGGTTTCCTCAATGTTAAATGGATTGTTCCTAGCAGCGCTTTTGTCCTACGCCAGTTTGAAAAAATTCACTGGGTGCTAAGATCGAGTCCTGCATTGTCCACCGTGCACCATCTGGCATAGGGGGGAAAGCATGGCCGCAGCAACTGTCACAGTCCTGGCACACAGCCTCCATTACAGTGAACAGAGTGTGCAGGCTTAAGTCACTGTGACTGATGCAGAGCGGCGGCCATTGGTTCCATTTGTCCCAGTGACTGGGGGCAAGCAGGACCTGGTGAAAATTTTCAAAAAGGGACAAAAGGAGACTATGACTTTTTTACTCTGCCTGGAGAGACCCTTTAAGTCATTCTAACCACATTTGTTACTTTTTGTAAGTTACAGAAACTATTAAAACAGACTATAGTCAATAGGCTGGATTAAAGTAGACCAAAAACCAAGGTTTTGGTCCATGCCGTGCGAACCCCCCCCCCCCCCCCCCCCCAGGCCGCCCCATCTCGCTTCCCCATCTCGCTTCCCTTTCCCCGGTCCTACAGTGAATGTGCAGCCCTCTTGTCCTATCAGCACACTAAGATCCACTCCCGTCCCTTCCTCTATTAGCTCATCATTAGCGTAAGTAAATGGTCAGCACTGGCTCCAGGGCAGGTAAAAAAACATCCAACTTTAATTTCAACATTTATACATGGATATACATAGAAAAAAGGAGAGACCGAAATGAGAAGACGAAAAAGAAGGAAAGACGAGGGGGGCATAAGACAAAGGTAGGGCTGTCAGCATTAGTCTAGTTTTACATAAAGGAAGTCATTGTAGGAATAGCAAGGGATTCATTGAGCTCTCAGCCTGCAAGAATTATCTCCCTACATTTCATAATATACGCAGGAAAATAGGAAAAATACAATTCTGTGAAATACTCACCTGTAGAATTGGTATTATAAGTATACAGTACGTCCTGCTCCAGATAGATTACTTACACTTGGGTTATCCTCCGCCAGATGGCGCTGCACTGCAGAGACATGTAAAACAGGCTCCTCCCGGCCCCTCAAATACCCTGGGGCCTCCCACAAATCCCCAGCATTGAAAAGTAGTGAACGAGAAGCCGGGAGAATTTAACCACCCAAACTGGTAAATATAACAATGATAATCACCATACAGGGGATCCAGAATAATGCAAAACCAAGGGTGGGGTGAAGCAGGACGTACTGTATACTTGTAATACCAATTCTACAGGTGAGTATTTCACAGAATTGTATTATTCTTAGTATACAGTACGTCCTGCTTCAGATAGATTACTTACACTTGGGACATCCAATAGCAGTGTCCATAAAGTAGGGTGGGATCCCCAACAAAGAAGGTAACAGCAGACAGTTTAAACCACTGCCGCCTGCAAAACCTTGCGGCCAAAAACAGCATCAGCTGAGGCCCTAACATCAACCTTGTAAAACTTTGAAAAGGTATGAACAGAAGACCAAGTAGCGGCCTTGCAAACTTGTTCAACAGAAGCCTGGTGCTGGAAGGCGCAAGAGGCACCAATAGCACGAGTAGAATGAGCAGTAAGGCGGAAGGGAGGATTCTTCCCCTTAGCAGAATAGGCCTGAATCACAGCCTGGCGAATCCATTTGCTAATAGTAGACTTGGCAGGAGCCAAACCCTTCCTGGGCCCAGAATGGACCACAAAAAGAGCATCCTGAAGGACGCAGTGACTATCAGGTAATACTTCAGACACCTGACCACATCCAAGGAATGCAGAACCCTTTCCTTAGCGTTGCTAGGATTAGGGCACAATGAAGGAAAAACAATACCTTGATTAAAATGAAAAGCAGACACCACCTTAGGCAGAAAGTCTGGCTTAAAGCGGACCACCACCTTGTCCTGGTGTCTCTCATAGTATGGGGGCTGAATAGACAGAGCCGCCAACTCAGACACACGCCTGACCGAAGTAATGGCCACCAGAAAGACAACCTTGAGGGTAAGCACAGCCAGAGCAGCATCCTGAATAGGCTCAAAGGGAGCACCCTGCAAGGCAGACAAAACCAAGTTCAAATCCCAAACAGGGACCATAGGTTTACGTGGGGGACACACATGAGTAACCTCATGGAAGAAGGTCTTAATCAAAGAATGCTAAGCAAAAGACTTCTGAAAGAAAACAGACAGGGCAGAAACCAGACCCTTCAGAGTACTGAGTTGGAGTCCCGACTCCAACCCATGCTGTAAGAACTCCAGAAACCTGGGAACTGAAAACACCCAACAGGGAAGAGACCTAGACTCACACCAGTCAATGTAGGTACGCCATACCCTGTAGTAGATGGAAGAAGAAGTTTTCTTCCTAGCCTTCACCATGGTATCAACCACTGAGGCGGACAAGCCTTTCTCCATCAAGATGGAGGTTTCAGCAGCTAGGCCGCAAAGCCAGAGTTTGTAAATTGGGATGGCGTAAGGGGCTCTGAGTGAGCAGATCTGGCACCCCTGGCAGAACGTACTGGTCTACTGCCATCTGCACCACGTCTGCGAACCACACTCTTCTTGGCCACCTGGGAGCCAACAGAATCGCTGGCACCCCTTCCAGAGCAATCTTGCGCAGAACCCTGCCCAGCAGGGGGAATGGAGGAAGGACATACAGGAGCCGAAATTCCTGCCATGACATGGACAGAGCATCTATGGTCAAGGTCAGAGGATCCTGAGACAGGGAGACAAAGGCCGGGAGCTTGTGATTTTGACGGGACGCAACCAGATCCACATCTGGTAGACCCCAAAGGTGACATAGGGACTGGAATGCCCAGTTGCAGAGGGACCACTCTCCCTGACGAGAGGTCCCCCTGCTCAGATAGTCTGCCAGTAGATTCTCTGCCCCCGGGATGTACACAGCCGAAATGCATTGAACATTGGCCTCCGCCCATGTTAGAATCTGCGACACCTCCTGGAGGGCCCCCCTGCTCCGGGGTCCCTCCCTGATGGTTGATGTAGGCAACCGCCGTCCTGTTGTCTGAGCGCACCTGCACAGACAGACCCCGCAGGTGGTCGGTCAACTGATCCAGAACAGATCTGATCGTCCGTAGTTCCAAAATGTTGATAGGTAAGTGGGCTCCTGAGGCCCCCACCTCCCCTGGAACCGCAGACTGACAGACTGGCATCCGTGGTGACCGTCTCCCAGGAGGGGGTCAGAAAGGACCTGCCCCTCAGCAAGTTCCTGGAGTTCAGCCACCATGAAAGGGACCGCCTGACCAAGGGGGGGGGAGCACACAGACCCTGTCCAAGGACGTTGGGTCCTTGTCCCAAACTGACAGAAGGTGAAGATGTAGAGGCCTCAAATGGAACTGAGCAAAAGGCACCGCCTCGAAGCACGCCACCATCAGGCCCACCACCTGCATTCCCTGCCTGAGGGAGGGATGGAGACACGACAGCAGGAACCTCACCTGCGCAGTTAGAGCTTCCACCTTCTGTTGAGGAAGGAATATCCTTGACTGAACCGTATCCAGAATCATTCCCAGGAACGGGATCACCGAGGAAGGGGACAGAGAAGACTTGGGGTCATTGATCACCCATCCGAAGGACTCCAGGGTGGACACTACCAGCTGAGTGTCCAACTCTGCCTGCTGTAGAGACCGAGAGGTGATGAGTATGTCGTCCAGGGAGGGCAGCACGCGGATGCCCCTTGACCTCATCGGAGACATCACCCCCGCCAGCACCTTGGTGAACACTCTGGGAGCTGAAGTGAGGCCAAATGACAAGGCCACAAACTGGTAATGTTGATCTTCTAATGCAAATCTGGGGAACCTTTGGTGTCCTGAAAACACAGGGATGTGAAGGTAAGAGTCTTTGATGTCCACAGACGTCATGAAATCCCCTGGGCGCAGGGAGATGATGGCCGAGCGCAGAGTTTTCATGCGAAAAAACCCATGTTCTTGACAAATTTGTTGAGGATCTTTAAATCCAGCATAGGCCTCACTGACCCATCTTTTGGGAACTGTGAAGAGGTTGGAGTAGAACCCCTTGCCTCTTTCTCTTAAGGGGACCCTGCAAATGACCCCCAGACCCAGAAGGCCTTGCATGGCCTGCGCCAACACCTGAGCTGAGACAGGGTCCTGGGGGATCTGGGACGTGATGAATCTTGGGGGAGGCCGCACAGCAAACTCTATCTTGTAACCGGAGGACACTACCTCCTGAACCCACCGGTCTGAGACGTAATGCCTCCAGATGTGAGCAAAGTGCTCAGCCGACCCCCCACCCTGACAGGGAAGGGGCGCCCCATCATGCCTGAGCGGGCTTGGGAGAAGATTTGGGCTTAGCCCCCCCAGGAGGTGCCAGGACGTCGTCCTCTGCTCCTGTGCCAGGAATCTGCAAGAGCCCCCGCGAAGGACACCCCTTTTCCTTGTTTAGCACCACTGTAGGGGAGTGAAAGGGAGCCCTGGCCCCAAAAGGTCAGAGACTGCCGTCTGTGCTGGGGTAACTTACCTCCTTTAGCAAAAAGGTCTAGGCGGTCCCCAAACAGGCGTAGCCCCTTAAATGGAAGCCCAGGGAGGGCCTTCTTTGCAGCATTGTCAGCAGCCCACTGGCGCAGCCAAACCGCGCGGCGTATAGCTACCACCAAGGCAGAAGTTCTCGCACACATCCTAATGGCATCATCAAAGGCAGATAGGATAAAGTTTACAAACACATCACAGTTAGACAGTGCATTAAACACATCAGGTAGCAAACGTCAAGTATACTTCTGATCAGGGACCTGAGCGCCACAGATGTAATGGCCGAGGCGCAAACCGGGTGAAGTGCCGTCCCCACAAATGCAAAGGCATGGCACAACCAATTGGTCAATGCGCCGTCCTCGGCATCCCGCAGAGCAGTAGAGTCAGGGGAGTGCATAACAGAGGTGTTAGACAGCCCTAGAATAGGAGCATCCACCTCGGGAGGGGATGACCAGCACTTGACCATATCAGCAGGAAAGGGGTACTTTCTGTCCCAACTCTTAGGTATACCGGGGAGTCTACTGGGACGTTCCCACTCCTTAAGCACGAGATTATTGAAATGGGTTTGCTCAGGACAAGCCTTAGCAGTATGAAAAAGCTCACCCCTTTGCCTCGGAGCCGCAACAGGGGGAGAGATGGACAGAACCTCAAAAATCTGAACCAGCAGTCTGTCAGTATCATCCGGGGCCCAGGAGTCAGAGCCAGAATCGTCATGACCCCTGGGTCTCTCAACAGATGAGCCTGAATCAGAAAACAGCTCCCCTTCGTCCGAGGGGGTATAGCCACATAGATGCAACAACTCATCAGACTCCATAGGGAAAAGAGTGGCATCAGGGGTTAAGTGACGCTTTTAGCAGTGGACTTACGCGCTAAAGTATTAGCAATCAATTTTTCAACACTGGCCAGTCTAGCAGACACATCAGGCTGAGAATCCCCGCTTGTATGCAATTCAATGGGGGTGAGACTCAAGCTTGGGGGAGTAGGTGAAGTGTGACGAGGTGCAGGCCCAGCCACAGGAGGGGCAGATTGCAACGTTAGGACCTGCTGTGCGCAAGGAACACGGACCTGTGCATTGTCACCGCTAATAGGCGAGACCCCACAAGCTACACACAGCCGGGCTTGTCCCGAAGGAACCCCGGTCACATTATCCTGAGATGCCTCCATATGGTGATTATTAGGCACAATATGCCAGTAGGGATTGACGCTATAAAGCAACCCTGGATGCCCCAATGACCTGCTACGGAAGTGGGAGTAATTATACAAGGCCCAACTATCAATTACACCGGGCCGGGAGAAGCCAATGGATTCACCCGTCTGAAAGACAAATGGGAAGAAGGGGTGTCAGAACCAAACACACTAAAATGAGTATGAAGTCGCCCGCGAGGGCACTTACGGATCGCGATAAGTAGAACCGTCACACACGCGCGCGCGACCTGACAAAAAGGCGCCGAGAGTACCTCGAAGGGCGGGCCAGAGCGAGCCGTGACGCAGAGCGCGCCAAGCCAGGCCCCCGCCCCCCCCTCGAAGAGCGCGAAGCCCACAGACAAGAAACCAATGAGAACGCAGAAGCGTCTGAGGTAACGGCGCCGCCCGGCGCGGAACATCCAAATGAAGGAAAAGACGCGCGCGGCGGCGGCATTTGCAATAGTAAAAAGACAAGTCAGCGCGGCGGCTGACACCACATATACTAGTCAAAAAACATGACAAAAAGCCGTATGCACGAATCACAATACACGCTCACCCCCCCCCCCCCCCCCCCCCCCCCGAAGGCTACAGGGAGAATGAGGGAGGATGGCGGCCCTCTGTACAGGACCCACCGCTACACGAGGCATGTGACAATAATGCGGGAGGGGCATCCCATAAAGGCTCACCATCAGCCTATACCTCCTACCCTTTGGTGGGGGTCTGCGGTGGAGCAGCGCTCCATCAGCACGCATGGTGCCGCCTACCTTCACCCGACCAGCGCAGCCCAGGCTGGGAGGCACATCACACGAGGAACGGGTGGGAATAGTCCAACAGGGCCGCAGGCTAATAGCCCCGCTCACCTGCGAGAGAGTGATAATTTCATGTCTTCGCAGTAAGCACTGCAGAGAAATCTGGGGATTTGTGGGAGGTCCCTGGGTATTTGAGGGGCCGGGAGGAGCCTGTTTTACATGTCTCTGCAGTGCAGCGCCATCTGGCGGAGGATAACCCAAGTGTAAGTAATCTATCTGGAGCAGGACGTACTGTATACTAAGAATATCTACCCAACCATGATATATCCAATATGTGTGCGGGAGTCCATGTGGGCATTCAATGTGCATAGTGGTTTACCAACAGGTAATTTAACATCAAACAGGATCTTTCGCATGGTAAGGACATCTACTAGTTAAACAACGATTTGTAGGAACAACTTGGAAAACAGAGTATGCATTGTAGTCCATAGCGCCATCCCTGAAACCTTTATCAGTACAGTAGAAGTAACATTCTCCAGCTAGGCCTTGCCATTACAGAAAGACTGGCAGCATGCTGGCGAATAACTGTTGCTAAGTTATGTTGCAAATATTGTATCTCTGACCTCTACAAGCACTGCTGCATTCTCTCTAAATACCGTTTCTAGTGAAAGTTTCTAATGGTGCAATTTGGTTGTAAGGCTTCCCAAGGCTGGAGGGTTTAAAGCAGATATTTTGCCTGGGAGCTCATTTTAGCATTTACAGGAATCGGAGTATGGGTCATTAGACCCATATCAGAAAAAAGGAAACCATCTCCCCCCCAGACCAATTTTTTACAAACATGCTGAGGCAGAGGGGGTGAGGCCGCATTAAGAAATAAAGTTGTAATAGACTTCAAAATAAACCAGAAAGCATAATAAAATTAAAATAGCACGTCATTAAATAGGAAAGGCCACTTTCGTGACTACTAGACACAGACTAGAACCCCTTTGCTGCATTAGCTCCCTGGTTTACCTGAGGTCATTGGCTTGGGTCATTGGCTTGCCATTTATCATTTTCCAGAAAAGCCCTGCATTTAGTGATCCCAACACTTGGGGTTCGATTCAGAGCTAGTAAAGAATTATCACTCCTTTTTCATCAGTCAATGACAGGTTACTCTGCTAAAAAAGGTTTGAAAATTCTCACCTGGCTCTGAATAGACCCTTAGTCTCCGTTTTACAGCTTCGGTCTCACCAGATGTATGTAGTGGAGTATAAGACTAGAGCAAGGTGCCCATAAAGAGTGTGCGCTTTATGCCCCCGTTTCTATAAACAGAATAATCGACCAATCGGAGAGCAATGGTTGATGTGTTGGCTAATTGTTCACTAAAACGATAATTGCAGAGATCGCTGATGCTGTGCACTTCACTTAGGAAGTTGACACAGTAGGGTGGAGTGTAGTTCTTGCACCTTCTTTGTATCGTCCTATTTGTGGTTGATTGTGGTTTCCACTTGTCAACGTTTAGACAAACAAAACATTTTATGAGAGCTAAAACGATAGGACGCTTGACCAACAAACAAATTCTGGTTCATCGCTCAATCGCAGAGGGCATTTCTATTATCACAGATTGTGGAAGATTTAGCAATTTTTCGTCTGCAAATTGATTTGTGGAAACAAACCCTTAGTCTGGTCTCATACGCCACAGAGAGCCATATTGAAGATCACCAAGATGCTGGGCATCAGAAGCATCATACACACTGAGGAGAGGAGAGTGGGGTGAAGTGCACAGGGGCAGGTTAAAGCTGTGCTTTTCCTGACCCCAGCTCTGCTCCGCCTGTGCAAAGGACAGCAATCCCAGAATGCAGGGTGGCATAGTCAGAAGACACTTCCTGTCTGCAGGCTGCCTGATGCTCCATGAGCTGCCATCTTGGATGTTTAAAGGTTTAGAATATGCACTAGGTGCAGGTAGGATGCTTTTTAATGTGGGCAATCTGTATGTACAGGGTGGGGGAAACATATAAGATGGGTGAAGGTCCGCTTTAGGTCCATCACACTTAAGACGCGTTAACTGTGGTGACCACTCCATAACCTCCATTTTCCTCCTCTTTCACTGGAGGGCCAACTTACCCTTCAAATTTTTAAGGAAATTGGAAGGCGAGTCAAGTTCCCTCAAATGCACAGCTTCTGAACGCAAATAATTCCCTATTAATTTCTGATAACATGCAGCATTCAATTTTACCTAAATTCTATGTCCTGCTGTAGATGTAACGTCCCTAACAAATGAGAACCACAAAAGACTCCACAGGGTGGTACTTTTCTTTATCCCTTTTGACGATAATAATTAGGTCCAGAAAGTTTCATTATGGTTTCATCAATTTCAAATACTTTAATTTACAGGCTTCAAGGCCTGTTTAGTGCATTTTAAAAAAACTTTTCTTGCTGGTCGGTCCAATAGACAGATCTATTGATTTTCCTATGTCACATTATTCAGGAATGTAGTGGGCAAAGGTTTCTCATATATATTCAGAGTCCCCCTTTACAAGCTAAGTTGTCGCAGGTGTCTAAATATGTGCGTCAACCTTTGTGTATATTAATCAGGACAAATATTCATGAGAATTATAACGTTTATCAGAATAATTAGGCTGATTCCAGGCAACATCATTCATATAAATAGGCAACATTTTGATAATACCCCGTTTCTGAAAATAAGCTCTAGTAAGAATTTTCAGCGTTTTTTGCTAATGCGTGAAATAATACAATTCTGTGAAGTACTCACCTGTAGAATTGGTATTATACGTATACAGTACGTCCTGCTCCAGATATAATACTTACACTTGGGCTATCCTCCGCCAGAGGGCGCCGCGCACTGCAGACATGCAAAAACAGGCCCCTCCCGGCCCCTCACACACCCAGGGACCTCCCACAAATCCCCAGCATTGAAAAGCAGTGAACCAGAAGCCAGGAGAATCCAACCACCAAAACAACTGGTAATGATAACAATAACAACAAATCACCATACAGGGGATCCAGAATAATGCAAAAAACCAGGGTGGGGTGGAGCAGGACGTACTGTATACGTATATTACCAATTCTACAGGTGAGTACTTCACAGAATTGTATTATTCTAAGTATACAGTACGTCCTGCTCCAGATATAATACTTACACTTGGGACATCCAATAGCAGTGTCCATAAAGTAGGGTGGGATCCCCAACATAAAAGTCACAGCAGACAGTCGAGACACTGTCACCTGCAACCTTGCCACCGAAGGCGACGTGAGCAAAGGCTCCAACGCCAACATCATAAAAACCCTTGAAAGGGTATGAACCAAAAACCAAGTAGCGGTTTAGCAAACTTGTACAACAAAACCTGGTGGTGAAAGGCAAAGGATACCGAGTCACCAGTAGAATCAGAAGAAAGTGAGAGAACACATCACATCGAAGGAATAGGCCTGAGTAACAGCCTGACAAGACCAAATCTTCCCTCGGACCAGAAGGAAAAACCATCCAAGTAAAGGCTAGGCCAAGGGCCGCTTAACCCCTGGAAGCAGACGAGATCAGGCACATACAGAGGTAGGTGCCCACAAAACCCCAAGGGGCATCAGTCCCCCTAAGGGACCAGAAAAATCCAGGAAAAAAATTTTAACACCTGATGAGGGAAAATAAATCCCCTTGTCTCAGAGTTACTAGGAATAAGGCACAGAAGAAAGGCAATGTCTTAAATACATGAGCCTAAGCCACCACCATAGGTAGAAGGTCAGGCGTAAGGCGGAGCACCACCTTATCCTGGTGCATATCAAGGAACGAGGGCTAGCGAAACAGAAACCCCCCGCTCAGACGCACGTCTGACTGAGCCAGCAGACCCAAGGGACAACGTTGAAGGTAAAAGACAGCCCGACAGCATCCTGAATCGGCCCAAAAGGAACGTCCCACAAGGCAAACGGAATAAAAATTCAAATCCCAACAGGGACCATAGAATTAAGTGGGGCACGCAATGAACGACCCCCGAAAGAAAGCTTAGTCGAGGGAAATAAGCAAAAGACTTCTGCCGGAAGGCGGACAGGGTAGAACCTGACCCTTCAGAGTACCGAGTTGGGGAGCCAACTCCAAGCCGTGCTGTAATAACTCTAGAGCCCTGGGAACAGAGAATGCCCAACAGGGAAGAGACCTAGACTAACACCAATCCATATGGGTACGCCATACCTCATAAGAATGGAAGAAGAGCCCTGCTCTCAGACTTCCAATAGAGGAGAGAAGCCTGTCTCCATAAGGACGGAGGAACCAGCAGTCAGGCCGGCTAGGCAGACTGTAGAATTGGAGTGACGTAAAGGAGGCCCTGAGCGAAACAGGGCGACACCCCTAGCAGAAAGTACAGAACTACTACCCTAAGGTATCACGTCTGCGAATCCACACTCCACTAGGCCACCAATATCAATGGTCCCTCTACCAGAGCGATTCTGCACAGAACACCGCCTAGCAGGGGGAAGGGAGACAAGACATACAGGCCAGAATGTCCCGTCATAAAAATACTAAAACCTCATGACACGGCCAGAGCAACCAGGGACAGGGAAACGAGTGGCAAGAGCTTGAAATAGTGACGGGGCACCAAACAGATCCACACTGGTTGAACTTCATAGTGGCCCAAGAATTAGCACATCCTGTCACAGAGGGACCTCCACAGGAGCGAATACCAATGATATGCAGGCAACATTATCCTCCCCCCAGATCAGGAACATATACCTTCCTGGGGGACCATCCTGCTCCAAGTCCCACACAGATGATTAAGGTAGGCCACCGTCGTCAGACAGACAGAGCGCCGCCCAGCAGGCAGGCCGGTAAGAGAAGTCAAGCGAGATAGCATCAGCCTGAAAACTCACTGTTTCAATACTAATAGGTGCAAAGACCTCCTAAAAGGCCCCATGTTCCCCACACCCGCATGGGGTTACAGAAGAAAACCTCCCCATCAACCTGATAGGTTGGCATCCACGGTGATCGTCTCTAGGGAGGGCAAGAAGGGAACTGTCCCCCGACAGCTTCCTAGAGTAAATCCGCTCAAAGAGGGACTCCTAACCAAGGGGGAAGGCACACATGATCCCACTCCAGGGATGCTGGGTCCCAGTCCAGTATTAAAAATAGAAGCTGCGGAAAAGCCCCAGGTAGAGGAGTATAGGGGACTTCATCTAAGCAAGTCACCAAACGGGACCACCAGCTGCATTCTTGCCTGGTGAAGGGACTGGAACAGCAAGGAGGGACTGAACCCATGCAACCAGATTGTCCACCTTATTGTTGAGGAAGGAAGATTCTCTCCTGAACCGAACCTAGATTCATCCCTAGGAATGGGGATACCAATCAAGAGGACAAGGAGGACTAGAGGTGAATGAACACCCATCCAAAGGACTCCCAAGGGACGCCACCAGCCGAGTAGCTAACTCGACCTGACAGAGATTGGGAAGCGAAAAGGACCACCTGGCAGGTCTCACGCGGGCGCCCCTTGGTCTCAGAGACATAGCCTCCATCAGTACCTTGGTGAGCACTCTGGAGGCAGAAGAGAGGCCAGATAACAAGGCCACGGGTTAGCAGCGTTGGACATCCAACACAAACCTGAAGAGCTTCGGCGTCTAGAAGACACGGGGAAGTGAACATAAGCATCCTTGATCTCCCCAGAAGGCAAGGGCCCACTAGGCGCAAAGCGCTGGTGGCCCATCCCAGATTTTTCATGCCGAAACTGCCTGAAATAGTAGAAATGCCGACAACCTTGAAATCAGAAGGGCAGACTGACTCATCCTTTTGGGAGAATGTGAAGGGGTTGGTGTAGCGGCACCTGCCTCTGCCTGATAAGGGCAAACTGCAAGTGACCTCCAGGCCCCGCAGGCCGTGCAAGGCCTGCACCAGCAGCCGAACGTAGGCAGGGATCAGGAGTACCCTGACAATCATGGGGGAGGCCACGCAGCAAACTTTATCCTGTATGCGGAAGGAAACTACCTCCTGTATCCACCAGAAAGAGGCAAAATGCCTCCTGACAGGAGCAAGGTGCTGCAGTCATCCCCTCACCCAGGTAGGCGAGGGCGCCCCATCATGCTTGAGGGGATTTGTTGGAAGATTTAGGTTTAGTCCCGCTGGAGGGCCCAGAGCGTTGTCTGTTGCTCGTGGGGCAGGGGTCTGCACGAAGACTCCGGGAGGACACCCCTGGTTCTTGTTTAACGCTATGGTATGGAGGGGGAGGGGAGTCTCTGTCCCGAGGGGGCCGAGATGGGCGCCTGCGCCAGGGTGATTTGCCCTTTTTTCCCAAACAGGTCCAGACGGGCCCCCAAACAGGCGTTGCCCTCTAAAGGGGAACCTGGTAAGAGCAGCATAGTCAGCACCCCACTCCCGCAGCCAGACCAAGCGACGCATAGCCACCACGAGGGCGGAGGTCCTCGCACACATTCTAATGGTGTCATCCATAGCTAAAAGGATAAATCTTACAAATACATCACAACTGGAGAGTGCATTAAACACCTCCCAGGAGAGATCGTTAGCGTGATGCTCAAGCATCTGTCCGATGAGGGTTCTGGCGGCCACTGCAGTGATGGCTGCGGCACAGACCGGGCGCAGCGCCGTTCCTGCACAAGAAAAGGAGTGTGAAGCCAGCTTATCCATGAGCCGGTTCTCGGCATCCCGAAGGGTCCTGTAAGCAGGAGCTGCAATAAAGGGGGGGGGGGGGGGGTTTAGGAACCCCAATGATCGGTGCGTCTACCACAGGGGGCGAAGTCCAACAATCAACCATCTCGGGGGGAAAAGGGTATTTCCAATCCCAGTCCCCTGGAAGTTTACCGGGGTGTTCCCATTCCTCGAGTACAAGAGCATGGAAGTGAGCCTGCTCTAGGAATTCCAAGTGCGGTGTCGCTGTATGGAAATGCTCCCCTCTCGGCTTGGAAGCCGCATTAGGGAGAGAGATAGACAGGGCCTTAAAGATCCTAATCAACAAACCAATGGTGTCAAACTGGTTCCAATCTTTGTGGTCAGAATCGTCATGACTCCTCGGCTCCTCATCAGATGAGCCCGAGTCAGAGAACAGCCCTCCTTCATCAGAAGGGGTGCAGGCACGCGGAGTAGTGAACTCCTCCGATCCTTTAGCAGAGGCAAAAACAGGGGGCGTCGAGGACCGCTTCTTACCAGGACCCGAGCGCTTTGTAGACCCCGTAATAACCTGGTCAGCCGTAGGCAGTCTGGAAGACGCAGCCGGCTGCAACTCCCCACTAGTATGCGACTCAGCAGAAGCGAGATTTAAGCCTGGGGGTAGGGATTTATGCAATAGGCAACCCTGGATGTCCCAAAGGCCCGCTAGGAATGTGGGAGATGTTTTGTAAGCCCGCTACGAGTTATGTTAGGCCGGGAGAAGCCACCGGAGTCTTTGACGTCTGAAAGACAGAAGGGGAAAAAGAGGTGTCAGGGCCATGCGCAGCAGAACAAAATGACTAATGATGAAAATCGCCCACGAGGGCACTTACTGACCAGGGGAGGAGAAGGGCCGCCAACACGCGCGCGAAGATCAACAAAATGGCGCTGACCGAACCTCGGAGGGCGGGTCTAAACTGGGCGTGACACGGAGCGCGCCACGCCAGGTCCCCGCCTCCCCCAAAGAGCGCGAAGCTCTGAAGCAGACGTTAAAGGCTTGAGAAGCCAAGCATAGAATATGCCAGTAAAGGCATCTGCTAGTGGATACTCGTAAAGTCTAAATACGCCGCCACCATTCTGACGCCCGTAGGCGTGCACAAAAATTAGTTTCCTGCCAAGATGCAGGATAATAAAGCAGGACAGGCTGTACACTATTGCATAGAAAATTGAGAAAGGCCAAAAACAACGGCGGCAGCCAGAATAGAAGGAGCAAGCAGCGCGGCTCTGACACCTAGTTGCCGGTCAGGGGCAAAAGCACGGCCATAAGTGTGACAATACCGTACACTGAGACCGCCAACAGACCCCCCCCCCCTTCTTTTCCCCCGAATACGGGGGGAAACGAGGGAGGACGGCGACCCTTTACACAGGGTCCACCTCTACAGGGGGCATGGGGCAATAATGCGGGAGGGACATCCACTATGAGGCTCACCATCAGCCTAAACCGCCTACCCTTTGGTGGGGGACTGCGGTGGGGCATGGCTCCGTTAAGCACACATAGTGCTGCCTACCTTCACCCGACCAGCGCAGCCCAGGCTCGGAGGCACATCACAAGGAGGACGGGTGGGAATAGTCCAACAGGGCCGCAGGCTGTAATAGCCCCGCTCACCTGCGAGAGAGTGATACTTCATGTCTTCCCAGTCAGCACTGCAGAGAAATCTGGGGATTTGTGGGAGGTCCCTGGGTGTGTGAGGGGCCGGGAGGAGCCTGTTTTTGCATGTCTGCAGTGCGCGGCGCCCTCTGGCGGAGGATAGCCCAAGTGTAAGTATTATATCTGGAGCAGGACGTACTGTATACTTAGAATATAAGCCCTACCCTGAAAATAATCCCTAGTTACAATTCATAATCCAGCTGCTGGGCTTCAGCAGAGGAATGGGAGCATCTTTAAAAGGAGAATGAGGACACATGACTGTAAAGATGGGTATGAACATATCACAGCTGTAAAGAAGGGTGAGGACAGCTCAAGACAGGTAAGCTTGTCTGTTGGCAGTGAAATGTCCAATCTTGCTGGCTCTACCTCAGCCTGCCGCCATGTTGGGCACACGGACGAATCCTCCGCTGCCAGCTGGCTCCGCGCACGTGCTGCACCGGAGCTGCTGTACTTTCCCAGCTGCCAGACTATAAGACATCCCCTGAAAATAAGCTATAGCACCTATTTTCGGAGCAAAAATGAATATAGGACCTCTCCTATTTTCAGGGAAACATGTTAAATGCATTATCTAACCACAATCCCTCTATGTGCCACTCATGGTGATAAGATCACATCCTTTTGGTAAATAAACGATTAATTCCAGTGGCTCCGACTGATGAGTAAATGCAATATTGTTGGTAAGTAAACACCATGTAATTAGCTTCTGTTTTCTGAAGGCAAACTTCTTCATTTTAGGCTTGCATATAATGGCAGTTCAGTAGATAGGGCAGCTTGGTAGAGCCAAATCTCATTCTGCTTTGTGATTCAATTAACAGTATGTAGTTTAAAGCAAGTTTTGAATTTCCAATGGATTGTATGCTCACCTGTAACCAAGTATGGTTGAGCGTTTTGTCCACGCTGTAGCGTTTCCTCATCTTTACTTGCAGCAAGTTGTTAATGAGGTCAATAGCTAAAGAGAAACAACAATTTTAAAGTTATGGATCACGTGCAGTATTTGTTAAAAAAACTCATCCTGTCAAGCGTAAAAAATTACAGATTGTTTTTACTAATAATTGTCCCTGACAATTAATACCATGACTCAAAGTTGGCATTTAAAGGTGGTGTATTGAGAATTTGTGTAATATTAAATATCTATATAAATACATCAGCAAATGAGAGGAGGGGTCGCTTATACACCCGAACTGCATAAAACTCCAGCCAAGCTTGTGTTTTTTTTTTCCTCCTGGTAGGAATAAAATCCAGAAGTGACAGAACCTTTGGCCACTTAGGATCTCAGAGCAAGCTATTCAACTTCCTGACCAGTTAAATATCCTATACGCTGATCTGACTAAGGTTGCCGTTTCTTTGTAAAGGATGGCAGCTAGCAGTAAGATAGTATACCATGTCCTTAAAAATGTGATCATAACCTCAGAATACCGCCTCTTTGTTCCAAAGGTGGCTTGGCAGACAACATGAAAACCACAAGGATTAACACCCTTAGAAACACTATTGTGAAATTGTGTAATATTAAAAACCCATATAAACACGTTGGCTAATGAAAGGAGGGGTCACTTATACAGCGGAACTGAATAAAACTCCCACCAAGCTTGTGGTTTTCTTCTCCTGGTAGGAATAAAATCCAGGGGTGACAGGTTTAGTGTATCAGGGGTGATAGAACCTGTCACCCGATTTCCTCTTTCTTCCATTAATATAAATAAAAAACAAGCCTGGCTGGATATTTCTTGATGTGGGGTGTATAAGTGACCTCTCTTCCCACCATCCAGCATAAATTATATATATTATATATGAATTTTTATTATTGGCCCATTTTTTTGCGATAGTTCTCCTTTACGTAATGATAAGGAAATTTTATTTAATTTAGTTTAAAAGCTTGACAAGAATCTGTAGTCTGCAGAATGTGAGGTATAGATGACTCCCTTACATGTAGTAGCTCACCCTTGCTATAGGGAAAGTGTATAGCATGACCTACACATGAAGAGGACATGAATAGTTGTCAGCTGAACCAGCAGAATGAGATCATATGCACTGTAATGCTTGTTCTTCTGTGATTGGTTGAAACATATGTTAGCCCAAGTCTGTTTTTAAGCAATGCCCACTTGTTTTACTATAATAAAACTCAGCAGAGGTCATTAAGACAGAGGACCTCCCTGAGGAGTACAGAAACCACATTGTGTCCGTGTGCCTTTGGGTGAAAAGAGGTTACCAGGATTCGGACTCCCTTAAGCACAGCTTTACCTTGACGTAGTTTGCGTCTACCTGAAAATACCCCAACGGTAAGTAACAGATGCTTCTGTTCCTATACAGTCCTCACAAGGGTGTCCTCTGCTTGGAGTCGGGCACCTATAGCAACCATCTGTTGTTTCCGGACATAACACGTGACAGACCATTTATCCACAGACTTGTGAGCACAGGATTCTAAAACCTCAATAGAGTAATTTAACTTTTATGAAAACTTGCTGCATCTATAAGTTGCATGCTCCTGGGCTGGGCTTACACCGATGCATTTGCAATACCCAAGAATCGAGATTGTACAGTGATTCAACAATGAATGCCGTTCAATGTATCGAACTGTGTTGCATATGTGTGTGACCCATAGACTTACATGGGCCCCAATTTTATTGCTTTTACCAGCAAATCGACTAGTTATCCTAACGTCCTGGAGTTAAGGAGGCCTGAACGTCTCTGGTCCTTGGTTAATCTTGGAAAATCAGTGTATGCAACATTGACCAGACATTATTTATCCTGAGCTGGGTTGATTAATCAATATGTTAGACAATTTCAATATACTGCGTGTGAGTGAGAGTGAAAGTGTGTGGGGGGCAGTAGAATATCTATAATTACCACTTGGAGGGCCTTGTTCACATAGGATCTCCAGAAGTCACCCGCTTGAATACTGAAACAGATCCAGGTACTCATAGAAAAATACAATTATCTGAGTACTCACCTGTAGAATTGTTTTTACTGTGCACAGCACGGCCCGTTTCATGTAGTCCTTACGTCTGGGGTATTCCGCCACAAGGTGGCGCAGTGTACTGCAGAAGAATTGTGGCTCCTCCCGGCCCCATATAAAAACCAGAATCACCCATAGACCTCCAGTGTTGAAAAGCAGTTATACAAGAAGCTGGGAGGTAATAAAAGGTAAAAAGAACCCTCACAACTAACTTTGGAACAAATCACCATACAAAGGCAACCAAAGATAACGATAACAAGGGAGGGATGAAACAGGCCGTGCTGTGCACAGTAAAAACAATTCTACAGGTGAGCACTCACAGAATTGTATTTTTCCTAGTGCACAGCACGGCCTGTTTCATGTAGTCCTTACGTCTGGGACATCCAAAAGCAGTGTCCGTAAGGTAGGGTGGGATACCCAAAGAGTGACAGCGGGCAGGTTAAACCACTACCGCCTGTAGTACCTTGCGGCCAAAAGCAGCAAGAGCTGAGGCCTTAACATCAACCTTGTAAAACTTGAAAAAAGTATGAACAGAAGACCAAGTAGCGGCCTTACAAACTTGTTCAACAGAAGCTTGGTGCTGAAAAGCCCAAGAAGCACCAATAGCACGAGTGGAATGAGCAGTAACCCGAAAGGGGGGTTCCTTCCCCTTAGCAGAATAGGCCTGCTCCACTGCCTGACGAATCCACTTGCTGATAGTAGACTTGGCCGGAGGCAAACCCTTCCTAGGTCCAGCAGGAAGAACAAAAAGAGCATCAGTAGCAACCAAATAAAACTTTAATGCCCTGACAACATCCAGAGAATGAAGGATCCGTTCCTTAGAATTAGCAGGGTTAGGACACAAGGAAGGTAAAACAATGTCCTGATTGAGATGAAAAGCAGACACAACCTTGGGCAGGAAATCCGGTTTAAGTCGGAACACCACCTTATCCTGATGCCTTTCAAAATAAGGAGGTTTAATCAGGCCCATCAGCTGTATCCCCTGCCTTGGTGAAGGTACGGGGACAGCTAGTAGAAACTGAACTTGTGCAAGCAGATGTCCACCTTCTGCTGAGGAAGGAATATCCTTGCCTGAACAGTGTCCAGATTCGAACTTGGTGGTGGCTGATCACCCAACCAGATGACTCCAGGATAGACACCACCAGCTGAGTATCCAACTATGCCCGATGTAGAGGCTGGGAAGTGATGAGGACGTCCAGGTAGTGCAGCACGCGGACGCCCCTTGGCCTCATCAGAGACATCACCCCCGCCAGCACCTTGGTGAGCACTCTGGGAGCTGAAGAGAGGCCAGATGGCCAGGCCACAAATTGGCAGTGTTGATCCTCCAACGCGGATCTAAGGATCTTGGTGTCCTGAAAACACAAGGATGTGAAAAGTAAGCATCTTTGATATCCACAAACGGCATGAAGCCCACGGAGCAAGGAGCAAATGGCCGAGCACAGAGTTTGCATGAGGAAAGCGCCTGTACTTGACAAATTGCTGAAGATCTGTGCATCCAAAATGGGCCAGACTGACCCATCTTTTTTGGGAACAGTGAGAAGGTTGGAGTAGGGTCCCTTGCCTCTGTCTGTTAAGGGAAATCTGCATGGCCTGCGCCAGCATCTGAGCAGAAGCAGGGACCCGGTAATCATAGGGGGGGGGGGGGGACGCACAGCAAACACCATCTTGTAGCCGGAGGACACTACTGCCTAAATCCACCGGTCTGAGGCGTGGTGCCTCCAGACTTAAGCAAGGTGCCGCAGCCGTCCCCTCGCCCAGGAGGGCGCCCCATCACGCTTTAGGGGACTTGGGAGAGGATTTGAGCATAGCCCCCCCAGAGGAGCAGGGGTGTTGTCTTCTGCTCCTGGGACAGGGAGTTGCGGGAGCCCCCCGCGAAGGACACCCCTGGTTCCTGTTTAACACCATGGTGGGGGGTGGAAGGGGGGCCCTGGCCCCGAAGGGCCCGAGACAGCCGTCTACGCTGGGGTAACTTACCTCTCCTACCAAACAGGTCTAGGCGGGCCCCAAACAGACGCAGCGCTTTAAAGGGGAGCCCGGTAAGGGCCTTCTTCGCAGCATTGTCAGCACCCCACTGTTGCAGCCAGAGTAAGCGACGTATAGCCACCACAAGAGCAGAAGTTCTTGCATTCTAATGGTGTCATCCAATGCTAATAGGATACATTTTACAAACACATCACAATTGGAGAGTGCATTAAACACATCCCAAGGGAGATCATCAGGAGCACGATCAAGCATTTTCCTGATGAGGGTTCTAGTGGTCACAGCAGTAATGGCAGAGGCACAGACCGGGCATAGCACCGTCCCCCCAAATATGCAAAGGCGTGGGAGGCCAGCAGGTCAATGCGCCGGTCCTCAGCATCCCGAAGGGTAGTATAGTCGGGGGGATGCAAGAAAGGGGTGTTAGATGGCCTATGATCGGGACATCCACCTCAGGGGGGGAACGACCAACATTTAGCCACGTCAGGGGGAAAAGGGTACTTACTATCCCAATCTCCTGGAACCCCTGGAAGTTTACTGGGGCACTCCCATTCCTTGAGCACAAGGGTATGGAAATGTGCCTGCTCTAGAAATTCCAAGCGTGATGATGCTGTATGGAAACGCTCCCCTCTTTGTCTGGGAGCCTCACCAGGGGGAGAGATAGACAGAACCTTAAAGATCTTGATCAATAATCTGTCAGTGTCATCCTGGATCCAGGGGTCAGGGTCAGAGTCTTCATGAGCCTCCGGTCTC
Source organism: Gastrophryne carolinensis (assembly GCA_027917425.1). NCBI lineage: Eukaryota > Metazoa > Chordata > Amphibia > Anura > Microhylidae > Gastrophryne > Gastrophryne carolinensis. The sequence continues at coordinate 128,897,404 of CM051244.1, read as the reverse complement.
TCATCAGATGAGCCTGAGTCAGAAAAGAGCATCCCATAAGGCTCACCATCAGCCTATACCGCCTACCCTTTGGTGGGGGACTGCGGTGGAGCAACGCTCCTTAAGCACACATGGTGCTGCCTACCTTCACCTGTTCAGCCTGTTTTGCATGTGTCTGCAGTGCAGCGCCATCTGGCGGAGGATAACCCAAGTGTAAGTAATCTACCTGGAGCAGGACGTACTGTATACTAAGAATAAATACAATTCTGCGAAATACTCACCTGTAGAATTGGTATTATAAGTATACAGTACGTCCTGCTCCAGATAGATTACCTACACTTGGGTTATCCTCTGCCAGATGGCGCTGCACTGCATAGACATGTAAAACAGGCTCCTCCCGGCCCCTCAAATACCCGGGGACCTCCCACAAATCCCCAGCATTGAAAAGCAGTGAACAAGAAGCCGGGAGAATTGGACCACCCAAAAACTGGTAACTATAACAATGATAACAATCACCATACAGGGGATCCAGAATAATGCAAAAACCAGGGTGGGGTGGAGCAGGACCTACTGTATACTTATAATACCAATTCTACAGGTGAGTATTTCACAGAATTGTATTATTCTTAGTATACAGTACGTCCTGCTCCAGGTAGATTACTTACACTTGGGACATCCAATAGCAGTGTCCATAAAGTAGGGTGGGATCCCCAATAAAAAGGTACCAGCAGACAGTTTAAACCACTGCCGTCTGCAAAACCTTGCGGCCAAAAACAGCATCAGCTGAGGCCTTAACATCAACCTTGTAAAAAAGGTATGAACAGAAGACCAAGTAGCGGCCATGCAAACTTGTTCAACAGAAGCCTGGTGCTGGAAGGCCCAAAAGGCACCAATAGCACGAGTAGAATGAGCAGTAAGGCGGAAGGGAGGATTCTTCCCCTTAGCAGAGTAGGCCTGAATCACAGCCTGACGGATCCATTTGCTGATAGTAGACTTGGCAGGAGCCAAACCCTTCCTAGGACCAGAAGGGACCACAAAAAGAGCATCAGTTTTCCTGAAGGACACAGTCACTACTAGGTAATACTTCAGACACCTGACCACATCCAAGGAATGCAAAACCCTTTCCTTAGCATTGCTAGGATTAGGGCACAAGGAAGGAAGAACAATATCCTGGTTCAAATGAAAAGCAGACACCACCTTAGGCAGAAAATCCGGCATAAAGCGGAACACCACCTTATCCTGGTGCCTCTCAAAGTATGGGGGCTGGATAGACAGAGCCGCCAGCTCAGACACACGCCTGACCAAAGTAATAGCCACCAGAAAGACAACCTTGAGGGTAAGTACAGCCAGAGCAGCATCCTGAATAGGTTCAAAGGGAGCACCCTGCAAGGCAGACAAGACCAAGTTCAAATCCCAAACAGGGACCATAGGTTTTCGCGGGGGACGCACGTGAGTAACCCCCTGAAAGAAAGTCTTAAAAAAGGAATGCTGAGCAAAAGACTTCTGAAAGAAGAAAGACAGGGCAGAAACCTGACCCTTCAAAGTACTGAGTTGGAGACCTGACTCCAACCCATGCTGTAAAAACTCCAGAACCCTGGGAACTGAGAACACCCGACAGGGAAGAGACCTAGACTCACACCAGTCAATGTAGGTACGCCATACCCTATAATAGATGGAAGAGGAAGTTTTCTTCCTAGCCTTCACCATGGTCTCAACCACCGAGGCAGACAAGCCTTTCTCCATCAAGATGGAGGTTTCAGCAGCCAGGCAGTCAAAGACAGAGTTTGTAAATTGGGATGGCGTAAGGGGCCCTGAGTGAGCAGATCGGGCACTCCTGGCAGGACGTACTGATCTACTGCCATCTGCACCACGTCTGCGAACCACACTCTTCTTGGCCACCTGGGGGCCACCAGAATCACTGGCACCCCTTCCAGAGCAATCTTGCGCAGGACCCTGCCCAGCAGGGGGAATGGAGGAAAGACATACAGGAGCCGAAATTCCTGCCATGACATGGACAGAGCATCTGTGGCCAAGGTCAGAGGATCCTGAGACAGGGAGACAAAGGCCTGGAGCTTGTGATTGTGACGGGATGCAAACAGATCCACATCCGGTAGACCTCAACGGTGACACAGGGACTGGAATACCCTGTTGCAGAGGGACCAGTCTCCCTGATGAGAGGTCCCCCTGCTCAGAGAGTCTGCCAGTAGATTCTCTGCCCCCGGGATATACGCAGCCGAAATGCATTGAACATTGGCCTCTGCCCATGTCAGAATCCGCGACACCTCCTGGAGGGCCCCCCTGCTCCGGGTCCCTCCCTGATGGTTGATGTAGGCAACCGCCGTCCTGTTGTCTGAGCGCACCTGCACAGACAGACCCCTCAGGTGATTGGTCAACTGCTCCAGTACCAACCTGATTGCCCGTAGTTCCAGAATGTTGATGGGTAAGTGGGCCTCCTGAGGGCCCCACCTCCCCTGGAACCGCAGAGACTTCCAGAATCCCCCCCATCCTGACAGACTGGCATCCGTGGTGACAGTCTCCCAGGAGGGGGGCAGAAAGGACCTGCCCCCCAGCAAGTTCCTGTGGTCCAGCCGACCGTCGGGGGGAAGCACACAGACCCCGTCCAAGGACGTTAGGTCCTTGTCCCATACTGGCAAAAGGTGAAGTTGAAGAGGTCTCAAATGGAACTGAGCAAAGGGCACCGCCTCGAAGCATGCCACCATCAGGCCCACCAACTGCATTCCCTGCCTGAGGGAGGGCTGGGGACACGATAGCAGGAACCTCACCTGCGCAGTTAGAGCTTCCACCTTCTGTTGAGGAAGGAATATCCTTGACTGAATCGTATCCAGAATCATTCCCAGGAATGGGGTCAGTGAGGAAGGGGACAGAGAGGACTTGGGGTGATTGATCACCCAGCCGAAGGACTCCAGGGTGGACACCAACAGCTGAGTGTCCAACACTGCCTGCTGTAGAGACCGAGAGGTGATGTCGTCCAGGTAGGGCAGCACGCTTCTGCCCCTTGACCTTACCAGAGACATCACCCCCGCCAGCACCTTGGTGAACACTCTGGGAGCTGAGGCCAAATGGCAAGGCCACAAATTGGTAATGTTGATCTTCCAACGCGAATCTGAGAAACCTTTGGTGTCCCGGGAACACAGGGATATGAAGGTAAGCATCTTTGATGTCCACAGACGTCATGAAATCCCCTGGGCGCAGGGAGCCAATGGCCGAGCGCAGAGTTTCCATGCGAAATCGCCTGTTCATGACAAATTTGTTGGGGATCTTTAAATCCAGAATGGTTCTGACTGACCCATCTTTTTTGGGAACTGTGAAAAGGTTGGAATAGAACCCCTTGCCTCTTTCTCTTAAGGGGACCCTGCAAATAACCCCCAGATCCAGAAGGCCTTGCACGGCCCGCATCAAGACCTGAGCTGAGACAGGGTCCTGGGGGATCCGGGACCTGATGAATCTTGTGGGGGGGGGGGCGCACAGCAAACTCTATCTTGTAACCAGAGGACACTACCTCCTGAATCCACCGGTCTGAGTCGTGATGCCTCCAGACATGCGCAAAGTGCTGTAGCTGTCCCCCCACCCTGACGGGCGAGGGCGCCCCATCATGCCTGAGGGGGCTTTGGAGAGGGCTTTGGCTTGGACCCCCAGGAGGAGCCAGGACGCCTCTGCTCCTGTGCCAGGAATCTGCAAGAGCCCCCGCGAAGGACACCCCTTTTCCCTGCTTAGCACCGCGGTAGGGGAGTGAAAGGGGGCCCTGGCCCCGAAAGGGCAGAGACTGCCGCCTGCACTGGGGTAACTTACCTACTTTAGCAAAAAGGTGTAGGCGCTCCCCAAACAGGCGTAGCCCCTTAAATGGAAGCCCAGTAAGGGCCCTCTTAGCAGCATTGTCAGCAGCCCACTGGCGCAGCCAAACCGCGCGGCGTATAGCTACTGCCAAGGCAGAAGTTCTGGCACACATCCTAATGGCATCATCCAAGGCAGATAGTATAAAGTTTACAAACACATCACAGACAGTGCATTAAACGTATCAGGTGGCAATTCATCAGGGCCCTCAAGTACACTTCTGATCAGGGCGCTGAGCGCCACAGATGTAATGGCCGAGGCGCAAACCGGGCACAGCGCCGCCCCCACAAATGCAAAGGCATGGCACGCCAATTGGTCAATGCGCCGATCCTCAGCATCCCGCAGCGTAGTAGTGTCAGGGGAGTGCATAGCAGAGGTGTTAGACAGCCCTAGAATAGGAGCATCGACCTCGGGGGGCGATGACCAGCACTTGACCATATCAGCAGGAAAGGGATACTTTCTGTCCCAACCCTTAGGTATACCGGGAAGTCTACTGGGACGTTCCCACTCCTTAAGCACAAGGTTATTGAAATGGATTTGCTCAGGAAATTCCAAACGAGCCTTAGCAGTATGAAAAAGCTCACCCCTTTGCCTGGGAGCCGCAACAGGGGGAGAGATGGACAAAACCTCAAATATCTCGACCTGCAGTCTGTCAGTATCATCTGCGGTCCAGGGGTCAGAGCCAGAATCGTCATGACCCCTCAGTCTCTCGTCAGATGACCCTGAGTCATAGAACAGCTCTCCTTTGTCCGATGGGGTGTAGCCATACAAATGCAACAACTCATCAGATTCCATAGGGGACCGAGTGGCATCGGGAGTTAAGTGACGCTTTTTAGCGGTGGCCTTACGCGCTAAGGTATTAGCAATCAATTTTTCAACACTGGCCAGTCTAGCAGACACATCAGGTTGAGAAGCCCCGCTTGTATGTAAGTCAATGGGGGTGAGACTCAAGCTTGGGGGAGTAGGTGAAGTGCGCGCGACGGTACAGGAAAACGGCGCCGAACGAACCTCGAAGGGCGGGCCAGAGTGGGCCGTGACGCGGAGCGCACCAGGCCAGGCCCCGCCCCTCCGAAGAGCGCGAAGCCCACAGACAGCAGCCAATGATAACGCAGAAGCGTCTGAGGTAACGCCGCCGTCCGGCGTGGACATCCAAATGCAGGAAAAGACGTGCGCGGCGGCGGCCATATAATAGTAAAAACTACGTGGCGGCTGACACCACATATCTAGTCATACACGTAATCACTATACGCACTGACCCACACCCCCCCCCCCTTCTTTACGGGGAGAATGAGGGAGGGTGGCGGCCCTTTGTACAGGACCCACCACTACTCGGGGCATGTGGCAATAATGCGGGAGGGGCATCCCATAAAGGCTCACCATCAGCCTATACCGCCTACCCTTTGGTGGGGGACTGCGGTGGAGCAGCGCTCCATAAGCACGTATGGTGCCGCCTACCTTCACCCGACCAGCGCAGCCCATGCTGGGAGGCACATCGCACGAAGGACGGGTGGGAATAGTCCAACAGGGCCGCAGGCTAATAGCCCCGCTCACCTGCGAGAGAGTGATAATTTCATGTCTTCGCCGTAAGCACTGCAGAGAAATCTGGGGATTTGTGGGAGGTCCCCGGGTATTTGAGGGGCTGGGAGGAGCCTGTTTTGCATGTCTCTGCAGTGCAGCGCCATCTGGCTGAGGATAACCCAAGTGTAAGTAATCTATCTGGAGCAGGACGTACTGTATACTAAGAATAGAAAACATTACCCAAATTCGGTGCATATTCTTAGAAAGTTACAGGAAGTCCAGCGGTGTGAAACTAACCCCTCCCCCAGTAATTGCTTACCTTTCCCCACACACTCATCCAATAATAGCTCTCATTGTTTCCCACCCCAGCCATTCAGGAGTGCACACATTGCCAGGGACGTGGGGCATGAGGCAGCATGAGCTTCCCATTTAAGTCAATGAAAGCCAAAAGAGGTAAGCACAGCAAACGGCTCTCATTGGCTGAGCGCCCCTGAATGAGCCGCTGGAAGGCAGAAGAGGCGAGTTGTTTGGGGCTTTCTGGGGGGGGGGGGGGGGGGGGGTGTTCCACACAGCGTTCCGCTTTAAGATTACATATTACACCTGTTAGGCCAGGGTAGCATAGACAAAGGAGTGTGCAGTGTATATATGCCAGTTCTGCTTGATTGAGCTTTGCATCTATGCCTCGAGAAGGTACCTACCATCAGAAGAGGTTTCCCTCCATGGATTTGGGGGGTACATGAAGGCAGCATTCTGGATTTGGTCATGAATATCCTCATCCTCATTAAAAGGGAATGTCCCACTTAGGCTGACATAAATGATCACTCCAACAGACCACATGTCTAAAGATCGGTTGTAACCTCGGTTTCTCAAGACTTCAGGAGCCAAATATGCTGGAGTCCCAACAACTGAACGCCGAAAAGACTTCTCTCCGATGATACGTGCAAAGCCAAAATCACACAACTTCACCTGAAAGACAGTCCAGAACAATTTGAAAATGAGTGTACAAACAGAAAAAACACTGGCTCATTTTAAACAGCCTCAGCATAATCCAGCGTGAACTACACACTTCTATTATTCTAAATCTCCCACAATCAAGGCTGGAGGAGCATTGCCTTACTGTTCTGCAACTTCTACCAGCTTCTAATTCACCAGTAAGGAGGAGGTGATGATTTCTGGACAAGGTAAGCTGGCAGGAGGGGCGCGTTTGGGGTGGTGTAATGAAAAAATCTGACAAATATAGGTAACATTTAAAGCAGACCAAAAGTAAAAAAAAAAATACAATTCTGTGATTACTCACCTGTAGAATTGGTATTATGAGTATACAGTACATCCTGCTCCAAATAGATTACTTACACGTGGGTATTACTCCGCCAGATGGCGCTGGACTGCAGAGACATAGAAAAATAGGCTCCTCCCGGCCCCTCAAATACCCGGGGACCTCCCACAAACCCCCAGCATTGAAAAGCAGTTAACGAGAATCCGGGAGAATTAAACAACCCAAACTATGAACTACAACAATGATAACAATCACCATACAGGGGATCCAAGATAATGCAAAGCCAAGGGTGGGCTGGAGCAGGACGTACTGTATACATATAATACCAATTCTACAGGTGAGTAATCACAGAATTGTATTATTCTTAGTATACAGTACGTCCTGCTCCAAATAGATTACTTACACGTGGGACATCCAATAGCAGTGTCCATAAAGTAGGGTGGGATCCCCAAGAAAAAAGTAGCAGCAGACAGTTTAAACCACTGCCGCCTGCAGAACCTTTCGGCCAAAAGCAGCGTCAGCTGAGGCCCTAACATCAACCTTGTAAAACTTTGAAAAGGTTTGAACAGAAGACCAGGTCGTGGCCTTGCAACCTTGTTCAACAGAAGCCTGGTGCTGAAAAGCCCAAGAAGCACCAATAGCACGAGTGGAATGAGCAGTAAGGCGGAAGGGAGGATTCTTCCCCTTAGCTGAGTAGGCCTGAATCACAGCCTGACGGATCCATTTGCTGATAGTGGACTTGGCAGGAGCCAAACCCTTCCTAGGCCCAGAAGGGACCACAAAAAGAGCATCAGTTTTGCTGAAGGGTGTGGTAGCCACCAGATAGTACTTCAGACACCTAACCACATCCAAAGAATGCAAGACCCTTTCCTTAGCATTACTAGGATTAGGGCACAAAGAAGGAAGAACAATGTCCTGATTCAAATGAAAAGCAGATACTACCTTAGGCAGAAAGTCTGGCTTGAAACGAAACACCACCACTGGTGTCTCATAGTAGGGGGCTTGAATAGAAAGCGCCGCCAACTCAGACACACGCCTAACAGAAGTGATAGCCAGCAGAAAGACAGTCTTGAGTTTAAGAATGGCAAGGGCAGCATCCTGCACAGGTTCAAAGGGAGCACCCTGCAAGGCTGACAAAACCAAATTCAAATCCCAAACAGGCACCATAGGCTTACGTGGGGGGCGCACATGAGTGACCCCCTGGAAAAAAGTCCTGATCAGAGGGTGCTGAGCAAAGGACTTCTGGAAGAAAATAGCCAGGGCAGAAACCTGCCCTTTCAGAGTACTGAGTTGGAGCCCCATCTCCAACCCATGCAGCAGGAACTCCAGGATCCTGGGAATAGAGAACACACAACAGGGAAGAGACTTAGACTCACACCAGTCAATGTAGGCACGCCAAACCCTGTAATAAATGGAAGAGGAAGACTTCTTCCTAGCCTTTATCAAAGTATCCACAACCGAAGAAGACAGACCCTTCTCCATCAAGATGGAGGTTTCAGCAGCCAGGCCGTCAAAGCCAGAGTTTGTAAATTGGGATGGCGTAGAGAGCCCTGAGTGAGCAGATCTGGCACCAAGGGCAGAGTGTTCTGATCTACTGCCAGCTGCACCACGTCTGCGAACCACACTCTTCTTGGCCACCAGGATTGCTGGCACCCCTTCCAGGGCAATTTTGCGCAGAACCCTGCCCAGCAGGGGAATTGGAGGGAAGACATACAGGAACTGAAAGTCCTGCCATGACATTGCTAGAGCATCCAAGGTCAAGGCCAGAGGATCCTGGGACAGTGAGACAAAAGCTGGGAGCTTGCGATTGTGACGGGAAGCAAACAGATCCACATCTGGTTGGCCCCAACGGTGACACAGGGATTGAAACACCCTGCTGCATAGGGACCATTCTCCCTGGCGAGAGGTCCCCCTGCTCAGAGAGTCCGCCAGGCGATTTTCCACCCCAGGGATGTACACAGCTGATATGCAGGGGACATTGGCCTCCGCCCAAGTCAGAATCAGAGGCGCTTCCTGGAGGGCCCCCTTGCTCCGGGTCCCTCCCTGATGATTGATGAAGGCAACTGCCGTCTGGTTGTCCGAGCGCACCTGAACAGGCGGGCCCCGAAGGTGAGTAGTCAAGTGAGCCAGAACTAACCTGATTGCCCGGAGTTCCAAGACATTGATAGGTGTGTGGGCCTCCTGAGGACCCCACCTCCCCTGGAACCACAGGGACTTCCAGAAACCCCCCCACCTGACAGACTGGCATCCGCGGTGACCGTCTCTCAGGTAGGGGTAAGAAAGAATCTGCCCCCCAACAGGTTCCTTGAGTCCATCCACCACAAGAGGGACCTCCTGACCCGAGGGGAGAGCACACAGACACGGGGACGCTGGGTCCTTGTCCCATACTGACAATAGGTGAAGTTGCAGAGGCCTCAAGTGGAACTGAGCATAAGGGACCGCTTCGAAGCATGCCACCATCAGGCCCACCAGCTGCATCCCCTGCGTGATGGAGGGATGAGGACAAGATAGGAGGAACTGAGCCTGTGCAATCAGACTGTCCACCTTCTGTTGAGGAAGGAAAATCCTTGCCTGAACTGTATCCAGATTCATTCCTAGGAATGGAGTTACCAAGGAAGGGGACAGTGAGGACTTGGGGTGGTTGATCACCCATCCAAATGACTCCAGAGTGGACACCACCAGCTGAGTATCCAACTCTGCCTGATGTAGAGATTGGGAAGTGATGAGAATGTCATCCAGATAGGGAAGCACGCTGACGCCCTGACATCTGAGCAGAGACATCACGCCCGCCAGCACCTTGGTGAACACCCTGGGAGCTGAAGTGAGACCAAAGGGCAAAGCCACAAACTGGTAGTGTTGATCCATCAGAGCGAACCTGAGGAACCTTTTACAAAGTTTTACAAGGTGGATGTCAGGGCCTCAGCTGACAGAGCGAACCTGAGGAACAGAAGACCAAGTGGCGGCCTTACAAACTTGTTCCACTGATGCCTGATGCTGAAAAGCCCAAGAGGCACCAATAGCCCTAGTAGAATGAGCTGTGATGCGAAAAGGGGGTTCCTTCCCCCTGGCAGAATAGGCTTGTACCACCGCCTGTCTAATACACTTACTGAGAGTGGACTTGGCTGGTGGCAATCCCTTTCTAGAGCTTTCTGTTAAGACAAAAAGCAAATCCGATTTACTGAAGTATTCAGTCGCAGCCAGGTAATACCTTATGGCTCTGACCACATCCAAAGCATGGAGCGTCCGTTCTTTGGAATTAGCCGGTGCTGGACACAAGGAAGGTAAGACAACTTCTTCATTAAAGGTGAAAAGAGAAACGAACTTAGGAAAAAATTTCAGGTTTAAAACGAAAAACCACCTTATCTCTGTGCAACTCAGAGTGGGTTGGCTTCATACAAAGCGCCCAGAGGTAATCGCCACCAGAAAAAACACCTTGAGTGTCAGCATAGACAATGTAGCGTCATTCAATGGCTCGAAGGGAGGACCCTGGAGAGCAGACAGCACTAGATTCAAGTCCCACACCGATAAGACTGATTTACGCGGTGGGCGGACATGGGTGACTCCCTGGAAAAAGGTCTTGATCAATCTACGATTGGCAATGGACCTCTGGAAAAAAAAATGGATAAGTCCGAGAACTGACCCTTGAGGGTGCTCAGCTGGAGGCCCAAGTCTAAACCATGTTGTAGAAACTCCAGAATTCTAGAAATAGAAAATTTCCGGCAAGTAAGGCTCTTGGCCTCGCACCAAGCGATATAGGCACGCCATACTCTGTAGTAAATCATGGAAGAAGACTTCTTCCGTGCCTGAATCATTGTGTGAATAACCGTGGCCGATAACTCCTTCTCCGTCAGGATTGAGGTTTCAATAGCCAGGTCGTCAAAGCCAGCGTCCGTAAATTCGGGTGCCGTAGCAACCTATGTGTGAGAAGGCCTGGATCATCGGGCATGATGTAGTGATCTATTGACATCTGTACTACGTCTGCAAACCAACTCCTTCTCGGCCAGCGAGAAGCCATCAGGATGGCTGGCACCCCTTCCTGGGCTATCTTGCGCAGCTCTATGCCCAGGAGCGGAAAAGGAGGGAATGCATACAGAAATTTGAACTCCGTCCAAGGGATCGCCAGAGCGTCTGCTGCTATGGCCACAGGATCTCTTGAGAGAGAGATGAACCTTGGAAGTTTGTGATTGTGTCTGGACGCAAAAAGAACATTCTCCTCTGCCCAAGTCAGAATCCGGCATACCTCCTTGAGGGATCCGAGTCCAGCCCTGGTGGTTGATGTAGACCACCGCTGTCCGATTGTCTGAGCGGACCTGGATCGCATGGCCTTTTAAATGGGGAGTCAGGCGTAGAAGAAACAACCGGATTGCTCTCAGCTCCAAGAGATTTATGGGTAACCGATTCTCCTTCGGAACCCACTGACCCTGGATCTTCTGGGTCTGCCAAACGCCTCCTGTAAGACTGGCATCCATGGTAACTATCTCCCAATGAGGAGTCAGAAAGGACTTGCCTATCAGCAAATTCCAAGAGTCCAACCACCACAAGAGGGACTGCCTGGCCAGGGGGGGACAGCAAAAATCCTTGTTCCAGAGATTCCTGCGACCGATTCCAGCCAGTCAGCAGGTTCAACTGTAGAGGTCTCATATGAAATTGGGCGAAGGGCACTGCCTCGAAGCACGACAGTATTAGGCCCACCAATCTGATCCCCAGACGTACCAACAGCTGTTGACAAGCCAGCAAAGCCTGCACTGCTGTGGCAGAAAGACCTTGACCTGACCGGTGTCTAGCGTCATTCCCAGGAAGGATCTCACTGTTGAAGGCGTGATAAATGACTTGGGGTAATTGATTACCCAACCGAAGGCTTCCAGGGTTGACAGTACAGTCCGGGTGTCACTCTCGGCATCCTGAAGGGACCGGGCCGAAATCAGAAGGTCGTCTAGATAGAGTAACACACGAATACCCTGACTCCTCAGGATAGCCATGATGCCCGCCAGCACCTTAGTGAACACTCGGGGAGCTGAGGATATGCCGAATGGGAGTGCTACAAACTGGTAATGTTGATCCTCCAGTGCAAACCTCAAGAACTTCTGATGTCCTTGGAAAAATCGGGATGTGCAGATAAGCGTCCCCGATGTCCACCGTGGTCATGAAGTCGCGGGGCCGAAGCGATCTCACCGTCTGACCTTTACAAACTTGTTGAGACCCTTCAGGTCCAAGACCGGCCGCAGCGTTCCGTCCTTCTTGGGAACCGTGAACAGGTTGGAGTAGAACCCCTGACCCTGTTCCTGCCGGGGCACAGGGCAAACCACCTCCTGAATCCACCGATCCAAGACGTGCCGCCTCCAGATCGGAGCAAACAGCAGAAGCCGCCGCCCCCCCACCCGTATGGGTGAGGACGCCCCCTCATGCCTGAGTAGGCTTGGCTGGGGGTTTGGGCTGGCTGTGGGACCTACCACTGCCCCAGGTATCTCTGTGGGCACCGGGAAATGAAGAACCTCTTCCTCCCCGAAAGGACCAATAAGATGTGGGGTTTCCGAAAGGACCGAGCAGGCTTCCTTCTCTGAGGGAGCTTACCATCCTTGACCAAAAGGTCCAGTCGCTCCCCAAACAGCCGGTTTACCACAAAAGGTAGACTTGTGAGGGACTTCTTGGCAGCCGCATCGGCCCACCACAGCGATTACCAGAGTGGGCTTTAGAAGTGCAATACCTAAAGCACCTTAAGGCTCCAAAATGGAGGCCCCATTTAGGCTGCCCCCCCCCCAGTCTCTCTTATAGCGGAGGGGAGCAACACCTGTGCTGCACATCATCACCAGCGATCAGTGGCAGCTTATGACAGCCCTGCTTCCACATTGGGAGCAGTCTCAGTGCCATTTTTTTTATGCCCTAATAGTGCCATGCCTACTATTTTAATGCCCTGCGTGATTAGAGACTTTATAGTTCTTTAAGATTGGATGACCTAAAGCAAGTAGAGCAACCGGTATGTTGGAAATATTTTAATTTAACTTATGTATTTTTTGGGCACTTTAAAGTGGACCAACACCCAGGCTGATCAGCCCGGGAATCTATAAGATTCCCGGGCCGATCAGATCCCTCCCCGCGGGGCATCCGAAATCAGGATGCCCCGCTGTGTGAAACCCCCCAGGACGCCCCATTCACCTTACCTTACTCCCGTTCCAACGGCGCATGCGCGGGCCGCATATCTCGCTTCTCTCTAGCAGGGCGTGCGCCCACCATAAGTGAATGGCCGGCGCGCTCCCTGTTAGAGGGAAGCGCGAGATGCTTCCGCCAGCATGCTCTGAGCCACTGTGGTTGTCCGTCCCTTGTACGTGCATACCACAGAGGCTCTGAGTGCGCTAATTGGACGAGCGCCTGCGCATGCGCCGTAGGAGCGGGGTGAGGTGAGTTTTTTCTGCCATTCTGGGGGGGTGCCCCGCGGAAGTGGACCAAAACCCAGGATAGTGAAAATCCTGGGTGTTGGTCCACTTTAAGCAGGTGAACAAGGCTTTAAAAATAAAGAGAAGAGAGGCGCAGAGGATCCAAAATGAGTCACAGGTCCCTCGCAGCAAGTATAAACAGGCAGCAATCTTTCTTCTTGCTATATAAACCTATCTGGCCATGCGATAGCAATATGCGGTGATAGAAGCTCATTTTTCTTTTCAGAACAAATAGCCACTGGAACTACATTTCCATTGTTCAATCTACATTTATATCAAGTCAGCGCACAGTTCTTTTTTTAAAGTAGAATGCTGGTGTAGACAAGCTTTTGACCTGCATTTATCTTCAGCATACTGCAAATGCATGTCACCACAGAGAATAAATCAGCCTGTTTTAAATGCAAAATGAAACAAAGAGAAGCCATGCTCCATTGCTTATACAAGGGATTAGAGTAACAAAGCCTTATGGAAGGCCTATTTAATAGCAGTACAAAAGCCAACATAAAACATTAAGTTCAAGGTAATCGGAGGATGAATTGGTGGCATTTACAAAATGCCTTCTTAATATTTCTACTATAGCAGTGGTTCTCAACCTTTCTAATGCCGTGACCCCGTAATACAGTTCCTCATGTTGTGGTGACCCCAAACCAAAAAATAATTTTGGTGGCTACTTCAAAACTAATTTTGCTATAGTTATGATTCGGAATGTAAATACCTGATATGCATTATGTATTCTCATTGCTACAAATCAAACATAATTTTAACATAGTGATTAATCACAAAAACAATATTTAATTATATGTCGAGAAATTTTTATTACTAATTCCAATAAATAACATTTCACCATGGCATAGCATGTGTCGGAAACTGTCATTTCTCGGCATCTTATTGAAATTAATAGGAGGCTGTGGCGGATTGTGTGGTAACTTGAGATTCTCAGGAGCTCTCCCACAAAATCCACCGCACTCACAATGAAATCAATAGGAGGCGGATTCAATGCCGGAAACCGCTGATTTCAGCAGTTTCCTCATTCAGAATATGGGAAAATAGTGGGAGATAATTATATATTGGGGAACAGAGTGAACTACATCCTATAGTGGTCTCTTATAGTATAAGACCGATTGTAGTTCACACTGTGTAAATGTATGGTGCTTTGTGTAAATGTAAGCTGCTTTGTGTAATGATTACACACAAAGCACCTTACACAGTATTGTGTGTGTACTGTTTTTACATTATAAACCTTTTTTACACCAGCAGGCTGTCTCGCAAACTCTCTTGCCTCTCCGCCACCTAGGCTTCTGTCCTCCGGCGCTTGCTGCGTCCGCCCACTGATGACGTCAGCAAGCGCCGGACACACGTAATGCGCTGCTATGGACTGTGGAGCGCCCCCCGCTTCCTCTGCCCCTTAGGCCCCGGACGGATGATGCAATCACTAAATCACAATGATGCAATCACTAAAAGGCAACCCCTGTGTTTTGGTCGTTCGACCCCCGCCGGGGTCCCGACCCACAGGTTGAGAACCACTGTACTATAGGAAAAAAAAAAAAAACAATCACAGTTTACCTGGGGAAAGGGATCCGATGAGGCAAGTAGAACATTTTCAGGTTTCAAGTCACAGTGGACAATATTTTTGAAGTGCAGGTGTCGTAGTGCTACCAAAATCTGAAATGAAGTAAACAAGAGTTATTGTTTCTAGGGCCATTTGTTGGGATTAAAAAAAATGAGGTTCTTTTCTACTGACCTGTGTAACAAGGAATTTTGTAATTCTCTCTGGTAACCTTCCCTTTTCACTGGACAGGATCATCTCCAGCATGTCGCCATGCAACTTCTCCATCACCACAAAGACTCTCTCTGGAGTCTCAAACATGCATTCCAAGTTCACAACGCCACGGTGATGCAGATTCTAGAGAACATATGGTAAACATATACAATATAAACCTGATGTTGAGTGTTTAGCAGATCAATAAAGCGTAGTGCATTTTGGGGGCATTTTCTAACTGTGTTCGGACATGAATCTAATGTACTCAGACTCACTTGAAATCCTTTATTTTTCTAACAATGCATGCCAATTCTTTTCATCAAGAAACCAGAATGAAATGTGTTTCACCACTCCCCAATAATTAAAGAGACAGTCTAGCCAATGGCTATAATAAGGCAGCATAGAGCTCACCTGAAACCCACCCCATATGCCTCTCACCCCGTAGCAGGGGGTTGCTTCTTGTTTCAATTTCATTCCTCTACAACCATGCACAAATGTGGCTGCATGGCCACCCTGTCCATTGGCCCTCCCAACATGATCTAGCCAGGCAAGTTTGAGGGACAAGGGTGGCCAATCGACCACTACTGGAGAATAGCTGTTGAAAAAATACCATTTTGTGATTACTCACCTTTAAAATGGGTATTATAAGTATGTCACACACCCCGCTTCCAAGATTAATGACATATGGGTTATGTCCAGTAGAGGGCGAACTTCTGCAGAGATGACTAGAAAAAAAGAAGCCCCTCCCGGTCCATAAATACCTGGGATCTCCCACACATTCCCCAGTATAGGAAAGCAGTAAGGGGACCAGGAAGAGCCAATAAAAGACTAAATAACCAAACAAGGTTCACCATATAGAGGATCCAGAATCAGGGCGGGATGAAGCGGGGTGTGTGACATACTTATAATACCCATTTTAAAGGTGAGTAATCACAAAATGGTATTATTCCAACACACCCCGCTTCCAAGATTAATGACATATGGGACATTCAATAGCAGTGTCCAACAAGGGTGGGGATCCCAAAAAGGCAATAATGCACCAATTTAAACCACTGCAGCTTGCAGAACCTTGCGGCCAAAAACAGCATCCGCCGAGGCCCGCACATCAACCTTATAAAACTTGGGAAAAGTATGAACAGAAGACCAAGTAGCAGGCTTACAAACTTGTTCAACAGAGGCCTGGTGCTGGAAAGCCCAGGAAGCCCCAACAGCACGAGTAGAATGAGCAGTGATCTGAAAAGGGGGAACCCTCCCCTTGGCAGAATAGGCCCCAACAATGGCCTGACGTATCCATTTGCTAATGGTAGACTTGGCGGGCGCCAAACCCTTCCTGGGCCCGGAGGGCACCACGAACAAGGCGTCCGTCTTACAAAAGGGAAAAGTAGCCACCAAATAGTACTTCACACAACAAACTACATCCAAAGAGTGCAGGACCCTCTCCTTGTCATTGCTAGGCTTAGGACACAAGGAAGGAAGAACCACATCCTGATTGAGATGGAAGGCAGAAACCACCTTAGGAAGGAAATCTGGCTTAAAGCGAAAGACCACCTTATCCTGGTGTCTTTCAAAGTAAGGGGCCTGAATGGACAGAGCCGCCAACTCAGAGACACGTCGAACAGAGGTGATAGCCACCAAAAAGGCAACCTTTTGTGTGAGAATAGAAAGTGCAACATCCTGCACCGGCTCAAAAGGAGGCCCCTGGAGGGCCGACAACCAAATTCAAATCCCAAACAGGCAACAAAGGCTTTCGAGGGGGGCGCACATGAGTGACCCCCTGGAAAAAAGTTTTAACCAAAGGATGAAGAGCAAAGGACCTTTGAAAGAAGACCGCCAGGGCAGAGACCTGCCCTTTCAAGGTACTAAGCTGGAACCCCAGGTCCAGACCGTGTTGAAGAAAATCCAAAATCCTAGGGATCGAAAACACCCTGCAAGGCAAGGCCCTAGCCTCACACCAATCAATATAGGACCTCCAAGTCCTGTAGTAGATGTTAGAGGAAGATCTCTTCCTAGCCCTAACAAGTGTCTGAATCACAGCATCAGACAAACCTTCTTCTTTTAAGATGGAGGTTTCAGCAGCCACGCCGTCAAAGCCAGCGTTTGTAAATTGGGGTAACAAAGTTTACCTTGTGTGATCAGACCAGGAAACAGGGGCAACCTGTACTGATCTACCGCCAGCTGTACGACGTCTGCGAACCAAACCTGTCTTGGCCACCTTGGGGCCACCAGAATTGCTGGCGCACCCTCTTGAGCCAGCTTGCGCACCACCTTGCCCACCATGGAGAAGGGGGGAAACAGGTACAGAAAACCCAGATCCCTCCAGGCAAGAGACAAGGCGTCCACTGCCAGGGCCAGAGGATCCTGAGACAGAGACACAAATGCAGGAAGCTTGTGATTGTGACGTGAGGCAAAGATATCCACCTCCGGAATCCCCCACTTGTGACAAAGGGAGCAGAACACCTTGTGGTTGAGCGACCATTCCCCTCTGCAAGAGGATCCCCTGCTCAGGGAGTCCGCCTCCACGTTTTCCACTCCCGGAATGTACACTACTGAGATGCATGGGACATTGCTCTCCGCCCATGCAAGAATCAGAGAAACTTCCCTGAGGGCACTCCTGCTGCGAGTCCCTCCTTGGTGATTGATGTAAGCGACCGCAGTCCGATTGTCTGATCGAACCTGAACCGGTAGACCCTGGAGGTGATGGTTCAAGCGTGACAGTACCAACCGAATAGCTCTCAGCTCCAAGACATTGACGGGGGTGTGGGCCTCCCGAGGACCCCACAACCCCTGGAACTGATGCTCCTTCCAGACAGGCTGGCAACCGTGGTGACAGTCTCCCAACAAGGGGTCAGAAAAGACCTGCCCCTCAGAACATTCCTTGGTTCCAGCCATCACTGAAGAGACTGCCGAACCAGGGGAGACATCTGAAATGACTGATCCAATGACAGCGAACATCTGTCCCAAGCCAACAACAGATGGAGCTGGAGATAGCTCATGTGGAACTGAGCAAAAGGGACTGCCTCGAAGGAAGCCACCATCAACCCCACCAGTCTCATCCCTAGCCGGATAGACGGGCGAGGGTTGGACAGAAGAAGACGTATCAGATCTTGAACCATCTGCACCTTCGACTGAGGTAGGAACACCCTGGTCTGAATGGTATCCAGATTCATGCCCAGAAATGCAATCTCCCTTGACGGGGAGAGAGAAGACTTGGGATGGTTGATCACCCAGCCGAACCTCTCCAGCATTGACACCACCGTCCTGGTGTCTAGCTCCGCCTGTCTGAGAGAGGATGCCGTAATGAGAAGGTCGTCCAGATACGGCACAATGCGAATGCCCTGGGCTCTGAGAAGGGCCATTATACCCGCCAGCACCTTTGTGAACACTCTTGGTGCCGAGGTCAGCCCAAACGGGAGGGCCACAAACTGAAAATGCTGATCTCCCACCACAAACCCGAGAAATCTCTGGTGTGCTGGGAAGATTGGCAAAGAATTAAGGTAAGCATCCTTGATGTCTATGGACGTCATGAAGCCCCCCTGATGAAGAGAAAGGATGGCTGAGAGCAAAGTCTCCATGCGAAACTTCTTGGCTCTGATGAACCTGTTGAGAAGCTTCAAATCCAGAATGGGTCTTATGGATCCATCCTTTTGGGCACCGTGAAGAGGTTGGAATAATAGCCCCAGCCTCTCTCTGATAAGGGCACTGGGCAAATGACTTCTATGTCCAGAAGATTTTGCACTGCCAACAGGAGCCCCTGCGCAGCCCGGGGGTCCGAGGGGACCCGAGATCTGAGGAATCTGGGAGGAGGCCGGTACTCGAACTCCAGCTTGTACCCGGAAGAGACCACTTCCAAGATCCACTTGTCTGTGACCTCCCGGGCCCAGACCTGGAAGAAGTGCCGCAGCCGCCCCCCCCCCTCCCACCCGCAAGGGTGAGGGCGCCCCCTCATTGCTGAGCTGGCTTGGAACCCCAGACAGGTGCTGGATGGGCCCGTCCTCTGCCTCTGCTCCAGGAATCACCTCTGAAGGTAGAGAAGGCAGCTCCTCTGCCTGCTCTGGCACCGTGAAAGGAGTTTCGCTGCTTCTTGCATTGCGGTAACTTTCCTCCCTTCGCTACTGAATCCAATTTATCTCCAAACAGCCGCATACCCAGAAAGGGTAGCCCTGTAAGTGACTTCTAAGCCGCAATGTCAGCGGCCCACTGGCGCAACCAGACAGAGCGTCATATAGCCACAAGCAACGCGAGGTTCTGCTACACATACATATTGTGTCATCCAAGGCAGACAAGACAAAGGTCATGAACAATTAACACCGCATAAGCGCTGCAAATTCATCGCTGGCTGGGTCCAGCTGGGAACCACTCAACAGGCCCCTAACCACAGACCTGGTAGCCACAACCGTGAGTGCAGAAGCACAAACAGGCCGCAAGGCTGAACCCACGCTAGCAAAGTCATGGCAAGCCATCTGATCAATACGTCGGTCCTCACCATCCTTAATCGTGGTGGCGTCTGGAGAGTGCACCACAGATGTGTTGGACAATCCCAGAACGGGCGCATCGACCTCGGGAAGGGACGACCAGCGCTTCACCGCGTCCACCGGAAAGGGATACTTCCTATCCCATCCCTGAGGAACACCGGGAAGCCGGCTAGGTCTTTCCCATTCCTTAAGAATCACATTTTCGAAATGCTTCTGATTTGGGAACTCCAAACGAGGCTTAAAGGTCCCAAAAAATTCCCCCTTCTGCGGAGGAGACTCCGCCGGAGGAGAAATAGCCAGCACCTCAAATAAATGGGCCAGGATATTGGGGGTGTCCACGGCATCCCCATGCCCCTGCCCAGCATCAGCATCGAAAAACTGCTGATCCTCAGAGCCATCAGATTCCGTAAACAGTTCCCCTTCCTCAAGCGGGGAATAATCAGACCAGTCAAGGGAATCATAATCATCAAGAACCGGCGTGGCCGGTGACAGATGCCTTCTCTTAGCCGGGGCCTTCCTGGCCGCAGAGCTAGAAATCAATTTCTCGATGTTGGCCAATCTAGCACATACATCAGATTGCGACTCCCCACTAATGACAGTATCACTTGGGGTACGGATAAGGCAGGGTGGAGTAGGTGATGAGACCGGCGGCACGGACCCAGATGCCTGGGACCCCGACTGCCGCGTTATGGCCTGCTGAGCACATGATGACCCTATCCCCCGTAAGGGATACCCCACAACCCACACACTGCCGGGATTGCCCCGAAGGGAGCCAGAGCCCGGTATCCTGGGAAGCCTCCATATGGTGATTATTATGGTAGTCGCAAGGACCAGAGGGAATTACGGTAAAAGCTACCCGGGATGCTCCTTAAGTCCGTTAGTGGGAGGATTTCAATAATAATAATGATAATGAAAATGCCCAAAATTTAGCCAAGGGACCCTAGGACCGGGAGAACCCCCCTTTTAACCAAGCAGGGTCCTCCTGAAAGACACCAAAAGAGAAGGGGGACCCCGTAAGCAAGGCACACTAACCACCACAGTCATACATGCAGAATATTAATAATATATATATATATATATATATATATATATATATATATATGCATAAGAGACATATGTAAATGATACATGCGTCAATAATGGCGCATAATACATAGAGAGGGGAGGGGGGGGGGGCCGCAACAGCGCGCGAGCGCCCGGCACCGCCCCCCCCCTCGGACAGCAAGGAGGGGGAGAAGCTCTCCTCCACCAAGAGCGGAGCCCGCGGCTCCCAGCGCGCTGCGGCTCCTAAATGGCGCATACAGTGACAAACACACACACCAACACACATTCACATGAAACAAAAAGGGAAGGACCATAAGTGAAGGACACAGCACCCCCCCCCCCCCCCCCCATTGCGAGAAGGGAGTAATGGAAGGGGAAGGTCCCCAACTACAGTAGTAGGTGGGGAAAATGCACAGGGCATCCCAAACCAGGGTCACCGACCTGGTAGCCGCCTACCCACTAATATGGGGTCCCTTAACAGTACATCTGTTAAGGTGTACCCTACCCTCACCCGGACCTGCAGCCTAGGCTGGGAGGCATAGGGGTATTTAACTAGGTCCGGGCAGAAATAGGATAAAAATGGCCGGGTGCAAACCCGGCTTACCTGCAAGGAATGTGTGGGAGGTCCCAGGTATTTATGGACCGGGAGGGGCTTCTTTTTTTCTAGTCATCTCTGCAGAAGTTTGCCCTCTACTGGACATAACCCATATGTCATTAATCTTGGAAGCGGGGTGTGTGACATACTTGGAATATAGAGAGAAAAACTGATGACCTACTGCAGCATGATGCAGCAAATGGAGAGGCACATGGACAGGCTTCTTGCTGTTTTATTATTGCCATTGACTGGACTGTCCCCATAAAGGTAAAGAAAACCCACTATTCTTACCTTCTCTCCTGCAGTCATGAGGATGACAGAAGGATTGGGGTGCTGTCCACCAGTTTGTTTTGTAAAAAAAAAAAAAAAAAATCTCCAAGACATGCCTTTTGAACAGAATCCAAGGCAGCTGGTGCAGGGGACTAAAGATCTCCAAGACATGACTTTTGAACAGAATCCAAGGCAGCTGGTGCAGGGGACTAAAGGCAGGTATACCAATATTCTTGACAAGAATGTTGCTCTGAATGGAAGATTAGATTACAAGAGGACAGGAGGGGCGGGTCTGCATGTCGAAAGGCATGTGACAGTTGTGTATAAGAATGGGGACAGGTAAGAAATCATTTTAGGGGTCAGGGTAGGATGGGGTCTTAACTTGCACACAATTGCTCTTATTTAAAAAGCCTTGCCAGTAATACTCACCCCCTTGTTTTACTATACTTCTATTTCTGGGTAAGCCATTTATACAATCTGTTCTTTTTGTATGACTATTTTCAAGAGTAAGTCATTTCTTTTAAACTTGCCATGCTTCTAGCTGGGAATAATCTCATCTCTGCATGCTACATTTTAGATTTATGCCACTCAATATTTTATATGCTCTTTTAAGTGTGTACATTTTTGTATGCTGCTTCTAAAAAAAAGGCCCCGCAGGCAGGGAGCTGAACGTCCCGGGAATGTTATAGATTCCCGGGCCGATCAGCGGTGGGTGTTGGTCCACTTTAAACACCTCAAACCTGTGCAAATGTTTTGTAGAGTGTGCAAATGTTTGCTATGCAACTGCTATGATGGCCTAAATCAGACACTGGTGGAGGTTCTACAAGCATCAAATATACATGAGTGTGAACAATGTATAATGACACAAATGAAGATATCACATCACCTGAGACAGGTGTGGAAGCTGGTTTACAAATACCAGGATTACGTGTAGACATATTACCAGTGTAACAGTGTCCAGTCTCTATAAGAAAAAACTGGGTGTAGCTTTGTGGCAATCTCTTGTTCCATTTGAACACTACCCTTCATGCATGAAGTAACAGCCTGTTAGGGGCTGTATCAAGTTAAAGTATGCACAAAGTACGACTGCAAATAACAAAATGATCACAGCCACTTACAACCCACTAAATTGCTCCCCTAAACCCAGTCTCTCGCAATCAGCAATGTAATAGATTTGAGAGGGCTTAATTCCATTCAGATGTTGAGGGATAGCAGGGAGATACTGTGCTACTGAACTGTATGGGAGGTAGCCATCTTGCCTCAATTCTGAGATGACTGCTTGTGAAAAACCCAGTGCTACAGTCAAAATTACCCTAAATATCTTTGAAATAATGCTTTAATTCTAGCCAGAAGTAAAAATACAATTTTGTGATTCTCACTGTAGAATTGGTTTCTTTCTTCAGCCACGCCAGGGTGTCACCAAATCTGATACAAATGAGTTAACTTTCAGCCAAAGACGGGACTGCAAGATAAAAGGAGTAGTCTCTCCCAGCCTACATATACTTCTGGCTGCCACCTGCCCTCCAGTAATTAAAAAGCAGTAGGAACAGCCACCCGAGAGGATGAAGGAATCTTCAGAGACCACACATTTAAGTCAAGATGGAGATATATTCCAGTCTCTTCTCCATGAATATATCTTTACCTTATTTTTTTTTTTCATGCTGGCACATAACAATTACAATAAGTACAAAAGGCTCCACCGTGGATAAGGCATCTAAGGAATGGATGTAGTAGCCTAACAGGGAGGGTGTGATGTCCTCTGGCGTGGAAGAGGAGAAAAAACAATTCTACAGGTGAGAATCACAGAATTGTATTTTCTCTCATATCCCACTCCAGGGTGTCACTGAATCAGATACGAATGGGACGTCCCAATGCCGTACCCTTCTCAGGGTGGAAATCTCGAATGTCAACCTAATTCCTCTGGCTGAGGAGTAAGCTTTGTAGAAATCAAAACTCAGCTGAAAAGGTGACTACCATCTGTAATACTTTTCGCCCACAAGCGTCATTCTCTGAGGCTCTTGCATTTTGTAACTTAGTGAATGTATGAACAGAAGACTAGGTAGCAGCCTTGCAAACCTGTTCCACTGTAGCCTGATGTCGTCAAAGGGGAGCTTTAGGGGAGACAATAACTAAACTTTATATTCTTGACTGGAAGTCAGTTTTAAGGGATTGTCAGCTAACTGGCTGATGATTGAAAGAAGCAGAGAGTGGCAGCTACTCATTCCTTCACATAGCCTAGGTTTTGGAGAATTCAAAACCTGCTTCTAGGAGCTTCTACAGAACTGATCTGATGAACATCTGTAATACCTTTCGCCCAAAAGCGTCGTCCGCTGAGGCTCGTGCACCTTGTAAAATTTAGTGAATGTATGAACAGAAGACTAGGTAGCAGCCTTGCAAACCTGGTCCACTGAAGCCTGATGTCGAAAGGCCACAGATGGGTCAATGGACAGGATTAGGCTGGCATCTGTGATGACAACAGTCCATACCACTGGAACAAAAGACTTGCCCACTTGAAGAGGATTCGGGGGTCAACCATCAGGACAAAGACAGTCTTACCGGCATTGTCATGTTAAAGGGGAGATCCAGGGACTTCAGAGTTCAGTCCCCAATTGAGAGTACTCCGATTGTAGGGGCCTTGTATGGATCTGTACAAATGGCACTGCTTTGAAGCAAGACACCATCAACCCCAGCAGATGAATCCCCTGACAGATCGTTGGGTGAGGGCTGACCAAGAGAGCTTCCACCTTGGTCTGAAGAAAGAGAGTCTTTTGCTCCGGGAGAAAAACTTTGGTGCGTGCCGTGTCTGTCATTCCTTGAAAAATACAATTCTGTGAAATATTCACCTGTAGAATTGGTATTATAAGTATACAGTACGTCCTGCTCCAGATAGATTACTTACACTTGGGTTATCCTCCGCCAGAAGGCGCTGCACTGCAGAGACATGTAAAAACAGGCTCCTCCCGGCCCCTCAAATACCCGGGGACCTCCCACAAATCCCCAGCATTGAAAAGCAGTGAACAAGAAGCCGGGAGAATTTAACCACCCCAAAAAACTGGTAACTTATAACAATGATAACAATCACCATACAGGGAGATCCAGAATAAAGCAAAAACCAGGGTGGGGTGGAGCAGGACGTACTGTATACTTATAATACCAATTCTACAGGTGAGTATTTCACAGAATTTTATTATTCTTAGTATACAGTACGTCCTGCTCCAGATAGATTACTTACACTTGGGACATCCAATAGCAGTGTCCATAAAGTAGGATGGGATCCCCAATAAAAAAAGGTAACAGCAGGCAGTTTAAATCACTGCCGCCTGAAAAACCTCGCGGCCAAAAACAGCATCAGCTGAGGCCTTAAAGTGGACCAAAACACCCAGGATTTTGACTATCCTGGGTTTTGGTCCACGATCGGGGTGCCCCGCTGTGTGAAACCCCCCAGAAAGCCCCAAAAACTCACCTCTCCCCACTCCCACGTGACCGCTGCTGCCAATCCCCGCCGACGGACAAGAGAGCGCGCCCGTCGCCTCCCTTGCGTCACTCTTACAGGGCGCGCGCCCGCGCCGGCCATTCACAAACGGCCGGCGCGGGTACGCGTCCTGCTAGAGGGACGCGCGGGAGGCGGCGGGCGGGCGCCGCTGGATTGAGGAGCAGGTAGGGATTTAGGGGTTTCTGGGGGGTTTCACACAGCGGGGCACCCCCGATCGGGGTGCCCCGCAGTCAGGGGGCCGATCACGGGAGGGTGTTGGTCCACTTTAACATCAACCTTGTAAAACTTTGAAAAGGTATGAACAGAAGACCAAGTAGCGGCCTTGCAAACTTGTTCAACAAAAGCCTGGTGCTGGAAGGCCCAAGGGGCACCAGTAGCACGAGTAGAAAGAGCAATAAGGCGAAGGGAGAATTCTTCCCCTTAGCAGAGTAGGCCTGAATCACAGCCTGACGAATCCACTTGCTGATAGAAGACTTGGCAGGAGCCAAACCCTTCCTAGGACCAGAAGAGACCACAAAAAGAGCATCAGTGTTCCTGAAAGGTGCAGTAGCCAACCAGATAGTACTTCAGACACCTAACCACATCCAAAGAGTGCAAAACTCTCTCCTTAGCATTGCTAGGGTTAGGGCACAAAGAAGGAAGAGCAATATCCTGATTCAAAAGAAAGGCAGACACTAGCTAGAAAATCAGGTTTGAAACGAAACACCTTGTCCTGGTGCCTCTCAAAGTAGGGGGGCTGAATGGACAGTACCGCCAACTCAGACACACGCCTGACAGAAGTGATAGCGACCAGAAACACAACCTTGAGCGTAAGAATGGCCAAGGCAGCATCCTGCACAGGTTCAAAGGGAGCACCCTGCTAGGCAGGCAAGACCAATTCCAAATCCCAAAACAGGGACCATAGGTTGTCGTGGGGAACGCACATGAGTAACCCCCTAAAAGCAGTCTTAATCAAGGAATGCTGAACAAAAGACTCCTGAAAGAAGACAGACAGGGTAGAACCTGACCCTTCAAGGTACTGAGTTAGAGACCTGAATCCAACCCATGCAGTAAAATTACAGAACCCTGGGAACTGAGAACACCCAACAGGGAAGAGACCAAGACTCACACCAGTCAATGTAGGTACGCCACACCTTATAACAGATGGAAGAAGAAGAAGTCCTCTTCCTAGCCTTCACCATGGACTCAACCATCGAGGCAGACAAACCTTTCTCCATCAAGATGGAGGTTTCAGCAGCCAGACAGTCAAAGCCAGAGTTTGTAATTGGGATGGCGTAAGGGGCCCTAAGTGAGCAGAACTGGCACTCCAGGCAGAAAGTACTGATCTACTGCCATCTGCACCACGTCTGCGAACCACACTCTTCTTGGCCACCTGGGGGCCATCAGAATCACTGGCACCCCTTCCAGAGAAATCTTGCGCAGAACCCTGCCTAGCAGGGGGAATGGAGAAAAGACATAAAGAAACTGAATGTCCTGCCATGACATTACTAAGGCAACCGTGGTCACGGCCAGATGATCCTGGGACAGGGAGACAAAGGCCTGGAGCTTGTGATTGTGACGGGACGCAAACAGATCCACATCCGGTTGGCCCCAACGGTGATACAGAGATTGGAACACCCTGTTGCAGAGGGACCCCCCCTGGAATGTATACCGCTGAAATGCAGGGAACATTGCCCTCTTGCTCCAGGTCCCTCCCTGATGATTGATGTAGGCAACTGCCATCAGAGTGACCTTGCGCCCCTGAACAGTCAGGCCCTGAAGATGAGTAGTCAAGCGAGCCAGAACTAACCTGATCGCTCTGGGCCTCCTAAGGGCCCCACCTCCCCTGGAACTGCAGGGACTTCCAGAAGAACCCCCCCAACCTGATAGACCGCATCCGTGGTGACCGTCTCCCAGGAAGGAGCAAGAAGGTTCCGCCCCCCAATAGGTTCCCTGAGTCCATCCAGTACAAGAGGGACCTCCTCACTAGGGGGGAAGAGACACAGACCCTGTCCAGGGATGCTGGGTCCTTGTCCCATACAGACAATAGGAGAAGTTGCAGAAGCCCCAAGAGGGACTGAGCACAAGGGGCCGTTTCGAAGCACGCCACCATCAGGCCCACCAGCTGCATCCCCTGCCTGGTGAAGGGACGGGGACAGCTAGGAGAAACTGAACTTGTGCAAGCAGATTGTCCACTTTCTTCTGAGGAAGGAATATCCTTGCCTGAACTGTGTCCAGATTCATTCCTAGGAATGAAGTTACCAAGGAAGGGGACAGTGAGGACTTGGGGTGGCTGATCACCCATCCAGATGACTCCAGAATGGACACCACCAGCTGAGTATCCAACTTTGCCAGATGTAGAGACTGGGAAGTGATGAGGACGTCCAGGTAGTGGCAGCACGCGGACGCCCCTTGGCCTCATCAGAGACATCACCCCTGCCAGCACCTTGGTGAGCACTCTGGGAGCTAAAGAGAGGCCAGATGGCAAGGCCACAAATTGGCAGTGTTGATCTTCCAACGTGAATCTGAGGAATCTTGGTGTTCTGAAAACACAAGGATGTGAAAGTAAGCATCTTTGATATCCACAGAGGGCATGAAGCCCCCGGGGCGCAAGAAGCAGATGGCCGAGCGCAGAGTTTCCATGAGGAAAGCGCTTCAACCTTGCAAACTTGTTCAACAGAAGCTTGGTGCTGAAAGGCCCAAGAGGCACCAATAGCAAGAGTAGAATGAGCAGTAAGGCGGAAGGGAGGCTCCTTCCCCTTAGCAGAATAGGCCTGTACCACGGCCTGACGGATCCACTTGCTGATAGTGGACTTAGCTGGAGCCAGACCCTTCTTAGGTCCAGACGGGAGCACAAAAAAAGCATCAGTCTTCCTGAAGGATTTGGTAGCCACCAAATAGAACTTCAGTCCTGACCACATCCAGAGAGTGTAACACCCGCTCCTTAGGATTACTAGGATTAGAGCATAGAGAAGGCAAAACAATGTCTTGATTGAGATGAAAAGCAGACACAACCTTAGGCAGTTAAATCTGGCTTAAAACGAAACACCACCTTGTCCTGGTGTCTCTCAAAGTAAGGGGGTTTGATGGAAAGCGCCGCCAACTCAGAAACACGCCTAACAGAAGTGATAGCCACCAAAAAGACTACCTAAAGAGTCAAAATGGACAAAGGGGCCTCACGCAAAGGCTTAAAGGGAGACCCCTGCAAGGCAGATAAAACCAAGTTCAAATCCCAGACTGATAACATAGGCTTACGTGGAGGACGCACGTGAGTAACCCCGTGGAAGAAGGTCTTGACCAGGAAGGAAGAAAATGGGCAAAGCAGAAACATGACCTTTGAGGGTACTAAGTTGAAGACCCAAATCCAAACCATGTTGCAGGCATTCCAGAATCCTAGGGATAGAAAACACCCGACAGGGAGCATGCCAGACCTTATAGTAGATGGATGACAAGGACTTCTTCCTAGCCCAAATCATGGTATTAACAACAGAGGCAGGCAGACCCTTTTCCATCAAGATGGAGGTTTCAGCAGCCAGGCCGTTAAAGCCAGCATTTGTAAATTGGGATGGCGTAGCTGCCTCTGAGTGAGCAGGTCTGGATCCTTGGGCAGAGCATACTGATCTACTTCCAACAGCACTATGTCTGCGAACCACGCCCTTCTTGGCCAACAGGGGGCCACCAGAACGGTTGGCACCCCTTCCTGAGCAATTTTGCGCAGCACCTTGCCCAGCAGAGGAAAAGGAGGGAACACATAGAGAAGCTGAACGGTCTTCCAAGACATGGCTAGTGCATCCATGGCCAAGGCTAGAGGGTCCTGGGGCAGAGAGACAAAGACTGGAAGCTTGTGATTGTGACAGGACGCAAACAGATCCACATCTGGCTGACCCCAGCGGTGGCACAGGGAGCGAAACACCCTGCTGCTGAGGGACCATAAACCCAGGCGAGAGATCAACCTGCTGAGGGAGTCTGCCTCCAGATTCTCCACCCCCGGCATGTACACAGCTGATATGCAGAGAACATTCTCCTCCGCCCAAGACAGTATCAGGGACACTTCCCTGAGGGCCCTCTTGCTCAGGGTCCCTCCATGATGATTGATGTAGGCAATCGCCATCTGGTTGCACGAGCTGACCTGAGCCGCCCCACCCCGAAGGTGTGGAGTCAGTTGGTCGAGAACCAACCTTATCGCCCTCAATTCCAGAATGTTGATAGGGGTGTGGGCCTCCTGAGGACCCCACTAACCCTGGAATTTCAGGGATTTCCAGAAGCCCCCCCAACCTGTCAGACTGGCAGCTGTGGTGACTGTCTCCCAGCACGGGGTCAGAAAGAATCTGCCCACCAACAGGTTTCTTGAGTCCAGCCACCACGAGAGAGACCGTCTGGCCAGAGGGGACAGAACCAACACCTGATCCAGGGACCGAGGGTCCGATCCCAAACTGACAGGTGAATTTAAAGAGGTCTCATGTGAAACTGAGCGTATGGAACCGCCTCGAAGCAAGACACCATCAGGTCCACCAGCTGCATTCCCTGCCGGATGGAGGGATGAGGGCAAGACATAAGGAACCTGGCCTGGGCCTGAAGACTCTCCACCTTCTGCTGAGGGAGAAAAATCTTGACCTGAGATGTATCCAGAGTCATGCCCAGAAAGGACCTCACCATAGACAGGGTCAGGAAAGACTTGGGGTGGTTGATCACCCAGCCGAAGGACTCCAGTGTGAACACTACCAGCTGAGTATCCAGCTCGGCCTGCTGGAGGGATTGAGACGTGATGAGAATATCGTCCAAGTAAGGAAGGATGTGAATGCCCTGAGATGTCAGCAGAGCCAGTACGCCCACCAGCACCTTGGAAGCCGAGGTGATACCGAAAGGCAAGGCCACAAATTGATAGTGCTAATCCTCCAGGGCGAACCTCAGGAATCTCTGATGACCTGGAAAGATTGGTACATGAAGGTAAGCATCCTTGATGTCTACAGAGGTCATGAAGTCCCCTGGCGTAGTGAATTGACAGCTGAGCGCAGAGTCTCCATGTGAAAACGTTTGAATCTGACAAATTTGTTGAGGCACTTTAAATCCAGGATAGGTCTGATGGACCCGTCTTTTTTGGGAACAGTGAAAATATTGGACTAGTAGCCTCTGCCCCTTTCCCTCAAAGGCACCTGGCAGATGACCCCCAACTCCAGAAGGTTTTGGACAGCAAGGCACAGACCCTGAGCTGACAGGCGGTTTTGAGCCATCCGGGATTTGATGAATCTTGGGGGCAGCCAGGCTGCAAACTCCATCTTGTAACCGGAGGACACTACCTCCTGAATCCACCGGTCTGAGACGTGAAGCCTCCAGACGTGAGCAAAGAGCCGAAGCCGTCCCCCCACCCGCATGGGTGAGGGAGCCCCTTCATGCCTGAGGGGGCTTGGGTGAGGATTTTGTCTTGGGACCCCAGGAGAGGTCAGGTCCTCTGCCCCTTCCCCAGTGATCTCTGCGGGCCCCAGTAAAGGAAACTCCTTGGCCAGTTCTGGAACCACGGAAGGATGGGAGAAAGGCACCCATCCCCTGAAAGGGCGCAGCGCCGTCCCCACACAGGCAGAGGCGTGACAGGCCAGTTGGTCCATGCGCCGGTCCTCACCATCCCTCAGGGTAGTAGTGTCAGGAGAATGCTTGACAGATGTATTGGACAGCCCCAGAACGGGCACGTCCACCTCGGGAGGACATGACCAACGTTTAATCACATCCGCATAAAAGGGATACCTCTTGTCCCAACTCTTGGGCACCCCTGGCAGCTTGCTAGGCCGCTCCCATTCTTTGAGCACCAGATTATTAAAGCGCGACTGCTCCGGGAAATCCAAACGTGGTTTAACCGTATGAAAAAGCTCACCCTGCTGCTGCGGAGTCGCGGCAGGAGGGGAGATACAGAGCACTTCAAAAATATGAGCCAAAAGTCTGTCAGTGTCATCTGAGGACCATGGATCTTTCCCAAAGGGAGACCCTGTACCAACATAACCCCTAGGCTGCTCCTCAGATGATTCTGAATCAGAGAACAATTCCACCTCCTCCAGGGGGGAATAACCAGTAGTGTCAGAAATTCCCTCAGCTTCCACAGGAAAGAGGGAAACGGCGGGAGGTAAATGTCGCTTCTTAGCAGAAGCCTTACGAGAGGCAGACCCAGCAATATGTTTCTCAATGCTGGCCACCCGTGATGGGTGGAGGGGGAAAATGGGCATAGGGTTTAACTGCACAGGATAAACCTGGCAAAACCCATGAGGCAGTGGGGGCATCCCAAAAGGCTCACCATTAGCCTAAACCGCCTCCCCTGTTAGAGCAGGGACTGCGGTAGGAGCCTAGCTCCTCAGCACCATAGTGCTTCAATAGCCTACCTTCACCCGAACCTTATCAGCCAAGGCTGGGAGGCAGTAACTGGAACAGAACGGGTGGGAATAGTCCTGCAGGGCTGCAGGCAATAAGCCCAGCTCACCTGCGCCACAAGAGAGCTGTCTTCTATCTTCTCAGCGCAGACTGCAGAAAAGAACTGCAGGCAATAAGCAATAAGAAATTTGTGGGAGGTCCCTGACTTATGTAGGGTCAGGAGGAGCCGCAAGCTGTTTTCTGCAGTCCAGCGCCATCTTGTGGATGTATTACCCATGTGTAAGGAATATTCTGGAACAGGACGTGCTGTATACTTAGAATAAAAAATAAAAAGGTCCTAGAAGTGAGAATGAAGAAGAGTGAGGATCAGCGTCCCGGCGACTAAAAGAAGGATCAAATACCAGCGAAGCCAGCCTGAATCATTGGAGAGGATTGGGGTATGGGGTAGATCTGGGGGGGGGGAGGAACCATTCCCCCATAATCCTGCAGCTGGCTGACCCTTAGAAGGGTTCTGCCAGCCCTTACAGGGTCACTTACCCGCAAAAAAAGGAGGACACCCCATAGTGCCCCCAGTACCATGGCGCTTACCCTCACCTCACCCTGTGGGCTGCTTATAGCAAAATCCCAAACTCCGTCTTGCCCTGTATTTAGACACAATATCACACAAACATACTGCAAGCCATACTGATCTCCAGTGCACCCAGCATTATCTCCTCCATACATTCTGTATTCAAACAGTTAAGTGTGTCTTGTGTGCTAGCAAAAGCTCTCCCCTATCCCCTCACTCATGTACTCATGTGCAATCAGGGTTCTCAGGTGTGATCCAAGATGGCAGCTTTCATGTAATTCTAGGACCTCAGCTATTCCACAACATCTGCATGGCGTTAAGCCCTCGCAATGCAACATACATCACTGGTCGTCAAAGGGGAGCTTTAGGGGAGACAATAACTAAACTTTATTTTCTTGACTGGAGGTCCGCTTTAAGGGATTGTCAGCTAACTGACTGATAATTGAAAGAAGCTGACAGTGGCATCTACTCATTCCTTCACTTAGCCTGCTATTTGGAGAATTCAAAACCTGCTTCTAGGAGCTTCTACAGAACTGATCTGATGAACATCATCTCACCTTAACATCATGCAAAGTTTCCTGCACTACTTCCTCCACTGGAGGTCCCCTTTAAGGGAGTGTTGGCTAACTGACTGATGATCAAAAGAAGCAGACAGGCAGCTACTTATTCCTTCACTTAGCCTGCTATTTGGAGAATTCAAAACTTGATTCTAGAAGCTTCTACAGAACTGCTCTAGCAAACAACTTCTCACCTTAGCATCAAGCAAATTTTCCTGCACTACTCTACTTCCTCCACTATGGGGCTCTAGAGGGTCAATGGAAAAAAGCTGGGGTGCAATTCTGGAAGACAGAGGTGGGAGTTGCTCAGGACTCCCTTGGCTGTCTACACACCAGGTATAGACATGTTTCATTTAAATATGGCACAAAGCAACCTAGCAAAAGCTTTGATGCCTAAAATCTGATCTACACCCTATTCCATGGTGGACGAGAATATGTGGCACATGTTGGCCAGGAACACTGGCTACTTTAGTGCACACTATGGTCTTGATTCAGAGCGTGGTGAGAAAAACTCACTTCTTTTGGAGAGAAATCTTTGATTTACGTTCATTGTCTACCAGGTGTAAATGTTCACCTGGCTCTAAAATCAGCCACAAGGTAGACAATGAAAACAAATTTTCTCACCTTAAAAAGAAGTGAGTTTTCTCACCTGGCTCTGAATCGACCCCATAGACACCCAATAGTTGAAATGTGAGCATTTCTAATTGCAGGTCAGGGGAGGGGTTTTTAGCACCTGTACCCTTTTCTAACTCTTGCTGGGGTGAATTTTAAAAATACAATTCTGTGATTGCTCGCCTTGTAGAATTGGTATTATAAGTATGCAGCACATCCTGCTCCAGATAATGATTCATAACAGATGGGATTACCTTCGCCAGAGGGCGCTTGACTGCAGAGATGGCAAAAAGAGGCCCTCCCGGTCCATATATACCCGGGACCTCCCACAAATTCCCCAGTATAGAAAAGCAGGAGAACCAGGAGAAGCCAATGAAATTAACAACGTTAACAAGGATAACAATCACCATACACAGGATCCAAGATAATGCAAACAGGGTGGGGTGGAGCAGGACGTGCTGCATACTTATAATACCAATTCTACAAGGTGAGTAATCACAGAATTGTATTATTCTAAGTATGCAGCATGTCCTGCTCCAGATAATGATTCATAACAGATGGGACATCCAATAGAGGTGTCCGTAAATAAGGTGGGATCCCAAAAAGCAACAACGCGCAGTTCAAACCACTGCCGCCTGCAGAATTTTGCGGCCAAAAACAGCATCCGCTGAGGCCCGAACATCAACCTTGTAAAACTTGGAAAAGGTATGAACAGAAGACCAAGTAGCAGCCTTACAAACTTGTTGAACAGAAGCCTGGTGCTGGAAGGCCCAGGAGGCCCCAACAGCACGGGTAGAATGAGCAGTAACACGGAAAGGAGGATCCTTTCCCTTAGCAGAATAGGCCCTAAAAATAGCCTGAGAAATCCATTTGCTAATAGTAGACTTAGCAGGGGCCAGGCCCTTCTTGGGACCTGAAGGAACCACAAACAAGGCATCAGTCTTTCTAAAAGGTGCAGTAGCCACCAAGTAGAAGTTCAAATTCCTGACCACATCCAGGGAATGTAAGGCCCTCTCCTTGGAATTACCAGGATTAGGGCACAAGGAATGAAGCACAATGTCCTGATTGAGATGGAAGGCAGAGACAACCTTAGGCAAGAAATCAGGTTTAAATCTGAAAACCACCTTGTCCTGGTGTGGGGCCTGAATAGAAAGGGCCGCCAACTCCGAAACACGCCTGACCGAGGTGATAGCCACCAAAAAGGCAACCTTAAGAGTAAGAATAGACAGAGCAGCATCATGCACAGGCTCAAATGGAGTGCCCTGAAGGGCAGACAAAACCAAATTCAAGTCCCAAACTGGCAACAGAGGTTTGCGAGGGGGATGCACATGAGCAACCCCCTAGAAGAAAGTCTTGACCAGAGGATGTTGAGCGAAAGATCTCTGGAAGAAAACAGCTACGGCAGAAACGTGACCCTTGAGCGTGCTGAGCTGAAGTCCCAGATCCAAACCATGCTGGAGGAACTCCAGAACCCTAGGAATGGAAAACACCTGACAAGGAAGGACCCTAGACTCACACCAGTCAATGTAGGCCCACCAGATCCTATAGTAGATGTTAGAGAAGGATTTCTTCCTAGCCCTGATTAGAGTGTTAACCACAGACTCAGAAAGCCCCTCATTCCTTAAGATGGAGGTTTCAGCAGCCAGGCCGTCAAAGCCAGCGTTTGTAAATTGGGATGGCAAAGCTGCCCTTGAGTGAGAAGGTCTGGGACCAGGTGCAGAGCGTACTGATCTACTGCCAGCTGAACGATATATGCGAACCACACCTGTCTTGGCCACCGGGGGGCCACCAGGATTGCTGCCATCCTTTCCTGGATAGAGTCAGAGCATCCACCGCAAGGGCCAGGGGATCCTGGGACAGAGAGACAAAGACTGGGAGCTTGTGATTGTGGCGGGACACAAACAGATCCACATCCGGTACCCCCCAACGGTGACATAAGGACAGGAAGACCTCGCTGCTGAGAGACCATTCCCCCAGGCGAGAGGTCCCCCTGCTCAGAGAGTCCGCCTCCAGATTCTCCACCCCCAGAATGTACACTGCTGATATGCAGACAGAATCATGGACACCTCCTTGAGGAACTCCGAGTCCCTCCCTGATGATTGATGTAGGCAACCGCTGTCTGGTTGTCTGAGCAAACTTGGACCGGCCGGCCCTGAAGGTGAGGGGTCAACTGGGCCAGTACCAACCGAACCGCCCTCAGCTCCAGGAAGTTGATGGGGGCATGGGCCTCCTGAGGGCCCCACAGCCCCTGGAATTGTAGGGTTCTCCAGAAGCCCCCCAACCTGACAGACTGGCATCCGTGGTGACCGTCTCCCAACAGGGGGCCAGAAAGGATCTGCCCCCCCAACAGGTTCCTCGAGTCCAGCCACCACAAGAGGGACCTCCGGACCAGAGGGGACAGAACGAAAGCCTGATCCAGAGACAGGGGACTCTTGTCCCAGACTGATAGGAGATGGAGTTAAAGAGGTCTCATGTGAAATTGTGCATATGGTACTGCCTCGAAGCAGGACAGAGTCCTTGAAGAGAGTCCACCTTCTGTTGAGGAAGAAAGATCCTGGCCTGAACAGTATCCAGATTCATGCCCAGGAAGGAAGTCACCCGAGATGGGGAAAGGGAAGATTTGGGGTGATTGATCACCCAGCCGAATGACTCCAGAACTGTCACCACCCGCTGGGTATCCACGCCCGCCTGCTGGAAGGACTGAGAAGTGATGAGAAGGTCGTCCAGATAGGGAAGAATGCGAATGCCCTGAGCCCTGAGGAGAGCCATGACACCCGCCAGCACCTTGGTGAAGACCCTGGGGGCTGAAGTGAGACCGAAGGGCAGTGCCACAGATTGGTAGTGCTGGTCCGCCAGAGCGAACCTGAGGAATCTCTGATGCCCTGGGAAGACTGGAACATGGTAAGCATCCTTGATGTCTATGGAGGTCATGAAGTCTCCCGGGCGCAACGAACTGATCGCGGAGCGCAGGGTCTCTATGCGAAAGTGCCTGGTCCTGATGAACTTGTTGAGCAGCTTTAAGTCCAGAAAGGGTCTGACCGACCCATCCCTTTTGAGAAATGTGAAGAGATTGGAATAAAAACCCCGACCTCTTTCCACAGGAGGGACCTGACAGATGACCCCCAAGCCCAGTAGATTTTGCACCGCCCGAAAAAGTCCATGAGCTGCCAAGGGGTCTAGAGGAATCCGAGAATAGAGAAATCTTGGAGGCGGCTACAAGCTAGAGTTCGCTGCATGGCCGCCTCCAAGATTTCTCTAGAAACACAACCTCCAGAATCCACCTGTCTGAGACCTGTTGTCTCCAGACACGAGCGAAGAGCTGCAGCCGTCCCCCCACCCAGATGGGTGAGGGCGCCCCTTCATGGCTGAGGAGGCTTGGCAACAGATTTGGGCTTGGACCCCCAGGAAGATCCGGAGTGGGCACAACCTCTGCCCCTGCCCCAGAAGTCTCCCCTAGAGCCAGCAAAGGAGACCCCTCTCACGGACCTGGACCCTCGGTAGAAGGGAACAAAGGCCCCCCAACGGGCCGCAACTGCTTCTTACGTTGAGGCAACTTACCCCCCTTGGCAAACAGGTCCAAGCGATCACCAAATAAGTGCAGCCCCTTAAAGGGGAGTCCCGTGAGGGCCTTCTTAGCAGCGTTATCAGCTGCCCACTGGCGCAGCCAAACAGAGTGGCGTATAGCAACCACCAATGCAGAGGTTCTACTACACATCCTAATGGTGTCATCTAAAGCAGAGAGGACATATGCAATGAACATTTCACACTGTGACAAGGCCCTGAGCTCGGCACTAGCAGTATCATCAGGAGCTCCTTCCAACAGACCCTTGAGGAGAGACCTGATAGCAACAGCAGTAATAGCAGAAGCACAGACAGGGCGCAAGGCAGACCCCACACAGGCAAAGGCATGGGAAGCCAGCTGATCAATGCGCCGGTCCTCACTATCCTTAAGAGTAGTGGAATCAGGGAAATGGACCACAGAAGTGTTGGACAACCCCAATACTGGTGCATCTACTTCTGGAGGGGTTGACCAACATTTAACCACATCAGCGGGAAAAGGGTACCTTTTATCCCAGCCCTTGGGGTTTCCCGGGAGCCGCTCCCATTCTTTGAGAACAAGATTATTGAAATGGGCTGTTCTGGACGTGGTTTAGCAGTAATGAAAAATACCATTTTGTGATTACTCACCTGTAAAATGGGTATTCTAAGTATGTCTCACACCCTGCTTCGTAAATATTCATTACACTTGGGTTATAGTCCACAAGAGGGTGTTTTACTGCAGAGATGGCAAAAAAAGAAGCCCCTCCCGGTCCACAAACACCCAGGACCTCCCACACATTCCCCAGTATATAAAAGCAGTAAGGGGACCAGGAGAAGTCAACAATAAAATTAACAACATGAACAAGGAAAAAAAAATCACTATATAGAGGATCCAAGATACAACTCAGGGTGGGCCGAAGCAGGGTGTGAGACACACTTATAATACCCATTTTACAGGTGAGTAATCACAAAATGGTATTATTCTAAGTATGTCTCACACCCTGCTTCGTAAATATTCATTACACTTGGGACATCCAATAGCAGTGTCCAAAAAGGGTGGGGATCCCAACAGGCAATACTGCACAAAATAAACCACTGCAGCTTGCAGAACTTGCAGTAAAAAACAGCATCTGCTAAGGCCCGCACATCAACCTTATAAAACTTGGAAAAAGTATGAACAGAAGACCAAGTAGCAGCCTTACAAACTTGTTCAACAGAGGCCTGGAGCTGAAAAGCCAAGGAAGCCCCAAAAGTACGAGTAGAATGAGCAGTGACCTGGAAAGGGGGATCCCTCCCCTTGGCAGAGCAGGCCCTAATAACGGCCTGACGAATCCATTCACTAACGGTAGATTTGACGGGCGCCAAACCCTTCTCGGGCCCGGGGGGCACCACCAACAAAAGGCGTCCATCTCCCGCAATGGTGAAGTAGCCACCAGATAGTACTCCACCCATCTAACGACGTCCAGAGAGTGCAAGGCCCTCTCCATGCATTGCTAGGTTTAGGACACAATGAAGGAAGCACAATGTCCTGAATGAGGTGAAAAGCAGAGACAACCTTTGGCAGGAAGTCTGGTTTAAAGCGGAAAACCACCTTGTCCTTATGTCTCTCAAGTAGGGGGCCTGAATAGGCAGAGCCGCCAACTCAGAAACCAGTCGAACAGAGTTGATAGCCACTAAAAAGGCAACTTTTAAGGTGAAAATGGATAGTGCAGCATCCTGCACTGGTACAAAAAGAGGACCCTGAAGGGCAGACAACACCAAATTTAAATCCCAAACAGGCAACATGGATTTGCGAGGACGACGCACGTAAGTGGCCCCCTGAAAAAAAAGCCTTAACCAAAGGATGAAGAGCGAAAGAGCTCTGAAAGAAAACTGCCAGAGCGGACACATGCCCCCTAAGGGTGCTAAGTTGAAACCCATGTCCAGACCATGCTGAAGAAACTCCAAAATCCAAGGAATGGAAACACCCGACAAGGAAAGGCCCTAGCCTCACACCAAACAATGTAGGTCCGCCAGGTCCTGTAATAGATATTAGAGAAAGATTTCTTCCTAGCCCTGACAAGAGTCTGGACAACGGCATCATATAAACCCTTTACCTTTAAGATGAAGGTTTCAGCAGCCACGCCGTCAAAGCCAGCGTTTGCAAATTGGGATAACAAAGCTGACCTTGTCTAATCAGATCCGGAAGCAGAGGCAGCCTGAATTGATCACCCGCCAGCCGGACGACGTCTGCGAACCACACCTGTCTTGGCCACCTTGAGGCCACTAGGATTGCTGGCACACCCTCTTGAGCCAGCTGGCGTACCACCTTGCCCACCATGGGAAAGGGAGGAAACAAATACAGGAGACCGAACCCCCGCCAAGACAGAGACATGGCATCCACTGCCAGAGCCAGAGGGTCCTGGGAAATAGAAACAAATGCTGATAGCTTGTGATTGTGAGGAGAGCCACATCCGGCATCCCCCACCTGCGACAAAGGGATCGGAAGACCTCAATGCTGAGGGGCCATTCCCCCCGGCGAGAGGCTCCCCTACTCAGGTAGTCCACTTCCGGGTTCTCCACACCCGGAATGCAAACCACCGAAATGCACGGAACGGTGCTCTCGGCTCAATACAGAATCAACGACACCACTCGGAGGGCACTCTTGCTCCGAGTCCCTCCCTGATGATTGAAGTAAGCAACCACAGTCCGGATGCTGGAGCGAACCTGAACCGGCAGGCCCCATAGGTGAGGCGTCACCCGCAACAGCCCCAGCCGAGCCGCCCTTAGCTCCATAACAATGATGGGGGCGTGCGCCTCCTGAGGGCCCCACAGCCCCTGGAATTGGTGGGCTCTCCAGTAGCCCCCCAAACTGACAGACTGGGATCCGTCATGACAGTCTCCCAGCGGGGCAGGAGAAATAATCTGCCCCCCAGAAGGATTTTCGAGTCCAGCCACCACCGAAGGGACCGACGGATCAGAGGAGACAGAACAAGGACTGATCAAAAGACAGGGGACACTTGTCCCAGGCCGATAGGAGATGGAGCTGAAGAAGCCTCATGTGAAATAGAGCAAAAGGCACTGCCTTGAAAAAAAAAACAGGCCCCCATCAGCCCTACAAGTCTCATCCCTTGCCGGATGGGCAGATGAGGGTTCGTCAGGACAATACGAATCGGTGCTTGAAGAGCGTCCACCTTCAGCTGAAGGAAAGGAAATCCTGGCCTGAATGGTATCCAGCGTCATGCCCGGGACAGAAGTCACCCTTGATGGGGAAAGTGAAGACATGGGGTAATTGATTACCCACCCAAAACTCTCCAATGTCGCCACGACCGTCCGGGTATCCAGCTCCGCCTGATGGAACGAAAGAGACCTAATGAGAAGGTTGTCCAGATAAGGAAGGATGCGAATGCCTTGGACTCATGAGAAGGGCCATCACACCCGCCAGCACCTTGGAGAATACCCTGGGTGCAGAAGTGAGACCGAAAGGGAGAGCCGCAATTAGGTAGTGCTGCTCCCCAACCGCAAACCTGGGGGATCGCTGGTGCCCTGGAAGACCGGCACATGAAGGTAAACGTCTTTTATATCCATTGATGTTATAAGGTCCCCCGGGCGCAAGGAGCAGACAGCAGAGCGCAGCTTCGCCATGTGAAACCGTTTTGTTCAGATGAACCGGTTGAAAATCTTCAAGTCCAGAATGGCCCAGATGGGACCATCTTTCCTTGGGACTGTAAAGAGATTGAAATAGTAACACAGACCTCTCTCCCTGGGGGGAACCTGACAAATAACCCCCATGGCCAGACGGCCTAGTACTGCCGTAAACAGGCCCTAAACTGCCCAGGGATCCGAAGAAACCTGTGAAGAGAATCTGGGAGGAGAAGTGAAGAGCAGCAGCCGTCCCCCACCAGAGGGGTGAAGACGCCCCCTCAATGCTGAACGGGCTAGCAGAGGATTTAGGCTTGGCACCCCAGAAGGATCCGAGTCGGGCACGGCAACAGCTATCGCCCCGGAATCTCCCCTTTGTCCCGCAAAGGGTACCCCCCTGCCTGACCCAGGCCCATGAAGGAGGGAGTGAAGGACCCTGACCCCCGAAAGGGTCGTGGCTGCTTTTGCTTTGGCGTAACTTACCTCTTTAGCCAGAGCTCCACCATCACCAACAGGCGCAACCCAACAGGGAAGCCCCTTGAACGCCTTCTTGACAGCCTTGTCAGCTGCCGACCGGCGCCACCCGACCGAGTGACTGAAATTAGACCACCCAGCCGAGGTCAACAATACCTTCGAATAGTGCCAACTAAAGCAGAGAGGACATAGGAGATAATTAGCTCACAAAGCGACAAGCTCTAAATCCAACACCAGAAGGATCCAAATGGAAACCTTAAAGATGACCCCTAAATAAGGTCCTAATAGCCGTGGCCATAATAGCGAAAGCCCCCACCGGGCGCAAGGCCACACAGACAAGGGCATGGTAGGCCCGTTAGTCGATACGTCAGTCCTCACCATCCATCAGGAAATGGAACGAGGGAACGCACCATATTCGCAATATACAACCCCAGGATGGGGGCATCCACCTAGAGGGATAAATGACCAGAACTAGACCAACCACGGGGAATGGATACCTCCTATCCCACCCCTTAGGTAGCATAAGGGAGACGTCAGCATCCCACTGCTCTGAGGGCATCAGTGCAATGGCAGGCTGATCATCAGAGGGAACAGAATCTGAATAATATCCCTTTACACAAGGGGTGTACAGACAGACAATAATATTAAACATAATGTAAATGAATAGGCCGGCGCAGCGAGCACCGTGTGCAGACGTTCAGCTGGAATCTTCCGGCTGCAAGGCTAGCAATCCATCACGCAGTTGCCCTCTAGCGCAAAACCTCCACTGCGACTCCCCGCTAGTGTTAACGTCACTAGGGGTCATACTCAGGTGCGGGGGTGTGGGTGATGAGACCAGCCGAGCTAACCCGGCCGCACGGGCCCAGATTGCCGCGCCAGCTCCCGCTGCGCACATGTACTCAATCTAGCACAATATTGCCCACCAGGGATGCCCCGCATACCACACACAGCCGGGCTTGCCCCGAGGGGACCCCAAGCACAGTATCCCGGGAAGCCTCCATAAAGTGATTTTGATAGCCGCAATGACCAATGGGAATTACGCTGTTGAACTACCCGGGATGCCCCTTAAATGTCCGTTAGTGGGAGGATTTAATATATGGTAATTCATGTCAAAGGCTGTTTGCCCCTTAAAATGAGGGAAAAGGCCACAGGACCAGGGGGAAGCGCTAAATTTGGAAGACCCCCGGAAGACATAATAGCCATCACACGCATACATAAATACATAAAAATATACATAAAATGCAATTAGCATAAAATGCAGCCCCCCCCAGCCACAGAGGACGCACATACCATACATGAACTTAAACTAGACCGTAATCAGCCCGGCAGGGGGGCACTCACCAATTCTATGGGCGGCAGGATGGCAACCGGAAGGGGCAGAGGAAGAAAGAGGAAAAAGAGGGCGAGCCGCCTGCACAGCGCGCCGAGCGCTAGGCCCCGCCCCCTCCAAGCGCGGGAAAATTACAAGCGGCCGAGCTCCCCAGCAATGCGGGAGCCAGCCGTGACGTCACCAATACTGAGAGCGAAGGGGCGAGCCACCTGAGTAGCGCGCCGAGCGCTAGGCCACGCCCCAATCAACGCGGAGAACCAACCAAACAGCCGCGCTCCCCAGTCAAGGGGGAGCCGGCCGAACATCACCCGGCCCTCCGCCGGTGAATAAGAGCAAGAGGGCGCGAAGGGGGCCTGCCGGGCAGCGCGCCGTGCGCTA
This sequence comes from Gastrophryne carolinensis, assembly GCA_027917425.1. Classification (NCBI taxonomy): domain Eukaryota; kingdom Metazoa; phylum Chordata; class Amphibia; order Anura; family Microhylidae; genus Gastrophryne; species Gastrophryne carolinensis. The sequence goes on along the minus strand of CM051244.1, from coordinate 128,855,302 downwards.
GGCCACGCCCCCTTCCCCTCCGAGAACCACAACCAGCCGAGCTCCCCGCAAATGCGGGAGCCGGCTGTGACGTCACTGGCCCGCCGCCATGGAAGGCGCGCGGGCTGAAGAGGAGAAGAGAGAAGGGGGGGAAGCGCTGGACGGCGCCAGCGCCATAGTTAAAATACACACCATGCAAAAACACACACACAATTAAATAAACATTATATATATATATATATATATATATATATATATATATATACACACAATAAAATAAATATATATATTACATACCGCCCCCCCCCCCCCCCAACTAACCGGGAACAGGGAGGTTAGGAGGAAGCCGATGGCTACATATAGATATGTAGCGAGGGCCTCAACGGACAGGGCATCCCAAGTCAGGATCACCAAAAACCTGACGACCTACCCTTTGGTGAGGGATTTGCGGTGGAGCATGGCTCCTAGTCAAAACACCTCTAAAGGTGTTACCTACCCTCACCCAGACTCTGCAGTCGTAGCTGGGAGGCTTAATGTCATTTAAAAGAGGGTCCGGGCGGAAATAGGACAAAATGGGGGCCGGGTGTTCCCCGGCTTACCTGTAAGGAGAGAAGAGCCATCATTTTGACTGTCGTCGCCTTCACTGCAGAGACTAAGGGAATGTGTGGGAGGTCCTGGGTGTTTGTGGACCGGGAGGGGCTTCTTTTTTTGCCATCTCTGCAGTAAAGCGCCCTCTTGTGGACTATAACCCAAGTGTAATGAATATTTACGAAGCAGGGTGTGAGACATACTTAGAATAGTTCCCCCTGTAACTTGGAAGCCGCAGCAGGAAGGGAGATAGAATGCACATAAAAAATCTGAGTTTACATTCTATTGGTATCATCAGCATCCCAATGATCTGTGCCATAGTCAGCACCACTGAAATGCTGATCATCAGATAAGTCTGAGTCAGAGAACAATTCCCCCTCCTCAAGTGGGGTATAGTCAGACAAATCAAGAAAGTTCTCCGTCTCCATAGTAAAGGCAGACGCACCCGACGCCACTTGCCGCCTTTTAGCGGGGGCATTACGGGCCGCAGAGCTAGCAATCAGCCTCTCAATGTTAGCCAACCTGGAAGACACGTCAGGTTGAGACCCCCAACTAGTATATAGCTCACTGCGAGTCATAATCAGGCCAGGGGGAGTGGGTGAGGGCATAGTGGGCGCAGGCCCAGTCACAGATAGCCCAGAAAGCAGCGCAAGCACCTGCAGACCCGCACATCACTCACAGGGGATGCCCCACACACTACACACAGCCGGGCTTGTCCCGAGGGGACCCCGAGCACAATATCCTGTGAAGCCTCCATATGGTGATTAAGGTGGCACAACTGGCCAATAGGAATTACGCCGTACAGGAAACCCGGGATGCCCCAAATGTCCGCAGGGAAGTGGGAGGATTTAACAATTTAGGCCTCTAATAAAGTTATAGAAAACTAATAGAGGGGCAGGGACCGAGAAAACCCTATTTAAGTGTTTTCCCGTCTGAAAGACATAATAAAGGAGCACCCATAAGCACACAACAGTGATAAAAAAAAATAACAAAAAATAAAGCCCGCAAGGGCACTCACAGACCACGTTGGGGGGGGGGGGGGGGGGGGCCAGCAGACACTCCAGGAGGAAGGCAAGATGGCGCTGGAGGGACCTCGAGGGGCGGGCCGCATGTGGGGACGACGTGGAACGCGCCCTCGATAGGCCACGGCCCCTCCGCAGAGCGCGCAATTGGTCTGCAGCAGCAGCCAATAGAAAAGCGGGGAAAATTTATGATGCCGCCGCTGACCGTGGACGCCACAGGGCGCGCGTGTCAGCGGCAGCAAATTCAAAATGAAGACAGGGCGGCCCTGAAAAGGAAGAAGTGTAACACAACAAAAAGGAGATAAACTCACATGCACCAACCCCCCCCCCCCCCCCCGACAGAACAAGGAGAGAGAGGGAGGGCAAAAAGCGGACGGGGCATCCCAACTCCTACCAGCACCGCCTACCCTTTGGTAACAGAGAACTAGTAGTAGGTGCTGCCTACCATCACCCGACCAGCGCAGCCAAAGCTGGGAGGCATAAGCAAAAGGTGGAACGGGTGGAAATAGTCCTACAGGGCAAAGGGCTGCTAAGCCCGGCTCACCTGCGAGAAGAGAAGCCATCTTCTGACCTTCGCAGCCCACTGCAGAGAAGGAACTGGGGAATTTGTGGGAGGTCCCGGGTATATATGGACAGGGAGGGGCCTCTTTTTGCCATCTCTGCAGTCAATCCCATCTGTCATCCCAGGACGTGCTGCATACTTAGAATAACAAAAACTGTCCGGGAAAAATGGGAGAAAAAAAAATATCTTTCCCTAGGTCTGCCGCTGGAAAAGGCCCTTAATTTATGTGCTGTGGGTGTCGTGTTTGCACCTAACAATTCATCAGGAGCACATCAATAATTTGACTGAAAAAATGCCAATTGTGCGGGTGGGGGAATAAATGCTTTTACATTTTATTCCTGCACCCTGAATGTTAAGTTCTTATACTTCTCTTTGACATCAATTTTTGCTCATGGCATCTAAAAATCTTTACCTACCTGTAAAATAGCAACCTCGTTTCTAAGCTGGCTCTCCTGCTTAGTAGGAAAACGCAGCTTATCGATAATTTTTATAGCCACATCCCGACCCGTTTTCCGGTGTTTCCCTGAAAAAAAAGGCGTCAGATTTGCATTTCAATTTAGAACACCTGAAAGATAATTCTATAAAAACGAAATGCTTTTGGTAACTGAGAACAAAACCTACCTCCATACACAATGCCAAACTGTCCTGATCCAAGAACCTCATCTGGGAATATCTGATACACAGAACTTATGTCCTACAAGGAAAAGAAAAATCAATAGCAAGCAGTAATTCAATCCTCCTAGCAAATAGGGGTTACCAAACACAGGTTCCCTGTATAGCCAAATAGTGATGCAGGGCACTTATCACTACAACTATGTGATGCTGTTGATTTCAACCCAAATTCAACAATTTATATTTCTGCTAATACACTTAAGTAATTAATTTGGATATTGTGGCAGTGGCCTGCTTTACACAGCTCATGGTCCTGATCTTTTATATCTCCACAACAAACATGCACCATATCAACCTTATTAGGGGAAGTGCTTGGCATGCCCTCTCTGTGCCATTAACAATTATGACCCTATGAGTAGCCTTTTAGATAAGCAGCCTGACAGGGAAGGGGGGCAGGTGTGTCTGCTCACATAGGTATGAAGCATGGCGCTGTGTTGTGAAGACAAATCATGAGCTCTGCCCCATCACAAGTTTCAGTTGTCCTGACACACAAACATAACTGTGGCAGGTGTTTAAGAAAGGACACCAAATAGAAACGTGTGAGGGGCTTGGGATAGGTGAGTCTGAATAGCACAAACTTTACTTAAAGTGGATCATCTATAAGATTCCCGGGCCGATCACCTCCCTCACCGCGGGGCATCCGAGATCGGGATATCCCGCGGGGTGAAACCCCCCCCCCCCAAAAAACCTTACCTTATCGGCGACGGATCAGCCGCCGCTGCCTCCCACTCGCCCCTCTAGCAGTGCGCGCGCCCACGCCGGCCGTTTGTGAATGGCTGGCGCGCGCCCTGTAAGAGGGATGCGTGGGAGGCGGCGGTGGCTTGTCCGTCGCCGAAAAGGTACGTTTTTTGGGGCTGTTGGGGGGGTTTCACACAGCGGGCCATCCTGATCTCGGATGCCCCGCTGAAGCGGACCAACACCCAGGATAGTGAAAATCCTGGGTGTTGGTCCACTTTAAAGGGACAGTCCAGGAAAAAAAATCTCTTGTGGTTCATTGCAGCAGCCATGATGGGATTACCCTGCGGCTGCTGCTCCATTGCCTTCTATTGCATTGTATTCAAAATGGTCATTATCAGGATGCCCATGTAAAGCAGATCAAAGGGGGTGAGTTTTGGTCTGTCTTAAATACATAAAATGGGAGGGAAACATTTTCAGGAACAAGGAGCATGGATGACAGGAAAATAGGGCAGAGCCTTCATAAAATGCCCCCATATTACACGCTAAACTCTATTACAGTACAAAGAGAGACGTTCTGAAACATACCACATTCTCTTGAATTTGGCAGTTGGACACAGAGATGCTGAGCGAAACATCCCCTAAAAAAATGAAAGACAACTGGTTACATATTTAATCTCACATCTTTACACATTTTAACTTGTTCCTGGAAATGTATCACTCACTCCATGTCATATATATATTATATATATATATATATATATATATATATATATATATATATATATATCAATGAACTGCAATGTCATAGGGGTGGGGGATGCAGGGCTGCGGGAGAGCATCTCTGCTTTTCTTAACTGGATCTCACAACTTCCACAGCCCTCGTATCTAAAGGTGACACACTTCTGGGTTCTGGCTAGCGGTAGGTACCTATATAGAATAATGGGAGCCTTTGGTATGGCCTTGTACACTTCACACCCCCAACTCCAGGTTGGGAAAAGGAGGTGCAGCACCAAAAACCACCTAAGTTATAGTTTTCCAGGTATTTTCTTCCAAGCTAAAATAAATCTTAAAGCAGAAGTATAGTCTCTACTGGGCTCCACTGCCTTTCATTCCCTGCCCAGTACAAAGGAGGATTTGGGGGTTGAAAAAAAAAAAAGCTTACCTTAACTAGCACCTGCTCCTCCATTGATTGGTGGCTGCCAGCTGTGATTGAGTCACAGCCAATCAGTGCAGTAGCAGCAGGGCCGCTTCACAATGATTGGCTGACTAGACACTTAAATCACAGCTGGGAGGAGAGGTCAGAACACAGAAGCACTACTCGCAACTAAGATAAAGTTATATTTTAGAATTTGTAACCCCTAAATCCACCTCAGCACCAGATGGGTGTGGGCAGGAGTCCAGCAGAAAATGGACATGCATTTTAAAATTAATTAACCCTCCCCGCTCCACTCAGTAAGTTTGAGCTCACCTGGTTCAAGCACAGCGCTGCATCTTCAGACACACACATCACAATCCCTCACACAACAAAAAAAAAAAAACAATTCTGTCCACGCTATTTATAGCGATATTTTAAATCCACAAAACCCACAAAAAATACAATTCTGTGATTACTCACCTGTAGAATTGGTATTATATGTATACAGCACGTCCTGTTCCAGAAGATATTCCTTACACTTCGTCATACCTCCAGTAGATGGCGCTGGACTGCAGAGACAGAAAAGCGGCTCCTCCCAGCTCTATATATACCAGGGACCTCCCACAAAATCCCCAGTATTGAAAAGCAGTTAAAATGAGACCGGGAGAAGTGTAACCATTATATGAAAATTTGAACATAAGAACAATCACCATAAAGAGATAACTAAAGATAATGATAACAAGGGTGGGGTGGAACAGGACGTGCTGTATACATATAATACCAATTCTACAGGTGAGTAATCACAGAATTGTATTATTCTAGGTATACAGCACGTCCTGTTCCAGAAGATATTCCTTACACTTGGGGCATCCAATAGCAGTGTCAGTAAGGTAGGGTGGGATCCCCAAAAGTAACAGCAGACAGTTAAAACCGCTGCCGCCTGCAGAACCTTTCAGCCAAAAGCAGCATCAGCTGAGGCCCTAACATCAACCTTGTAAAACTTTGAAAAGGTATGAACAGAAGACCAAGTAGCGGCCTTGCAAACTTGTTCAACAGAAGCTTGGTGCTGAATAGCCCAAGAGGCACCAATAGCACGAGTAGAATGAGCAGTAAGGCGGAAAGGAGGCTCCTTCCCCTTAGAGTAGGCCTGTATCACAGCCTGACGTATCCACTTGCTGATAGTGGACTTAGCCGGAGCCAGACCTTTCTTAGGTCCAGACGGAAGCACAAAAAATGCATCAGTCTTCCTGAAGGATTCAGTAGCCACCAAATAGAATTTCAGAGTTCTGACTACGTCCAAAGAATGTAAAACCCTCTCCTTAGGGTTACTGGGATTAGGACACAAAGAAGGCAAAACAATGTCCTGATTGAGATGAAAGGCAGAAACAACCTTAGGCAGAAAATCTGGCTTAAAACGAAACACCACCTTGTCCTGGTGTCTCTAAAAATAAGGAGGCTTGATGGAAAGCGCCGCCAACTCAGAAACACGCCACCAAAAAGACCACCTTAAGTGTGAGAATGGACAAAAGAGCCCCTTGCAAGGGCGCAAAGGGAGACCCCTGCAGGGCAGATAAGACCAAGTTCAAGTCCCAGACTGGTAACATAGGCTTACGTGGGGGAAGCACGTGAGTAACCCCCTGGAAAAAGGTCTTGACCAGGGAATGCTGAGCAAAGGATCTTTGGAAAAAAATTGCCAAAGCAGAAACATGGCCTTTCAGAGTACAGAGCTGAAGACCCAGATCCAAACCATGTTGCAGAAACTCCAGAATCCTAGGAATGGAAAACACACGACAGGGAAGCGAGTAAGACTCGCACCAGTCAATGTAAGTATGCAAAACCCTGTAGTAGATGGAAGAAAAGGACCTCTTCCTAGCCCTGATCATGGTGTTTACAACCGAGGCAGGCAGCCCTTTCTCCATCAAGATGGAGGTTTCAACAGCCAGGCCCGTCAAAGCCAGCGTTTGTAAATTGGGGTGGCGTAGGTGTCCCTGAGTGAGCAGATCTGGAACCCGTGGCTGGGCGTACTGATCTACTGCCAACTGCACGATGTCTGCGAACCACACTCTTCTTGGCAAACAGGGGGCCACCAGGATGGCTGGTACACCTTCCTGAACTATCTTGCGCAGCACCCTGCCCAGCAGTGGAAATGGGGAAACACATACAGGAGCTGGAACCTCGTCCAAGAGGGCACCCGTGGCCAAGGCCAGAGGATCATGGGACAGAGAAACAAAGACTGAAAGCTTTTAATTGTGACGAGACGCAAACAGATCCACATCCAGCTGACCCCAGCGGTGGCAAAGGGAGCGAAACACCCTGTTGCTGAGGGACCATTCTCCCAGACAAGAGGTCCCCCTGCTCAGAGAGTCTGCCTCCAGATTCTCCACCCCCAGGATGTACACAGCTGAGATGCAGGGAACATTTTCCTCCGCCCAGGACAGTATCAGGGACACTTCCTTCTTGCTCCGGGTCCCTCCCGGATGATTGATGTAGGCAACTGCCGTCTGGTTGTCCGAGCAGACCTGAACAGCCTGACCCCTCAGGTGTGGGGTTAAGTGGGCGAGAACCAACCTGATTGCCCTCAATTCCAGAATGTTGATAGGGGCATGGGCCTCCTGAGGGCCCCACTGACCCTGGAACTTCAGGGACTTCCAGAATCCTCCCCAACCTGTCAGACTGGAATCCGTGGTGACAGTCTCCCAGCAGAGGCCAAAAAGGACCTGCCCCCCAGCAGGTTCTTTGAGTCCAGCGACCACATTAGAGACCGCCTGACCAGAGGGGACAAGACAAACACCTGATCCAGGGACACAGGGTCTCGATCCCATACTGACAAGAGGTGAAGCTGAAAAGGCCTCATGTGGAACTGAGCATATGGAACCAACTCGAAGCAGGACACCATCAGGCCCACCAGCTGCATTCCCTGCCTTATGGATGAATGAGGACAAGACAGCAGGAGCTGAGCTTTCTCTTGAAGGACCTCCACCTCCTGCTGAGGAAGAAAGATCTTGACCTGAGCTGAATTCAGAATCATGCCCAGAAAAGACTTCACCATGAAAGGAGACAGGGAAGATTTGGGGTGATTGATCACCCAGCCGAATGATTCCAGTGTGGACACCACCCGCTGAGTGTCCAGCACTGCCTGATGGAAGGACTGAGAAGCGATAAGCATGTCGTCCAGGTAGGGAAGAACGCGAATACCCTGAAATCTCAGCAGAGCCATCACCTTGGTGAATACCCTGGGAGCCGAGGTGAGACCGAAGGGCATGGCCACAAATTGGTAGTGCTGATCCTCCAGAGCGAACCTGAGGAATCTCTGATGACCTGGAAAAAAATACCATTTTGTGATTACTCCCCTGTAAAATGGTTATTACAAGTAGTATGTCACACACCCCGCTTCCGAATATTCATGACACTTGGGTAACTGTCCTGTAGAGGGCGATCTTGCAGAGGTGACATGAAAAAAAGGAGCCCCTCCTGGCCCATAAATACCTGGGACCTCCCACCATTCCCCAGTATAAGACAGCAGTAAAGGGACCAGGAAGAGCCAAATGTAAACAGCAAAGAAAAAGGTTCACCATATAAAGGATCCCAGAAAACCAAAAAAGGGCAGGATGAAGCGGGGTGTGTGACATACTTGTAATAACCATTTTACAGGTGAGTAATCACAAAATGGTATTATTCCCAGTATGTCACACACCCCACTTCCGAATATTCATGACACTTGGGACATCCAATAGCAGTGCCCATAATGGGTGGGGACCCCAAAAAGGCAATAATGCAAACTTAAACTACTGCAGCTTGCAGAACTTTGCGGCCAAAAACAGCATCCGCTGAGGCCCGCAAATCAAGCTTATAAAACTTGGAAAAAGTATGAACAGAAGACCAAGTAGCAGCCTTACAAACTTGTTCAACAGAAGCCTGATGCTTTGGCAGAATAGGCCCCAACAATGGCCTGTCGAATCCATTTACTAATGGAAGACTTAGCGGGCGCCAGACCTTTCCTGGGCCCGGAGGGCACCCCGAAAAAGGCGTCCGTCTTACGAAAAGGAGAAGTAGCCACCAAATAATATTTCACACATCGAACCACATACAAAGAATGTAAAGTCCTCTCCTGGTCATTACTAGGCTTAGGACACAAGGAAGGGAGAACTACATCCTGATTAAGGTGGAAGGCCGCAACCTCCTTAGGAAGGAAATCCGTCTTAAAACAGAAAACTACCTTGCCCAGGTGCCTCTCAAAGTAAAGAGCCTGAATAGACAAGGCCGCTAACTCAGAGACACGCCAAACAGAGGTAATAGCCACCAAAAAGGCAACTTTCTGAGTGAGCAGAGAAAGAGCAATATCATGCACCGGCTCAAAAGGAGGCCCCTGGAGAGCCGACAGAACCAAGTTTAAATCCCAAACTGGCAGCAAGGGCTTTCTAGGAGGCCGCACATGAGTAACCTCCTGGAAAAATGTCTTAACCAGGGGATGAAGGGCAAAAAGAAAACCGCCAGGGCAGAAACTTGCCCTTTCAAAGTACTTAGCTGGAACCCCGAGTCCAGACCATGTTGAAGAAACTGCAGAATTCTGGAAATAGAAAACACCCTACAAGGCAAGGCCCTAGCCTCACACCAGTTAATAGAAGACCTCCAAGTCCTATAGTAGACGTTAGAGGAAGATCTCTTCCTAGCTCTAACAAGAGTCTGAACCACCGCATCAGAAATACCTTCCTCCTTTAAGATGGAGGTTTCAGCAGCCACGCCATCAAAGCCAGCGTTGGTAAATTGGGGTAGCGTAGCTGACCCTGGGTGATAAGATCCGGAAGAAGAGGCAGATAAAACTGATCTACTGCCAGTCGCACGACGTCTGCGAACCACACTCGTCTTGGCCACCTTGGAGCCACCAGAATTGCTGGTGCCCCTTCTAGGGTTAGCTTGCGCACCACCTTGCCCACCATGGAGAAGGGGGGAACAGGTACAGAAACCCCAGTTCCCTCCAAGCCAGGGACATGGCATCCACTGCCAGGGCCAGAGGATCCTGAGACAGAGACACAAAGGCAGGAAGCTTGTGATTGTGACGAGAGGCAAAAAGATCCACCTCCGGAGTCCCCCACTTGTGACAAAGGGACTGGAATACCTTGGAACTGAGAGACCATTCTCCTCAGCGAGAGGATCTCCTGCTCAGAGAATCTGCCTTCGTGTTTTCCATTCCCGGGATGTAAATGGCTGAGATGCATGGGACATTGCTCTCTGCCCAAACAAGGATCAGAGATACCTCCCTGAGGGCACTTCTGCTGCGAGTCCCTCCTTGGTGATTGATGTAAGCGACCACCATCCGATTGTCCGATCAGACTTGAACTGGCAATCCCTGTAATAGAAGAGTCAAGCGAGACAGAACCAACCAAATGGTCCGTAGCTCCAAAACGTTGATAGGGGCATGAGCCTCCCGAGGCCCCCATAACCCCTGGAACTGATGATCCCTCCAGAAGCCCCCCCAGCCCGACAGGCTGGCGTCCGTGGTGACCGTTTCCCAACAAGGGGTCAGAAAGGATCTGCCCTTCAACAGATTGCTTGACACTAGCCACTACTGAAGGGACTGCTGAGCCCGGGGAGACAGCAGACAAGACTGATCCAATGACAGCGGACACTTGTCCCAAGTCGCTAGAAGATGGAGCTGAAGCGTCCTCATGTGAAACTGGGCAAAAGGGACTGCCTCGAAGGAAGCCACCATCAGACCTACCAATCTCATCCCTAGCCGGATAGACGGGCGAGGATTGGAAAGCAGAAGCCGAACCAAATCTTGGATCAGAAGAATCTTGGGCTGAGGAAGGAACACCCTGGCCTGAAAGGCATCCAGAGTCATGCCCAGAAACGAAACCTCCCTGGACGGGGAGAGAGAGGACTTGGAATAGTTGATCACCCAACCGAACCTCTCCAGCATGGATACCACCACTCTGGTGTCTAGCTTCGCTTGGCTGAGAGAGGAAGCCAAAATGAGAAGGTCATCCAGGTATGGTACAATGCGAATGCCCTGGACTCTGAGGAGGGCCATCACCTCTGCCAATACCTTGGTGAACACCCTCGGAGCCGAGGTAAGCCCGAATGGAAGGGCCACAAACTGAAAATGCTGATCTTCCACCACGAACCTGAGGAATCTCTAGTGTACCAGGAAGATAGGTACATGCAGATAAGCATCCCTGATGTCTATGGACGTCATGAAGTCCCCCTGACGAAGAGAATCGACGGCTGACCGCAAGGTTTCCATGCAAAACTTCCTGAAGCAGATAAACCGATTGAGGAGCTTCAGATCCAAAAATGGGTCGAACGGAGCCGTCCTTCTTGGGCACCGTGAATAGATTGGATATAGAATCCCAAGCCCCTTTCCGCGAAAGGCACTGGGCAAATGACAGCCATGTCCAGCAGATAACTTACTGCCGCCCGGAGCCCCTGTGCGACCAGTGGATCCGAAGGCACTCAAGACCTGAAGAATCTGGGAGGAGGCCGGATCTCGAATTCCAGCTTGTAACCGGAAGACACCACTTCCAGAATCCATTTGTCTGAGACCTCCTGGTCCCAGACATGGAAGAAGTGCCGCAGCCGTCCCCCCACCCGCAAGGGTGAGGGCGCCCCATCATTGCTGAGCTGGCTTAGCAGCGGGCTTGGGTTTGGAACTCCAATTGTGACCTGGACGGGCATGACCTCTGCCTCTACTCCAGGAATCACCTCTGAGGGTAGAGAAGGCCAAAACTCTGCCAGTTCTGGCACCACGAAAGGAAGGGTTAAAGAGGCCGCCCCCGAAAGGGACGACGTTGCCTCTTACGCTGAGGTAACTTCCCTCCTTTCGTGACAGAATCTAATCTTTCTCCAAAGAGCCGCAATCCCACAAAGGGAAGTGCTGTAAGCGACTTTTTTGGCCACAAAATCAGCTGCCAACTGGCGCAACCGTACCGACCAACGAATAGCTGCAAGCAAGGCCGAGGTTCTACCACACGACCATGGTGTCATCCAAGGCGGCAAGCACAAAGGACATGAACAATTCACACCGCTTAAGGGCGGCGAACTCATCACTAGCCGGGTCAAGCCTGGAGGTACTCAACAGGTCTCTAACCACAGACCTGGTAGCCACTGCCAAAAGCGCCGAAGCACAAACAGGCCGCAAGGCTGAACCGACACTAGCAAACACATGGCAAGCCATCTGATCAATGCGTTTATCCTCACCATCTTTGAGAGTGGTGGAGTCAGGAGAATGCAAAATAGAAGTATTGGATAACCCGAGCACCGGGGCATCCACCTCGGGAGGGGACGACCATCGTTTTACCACGTCCACCGGAAAGGGATACTTTTTATCCCAACCTTGAGGAATACCTGGAAGCCGATTAGGCTTCTCCCATTCCTTAAGAATAATGCCATCAAAATGCTTTTGATTTGGGAACTCCAGGCGCGGTTTGGAAGTCCCAAAGAATTCCCCTTTTTGAGGAGCGGCCTCCTCAGGAGGAGAAATTGCCAGAACCTCAAAAAGGTGAGCCAAGACCTTCGGGGTATCCACAGCATCCCCCTGCCCTTGCTCAGTATCAGCACCAACAAACTGCTGATTGTCAGAACCCTCCGAATCCTCAAATAATTCCCCCTCTTCTAGCGGGGAATAATCAGACCAGTCAAGGAAATCAAAACCATCAAACTCAAAGGCCGGCGCGGCTGGAGACAAATGCTTTCGCTTAGCCGAGGCCTTTCTGACAACAGAGCCAGAAATACATTTCTCAATATTAGCCAGTATGGCACATACATCAGATTGCGACTCCCCACCTGTGACACCATCACTAGGGGTACGGATAAGGCAGGGTGGGGAAGGAGACTGCTGTGTTATGGCCCGCTGAGCACAAGGTATGCAAACAAGTACATTATCCCCCACAAGGGATGCCCCACAACCCACACACTGCCGGGGTTGCCCCGAGGGGAGCCCAAGCCCGGTATCCTGAGAAGCCTCCATATGGTGATTTTAATGTAGTCGCAATGACCAGAGGGATTTACGCTATTAAGCTACCCGGGATGCCCCTTCAGGTCCCAAGCGGGAGGATTTTTTGTTTTTGTTTTTAATTTTTTATTTTTTTTTGGAAACCCTAAATTAAACTCTAAGGGACCCTAGGACAGGGAGAACTCCCTCTTTAAACTTCAAAAGAAGGGATCCCACCTAGAAGACATGAGAACAGACATAAGTGTCAACATGCACATCACCCACCATATAAGTTAAAAATGGTGAAATAAATAAAATCCACTCATCGCAGCAAAGCAGCGACCGTCAACCCTCACACCAGCAAGGGAATGAGAGGGAGTGCAGAAAAGCAGGCAGCGAGGCCAGAAAGAGTGCTTGAGAAAAGCCGGCCTCGAGGGGGGGGGGGGTGGACGGGCCACAACGAGCACGCCGAGCGCCCCGCCCCCTCCTTTACTGCACCTGTTGAAAGTTAAAACGGTCCAGCACAACGGCCGCAAAAACACATTCAAACACACACAATCCACACACCTTTTCCCCCAAATAAAGTAAAACAACCCACAGGAGAAAAGCCCCCCCCCCCAAGGGGCACAGAGGGACACGGTAGGGGGGAGAACCCACACCAATAGGTGAAAAGGTAAGAGGGACGGGGCATCCCAAGCCGGAATCACCAACCCGGACACCGCCTACCCCTTTGTATGGGGTCTGACGGGGGAGCAAGCTCCCATATACACCATAAGGTGCAGCCTACCATTGCCTGGACCTTCAGCCTAGGCTGGGAGGCATACTGCTATAGTTTAAATTAAAAAAGGTTCAGGCAGCAATAGAAACAAAAGGCCGGGGGGTTACCTCGGCTACCTGCAAGGAGGAGACAACCATCTTCTGACTTGCTCGCCGACTGCAGAGACGAAAGACTATGGAATGGTGGGAGGTCCCAGGTATTTATGGCCCAGGAGGGGCTCTTTTTTTCATGTCATTTCTGCAAGATCGCCCTCTACAGGACAGTTACCCAAGTGTCATGAATATTCGGAAGCGGGGTGTGTGACATACTGGGAATATAGGTACGTGAAGGTAAGCATCCTTGATGTCTACAGAGGTCATGAAGTCCCCTGGGCGAAGGAAAGTCACAGCTGAGTGCAGAGTCTCCATGTGAAAGTGTCTGAGTCTGACAAATTTGTTGAGAAGCTTTAAATCCAGGATAGGTCTGATGGACCCGTCCTTTTTGGGCACAATGAAAAGATTGGAATAATAGCCTTTGCCCCTTTCCTTCAAGGGCACCCGGCAGATGACACCTAGACTCTAGAAGGCCTTGGACAGCCAGGGAGAGACACTGAGCTGACAAGGGGTTTTGAGCTAACCGAGATTTGATGAATCTTAGAGTTTGCAGCCTGGCCGCCCCCATCTTGTAACCGGAGGATACTACCTCCTGAATCCACCGGTCTGAGACATGACGCCTCCAGACATGAGCCAAGAGCCGAAGCCGCCCCCCCACCCAGATGGATGAGGGCACCCCTTTATGCCTGAGGGGGCTTGGGGGAGGACTTAGTCTTGGGGCCCCAGGAGGGGCCAGGGCGGCCACGTCCTCTGCCCCTGCCCCAAAAATCTCCACGGGCTCTAGCAAAGGAAGCTCCCCGTCCATTTCTGGAACCGCTGAAGGAATGAGAAAAGGCACCTGAGGGGCTGCCTTCTACGCTGAGGTAACTTGCCTCCTTTAGCAAACAAGTCCAAACGTTCCCCAAAAAGGCACAGCCCCTTGAAGGGAAACCCAGTGAGAGCCTTTTTGGCAGCGCTGTCAGCTGCCCCCACTGGCGCAGCCAGACCGAGCGGCGTATTGCCACCAATAAGGCAGAAGCCCTGCCACACATTCTAATAGTATCATCCAAGGAAGAGAGAACATATGAAACAAATTCCTCACAACTCAGAAGTGCTCTATACTTTTCACTACCAGCATCGTCAGGGGCCCCATCTAAGAGGCCCCTGAGCAGGCTTTTAATAGCAACAGCCGTAATAGTAGAGGCACAGACCGGACGGAACGTGGTCCCCACACAAGCAAAGGCATGGCAAGCCAGCTGATCAATATGCCTGTCCTCCCCATCCCTCAGTGTAGTAGAGTCAGGGGAATGCATGACGGATGTGTTAGACAACCCCAGAGCTGGTGCATCCACCTCGGGAGGACATGACCAACGTTTAACCATTTCAGCAGGAAAGGGATACCTCTTATCCCAACTCTTTGGTACCCTGGGAAGCCGGCTAGGCCGTTCCCACTCTTTGAGCACCAGATTATTAAAGTGAGTTTGTTCAGTAAACTCCAACCGTGGTTTAACAGTATGAAACAGCTCCCCCTGCTGCCGCGGGGCCACGGCAGGAGGACAGATACACCACTGGTATGCACCTCCCTGGGAGTCAGATGTAAGTGTGGGGGGGTAGGCGAAGCCAGAGGGGGCGCAGCACTAGGCCCAGCCACAGGTAACCCAGACTGCAGCGCAAGCGTCTGCTGGGCGCAGGGTAATCACACCCTGACATCATTTATAGGGGGATACCCCACACACAGCCGGGCTTGTCCAGAAGGAACCCCAACATTATCCTGAGAAGCCTCCATATGGTGATTATCACAGCACAACAGGGCAATAGGGATTGACGCTAATAATAGCAACCCGGGATGCCCCAATAATCCGCTAGGGGATATAATAGCCCTCCAATAAGATTAACACTAAATAGAGGGGATAGGCCGGGGAGAAACTACAAAGTTTGACCCGCTTGCAAGACATAAGCAAAAAGATCCCATAAGCAATATGCAATACAGAGAAATACAAAATAAATCAGCCCTGCAGGGGCACTTACAGACCGCGATAGGGAGACGGCAGGCACACGCAGCAGAGAGCTAAAATGGCGCCCGCATATACCTCGAAGGGCGGGCCGCGGAGACAGTGATGCAGAACGAGTCAGCCGCAAGGCCCGTGCCCACCTGACAAGGCCAGCCAATGATGGCGCAGCAGCGCCTGAGGAGATGTCGCCGCCGACCATAGTACAAGCGTGCGGCGGCAAAAGAAAACAATCAAAGACAATCAAATCAAAAGGGATCAAAACACAACATATAATAAGGACATGCACCCCCCCCCAGATCTACCAGGGAGAGTGAAGGGGAAGCGACGGCCAGCCTAAAGGGAGCCACTGCGGGGACAGGGGCGAGGGGCATCCCATAAGGCTCACCATGGGCCTATACCGCCTACCCTTTGGTGGGGGACTGCGGTTGGAGCAGCGCTCCTTAGCACCTGACAGCGGTGCTGCCTACCTTCACCCGAACCAGTGCAGCCTAAGCTGGGAGGCAGTAAAAGGAAACGGGTGGGAATAGTCCTACAGGGCCGCAGGCTAATAGCCCCGCTCACCTGCGAGTAGAGAGAGCCATCTTCTAGTCATCGCAGACAGGACTGCAGAGAAGAACTGAGGATTTTGTGGGAGGTCCCTGGTATATATGGGGCCGGGAGAAGCCACTTTTCTGTCTCTGCAGTCCGGCGCCATCTACTGGAGGTATAACCAAGTGTAAGTAATATCTTCTGGAACAGGACTTGCTGTATACTTAGAATACAATTCTGTGAGTACTCACCTGTAGAATTGATTTTGTAGTATACAGCACGTCCTGTTCCAGTAATTCCTTACACTTGGGTTATTCTGCCACAAGGTGGCGCAGTGGACTGCAGAAAGACTTGTGGCCACTCCCGGCCCCATAAATAGCCAGGAACCTCCCACCAATTTCCAGTGTTGAAAAGCACTTATACAAGAATCAAAAAATGGATAAGTACCCAAAAAGAACTTTAGAACAATCACCATACAGAGGTAACCAAGAAAAATGATAAGGGAGGGATGGAACAGGACGTGCTGTATACTACAAAACAATTCTACAGGTGAGTAATCACAGAATTGTATTTTTCCAAGTATACAGCACGTCCTGTTCCATTAATTCCTTACACTTGGGACATCCAAAAGCAGTGTCCGTAAGGTAGGGTGGGATCCCCAAAGAGCAAAGGCGTGCAGTTTAAACCACTGCCGCCTGCAGAACTTTGTGGCCAAAAGCAGCATCCGCTGAGGCCCTAACATCAACCTTGTAAAACTTGGAAAAAGTATGAACAGAAGACCAAGCTGTGGCCTTACAAACTTGTTCAACAGAAGCCTGGTGCTGAAAGGCCCAAGAGGCACCAATAGCACGAGTGGAATGAGCAGTAAGACGGAAGGGTGGATCCCTCCCCTTAGCAGAATAGGCTTGCACCACCGCCTGACGAATCCATCTACTGATAGTGGATTTAGCCGGAGACAAACCCTTCCTAGGTACAAAAGGTAGAACAAAAAGAGCATCAGTCTTCCTAAAAGACTCCGTAGCTACCAAATAAAACTTCAAGGACCTGACAACATCAAGAGAATGCAAGACCCGCTCCTTAGAATTACTAGTATTAGGGCACAGAGAAGGCAAAACAATGTCTTGATTGAGATGAAATGCAGACACAACCTTAGGCAGGAAATCTGGCTTATACCGATACACCACCTTGTCCTGGTGTCTATCAAATAAGGGGGTTTGATGGAAAGCGCAGCCAACTCAGAAACAACAGAAGTGATAGCCACCAAAAAGACTACCTTAAGAGTCAAAATAGGCAAAACAGCCTCACGCAGAGGCTCAAAAGGAGGACCCTGCAAGGCAGATAAAACCAAATTCAAATCCCAGACTGGCAACATAGGCTTACGTGGCGGGCGCTCGTGAGTAACCTCCTGGAAAAAAGTCTTAACCAAACGGTGGTTGACAAAAGATCTTTGGAAGAAAATAGCCAAGGCTGAAACATGTCCCTTGAGAGTACTAAGTTGAAGGCCCAAATCCAAACCATGCTGCAAGAATTCCAGGATCCTGGGAATAGAAAACACCCAACAGGGAAGAGACTTAGACTCACACCAGGCAATGTAAGCATGCCAAACCCTATAGTAGATAAAGGACGAGGACTTCTTCCTAGCCCGAATCATGGTAGTAACAACAGAGGCAGGCAGCCCCTTTTCCATCAAGATGGAGGTCTCAGCAGCCAGGCCGTTAAAGCCAGCATTTGTAGCTGCCCCTGAGTGAGCAGGTCTGGAACCTTGAGCAGGACGTATTGATCTACTACCAACTGCACGATGTCTGCGAACCACACCCTTCTTGGCCAACAGGGGGCCACCAGGATGGTTGGCACCCTTCCTGGGTGCCAGGGAACACAGAGGAGCCGAAAGCTCTTCCCAGACATTGCTAGTGCATCCATGGCTAAGGCCAGGGGGTCCTGGGACAAAGAGACAAAGACTGGAAGCTTGTGATTGTGACGGGACGCAAACAGATCCACATCCGGCTGACCCCAGCGGCGGCACAGGGAGCGAAACACCCTGCTGCTGAGGGACCATTCTCCCAGACGAGAAGTCCACCTCCAGATTTTCCACCCCCGGGATGTACACTGCCGAGATGCAGAGAACTTTCTCCTCCGCCCATGACAGTATCAGAGACACTTCCTTGAGGGCCCTCTTGCTCCGGGTCCCTCCCTGATGATTGATGTAGGCAACTGCCATCTGGTTGTCAGAGTGGATCTGAACAGCCCGACCCAGAAGGTGAGGTGTCAATTGGGAGAGAACCAACCTTACCGCCCTCCGTTCCAGAATGTTGATAGGAGTATGGGCCTCCTGGGGGCCCCACCGACCCTGGAATTTCAAGGACTTCCAGAAGCCCCCCCAACCTGTCAGACTGGCATCTGTGGTGACCGTCTCCCAGCAAGGGGAGAGAACGGTCCTGCCCACCAAGAGGTTCCTTGAGTCCAGCCACCACGAGAGGGACTGTCTGGCCAGGGGAGACAGAATAAATACCTGATCCAGGGACACAAGGTCCCGATCCCACACTGATAAGAGGTGTAGCTGAAGAGATCTCATGTGAAACTGAGCATAGGGTACCGCCTCGAAGCAAGACACCATCAGGCCCACCAGTTGCATCCCCTGCCGGGTGGAGGGATGAGGACAAGAAAGAAGAAACTGGGCTGAGCTTGAAGACTCTCCACCTTCTGTTGAGAGAGAAAAACCTTGACCTGAGATGTATCCAGAGTCATGCCCAGAAAGGACCTCACCAGTGACGGGGACAGAAAAGATTTGGGATGGTTGATCACCCAGCTGAAGGACTCTAGTGTGGACACCACCATCTGGGTATCCAGTTCTGCCTGATGGAAGGACAGACGTGATCAGAATGTCATCCAAATAAGGAAGGATGCGAATGCCCTGAGATCTCAATAGAGCCATCACGCCCGCCAGCACCTTGGTGAATACCCTGGGAGCCGAGGTGATACCAAAAGGCAAGGCCACAAATTGGTAGTGCTCATCCTCCAGAGCAAACCTGAGAAATTTATGATGATTTCCTTGATGTCTACAGAGGTCTTGAAGTCGCCCGGGCGCAGTGTATTGACTGCTGAGCGTAGGGTCTCCATACGAAAATGCTTGAATCTGACAAACTATTTGAGGCTCTTTAAATCCAGGATGGGCCTGAGGGACCCATCCTTTTTGGGAACCGTGAATAGATTGTAGAGTAGAAGCCTCTGCCCCTTTCCCTGAGAAGCACCGGGTAGATGACCCCCAACTCCAGAAGGTTTCGGACCACAAGGCGCAAGCCCTGAGCTGACAGGGGGTTTTGAGCCATCTGGGATCTGACGAATCTTGGGGGCGGCCAGGCTGCAAACTCTTGTAACCAGAGGAAACCACCCCTTGAATCCACCTGTCTGTTACGCGCAGCCTCCAGACGTGAGCAAAGAGCCGAAGAAGTCCCCCCAACCTGGATGGGTGAGGGCGCCTTCTCATGCCTGAGGGGTCTTGGGGGAGGATTTGGGTTTGGGACCCCATGAGAGACCGGGACGTCCACGTCCTCTACCCCTGCCCCAATAGTCTCCACGTGCCCCAACAAAGGACACCCCTCGACCAGCCCTGGAAGTGCGAAAGGAAGGGAGAGAGGCACCAGACTCCCGAAAGGGCCGAGATGGCCTTCTACGTTAAGGCAGCCTACCGCCCATGGCAAACAGGTCCAAACGTTCACCAAAGAGCCGTAGCCCCTTAAAAGTAAAACCAGTGAGAGCCTTCTTAGCAGCATTATCTGCTACCCACTGATGTAGCCAGACAGAGCGTCGTATAACCACCAAAAGGGCAGAAGTCCTACCACACATTCTAATGGCATCGTCCATGGCAGAAAGAACATATTCAACCAATGCATAGCAAAGTAGGAGAGATCTATAATACTCCCCTCCCGCGTCATCAGAGGCTCCATCTAAGAGACACTTAAGCAGCCCTTTAATAGCAATGGCCGTTATGGCAGAGGCACAAACCGGGCACAGTGCAGTCCCCACACAGGCAAAGGCATGACAGGACAGCTGATCCATGCGCCGGTCCTCACCATCCCGCAGTGTAGTAGTGTCAGGTGAGTGCATGACTGATGTATTAGACAACCCTAGGACGGGCGCGTCCACCTCGGGAGGACAGGACCAACGTTTAACCACATCAGCAGGAAAGGGATAACTCCTGTCCCAACACTTGGGCATCCCAGGTAGCTTACTAGGCCGTTCCCACTCTTTGAAAACCAGATTATTAAAGTGATTCTGCTCAGGGAACTCCAAGCGTGGTTTAACAGTATAGAAAAGCTCACCCTGCTGCTGTGGAGCCACGGCAGGAGGGGAAATACAAAGCACTTCGAAAATGTGAGTCAGTAACCTGTTAGTGTCATCTGAAGACCATGGGTCTTCTCCAAAAGGAGACCTGGTACCACCATATAACTTATATTGTTCCTTAGAGGATTCTGAATCAGAGAATAATTCCCCCTCCTCAAGGGGGTAAAGGCCAGAAAAGGAGTATGGTCCCTCCACAGGAAATAGGGAAGCAGTGGGAGATAAATGCCGCTTCTTGGCAGAAGCCTTACGCGGGGCTGACCAAGCAATATGCTTTTCAATGCTGGCCACCCGTGAAGCCAAGTCATACTGAGACTCCCCGCTAGTGTGCCTCTCACTGGGAGTCAGATGCAAGCGTAGGAGTGTAGGCGAAGCAGAAGGGGGCGCAGCACCGGGACCCATAGCAGAGGACCCAGGCTGCAGCGCAAGTACATGCTGGGCGCAGGGCAAACATACCTTGACACCGTCACTAACAGGGGATACCCCACACGCAAAACACAGCTGGGCTTGTCCCGAAGGAACCCCAAGCACATAGTCCCCGGAAGCCTCCATATGGTGATTTTAAATACAGGCGCAACGGGCAGTACAGGGACACAGCTAGCAATAGCCACCCTTCTTGGGATACCCCCCAAAGCCCGCTAGGGAAGGTGGGAGATTGGTAAGGGGCAGGGCCGGGAGAACCACAGTCAAAGGTGACCCGCCTGCAAGACACAATAAGTACAAAATAAACATCCCCAGAGCATACAGAGTAAAGCAATATAAAAAAAAAAAAAAACCCCGTACGGGACTCACGGACCAGGCGGACAGATCGTCCAGAGAGGTAAAGCACAGCCAGACCGCGTCGCAGCGCCGAAAGGACGAGGCCACAAAATGGCGCCGGCAGCAGTACCTAGAGGGGCGGACCACGAGCGCATGACGCAGAATGCGTCAAACCCACCCCCCCACCCCCAAGAGCGTGAACCTGTGAACACATGAGACGCCGGCGCCATGACAGAACAAAAAAAATACATAGCGCCAACCACCGCACACACACCAATAATAAAAAATAACGCACACAAATCATGGACCCCCCGGGCGCCACCTGCCAGCCGAGCGGCCACAACAAAGGGGTCGCGCACAACCTTCTAGAGGGGAGGGGAGACAGGGAGAGGGAACAAGGACCCAAGATTTGAGGCTGGGGCATCCCAATGAGGCTCACCATAGAAGGCCTGTCGCCGGCTACCCTTTGGTACAGGGTCTTGCGGCCCGGAGCAGCGCTCCTTCAGCACCTGACCCAAGTGCTGTCCTACCTTCACCCGAACCGTCAGCTGAGCCTGGGAGGCAGTGGGTCCAGAACGGGTGGAAATAAGCCTGCAGGGCCCTAGGCTTGAAAAGCCCCGCTCCCTGCGCAATAGAGGGCCATCTTCTATCTTCGCAGTCCAGACTGCAGAGAAACACTGGAAATTGGTGGGAGGTTCCTGGCTATTTATGGGGCCGGGAGTGGCCACAAGTCTTTCTGCAGTCCACTGCGCCACCTTGTGGCGGAATAACCCAAATGTAAGGAATTACTGGAACAGGACGTGCTGTATACTTGGCATTGACTCACCTCTTCCCAGTCCAATAGTGCCTGCCTCCTGTCTAAACAGAGCCGCCTGCGGAAATTACGTAATTTGGCGAGCGGCTCTGATTAGAGTGAATGGGGAGTGAGCGAACATTATGGCACTACTAGGTGACTAAGGGGAGCCCTTGGGGTTAACAATACACCTATCACTTAAGCAACCTCAGAATAATTGGAATTGGAAATTCTGTCTATTTACAGTAACAAGGACTTTCTTGGCTAGATGTAGGTCTGGATCAATAATAAAGCCTGCGGTAGAAGGAGCACCGACTGTCTGCCTGGCAGACGGCAAATGTCTCCCACACATAGGCTGGAACCAGAAAATGAATCCTATGCCAGGCTCTGCGTGGGCAGGACAAAGTATATGTAAACACATTCTCAAAGCAACAACATAGTAAGGAGAATGTCAGCACACACAGCTCATGCAAAACATACAACTAAAATAAGTATTTCTACTGAAAGAACAAGAACGTACTATGCTGGATGTTGCCTCCATTGGCTCCCTTTGGATTGACTGGCATCAGGGCATGCTGTATGGCTATTTCCCACATCCGTGCCACTTCCATGCCAACACCGCTGTTTACCACCCCATTATTGCCCGTCTCAGGCGCTAGCGGCAGAGGAAGGCTTTCCCCCACGTAATAGACAATATTAGCAGTGGTGATTTCAAAACAATGAGGATTTGCCCCAGGAGGAAGTAGAGAGAGGTTCTTAGCAGGTTCCAGGCAGAGTATCTCAGAAAGGGGGATCTCCTACAAAAAAAATAAAACGCAAGCAGTCGTTACATATTTGTGATTATCTCATATATTCAGAAATGTCAAAACTACTTTAAAAGGTTCAAAGAGGTTCTAGCAGCGTCGCCAAGTACTTGCTTGATGGTGTAAAGGGGAAAGCTTGTACTTCACATAGAACAGGCCGAGGTAGGACCTGTAAAGCAGGAGGTCAGCTCCTTATCTAATCTCGGTCTATGCAACAAATCTCTGCATTAATACAGCCCTGGCATGTATGAGCATGACCCAAATCAACAGACCTGGCAAACATCCCTGGCACACATAGGAAGGCTTAATCAGTTCATCACTAGTATTTCTGCTGGGAAATTGGGATTTCCGCCCCACCAGAGAGCAACACCACCCAAGAAAGTCAATTGAGGGTTGTTCCTCTTTAAAGTGGACCAACACCCACCGGTGATCGGCCCGGGAATCTATAAGATAAGATCACCTCCCTCCCCGCGGGACATCCGAGATCGGGATGTCCCGCGGGGTGAAACCCCCCCAAACACCCCAAACTCCTTACCTTAGCCTCCCTCGCGCCCCTCTAGACGTGCGCGCGCCCGCGCCGGCCGTCTGTGAATGGCCGGCACGGGCACGCGCGCGTCAAGAGGGACGCGCGGGAGGCGGCGGCGGAGGAGCCGCTTGTCCGCGGCTTGTCCGTCGGCGCGGGGAGAGGTGAGTTCGGGGGGGTTTCACACAGCGATCGGGGGTGCCCCACCGAAGTGGACCAAGACCCAGGATAGTCAAAATCCTGGGTGTTGGTCCACTTTAAAGGAGCTGTATCGCGAAATAGCATTATATTGAAAGTCCATATAAATACATCGGCTAATGAGAGAAGGGGTCACTTATACACCCGAACTGAATAGAACTCCTACCAAGCTTGCGGTTTTCTTCTTCTGGTAGAAATACAATACAGGGGTAACAGAACCAGACACCCCCGATTTGCCCTTCCTTCCATTTAAAAAAAGAAAAAAAGCCTGGCTAGATATTTCTTGATGCCAGGCGTGTAAGTGACCCTTCCTCTCACCATCCAGCATATTAAATGGATTTTTATCATTGGGCCATTTTTTGCGACAGTCCTCAAAGTTTCAAAATGTCCAGCAATATCTGCTCCATAAATTATTTAAACTTAACTTTTAATATTAAATGCTAAAATCTTTCAATATTAGTTGTGCTTACATAGGGTAAACGTCCCATCCCCCATTTCAGCCAGTGCGAGGCATTTCGGGGAGACCCCTTTATCAAGCTGCTGGTCCTCCTTTAAAGTGTTACAGCAAGCAATGGTAATTGTTACGCCATTGTGTCGGGCCATTTTTAAAATGAAACAGAGATGGCCGAGATATCAGGGTTTACAGGTTCAGCCAATTACATTTCATTTTCACCCTGTGCCCCAATCACCTCTGCTGCCTCCTCCAGATTAATCACAGATTATACAGCATCAGAAATCCAAGGGCCATGCCCACTTGTTTCAAAAGAAGAAATCATGAGCTGAACCTGTAAACCTTGATATCCCTTTTCTTCTTTAATTTAAAAACAGAAAACAGTTTAGGACAGTGCCAAATGTAGCCCGACACAATGGTGTAATAACTACATTTGCCTGCAGTAGCACGAGGGCCATCTATGCTGGCATGTTAAAATGGAAAATGTATAGAAATGTATTTATGTCTAAATGTTAGGTCCTAACAGTCCGTCTGTCTCTATACTTCTGAGTAAAAGGAACAAACACTTTTTGCATTCACATAAAACTGGTCAGTGGGTCAATTCACGGTATCTCACCGGCTTACATATACAACGCGTCAAACTGATGGCAGGTTTTACACTACTAGTCTTGTGGTATTTCTAAGCACAAATTAGTTCTATTTAATTTAGTTTAGTATTTTCAGAGGGTGGCTTTCAAACCCATCGTGCATGGTTATACCATTGCATCCAGCTCGGAGGCTAATGTCACATCTAAAGGTAAGTAGGGCAATGGGTCCAAGTGGCACCACCCCAAAAATACAATTCTGTGAAATACTCACCTGTAGAATTGGTATTACAAGTATACAGTATGTCCTGCTCCAGATAGATTACTTACACTTGGGATATCCTCCGCCAGATGGCGCTGCTCTGCAGAGACATGTAAAACAGGCTCCTCCCGGCCCCTCAAATACCCGGGGACCTCCCACAAATCCCCAGCATTGAAAAGCAGTGAACAAGAAGTCGGGAGAATTTAACCACCCAAAAACTGGTAACTTATAACAATAACAATCACCATACAAGGGATACAGAATAATGCAAAAACCAGGGTGGGGTGGAGCAGGACGTACTGTATACTTATAATACCAATTCTACAGGTGAGTATTTCACAGAATTGTATTATTCTTAGTATACAGTACGTCCTGCTCCAGATAGATTACTTACACTTGGGACATCCAATAGCAGTGTCCAAAAAGAAGGGTGGGATCCCCAATAAAATGGTAACAGCAGACAGTTTAAACCACTGCTGCCTGCAAAACCTTGCGGCCAAAAACAGCAACAGCTGAGGCCTTAACATCAACCTTGTAAAACTTTGAAAAGGTATGAACAGAAGACCAAGTAGCGGCCTTGCAAACTTGTTCAACAGAAGCCTGGTGCTGGAAGGCCCAAGGGGCACCAATAGCACGAGAAGAAAGAGCAATAAAGCGAAGGGAGGATTCTTCCCCTTAGCAGAGTAGGCCTGAATCACAGCCTGACGAATCCACATGCTGATAGTAGACTCGGCAGGAGCCAAAAACCCTTCGTAGGACCAGAAGGGACCACAAGAAGAGCATCAGTGTTCTTGAAAGGTGCAGTAGCCACCAGATAGTACTTCAGACACCTAACCACATCCAAAGAGTGCAAAACACTCTCCTTAGCATTGCTAGGGTTAGGGCACAAAGAAGGTAGAACAATATCCTGATTCAAATGAAAGGCAGACACTACCTTTAGGCAGAAATTCAGGTTTGAACGAAACAACACCTTGTCCTGGTGCCTCTCAAAGTAGGGGGGCTGAATGGACAGCACCGCCAACTCAGACACATGCCTGACAGAAGTGATAGCTACCAGAAACACAACCTTGAGTGTAAGAATAGCCAAGGCTGCAACCTGCAACAAGGTTCAAAGTGAGCACCCTGCAAAACAGGCAAGACCATTTTCAAATCCCAAAAAACAGGGACCATAGGTTGTAGTGGGGAACGCACATGAGCAACCCCCTAAAGGCAGTCTTAATCAAGGAATGCTGAACAAAAGACTTCTGAAAGAAGACAGACAGGGTAGAACCTGACCCTTCAGAGTACTGAGTTAGAGAAAAACTCCAACCCATGCAGTAAAACTCCAGATCCCTGGGAACTGAGAACACCCAACAGGGAAGAGACCAAGACTCAACCAGTCAATGTAGGTACGCCATACCATATAACAGATAGAAGAAGAATTAATCTTCCTAGCCTTCACCATGGACTCAACCAACGAGGTAGACAAACCATTCTCCATCAAGATGGAGGTTTCAGCAGTCAGGCCGTCAAGGCCAGAGTTAGTAAATGGGATGGCGTAAGTGGTCCTAAGTGAGCAGATCTGGCACTCCAGGCAGAAAGCACTGATCTACTGCCATCTGCACCACGTCTGCGAACCACACCAGGGGGAATGTAGAAAGACACACAGAAACTGAATGTCCCCCATGACAGTACTAAGGCATCCATGGGCACGGCACAGAGGATCCTGGTACGGAGAAACAAAGGCCGGGAGTTTGTGATTGTGACGGAGCGCAAACAGATCCACATAAGTTGGCCCCAACGGTGATACAGAGATTGGAACACCCTGTTACAGAGGGACCCCCCCGGAAAGTATACCGCTGAAAAGCAAGGAACATTGGCCTCCACCAGATCAGAATCAGAGACACTTCCTGGAGGACCCTCTTGGACCAGGTCCCTCCCTGATGACTGATGTAGGTAACTGCCATCAGAGTGACCATGCGCCCCCGAGCAGGCAGGCCCTGAAATGAGCAGTCAAACGAATCAGAACTAACCTGATTGCTCACAGCTGCAGGACATTGATAGGTGAATAGGCCTCCTAAGGACCCCACCTCCCCTGGAACCGCAGGGCCAGGAGAAACCCCCCCAACCTGATAGACCGGCATCCGTGGTGACCGTCTCCCAGGAAGGAGCAAGAAGGTTCCGCCCCCCAATAGGTTCCTTGAGTCCATCCACTACAAGAGGGACCTCTTCACTAGGGGGGGAAGACACCCAGACCCTGTCCAGGGACACTGGGTCCTTGTCCCATACAGACAATAGGAGAAGTTGCAGAAGCCCCAAGAGGGACTGAGCACAAAGGGCCGCTGCAAAGCACGCCACCATCAGGCCCATCAGCTGCATCCCCTGCCTTGGTGAAGGAACGGGGACAGCTAGGAGAAACTGAACTTGTGCAAGCAGATTGTCCACCTTCTGCTGAGGAAGGAATATCCTTGCCTGAACAGTGTCCACATTCCTAGGAATGAAATTACCAAAGGGGACGCCCCTTGGCCTCATCAGAGACATCACCCCCACCAGCACCTTGGTGAGCACTCTGGGAGCTGAAGAGAGGCCAGATGGCAAGGCCACAAATTGGCAGTGTTGATCCTCCAACGTGGATCTAAGGAATCTTGGTGTCCTGAAAACACAAGGATGTGAAAGTAAGCATCTTTGATATCCACAAACGGCATGAAGCCCACGGTTCGCAAGGAGCAGATGGCCGAGCGCAGAGTTTCCATGAGGAAGGCGCCTGTACTTGACAAATTGCTGAAGATCTGTGCGTCCAGAATGGGCCAGACTGACCCATCTTTTTTGGGAACTGTGAGAAGGTTGGAGTAGGGTCCCTTGCCTCTGTCCGTTAAGGGAAATCTGCAAACGACCCCCAAACCCCGCAGACCTTGCACGGCCTCTGCCAGCACCTGAGCAGAAGCAGGGACCAGGAGTACCCGGTAATCTTGAGGGGGACGCACAGCAAACACCATCTTGTAGCCGGAGGACACTACCTCCTAAATCCACCGGTCTGAGGCGTGGTGCCTCCAGACTTAAGCAAGGTGCCGCAGCCATCCCCTCACCCAGGCGGGTGAGGGCGCCCCATCATGCTTGAGGGGACATGGGGAGAGGATTTGAGCATAGCCCCCCCAGAGGAGCAAGGGTGTTGTCTTCTGCTCCTGGGACAGGGAGTTGCGCGAGCCCCCACGAAGGACGCCCCTGGTTCCTGTTTAACACCATGGTGGGGGGTGGAAGGGGGGCCCTGAACCCGAAGGGCCCGAGACAGCCGTCTACGCTGGGGTAACTTACCTCTCCTACCAAACAGGTCTAGGCGGGCCCCAAAAAGACGCAGCCCTTTAAAGGGGAGCCCGGTAAGGGCCTTCTTCGCAGCATTGTCAGCACCCCACTGTCGCAGTCAGAGCAAGCGACGTATAGCCACCACAAGGGCAGAAGTTCTTGTACACATTCTAATGGTGTCATCCAATGCTAATAGGATAAATTTTACAAACACATCACAACTGGAGAGTGCATTAAACACATCACAAGGGAGATCATCAGGAGCACTATCAAGCATTTTTCTGATGAGGGTTCTAGTGGCCACAGCAGTAATGGCAGAGGCACAGACCGGGCGAAGCGCCGTCACTGCACATGCAAAGGCGTGGGAGGCCAGCAGATCAATGCGCCGGTCCTCAGCATCCCGAAGGGTAGTATAGTCGGGGGATGCAAGAAAGGGGTGTTAGATGGCCCTATGATCGGGACATCCACCTCAGGGGGGGGGGACGACCAACATTTAACCACGTCAGGGGGAAAAGGATACTTCCTATCCCAATCTCCTGGAAGTTTACTGGGGCACTCCCATTCCTTGAGCACAAGGGTATGGAAATGTGCCTGCTCTAGAAATTCCAAACGTGATGATACTGTATGGAAACGCTACCCTCTTTGCCTGGGAGCCTCACCAGGGGGAGAGATAGACAGAACCTCAAAGATCTGAATCAATAATCTGTCAGTGTCATCCTGGGCCCAGGGGTCAGGGCCAGAGTCTTCATGACCCTCCAGTCTCTCATCAGATGAGCCTGAATCAGAAAAGAGCTCTCCATCAGAAGGGGTATAGTCAGAAACTCCTCAGTTCCCATAGGGAAAACAGTAACATTAGGCGTCAAGAGCCACTTCTTACCAGGGCCCTTACGCGCTAAGGACCTCGCAAAATTCAGTTCAGTCTAGATGACAATTCAGGCTGAGAATCCCCACTGGTGTGCTACTCAGCAGGAGTGAGATTTAAGCCAGGGGGATTAGGCGAGGTGCAGCCACTGGCAGGCCAGATTGCAAAGCCAGCGCTTGCTCAGCACAAGGTACGCAGACCCGTGTCTTGTCAGCATCAGCATGGGTTGTCCACACGCCCTACATCGCCGGTCATGTCCCAGAGGGACCCCGGTCACATTATCCTTAGATGCCTCCATATGGTGATTATTAGGCACAATATGCCAGTAGGGATTGACGCTATAAAGCAACCCTGGATGCCCCAATGACCCGCTAGGGAGTGGGAGTAAATTTACAAGGCCCGCTATCAATTACACCGGGCCGGGAGAAGCCAATGGATTCACCCTCTGAAAGACACAATGAGAAGAAAGGTGTCAGAACCGAAACACACTACAGTGAAAGTAAAGCCGCCCGCGAGGGCACTTACGGACCACGGTAAGTAAGAACGTCACACACACACACGTGCGTCCAGACAATATGGCGCCGAGAACCTCGAAGGGCGGGCCAGAGCGAGCCGTGACACGAGGCGCGCCATGCCAGGCCCCGTCTCCCCGAAGAGCGACAGAAAAGCAGCCAATGAGGACGCAGAAGCGTCTGAGGTAACGCCGCCGCCCAACATCCAAATGAAGGAAAAGGCGCGCGCGGCGGCGGCCTTAACAGTGTAAAAAGACAAGTCAGCGCGGCGGATGACACCACATATACCAGTCCAAGCAGACATTACAAAGAGGGCCATAAGCATGTAATCACAGTATACGGACATCCACACCCCCCCCCCCTTCTCTTCCTCCCGAGGGCTACTGGGAGAATGAGGGAGGATGGCGGCCCTTTGTACAGGGCCCACTGCTACCGGGGCATGGGACAATAATGCAGGAGGGGCATCCTATAAGGCTCACCATCAGCCTATATCGCCTACCCTTTGGTGGGGGACTGCGGTGGAACAACGCTCCTTAAGCACACATGGTGCTGCCTACCTTCACCCGACCAGCGCAGCCCAGGCTGGGAGGCACATCACATCAAGGACAGGTGGGAATAGTCCAACAGGGCCGCAGGCTTTAATAGCCCCGCTCACC
The DNA here is from genome assembly GCA_027917425.1 of Gastrophryne carolinensis. Classification (NCBI taxonomy): domain Eukaryota; kingdom Metazoa; phylum Chordata; class Amphibia; order Anura; family Microhylidae; genus Gastrophryne; species Gastrophryne carolinensis. Next base: position 128,825,327 of record CM051244.1, on the reverse strand, counting down.
TACGACAGAGAAATCTGGGGATTTGTGGGAGGTCCCCGGGTATTTGAGGGGCCGGGAGGAGCCTGTTTTACATGTCTCTGCAGTGCAGCGCCATCTGGCGGAGGATAACCCAAGTGTAAGTAATCTATCTGGAGCAGGACGTACTGTATACTAAGAATATTCTAAGGAAACTCAGATTTGTGACTGCTATACCTGTAAATATGTAAAAGGATTGAATAAGGTTCAGGAGGATAGTGTTTGTAAGAAATGTAATGGCAGAACAAGAGGGCACAACCTGAAGCAAGTCAGATGGATGTTTCGGTAGGAAGGTTATAAACAAAAAAAACACCACCTATGCTGGCAGGACTGAGTCAGTCCGGTGTCCATGCTATCAGCTCTGGTGATGATTGATGCAAGTGATTGGCTGCAGGACAATGCAACAAGCAAGCATCCACTGCCATATGTGCAACAGGGATCAGATGGGTGGATGGTTGTGGTAAGATTGTATAACAGTCGGTCAGCATAATTGCTGTAATATATTTCAATAGGGGAGGCAATTTTCGATAAATGTTTTATTACCTTGTAGTATTTGCTTCCAGTATCATTCTGAAATAAGGTTATACACTTGCTGTCCAGTCTCCAGTAATGTCTTTTTCTCTGTAACAGAAAAGTGGTAAATGCATTAAGACAAATAGAAATCATTTCATGGTTTTAAGCCTTTCATTTTTTAATATCCTGTAAAAAAAATCCTACCAGGCTGTCTTTGCTAGTGTAATGCACCATCCAGCCCTCTTTCATAACACTGCTGCTTTTCCGCTTTGTGTGCTTGACAGACTGAACCACTCTCATCAACGGAATGTTATTACTGGCTGAAGGACTGAAGTAAAAGAAATATTATTGAAATTAATTTGAAGACTAAAATGTGTTTATAAAATGAGAATATTTTGGTGTTTATCTTTGTAAGTAGGCCAGCACTCCCACTGCAGTGTGAGCTTCCTTTCCAGTATACAACAGACTACAAACCACAACATTTGTGTCAAATACCAGGAACAGGGTTCAGTGAACTGGGGCAAACACATGATTGGGGGGGGGGGGGGGCTCAAATACAGACAGAATGTGAGGTTACTTGTTGGCTTGTCTAGGCCCAGACAGAGTGGCCACAAAGACCAATCCTAAAAATGGTTGCAGAGGTAGATGACAAGTGTTGCTAAAAGATTCCATGGCCAGCCACTGGCCTCCCCTCCACTGGAATTTACCGCTGTGTTAAATTCGCCAGATCAGCAGTATCAGCTCACCTTTCCCTAGTCCAATGGCACATGCATGCACTCTTGTCCAATTAGAGATGTTTGACGTGCCCATTTCATTCAGCAAATGGCTCTGATTGTTTACAATGGGCAGCGAGGGCGGATCCCCGCATCTTCGGGCTGTGCGAGGTGCGTGCATGCTGTTGGGGATGCGGCCGAATGCACCCCCAATTGAAGTCTATTAGAGCCATTTGCCAAATGGCTCTGATCGGACAACAGCCGGGCACATAAGTCGTTGGCCAGGAAGAGGTAAGATTTACAGGGCGTTCTTGAGAGTCCCATACAGAGTGACATCCCAATTACGGAACACAGCCCGGGATAGTCAAAAATACAATTCTGAGAAATACTCACATGTAGAATTGGTATTATTTGTATACAGTACGTCCTGCTCCAGATATAATACTTACACTTGGGTTATCCTCCGCCAGATGGCGCTGCACTGCAGAGACATGCAAAAACAGGCTCCTCCCGGCCCTTCAAATACCCAGGGACCTCCCACAAATCCCCAGCATTGAAAAGCAGTGAACAAGAAGCCAGGAGAATTAAACCACCCAGAACAACTGGTAATGATAAAAATGATAACAATCACCATACAGGGGATCCAGAATAATGCAAAAACCAGGGTGGGGTGGAGCAGGACGTATTGTATACAAATAATACCAATTCTACAGGTGAGTATTTCACAGAATTGTATTATTCTTAGTATACAGTACGTCCTGCTTCAGATATAAATACTTACACTTGGGACATCCAAAAGCAGTGTCCATAAAGTAGGGTGGGATTCCCAACAAAAAACAACAACAGCAGACAATTTAAAACCACTATCACCTGCAGATCCATACGGCCAAGACAGCATGAGCTGAGGCCCTAACATCAATCTTGTAAAAAAACCTTGCAAAAGGTATGAGCAGAAGGCCAATGGTAGTGGCCTAGCCAACCAGTTCAACAGAAGCCCGGTGCTGAAAGGCCCAAGAGGCCTCAAGCATGCGTAGAAAGGAATCAAGGCGACAAGGGAGATTCTTCCCCTTGCTGAAATAGGCCTGAGTAACGGCCTGACGAATCCAATCGCTACAATAGACTTGGCAGAAGCCAAAGGCCGAACAAAGTACCAGGAGTAACATCCATTAAGGTAATAACCAGGACCAAGCCGCCCAACTCCCAAGAGCAGACGAGATTGGGCACATTCAGGATGTAATGACCACAAGCCCCAAGGAACCTCAGTTCCCCAAAAGGACACAGTGACTCCCAAGGAAAAAACTTCCAACACCTGTATAAGGAATGCAGAACTAGGAAAAAGGCACCGCCGTGGATAACAATATCTCGAATCAATGAACATACGACACCTCCAGATGCAGAGAGTCCGGCTTCAGGCGGAACTCCACCTTATCCTGGTGTATCTCAAGGAATGGGGGCTAGGTAGACAGAGCCGCCCGCTAACACACGCCTGACAAAGGTAACAGTCACCGGAAGGACAACCTTGAGGGTAAGGACAGCCAGACAGCATCCTGAATAGGACCAAGGGACAAAATCCTGCAAGCAGACGGAAATGAATTCAATTTCAATCCCAACAGGGACCATAGGATTACATGGAGGACGCACATGAGCACCTCCTGAAGGAAGTCTTAACCAAGGAAGACTGAACCGGAGACTACTAAGGCAAGGTTGGCAGGGCAGAACCTGACCCATCAGAGTACTGAGTTGGGGAACCAACTCCAATTCATGCTGAAAACCACACTAGAACCCTGGGAACCGAGAACGCCCAACAGGTAAGGGAGCTAGACTCACCCCAAACAATGTGGGTATGCCATACCCTACAACATATAGAAGAAGACGAGGAAGAAGCTTACTCCTAGCCTTCCCATAGCCTCAAACACCGAGACAGATAAACCTGTCTCCATCAAGATGTATGTTTCAGCAGTCAGGCCGACTAGGCCAGGGACTGTATATTGGAGTGACGGAAAAGGGGCCCTGAGTGATCAAGCTGGCACTCCTGACAAGGTACAGACAACTACTGACCTCAGTACCATGTCTGCAAACCACACTCTACTAGGACACCTGGAGGCCACCAGAATCACTGGTCCCCTTACCAGAGCAATTTTACGCAGAACCCTGCCAAGCAGAGGGAATGGAGGAGGACATACAGAACCGAAGGTCCTGTCGAGACGGTACTAAAGGCATCCGGACCACTGACATAGGATCCTGGGACAGAGAAACAAAGGCCGATAGCCTGTGAAGGAACCCAACAGATCCACGACTGGTTGGACTCCATAGTGACACGGGGATTAGCACATCCTGTCGCAGAGGGGCTCCGCCAGAGCTAATATCACTAACATGCAGGGAGCATTGTCTCCACCCAGAAAAGGAACATAGACACTTCCTGGAGGGTCCGCCAGCTCCAGGCCCCTTCCAATGATTAAGGTAGGACAACTGTCGTCAGACAGACCGAGCACCCCCCAAACTGGCAAGCCCAGAAGGGAAGTGGTCAAGCGAGATAGAGCAAACTGAAAAACGCTTACTGTTTAGAAATTCAATAGGCATAAGGATCCTCTAAGGGCCCCACCATCACCAGAATCGCAGGGAGTTTCAGAAGAAAACCTCCCCCTTTTAACCTGATAGGTTGGCATTCATGGTGACCTTTTCCAGGAAGGGGCAAGAAGGAACTGCCCCCAGACAGGTCCCTTGAGTTCATCCACTTCCAAGAGAAAACCGTCTTACAGGTGGGGAGGCCCACAGACCCTGCTCCAGGGGTGCTGGATCCCTGTCCTGTGTTACCAATAGAAGTCGCAGGAGGGCTCAAGGGGAACTGAGCCTAAGGGACCTCTTCCGAGCAAGATACCAACGGCCCCACCAGTTGCATCCCTGCCTGGTGTTAAGAGACTGGGACAGCAATGAGGGACTGAGTCCATGTGACCAGATTGCCCACTTAATTGCTGAGAAGGAGAGAATCTAGTTTGAACCTAATTACCACTTAAGGGGACAGTGAGGACTAGGGGTGATTGTTCACCCATCCAAATGACTCCCAATGGACCCACCAGCCGGGTATCCAACTATCCTGACGCAGAGACAGGGAAGTGAGAAAGGGCGTCCAGGTAGTCATCGCGCGGACGCCCCTTGGTCTCAACAGAGACATCACCATCGTCAGCACCTGAGTGAACACTCAGTTGAAGAGAGGCCAGATAATAAGGCCACAATTAACAGTGTTGGACCAACACGAACCTGAAGAGCCTCAGAGACCTGAGGGCACAGGGATGTAAACATAAGCATTTTAGAGTTCCCCAGACGGCAAGAAGCCCACTGGGCGCAAGGTGCTGATGGCCCAACTCAGAGTTTCCATGCAGGAAAACTGCCTGTAATAGAGAATTGCTGTGAATCCAGAATGGGCCAACCCGACCCATCATTTGGGGAACTGTGGAAAGGTTGGTATAGCGGCCCCTGCCTCTACCTATTACGGGCAATCTGCAAGAGACCCTCAGACCTTGCAGGCCTAGCATGGCCTGTGCCAGCAACTGAACAGCGGCAGGGACCAGGAGTACCTGGGATAAAAACTGGGGAAGGCCGTGAAGCAAACTCTATCCTGTATCTGGAGGACACAACCTCCTGAACCCACCAGAATGAGGTGAGATGCCTCCTGAGAAGAGCAAGGTGCTGCAGCCATCCCCTCACCCAGGCGGGCGAGGGCGCCCCATCATGCTTTCGGGGGTTTGGTGAAAGATTTGGGCTTAGCCCCGCCGGAGGGGCCAGGGCGTTGTCTGCTGCTCGTGGGGCAGGAGTCTGCACGAAAAATCCGGAAGGACACCCCTGGTTCTTATTTAACACTAAGGTAGGGGGGAGGAGGGGTGCCCCTGCCCCGAGGGGGCCGAGATGGCCGTCTGCGAAGGGGTGATTTGCCCTTTTTTCCGAACAGGTCTAGACGGGCCCCAAATAGGCGTTGCCCTCTAAAGGGGAGCCCAGTAAGAGTCTTTTTAGTAGCATCGTCAGCACCCCACTGTCGCAGCCAGACCAAGCGACGTATAGCCACCGCAAGGGCAGAAGTTCTTGCACACATTCTAATAGCGTCATCCAGCGCTAATAGAATACATTTTACAAATACATCACAATTGGAGAGTGCATTAAACACCTCCCAGGGGAGATCCTCGGGGTGATGATCGAGCAACTTTCTGAAGAGGGTTCTAGCGGCCACTGCAGTAATAGCTGCGGCACAGACCGGGCGCAGCGCCGTCCCAGCACAAGTAAAGGCATGGGAGGCCAGCAGCTCAATGCGCCGGTCCTCAGCATCCCGAAGGGTACTATAAGCAGGGGTTGTAATAAAGGGGGGATTAGGGACCCCTATGATCGGCGCATCCACCACGGGGGGTGATGACCAACAATTAACCACCTCAGGGGGAAAAGGGTATTTCCTATCCCAGTCCCCTGGAAGTTTACTGGTGCATTCCCATTCCTTGAGCACAAGGGCATGGAAATGAGCCTGTTCTAGAAATTCCAAACGTGCAGTCGCAGTATGGAAACGCTCTCCTCTAGGCTTGGGGACCTGACCGGGGAGAGAAATAGACAGTGCCTTAAAGACCTTAATCAACAAGTCGTCAGTGTCACACTGGCCCCAGTATTCAGGGCCAGAATCGTCATGACTCCTCTGCCTCTCATCAGATGAACCTGAGTCAGAGAACAACTCCCCTTCGTCAGAAGGGGTATAGTCACACGGAGTAGTAAACCCCTCGGTTCTCATAGAACATACAGAAACATAAGGCGACAGGTGCCGCTTTCTACCAGGGCCCATTCGCTCTGACAACCTAGCAATAATCTGTTCAGCCGTATGCAGTCTGGAAGGCCCAGCAGGCTGCAATTCCCCACTTGTAGGCGACTCAGCAGGAGAGAGATTTAAGCCTGGGGAGATAGGTGAATTGAAGCTAGATGTAGCCACTGGCCAACCTTGCAGGGCCAGGGCTTGCTCGGCACAGGGTACGCAGACCTGTGCCCTGTCAGCATCAGCATGGGGTTGTCCACACGCTATACACCGCCGGTCTTGTCCCAGAGGGACCCCAGTCACATAATTCTGAGATACTTCCATATGGTGATTATTCAAGGCACAATATGCCAGTAGGGATTTACACTATAAGTAACCCTGGATGCCCCAAAGACCCGCTAGGGAAGTGGGAGAATATTACAAGGCCCACTATAATTTTACACCGGGCCGGGAGAAGCCAATGGTGTTCACCAGTCTGAAAGACATAAAGGGAATAAAGGGGGTGTCAGAACCAAGCGCAGTAATCAAGGATCATGAAAATCGCCCGCGAGGGCACTTACAGACCAAGGGAGGAGGAGGACCGCTACCATGCGTGCATGCGACCAGCATCAAAATGGCGCCAAGCGAACCTCGAAGGGCAGGCCAGAGCGGGCTGTGACGCGGAGCGCGCCAAAACGGGTCCCCGCCCCTCCCCAGAGAGCGCGAAGCTCTGAGATAGTTTCAACGTTGTCATGAGGAGTGAAGCGTATGACACACTTAGAAATACAATTCTGTGAAATACTCACCTGTAGAATTGGTATTATACGCATACCGTACATCCTGCTCCGTATATAATACTTACACGTGGGTAATCCTCCGCCAGATGGTGCTGTGCACTGCAGACATGCAAAAACAGGCTCCTCCCGGCCCTTTATATACCGAGGGACCGCCCACAAATCCCCAGCATTGAAAAGCAGTGAGAAAAAGAAGCCGGGGGAAACCAACCACCAAAACTGGTAATAACAACAATGATAACAATCACCATACAGGGGATCCAGAATAATGTAAAACCAGGGTGGGGTGGAGCAGGACGTACTGTATGCGTATAATACCAATTCTACAGGTGAGTATTTCATAGAATTGTATTATTCTAAGCATACAGTACGTCCTGCTCCATATATAATACTTACACGTGGGACATCCAATAGCAGTGTCCATAAAGTAGGGTGGGATCCGCAACAAAAAAGGCACAGCAGACAGTTAAAAGCACAGTCACCTGTAACCTTGTTACCAAGAGCGACATGAGCAAGAGCTCTAACGTCAACCTCATAAAAACCTTTGAAAAGGTATGAATAGAAACAAGTAGCGGACTAGCAAACTTGTTCAACAGAAACCTGGTGCTGAAAGGTCAAAAGATACCAAAGCACAAGTAGAATCAGAAATAAAGTGAGAAGAAGATTCTTCCCCTTAAAAGAATAGGCCTGAGAAACGGCCTGACCAGCCCAAATGCTAACAGTAGCCTTGGCAAAACTTAGAGCTCTCCCCATCGGGGAATTGAACCCTGGTCTCCCGCGTGACAGGCGGGGATACAGACGAGATCCCCTGGATCTGGAAGCAGACGAGATCAGGCACATACAGATGGAGACGCTCGCAAACCCCAAGGGGCATCAGTCCCCCTAAGGAACAAGAGATAATCCAGGAAAAACTTCCAACACCTGTTGAGGGAATGTAGACCCCCTTTCCTCAGCGTTACTAGGAATAAGGCCCAGAAGAAAGACAAATGTCTTGAATACATGAGCATAAGACATCACCTCAGACATAAGGTCCGGCGTAAAGCGGACCACCACCACATCATGGTGTATATATCAATGAACGAGGGCTAGCTAAACAGAGCCGCCTGCTCAGGCACACGTCCGACTGAAGCAACAGCCCCCAGAAGGACAACTCGAGAGTAAGAACAATCAGACAGTATCCGGAATAGGTCCAAAGGGAACATCCCGCAAGGCAAACAGAATAAAATTCAATCCCAACAGGGAGCAAAGAATTATGTGGGGGGTGCACATGAGCAATCCCCGAAGAATGCTTAACCAAGGAAAAAGTGAGCAAAAGACTTCTACAGGAAGGCGGACAGGGCAGAACCTGAACCTTCAGAGTACCGAGTTGGAGAGCCCACTCCAACCCATGCTGTAATAACTCTAGAACCCTGGGAACAGAGAGCGCCCGACAGGGGAGAGACCTAGACTCACACCAATCAATATGGGTACGCCATACCCTAAGATAGACGGAAGAAGAAGCAGCTAGCTCCTAGACTTCCAATAGTCACAGTCCCCCAGAAAATACGCCCGACTCCATCAAGGTGGATGAATCAGCCGTCAGGCCATCTAGACCAGAGCCTGTAGATTGGGGTGAAATAAAAAGGGGGCCCAAGTGAGCAGATCAGCACTCCTGACAGAACGTACAGGTCCGCTGTCCACAGTACCACGTCTGCACACCACACTCCACTGGGCCACCCAGGGGCCACCAGTATCACTGGTCCCCCCTTCCAGAGCAAACTTAGCTCAGAACCCCGCCTAGCAGGGTGAATGAAGATAAGACATACAGAATAGAATGTCCAGCCATAAAGTTACTAAGCCTCCTTACCACAGTCAGAATAATCTGGGACAGAGAACAAGGGCCGAGAACTTATGAATGTGACGGGGCCCCAACAGGTCCACACTAGATGAATCCCATAGTGACACAAGGATCAATACATCCTGTTGCAGAAAGACATCCACCGGAGCGAATACCACTGATATGCAGGGAACGCTGTCCTCCACCCAGATCAGGATCAGATACTTTCCTGGAGGATCATCCTGCTCCGAGTCCCACACGGATAGATAATACAGGCCACTGTCGTCATACAGACCAAGAGCCCCCAAATAGACCAGTCCTGAAAAGGAGTAGTCCAGCGAGATAGAGCCAAACTGAAGGCTCACCGCTTCAGAAAATAGAAAGGTGTATGGACCCCTAAAGGCCCCACCTTCCCCGGAACCACAGGGGATTTTAACGGATTTTTGGAAGGTTTGGACTTAGTCCTGCCGAAGGGGCCAGGGCGTAGTGTGCCAACCCTGGGGCGGGAGTCTACGCCGAAGAGCTGGAAGCACACCCCTGGTTTGTGTTTGACACTAACATAGGGAGGGGTGTCCCTGCCACGAGGAGGCCGAGACGGCCTTCTGTGTAGGGGTGTTTTGCCCTTTTTACCAAAAATCAAATAGTCGTCGCCCTCTAAAGGGAAGGCCAGTGAGAGCCTTTTTTGTAACATCGTCAGCACCCCACTGTCTCAGCCAGACCAGGCGGCGTATAGCTACCACAAGGGCAGAAGATCTTGCACACATCTTAATGGTGTCATCCAGCGCTAAGAGGATAAACCTCACAAATACATCACAATTGGAGAGTGCATTAAGGACCTCCCAGGGGAGATCCTCAGGCTGATTATCAAGCATCTTTCTGATGAAGGTTCTAGCGACCACCGCTAGAACCGCAGCGCCGTCCCTGCACAAGAAAAGGCGTGGGAAGCCAGTCTATCAATGCGCCGGTCCTCAGCATCCCGAAGGGTACAATAAGTAGGAGCTGCCATGAAGGGGGGGTTAACAACCCCTATGATCGGTGCATCCACCACGGGAGGTGCTGACCAACAGTTAACCACATCAGGGGGAAAAGGGTATTTCCAATCCCAGTCCCCTGGAAGTTTACAAGGGGATTCCCATTCTGGATATTAGAGCCTGGAAATGATCCTGCTCCAGAAATTCCAAGCGCTGTGTCGCTGTGTGGAAACTCTCCCTTCTAGGCTTGGGAGCCTCACCAGGAGGAGAGATAGACAAGACCGCAAAGATCTTTATCAGTAATTCATCAGTGTCACACAGGCCCCAGGAACCAGGGCCAGAATCGTTGCGACTCCACAGCATCTCATCAGAGGAGCCCGAGTCGGAGAAGAGCTCACCTTCATCCGAAGGAGCAAAGCCCTGCGGAGCAGCGAACTCCTCAGTTTCAGTAGGAAAGAGAGAACCCGGGGGCGTCAGGGACCGCTTCTTCCCAGAGCCCAAGCGCTCTGCCAACCTCGAGATAACCTGATCAGCCGTAGGCAGAATGCGCGGCACGACTTGCTGGTCATCCCCGCTCGAGTGCGACTCATCAGGAGTGAGATTTAAGCACGGGGAAACAGGTGTATTAAACCGAGGAGCAGCCACTGGCAACCCTGATTGCAGGGCCAGTACTTGTTCAGCACAGGGTCCGCAGACCCGTGCTCTGTCAGCATCAGCATGGGGCTGTCCACACGCTGAACACAGCCGGTCTTGTCCCCGAGGGACCCCGGTCACATAACTCTGAGATGCCTCCATATGGCGATTATCAAAGCAAAATGCTAACAGGGATTTACGCAATAGGCAACCCTGGATGCCCCAAAGACCCGCTGATTAATGTGGGAGAATAGTAGCCATGCGCAGCTGGTAAAATATCTAATAACGAACCACCTACGAGGGCACTTACAGACCAAGGAGGAGGGGGACCGCCACCACGCGCGCGAAGATCATCAAAATGGCGCCCAGCGAACCTCAAAGGGCGGGCCCAATCTTTGGCCGTGACGCGGAGCGCGCCAAGCCAAGTCCCCGCCCACCCCGAAGAGCGCGAAGCTCTGAGGTAGTAGTCAAACACGCAAAGGATAAAATCACTAAATATAAGCCTTTGCAAAAAGAAGACGCTGCAGCGTCTATATGACACACGTACGGCGGCAGCCAAACAATAATAAGGGGCAAGAAGCGCGGCTCTGACACCCAGTTGAAAATCAAGGGCAATACTATGGCCATAAGCGTGACAGAGTACACTGGGACCGCCACACGTATACCCCCCCCCTTTCTTTTCCCCCTAACTACTGGGGGAAACGAGGAAGGATGGTGACCCTTTACGCAGGATCCACCACTATACGGGGCAATAATGCGGGAGGGGCATCCACTAGAGGCTCACATCAGCCTAACCGCCTACCCTATTGGTGGGGGACTGCGAGAGAGTGATACTTCATGTCTTCGCAGTCAGCACTGCAGAGAAATCTGGGGATTTGTGGGAGGTCCCTCGGTATATGAAGGGCCGGGAGGAGCCTGTTTTTGCATGTCTGCAGTGCACAGCACCATCTGGCGGAGGATTACCCACGTGTAAGTATTATATATGGAGCAGGACGTACTGTATGCTTAGAATAAGGGATTTGCAAATGAAGACGCCGCAGCGTCTGAGGCGACAAATACACAGTAATATGCAAACAGCGCGGCTCTGACACCAGGAATACCAGTCAAAGACAATACTAAGGCCACAAGCGTGTAAACATACACTGAGACCACCACACCCCCCCCCCTTTCTTTCTACGGGGGGAACGAGGGAGGATGGCGACCCTTTGTACAGGGCCCAATAGTACGGGGCAATAGTGCGGGAGGGGCATCCCTTAGTGGCTCACCATCAGCCTAAACTGCCTACCCTTTGGTGGGGGACTGCAGTGGAGCATGGCTCAGTTAAGCACGCATGGTGCTGCCTACCTTCACCCGACCAGCGCAGCCCAGGCTGGGAGGCACATCACAGGGAGGACGGGTGGGAATAGTCCAACAGGGCTGCAGGCTTTGATAGCCCCGCTGACCTGCGAGAGAATGATACTTCATGTCTTCGCAGTCAGCACTGCAGAGAAATCTGGGGATTTGTGGGAGGTCCCTGGGTATTTGAAGGGCCGGGAGGAGCCTGTTTTCTATGTCTCTGCAGTGCAGCGCCATCTAGGGGAGGATAGCCCAAGTGTAAGTATTATATCTGGAGCAGGACGTACTGTATACTAAGAATATCCCGGGTTTTGTTCCTATTTAAGGAGCTAACTTCTCTGTAAAGTGCAACTTACTTTCCAGCTTTCAAGGCTAGAGGGTTTCCTTGACAAATAAGACCTAGGGGTGGGAAGGTTGTTTCCCTTTATTTGCCTGCTCTGTTTTGCACTCTATGCTTGTGGGCATCCAACAAGTACTGGGCCATTCATTGAATTGGAGGAAGACAATGGTCCTTTGGCTATAGCTGGAAGCGCCCCATGCCACCTTTTTTTTGGGCAGTCCGCTGTCAGTTTTTTTCCATTGGGATGGAGAAGCACTCCTCATTAGGGATATATGGCTCCTACAGGTATAACAGCTTGCCATTATTCTGATTTGATGTGCATTGCTAAAAAAAACAAGAATGGTTCTCATCTTGCAACAGAAACAGAAGGTGGGCGGGTCTATTGACTTGTGGAGTCTGCTTTCTAGCTGTAGCTGTCAATAGACTTCAAAAGGAAACAGATTTTAAGCGGCTACGTATGTTGGTATGGAGTAGGAGAACGTAGTAGAAGTCCACGTTTCTGGCCAAAATCCAAAGTAGGCCCAAGCCACCATTGAATACTTTCTTTTCTACACATAAAGACTTTTTGCTGCAACAGGCTAAATAGAAGCAATAGTTTTTTTTAAGGCAACCAACTCTCATTTTCACCACCATCTCTGCCACCACTTCTTACACACCTGATCATACGGTCTGATGAGTCTTGATCTTGGTCCGGGTCTTGTATATCGCCATTTTCACTTTGGCACCCGCTTCCATTGTCTGGAATTAGAGGCTCATCCATATCCTCCATGGAGCAGGTTGGATCACTTTCAACATCGCTTAGCTCTTCCATCAAAACATCTTCTAGTCCAGGGCTCAGCAAGTCTTGAAAAAACAGGAACACGTTTTTATTATTCAATATGTAGAGGGGACTTACACTTGGTTAGATGCCAAGGGGAAATGCCGACCACGCATGTTAGCCATAAACTGATTATATTTTCGTGTGCAAGAGAGCATAACACATGCGTGTGTGGGAATCCTTAGGACCAAGAATATAGAGAACTCTGATAAGAAGCCCTATATAACAGCGGTGTTTGGTCTCAAAGCGTGTCCAGAACCCTGTTGGATCCATGGACACCAGCGATGACTACCTAAGACTTCCCATCAGAAAGTGATGAAAAATCAGTAGAAGTTTTAGCTAGCACTGCTAAGAGGCGAAGACTGAGCTCATCCCGGTGGGAAGGGGTGGGTAGGGGAGCGTCAATAAATAAAAGGTCAGGAAATTCCGAACGCCTGGGTCTTTGTCACGGGGGTCACATGTAGAGGAAGGACCAGTATCCAGTAGTTTCTACGCGCCAACCCCCTGTGCATACATCACTGCATAGCATCTATCTGCAATAAGGGAACCAACATATTTACTTTGCTAACTCTGATTTAACTGTACCCACTTGTATTTGCTCTTAATCTTGGGTTACTCTGTTATCTTGCAGCCAATGAGAGCAGTTTGCCACGGTTAACTCCTTCGGCAAACAGCTCTCATTGGCTTCAATGGCTCACGCATGTTCGCTGGGGATGCAGCAGCATTCAAAACAATGGGAGCCACCTGCAGAACGACGTAGTCAAATCAGGCAGCTCTTGTTGAACAAGAGCCTGCGAATGTGCCGTTGGAGCGTGGAAAGGAGAGTTTTTACGGGCAACCTGAGGGAAGGGAGGTTTCACAAAGCAGGAAAAAAAAAAGCCAGCAGACAGCCCAGAATCTTTTCAGGCCGGCCACTGGTGATTTTTGTTCTGCTTTAAAGCACTTACATTTATAAAGTTCCAATACAGTTTTGTTCATGCACTTTTTCCCCCCGGCAATTTGCGTTCTCATATTTTGTTACTTAAAAAAAAAGTGGAAATGTGTAAAACCCCCAGTGTGGAAACTAAATAAACAACAGATCACAAGGTCCCAAAGTGCCTCGCCTGCTTGTGCCCTTCCTCCCTGTGGAATCCCAAGGCAGATGGGGGATGTCATATGGACCAACTTTCAGGTACTCAAAGATGGAGAATCCCAGATGCACCAATCAGACAGTGGGTGACTCCAATCGCTCTGCCCATAGGAGGTGTCAGAAACGGACCCCTTTTTAGAGGGAATAAGGTGAGCTTCAGAATGGGGAAAGAGACACTCTAATCTTACCATCAAGAGTGACACACGCTCCCTTTTAACATCCAAGCAGAAGACCAAAAAGCATGTGTGGAGACAATTTATTTGATCCGACCGCAGCCCAGACAGACACCTAATTAATGTGTCATTTTTTTGACATCTCTTGCTATTTATCTTATTTACTGTGTTTTATAGTTAATTTTTTATCACCTTGCATCATTTTTTCTTGTTGTTTTTGTGTTTTTCTGTTTGTTTAGATTCTAAAAATACAGTAGGGGGGCACTGATGCTCTGAATTAAGGATCTAAAAAGTTCACGCTAGTTCTGAAGAGCCTGGCTACCTTACTTAGCTAGGACGCTCGATCGCCCCCCGCCTGGAAGTGGTTGTGGGTCGATCGATCCATTCAATCTGATTGTGTTGTGTGTGGCTTATATAGAGGTGAACACTGTGTGTGCTCTGGTGGCAGCAGTTTATAGCCACGCGTGTTGCCAATTTAACAATTGCGGTTACACACGTGGGGTACGATTGGTCGGTTTGATCAGATGAACGATCAATAGGTCTAATCAACCCGTGCAATCGTTCTAAGCACTGCCATTTTTACCACTTTCTATGCTGGAGTTTACTGGCCAGCAATCATTACATAGAATTATAATGCTTAGCCAATGGAGTGAGCCAGTTCTAAAAGTGCTAAACTTTTTAACCAGCTCCAAATGCTTGAAATAAATTCTGTGCATAGGCAGGCAATGCAGTGAAAACCACAGTGTGAAAGGATCCTTGGAGAGAAGCCGCATTAAACAACAAAAAGGTTAAGAGTTCTAGTACAGACGACAGCTATGGCAACAACAAAAAAACATCAGAACAGCTTGCGTGTTAATGAATTATTAATCAAAAAACAGTTAAACCAAACCGACAGCCTAGCACAGTTGGAAAAGAAAGGTAGCGGACATTTTGGAGCTTCCTTCCCCAACCAACAATGCACAGTAACAGGAAGCCCAGCAGCACTTCCTCTTTACAGAGTTAGAAAAGGGTAATTTTTTATGTGCATCTAAATTGCCCTGGGGAGGGATGAAAACTGTTTGTTGCGTTGGTCTGGTTTAAGTAATTTTTGACTGTTGGTCCGCTTTAAGGCTGGTCATGTGACTAGAAAGGCACATATTTAGATGAACACACCTCCGTTAATGGCGACTTCTCCAAGGCAGTTGTGAGGCACTTTGGGAGCACACCGCTTGTGACAATTGAATTTGCAGTCCTTGCATTGTAACCCTTGCCGGAAAAGACCTTTTAGCAGCTTTTTGCAATACTGGCATACTGTCGGCCGAGTGTATGAATGAATAACAAAGGTGTGAGGCACTTTGACCTTGGAAAGAAGGATCTTGTCCAGCTGTATGGGACGGCCGGCGTACGGCGGCTGGGTGCTGGCCCTCTTTTCCCGAATGAAGGGTTCTGATGGAGATTTTTGCTGCAAACAAATAATGGGACATAGTGAATTCAGGAGTCTACTTAACAAACATGAAAGTTTTATATGTTTTTAAACTTTGTAAAGGGTGTCTCAAGAATTAGTGTCCATACAGTTAAGTGCAGTTTTTACTTTAAATAAAATTTTAAATGGCACATACATACCCCATAGTATAACCCGACAAACAGGGCCCTCGCCATTGCTACTAGGAATAACCTGCATCCATTAAATGGATCTAAAGTCAGAAATGAGGTCTCTTAACGACCACCTTCTAGAGCACCCCGATTTGGGTTGGCCCTCCAGTTAGTGATTTCTAGGAAAAACTAACAGGCTTGGAGCTCTGAATGATATATGCAGGAAACATCTGCTCACTGCAGTATTCCCCACCTCCTATTGGAGGAAATGTGGCTGTAACTCCTTGTCCTCTGTTAGAAAACTGAATCTTTTTAAAAACTGGACCTTCAGCATCATTTACCGAAAAGCCCAAACCCTTAAATAACTATTCCCCAGCATCTAAAATTAATATACTTTACGTTTTTAGTCGCTTACTTTTTATTTTTTCCCCCCACTGGGCTTCAACACTATTCAGGACTCTAGGATACGGGCGCTGCCATCTTGCCTCAGAAGCATCACATATTGAGGAGAGGAGAGGGGGGTTAAAAGTGCAGGGGGTGGGGTAATAGCTGTGCTTTGCACAGACAGAGCAGAGCTGGGGTCAGGAAAAAAATAGCAATCCCAGAATGCAGAGCAGCATAGTCAGAAGACACTTCCTGTCTGCAGGCAGCCTGAGACTCAATGGGCCGCCATCTTGGATGTTAAAAGGTAAAAAACATGCACTAGGTGCAGGTAGGATGATTTTGAATATGGGCAATCTGTATGTACAGGGTGGGGGAAACATATTTCTTATTCAAGGTGAAGGTCAGCTTTAATATTGATGTTATGAGTAGTGTGTTAGCTTAGTATCCCTATGAAGACAGACACTCTATGGCACAGAGTTTAGCTCTGTTAGGGCAGACATCCTGGTAGAGAGGGACATTGCAGTAATGGGAATTCTTTCTAACATAAAGACAAAAAAAAAAAAAAAAAAACACTCCAGCAGGGAAGACTACACTGTATGATGTGATATAGGCGGACCATACATTCAGTGGTACAAATTTGGAAGACGTAAATGGTGACAGCTTAACAAATCGATAGAGATAACATTGTAGGATGTGTGGCCAATGTGTTCCCTATCTAAAATAAACCTAGCAATTTTTAAGTTGTCGTCAATTTAAGCAATTTAAATAAAAAAATATTAAAAATAGGAACATATGGTCAGCTTAGCTGTGCACCACATCTAAAAACAAGCAATTTAAACCTACCAGCAGCACAACTGTGTTTTACTGAAATTAGAATGCTGGCTACTCAGTCTCGTTTCGGGATCTAATACAGCAGTGTTTGCCTTACGACTCAGGCCAGCCTCTTCCGGAACAGATGTGTTTTCTTGCAATTCTGATACATGCAGATGTTTTTACCCTCCATGCTTTGTGCAGATGTTGCGAGTAGTTAATGATACTTACTGGAGTAGGTGACAAGCAGTTAGTTTGGTGAGTTGGTATGGGTGTTATGTGGGGTTGCACACAGCAGGCATCACAATTTGGGAAGCCCCCATGACATAGAGCAAAATCTGAGTTTTGTCCTGCTTTAAAACCCAAGTGTATCTGACTGGGAGGCTGTGACTTCGACAGAACCAGGATAATATATTGAGGTTATATTAATAATAATCACAAATATCCATCAGGAAAATCCGATTCATTTGGTATAAAAAATACAATTCTGTGAGTACTCACCTGTAGAATTGATTTTGTAGTATACAGCACGTCCTGTTTCACAAATATTCTTTACGCTTGGGATATCGGCCACAAGGTGGCGCAGTGGACTGCAGAAGAGACTTGTGGGGTCTCCCGGCCCCATAAAAGGACAGGAACCTCCCACAAATTCCCAGTGTTTACAAAGCAGTCAGACAAGAAGCCAGGAGAAAAATAATTAAGGAAACCCCAACCAAACATTTGAACAAATCACCATACAGAGGTAACCAAGAATAATGTTAACAAGGGAGGGGTGAAACAGGACGTGCAGTATACTACAAAATCAATTCTACAGGTGAGTACTCACAGAATTGTATTTTTCCAAGTATACAGCACGTCCTGTTTCACAAATATTCTTTAAGCTTGGGACGTCCAAAAGCAGTGTCCGTAAAGTAGGGTGGGATCCCCAAGAACAACAGCGGGCAGGGTAAACCACCGCCGTCTGAAGAACTTTGCGGTCAAAAGCAGCATCAACATCAACCTTGTAAAACTTGGAAAAGTATGAACAGAAGACCAAGTTGCGGCCTTACAAACTTGTTCAACAGAAGCTTGGTGCTGAAAGGCCCAGGAGGCACCAATAGCACGAGTGGAATGAGCAGTAAGGTGGAAGGGAGGTTCCTTCCCCTTAGCAGAATAGGCTTGCACCACCGCTTGACAAATCCACTTGCTTATAGTGGACTTAGCCGGAGGCAAACCCTTCCTAGAACCAGAAGAAAGAACAAAAAGACCATCCGTCTTCCTGAAAGATTCAGTACCTACCAAGTAAAACTTCAGAACCCTGACCACATCTAAAGAATGCAGAGTCCTCTCCTTGGAATTAGCAGGATTAGGACACAAGGACGGCAAGACAATGTCCTGATTGAGATGAAAAGCAGACACAACCTTAGGCAAGAAATCTGGTTTAAACCAAAACACCACCTTGTCCTGGTATCGCTCAAAATAAGGAGGTTTGATGGAGAGCGCCGCCAACTCAGAAACACGCCTGACAGAAGTGATAGCCACCAAAAAGACTACCTTAAGAGTCAAGATGGGCAAAGTGGTGACAATCTCCCAGCACGGAGGCAGAAAGGTCCTGCCCACTAGGAGATTCCTTGAGTCCAGCCACCACGAGAGGGACTGACTGACCAGAGGGGACAGAACAAATGTCTGATCCAGGGACACAGGGTCCCGATCCCAAACAGACCAGAGGTGCAACTGAAGAGGTCTCATGTGAAACTGAGCATAGGGAACCGCCTCGAAGCATGACACCACCGGGCCACCAGCTGCATCCCCTGCCGAATGGAGGGATGAGGGCAAGAAATCAGAGACCGTGCCTGCGTCTGCAGGCACTCCACCTTCTGCTGAGGCAGAAAAACCTTGACCTGGGCTGTATCCAGAGTCATGCCCAGAAAAGACGTCACCAAGGACAGAGACTGTGAAGACTTGGGGTAGTTGATCACCCAACCGAAGGACTCGAGCGTGGAGATCACCATCTGGGTATCCAGCTCGGCTTGATGGAAGGACTGAGACGCAATCAGAATGTCGTCCAAATAAGGAAGGATGCGAATGCCCTGAGATCTCAACAGAGCCATCACCCCCGCCAGCACCTTGGTGAACACCCGAGGGGCTGAGGTAAGACCGAACGGTAAGGCCACAAATCGGTAGGGCTGATCCTCCAGAGTGAACCTGAGAAATCTATGATGACCTGGAAAGATAGGAACATGAAGGCAAGCATCTTTGATGTCCACAGAAGTCATAAAGTCGCCCGGGCGCAAGGTACTGACCGCCGAGCGCAGAGTCTCCATGCGAAAATGCTTAACCCTGACAAATTTGTTGAGGCGCTTCAAGTCCAGGATGGGCCTCAGGGACCCCTCAAATGACCCCCAAATCCAAAAGGCTTTGGACCTCAAGCCCTGAGCTGACAAGGGATTTTGAACCATCCGGGATCTGATGAATCTTGGGGGCGGCCAGGCTGCAAACTCCATCTTGTACCCGGAGGACACCACCTCCTGAATTCACCGGTCTGAGACGCGCAATCTCCAGACGTGAGCAAAGAGCTGCAACCGTCCCCCCACCTGGATGGGTGAGGGCGCCGCCTCATGCCTGAGGTGGCTTGGGGGAACATTTGGACTTAAGACCCCATGAGAGATCCGGGCGACCACGGCCTCTACCCCGGCCCCAAGGGTCTCTACCTGCCCCCGCAAATGGTGCACCCCCCGACCGGACCTGGGAGCACGGAAGGAGGGGAGGGAAGAACCAGCCCCCCGAAAGGGCTGCGGCTGCCTCCTGCGTTGAGGCAGCCTACCATCCTTAGCAAACAAATCCAGACGCTCGCCAAAGAGCCATAGCCCAGTAAAGGGGAAGCCAGTGAGAGCATTCTTGGCAGCATTATCAGCCGCCCACTGACGCAGCCAAACAGAGCGGCGTATAGCTACCAAAAGGGCAGAAGTCTTACCACACATCCTGACCGCATCATCCATAGCAGAAAGAATAAATGCCACAAATTCACAGCAAATCAGGAGGGATCTATACTCCTTCCCCCAACTGACATCCGAGGCATTATCCAGAAGACACTTGAGTATCTCTTTAATAGCAAGAGCCGTGATGGCAGAAGCTCACACAGGGCGCAGCGCAGTCCCCGCACAAGCAAATGCGTGACAGGCCAGCTGATCAACACGCCGGTCCTCACCATCCCTCAGAGTAGAAGTGTCAGGGGAATGCATGACTGAGGTATTGGACAACCCAAGCACGGGAGCATCCACCTCGGGGGGGACACGACCAGCGCTTAACCACATCAGCAGGGAAGGGATACCTCTTGTCCCAACTCTTAGGCACCGCGGGCAATCTGCTAGGACGGTCCCACTCATTGAGCACCAAATTATTGAAGTGGATCTGCTCAGGGAACTGCGTTGTTTAACAGAGTGAAAAAGCTCACCCTGCTGCCTCTTAGCTGGGACAGGAGGTATAATACACAGTACTTCAAAAATGTTAGCCAACAGTCTGTCAGTATCCTCAGGGGACCATGAGTCTTCTCCAAAAGGAGACCCCGTACCACCATAAACCCCCTGCTGCTCCTCAGAGGAATCAGAGAAAAGTTCCCCCTCTTCTAGGGGGTACAGGCCAGGAAAATAAAACTGTCCCTCATCCTCAGGAAAAAGGGAAACAGCAGGAGTAGAATGCCGCTTCTTACCAGAAGCCTTACGAGGGACCGGCCCATCCATATGCCTTTCCAGGCTGGCCACCCGCAAGGCCAAGTCATAGTTTGATTCCCAACTAGCATGTCCCTCACTAGGGGTCAAATGCAGGCGCAGGGGGGGTAGGTGATGTAAAAGGGGGCACAGAGCTGGGCAGCGTAGCAGGCAATCCAGACTGCAGCGCAAGTACCTTCTGACCGCAGGGCACACATACCCTGACACCGTCACCCACAGGGGATACCCCACACGCGGCACGCAGCTGGGCTTCTCCCGAAGGAACCCCAAGCACCCCATAAGCCTGAACCGCCTACCCTTGTAGGTACAGGGATTGAGGTTGGAGCAGCGCTCCTCCAGCACCTGACCCTGGCGCTGTCCTACCTTCACCCGAACTAGGCAGCCGAGGCTGGGAGGCATTGAGTCCAGAAAGGGTGGAAATAGTCCTGCAGGGCCGCAGGCTGGTAAGCCCCGCTCGCCTGCGTAATAGAAAGAGCCATCTTCTATCTTCGCAGTCCAGACTGAAGAGGAAAACTGGGAATTTGTGGGAGGTTCCTGTCCTTTTATGGGGCCGGGAGAAGCCACAAGTCTCTTCTGCAGTCCACTGGGCCACCTTGTGGCGGATATCCCAAGCGTAAAAAATATTTGTGAAACAGGACGTGCTGTATACTTGGAAAATAAATGTGTTCCAACATCCATTCAAATTCACATTAGTCAGCATCATACGATAAGCAGAAGTTACATTTCGTGTCATATCGCCTTCTTACAAGTTATACATCATTTACAGAAGGTAGCCAATACATCTACAAAGTTATGAAATAAAACAAATCTTTAGGATTATTACTTAGCCAAAAGTCCAGGGATCGACAGCCTTTCGGGTCCTGCCATCTTGGATAGAATGCAGGGTGGCAGGTCTGTCACCCAATCCCATGCAGCAGTGTGACTGTAATAGACATCCCTCAAGTCTAACTGTCACTCGGGTCTATGGCTGTCATTCAGGGTGCCCGCTCCCTCCCGGAATCAGGGGAGGGATGCAGTGATCAGGTGACTTGTTTTATTATTTTAACATCCAAATTGGGCTTAGCACAGGGGGAGGGTGAGTTGGCTGTGGAGTTACATTTAATAGTATAAATGAGCACAAGGTATCACATTGGCCCACCAGCTCACAGTTGACCAACTCGAATGGCCTTGAAGGAAGAAAGCAGCAGAGGATGGAGAGGATCCCCCTCTGTCCAGGCAAACAACATTAAAAGAGTTATACTTCACTTTTGTTCCCTCTCAGAGCTATTTCCATCTTGCTCCAGTGTAAAAAAAAACAAAAAAAAAACAAAGTCGAGTCCCATGGTGTGCAGGCCACACCCTTCAACAGCAAGCTCCAGATGAACAGCCACCCCCCTCAAGATCAACAGGACCCAACCCCCCCCCCCCCCCCCCCCCCGAAAGTCAAGTGGGTGTGCAAGTCCTGGGGATTCTATCTCAGGACACAGATCTAAGAGCATTCAGCATTGCCAGTCAGCATGGACTCTCATAGTAGGGGGGCTGAATGGAAAGCGCTGCCAACTCAGACACACGCCTGACAGAAGTGATAGCCACCAGAAATACAACCTTGAGCGTAAGAATGGCCAAGGCAGCATCCTGCACAGGTTCAAAGGGAGCACCCTGCAAGGCTGGCAGAACCAAGTTCAGATCCCAAACAGGCACCATAGGCTTACGTGGGTGACCCCCTGGAAAAAAGTCCTGATCAGAGGGTGCTGAGCAAAGGACTTCTGGAAGAAAATAGCCAGGGCAGAAACCTGACCCTTCAGAGTACTGAGTTAGAGCCCCATCTCCAACCCATGCTGCAGGAACTCCAGAATCCTGGGAATAGAGAACACGTGACAGGGAAAAGACTTAGACTCACACCAGTCAATGTAGGCACGCCAAACCCTGTAATAAATGGAAGAGGAAGACTTCTTCCTAGCTTTAATCAAAGTATCCACAACCGAGGAAGACAGCCCCTTCTCCATCAAGATGGCGGTTTCAGCAGAAAAGCCGTCAAAGCCAGAGTTTGTAAATTGGGATGGCGTAGTGAGCCCTGAGTGAGCAGATCTGGCACCAAGGGCAGAGCGTACTGATCTACCACCAGCTGTACCACGTCTGTGAACCACACTCTTCTTGGCCACCTGGTGGCCACCAGAATTGCTGGCACCCTTTCCAGAGCAATCTTGCGCAGAACCCTGCCCAGCAGGGGAATTGGAGGGAAGACATACAAGAACAAAGTCCTGCCATGACATTGCTAGCGCATCCGAGGTCAAAGCCAGAGGATCCTGGGACAGAGAGACAAAGGCTGGGAGCTTGTGATTGTGGTGGGACGCAAACAGATCCACATCTGGTTGGCCCCAATGGAGACAAAGAGATTGAAACACCCTGCTGCATAGGGACCATTCTTCCTGGCGAGAGGTCCCCCTGCTCAGAGAGTCCGCCAGGTGATTTTCCACCCCCGGGATGTACACAGCTGATATGCAGGGGACATTGGCCTCCGCCCAAGTCAGGATCAGAGACACTTCCTGGAGGGCCCCCTTGCTCCGGGTTCCTCCCTAATGACTGATGTAGGCGACTGCCGTCTGGTTGTCGAAGCGCACCTGAACAGGCAGGCCCTGAAAGTGAGTAGTCAAGTGAGCCAGAACTAGCCTGATCGCCCGCAGTTCCAAGACATTGATAGGTGTGTGGGCCTCCTGAGGGCCCCACCTCCCCTGGAACCGCAGGGACTTCCAGAAACCCCCCCAACCTGACAGACTGGCATCCGTGGTGACCGTCTCGCAGAAAAAGGCAAGAAAGGATCTGCCCCCAACAGGTTCCTTGAGTCCATCCACCACGAGAGGGACCTTCTGACCAGGGGGGAGAGCACACAGACCTGTCCAGGGACGCTGGGTCCTTGTCCCATACTGACAATAGGTGAAGTTGCAGGGGCCTCAAGTGGAACTGAGCATAAGGGACCGCTTTGAAGCATGCCACCATCAGGCCCACCAGCTGCATCCCCTGCCTGATGGAGGGATGGGGACAAGCTAGGAGGGACTGAGCCTGTGCAATCAGACTGTCCACCTTCTGTTGAGGAAGGAAGATCCTTGTCTGAACTGTATCCAGATTCATTCCTAGGAATGAAATTACCAAGGAAGGGGACAGTGAGGACTTGGGGTGGTTGATCACCCATCCAAATGACTCCAGAGTGGACACCACCAGCTGAGTATCCAACTCTGTCTGATGTAGAGACTGGGAAGTGATGAGAATGTCGTCCAGATAGGGCATCCGCGTGCTTCCCTGACATCTGAACAGAGACATCACGCCAAGCCAGCACCTTGGTGAACACCCTGGGAGCTGAAGTGATGCCGAAGGGCAAGGCCACAAATTGGTAGTGTTGATCCATCAGAGCGGACCTGAGGGACCTTTGATGACCTGGGAACACAGGAATATGAAGATAAGCATCTCTGATGTCCACAGAAGTCATGAAATCCCCTTGGCGCAGGAAACTGATGGCAGAGCGCAGAGTTTCATGCGAAGCGCCTGCCCCTGACAAACTTGTTGAGAATCTTTAAGTCCAGGATGGGCTTGACTGAACCATCTTTTTTGGGTACTGTGAATAGGTTGGAATAAAAGCCCTTGCCTTTTTCTCTTAAGGGGACCTGGCAGATGACCCCCAGCTCCAGGAGGCCTTGCACTGCTTGCACTAGCTCCTGAGCTGACACAGGGTCCTGAGGAATCCGGGATCTGATGAATCTTGGAGGGGTGCAGGCAGCAAACTCCAACTTGTAACCGGAGGATACTACCTCCTGAATCCACCGGTCTGAGACATGAAGCCTCCAGACGTGAGCGAAGTGCTGCAACCGTCCCCCCACCCGGATGGGTTAGGGCGCCCCATCATGCCTGATGGAGAGGATTTTGCTTTGGGACCCCAGGAGGAGCCAGGACGTCCACGTCCTCTGCCTCTACCCCAGAAATCTCCCCGGGCCCCAGGAAAGGAAACCCCCCTTCCCTGTCTTGCACCACGGTAAGGGGAGGAGAAGGAACCCTGACCCCGAAAGGTCCGAGATTGCCGCCTGCGCTGGGGTAACCTGCCTCCCTTAGCAAAAAGGTCCAGGCGGTCCCCAAACAGGCGCAGTCCTTTAAAGAGAAACCCAGTGAGGGCCTTCTTGGCAGCATTGTCAGCAGCCCACTGGCGGAGCCAAACCGAGCGGCGTATAGCCACCACAAGGGCAGAAGTTCTGGCACATATTCTGATGGTGTCATCCAATGCTGAGAGGACAAAATTTACAAAAACATCACAACTGGAGAGTGCATTAAACACCTCACAAGGCAAAGCATCCAGGGCACTATCAAGCATATTTTTGATAAGGGTTCTAGTGGCCACAGCAGTAATGGCAGAGGCACAGACCGGGCGCAGCGCCGTCCCTGCACCTGCAAAGGCGTGGGATGCCAGCTGGTCAATGCGCCGGCCCTCAGCATCCCGCAGGGTAGTAGAGTCAGGGGAATGCATGACAGAGGTGTTAGATAGCCCTAGGATCGGGGCATCCACCTCGGGGGGGGGGGGGGGGGGGGGGGGGATGACCAACATTTAACCACCTCAGCAGGAAAGGGACACTTCCTATCCCAACTCTTTGGAACCCCGGGAAGTTTACTGGGGCGCTCCCATTCCTTGAGCACAAGGTTATGGAAATGTGCCTGCTCGGGAAATTCCAAAAGTGATTTTGCTGTATGGAAAAGCTCCCCTCTCTGCCTGGGAGCCGCAACAGGGAGAGAGATGGACAGAACCTCAAAAATCTGGGTCAATAATCTGTCAGTGTCATCTGGGGCCCAGGGGTCAGAGCCAGAATCGTGATGACACCTCGGTCTCTCATCAGATGAGCCTGAATCAGAAAAGAGCTCCCCTTCATCAGACGGGGTATAGCCACAAAGATTCAAAAACTCCTCAGTTCCCATAGGGAAAACAGTGACATTAGGCGTCAAGTGCCGCTTCTTAGCAGGGGCCTTACGCGCTAAGGACTTAGCAATCAACTGCTCAACAGTAGCCAGTCTAGAAGACACATCAGGCTGAGAATCCCCACTAGTATGCAACTCAGCAGGAGTGAGATTTAAGCTTGGGGGAGTAGGTGAAGTGAAACGAGGTGCAGCCACTGGCAGGCCAGATTGCAAAGCAAGCACCTGCTCAGCATGAGGCTGCCCACACGCTACACACAGCCGGTCTTGCCCCGAAGGGACCCCGGTCACATTATCCTGGGATGCCTCCATATGGTGATTATAGCGGCGCTATACGCCGATAGGGAATAACGCTAAATAGCTACCCCGGATGCCCCAATAACCCGCTAGGGAAGTGGGAGTATTATTTTTAAAAGGCCGACAAGTATATACTAATACAGGGCCGGGAGAAGCCAAAAGGGTTCATCCCGCCTGAAAGACATAAGCAGACAAGACCTGTAAGCACACAGTAACAAAAGTGAAAGATATAAAGCCGCCCGCGAGGGCACTTACGGACCGCGGTAGGTAGGGGTCCGTTGCACATGGGCCAAAGGGCAGGATAAAGATGGCGTCGGTATACCTCGAGGGGCGGGCCGGTATCAGCGATGATGTGGAGCGCGCCAAAGACGGGCCCCGCCCCCCCCCGAAGAGCGCGAAGCCAAGAACGTGCAAGCAGCCAATGATGGCGCACCAGCGCCTGAGGTAATGCCGCCGCCAAGCGCGGAACCAAGTCAGCGCGCGGCGGCGCCAATTTTAAAAAGACAGTAAAGACAAGCCTGTGCGGCGGCTGACACAAGACTAACATAATGGAAAAAAAAGGTGTAAAACACAGAATGCATAGCATACATATTTACACCCCCCCTCTTTTCCCCAGAAGACTAAAAGGAGGATGAGGGAAGGCAGCGGCCACTTAAACAGGGCCCACCGATGGACAGGGGCAAAGGGGCACTAGTGCGGAAGGGGCATCCCATAGAGGCTCACCATAATCCTGCACCGCCTACCCTCTGGTGGGGGATTGCGGTGGAGCAGCGCTCCTAAGCACCTAACAGCGGTGCTGCCTACCTTCCCTCGACCAGCACAGCCAAGGCTGGAAGGCATATTACTAGTGGAACGGGTGGGAATAGTCCTACAGGGCCACAGGCTAATAGCTCCGCTCACCTGCGAGTAGAGAGCCATTTCTCGTCCTTCGCAGCCAGACTGCAGAGAAATTCTGGGGATTTGTGGGAGGTCCCCGGGTATTTGAAGGGCCGGGAAGAGCCTATTTTCGATGTCTCTGCAGCCCAGCGCCATCTGGCGGAGTATATCCCAACTGTAAGTATTAGATTTGGAGCAGGACGTACTGTATACTAAGAATAGTAGAAAATGTGTCGGGCCTATTTAAAGTGGATGATCAAAACCGAAGATTTATACTATCCTGGGTTTTGGCCCTTGCCTCGGCTGTGTAAAACCCCCCAGATTCCCCGAACAAACTTACTTTTTCCCGGTCCTACGACACATGCGCGGCCGCTCCTCCAATTAGTGCACTTTGGCCAGGAGCTCGTCTAAAGCGAGCAGATCCGAGCGTGCTGACAGCAGCATTCCCCACTACCCTCTAACAGGTGACTTGCCCGCGCGACCATTCACAAATGCCCGACATGGGCACACATCCTGCTAAAGGGATAGCAGGGATGTGGCCGCTGCTTGTGCCGTTGGACGGGGTATGGAGCTGAGTTTTCAGGTGACCTTGGGGGTTTCACACAGCAGAGCGCCCTGATCCCCCCGGGGGAGTCTGAGACTCCAGGGTGGGTCTTGGTGCTCTTTAAATACAGAACTAAAAATTGTCAATACACCCACACAACACACAAATCAGCCAGTAACAAATGTCTCAAAGCGCAGGACCCGAAAGGCTGTCGACACACAACACACAAATCAGCCAATAACAAATGTCTCAAAGCACAGTTATGCTGTAAAAAATATATTATTTCTCTTTATC
Organism: Gastrophryne carolinensis; assembly: GCA_027917425.1. Taxonomy (NCBI): domain Eukaryota; kingdom Metazoa; phylum Chordata; class Amphibia; order Anura; family Microhylidae; genus Gastrophryne; species Gastrophryne carolinensis. The sequence goes on along the minus strand of CM051244.1, from coordinate 128,797,903 downwards.
CGTACTCCTCGAAATACATCCTCAATAAAAGAAGTGGTGATCGCTCTGGGTGGCTCTATGGGGTGGCGAGAGGATGCAGGGAAGCTTCCAGCTTCGTAAGAATAATTTTAAGCTTACTTTCAAACGATTTTTGTTCCAGATCAAGCTCTGGCTGGAAGTATCCCAGAAAATGTCTGCTAAATCCAGATTACATGATGGAAACAGCAGTTGATGAAGTAATAGGGGCCATAACTTGTTCACGTCCAGAGCGACCACGTTATTAACCAGTGCCAGGAAGAGGCCGTTAATGCTGGTGGGATAACGAGGGGTCAGAATCTTCCAAGCAGTAGTTCTTTATGGCTTTGTGTCCTGGCTGTTTTTTTTTTTCATTTAGTATCGGGAGTCTTCTGCAAGAAGGTAGTAGCTGGAAGTAGGGATGCACAGGGTGAGAGTTATCTTTAATGATCCCCACTGCTTATCAAAGAAAGATTAGAAAGCTGTTTATTATCAGCAGTCATATTGGGGAACCAGTGTGCACAAAGCACAGACTGCTTGGTAATAAGTTTGGGAAGCCAGGAAGTGTAGAGAGGATGCAGCGTAGGGATGCGTGAGGTGTAATCATTAGGTGTGGAGTCCAGCCAGCAGCAGGAACCAGGCATGAGCCAAACCAAACAGCAATGTATGCAGGAACAAGCGTCACCTCCCCTTCTTTACACACACAGCCTCCTGTATTAAGCTGAATGCCTCTGCTCATGCAGAAAACCATCTCAAACACTGTCTCTGCAAAGACAGTACATTCATCAGAATCATCTGTCTGCAAACATATGACATAACTTAATTAAACTCCAAGTTGATGAATTAAAAACACTGCCAGGAACATTCTTGCAGTGCAGGTGCACCCTGACAGCTAAAGAGCCATCTTCATGCTGCTTAGGATTTGCGGCATTGAGGCCCCTGGTATATTAAAATGTAATGCACTATCTGCGTATGTAAACCCAATACAGTACATTTCCCATAAACAACCCTTAATGATTTCATTGATCGATTTGGCTACAGTAGGGACGGGCTAGATTCTTGTCAGGTTATCTCACATTCTGGGACCCTATTAGGACTTTTAAACTTGTGTATTTCTTTGATTTTCTTTTGAAGTATAAAATACATTCAAGGGCAAGTTCACTTTTAAAGCATTTTTAAAATTGTCTATTATTGCATGCCAAAGTGATGTTATATATGTTAATTTTCACTCCAGCCTCTAGCTGTGGATGTGCCCATGCTGGCTATTCTAAAAGGCATGGTGTGGGTGCGTGTCTAGCTAGAGCTATGGTGGAGATGCGGCTGAAGGACAGATATACAGCGAGGACATGGGGAAGAGGCGAGTCATTCGGACAACCTCCAGGGTTTCACACAGCTGGGTATTAGGCATCCCAATTGGGATGCAACATAAACAAGTAAACCACTGCCCCAAGAGTCTTATATACCCGGGGGGTCCTCTTTAAGCATATCTATGTGCCTATTCACACATAAAAGCTAAAGGCTGACCAATGCTTTTTTTTCTCATAAATACCTACCTACCCTTCTTAGAATTGGCCATTAAAATACTCACTTGCCGCCCCCCATAATGTGAAATCAAAGGTTAGCCACAAATGGTGAGGGGGGATCTAAATGTGTTCTAATCCTTCCTCTGTGACCTAATAGCTTCCTCTCCCAGCTCTACTTGAACAGGATCTGCATCACAGCTCTATAATAGAGGGCCAGTGCACAGCACAACCTTTGTCATTTGTTATAACATCTGCTGATTAAGTACCTGGAAAATACCAGGTCCTTGTGCGGATCCATGGGGGCGACAAAGTCCAACTTGCAAAGCCAAACACAGCAAACGCAAAGGTCTATCACGCAGATGAGCAAAGACTGAGAGACCAAATAAAACTAGGTAAGGAAAACAAGTGTAAAGAGTAAGACCACCCTTTACCTTGTGGAAGCAGATGGCTTAAGTGACAGATCAGATCAGATCTTACTAAACCAAAAAAAAAAACACATAAAAATCACATTCTTGAGATGTATTGATCCTCCTAAAATCCGGCAACATACCCCGAGCTGGCTTTTTTCCGCAAAGTGCACTGTGCGCATCCTTCCGTCTCCTCATAAGGGAGCAGTAGATGTGACCACCCACCACCGATAAACTGCTCAAGGTTCCAGTAGCCTGCTGTCAGCATTGAAGCAGAAATAAGTACCGAAGTCATGCTATAGGATTGCATGGAGACCGACGCATCGGGAGGTTAATGTAAGCTTACACTTTTTTGGAGGTTTGGGTTTACTAACAGTATAAGCGCTGTGTTGCTAAGAGAACCTTTCATCAAGAGCATCTGAATACCAGCAGAGGTGAAACCTGACCGTTGAGTGCCCTCAAAAAGAGAAAGTGCCTGGTCTGCCCTTAAGAAAACAGATAAAATCAAGAATGAAAAGCCTATCGCTTGCACTAAAATAATAAAATAGGGAACTCCTATTGCCGTTCGAGCTGGCAACATAAAACTAGGTTGACAAATCGTAAAAGGAAAAATCAGGGTGCATGGGCTGCAGGATGGTACTGGCCCTTTACACCATGGTGCATTGGCAAAAATGTGCATACAATAATGAGAATGCAATAAATTCCTAAATGTGTAGTGCAGACCCTGGGAGGATTGGAGTTGAGTAAAAGAGGCAGCAGCAGTTTATTCATATTATTTTATTACATTCTTTTTAATAGTTTATGTGAAAAAGGAGGTCTCCACGGCTGGAAAGGCTGGCATCTGTCCGTTAACACTTAAGTGGCAGAGATATAGGTGCATGCCCAATTGATTGAAGGTTTGGTAGTACCAGGAAAGCGAAGAGCTTCCTGGAGCACCACCACTATTGGCAAAACAACTAGAGGTCCAAACTGAAGGACAACAACTTGGCTCTAGGGTAGGGAAAATTAGATGATTTCCAGTTCAGCTAGCTCATAACTCATGGCTTCAGAATCCAACACTGGCTCAATCACCTGCCAGCACGTCACATGATCCACTAATTAGAGATGAGTGTGGCATGTGCAGATATAGTTGTCCTTAAAGTGGCTTCTGTACAGTTACATAGTGGAGTTTAAGCAGAAAGGCCACTTTTGTGGACATTCCTTTACAGACTTTAAATCAGGGCTGTAGGGGCATGAGCCTCTTCTACTTACCTTCATCCAGTCCCGAGGTGGCGATCAGGAGCTGGGTACTGCATGTCCACAATCCAGCCTGTAGGTGGGTGTGTGGTGTATGAGGCCACAAGGTGAAAGGGGCCACAGGTCATGTAAACGCATATCTATGTGTATTATATAACTTACATATGTTCTTACATCCATCCTGTACTCCTCAAAACGTATAGGTATGCATCACTTTCACCGACATGCATCAATTTATATTCTGTCTGAGCTTAGCTTAGTTACAGTAAACATCATACAAAGTAACCATCATTGCTAAAAAATTGTTACATTTGCCTGGAGAATGCCGGCTGCAGAGAAAATGATACTTGCGCCAATGTACCATCTAATGTTGTCTAGCCCAGGGGTTCCTAACTGGGGTTACTCAAGAGCCTTTTCAGGTGGTACTCTGAGAGGTCTATATTTTACTCAAGCATAATGCCCAATAAGTACAAAACTGCTCCGAATGGTGATGCTAACTATTTATGTGGCTATTTATATGCACTTTAAAATGCTTTTTTGTTCATTTTAACAGTTATTTGTTGACAGACAACCCACAGGTACCATCCAGGTGGTACTTGAGATATTTTGAAAATGGAAAGTGGTACTTAATGCAAGTAAGTTGGGAACCCCTGGACTAGCTTTCTTGTGGGGCCAATCACAAATTGACATTTCAATCAACTTGTGTCAGATAGGTCACCTTACTTTTTGGTTGTACAATGTAGTGCAGTGCTGCCCACCCACATTACAATCTAGTTGGTAAAGAACAGTGGCCCTTCCTTAATGCTAAAAGATTTTCTCATCCTTGGGGCATCCCTGCTCTGTGACACCACTTTGATAACCCGGTATACTTAGATGAACTGTGGGATTGTCAGAAGGCTGGAACATTGGGGCATTCCAAATTAGTAGAGTGAAACTCCTGGGTGGTGTTCCTTTTTAAAACTAATGCTTCCTGTGATATTAAAGAGCTGTGATTTTCACTATACTTTTATTTCTCCCTTGCTTGCTCATCCCAATTTAGAATGGTCTGCTTGTCTGAAATCCCCTGATCATCTTGTTTCATCACCTTAACGGCGATCCTGTGGCACATGGGAAGACCACCAGCAAATCAGGTAAACTATGGGCTCAGCTTGAATGGTAGTCTAGCAGTTGTGTGTGTACCTGTGATGGCCATCCACTAATGACAGACACAAGTGTGCACATCAGCTGGAGGCCACCATGGCCCACGCATGCACAGTGGGATTGCTGGGGAGGTTAGTAAAGAAGGCAATATGGGAAATGTCACACACAGGGTCATCCCAAATTGTGATGCCCCAGGCACAGGGAATCAGCTGGACTTGCAGTCATTCAATTCCTCTTAGCATTTACCTATGTATTCATGGAAACATTGCTAGACACTCAACAAATATTAGAGATATTCGTGTTTGCTTCAGCGCAGATTTACCTGGTAGCTGCACCTAGTGTAAGGCGAACCGGTCCTTTTGTTAGAGTAGAAGTGCTTGTTGGCTTAACCTCTTCCCGTGGGAAAAAGGTAAGTAGTAGGCGCGCTAGGGATGGAAGTAGATGAAGGAAGGTTAATCCTGGTGTCAATGGATTCACCTGTCTTTCTTAATCGATTTGAAGTCTTGATGTTTGGAATGTAGGTCTGCTTGATGGTGCTTAGAATGATGCTGCTGTAGACTATAAAATGAGGGATTAGTGCCCTTAATAATGGGGCTTAATGGGGTGCAGGTCCCTTATATTTTAAAAACAAAACAGGTCTGCTTTAAGGTGCTTAGGGTAATACTGCTGCAGGCTTGTGAAGAGTTAATGCTCTTAATAGTAGGTTTTAGCGTAGTGCTGGTCCCCTATATGATTTAAATTGCAGAGTAGGGTAAATGGAAATGTTATAAATTAATCCTGAGTAGATAAGGATGGTGAGGGCGTGGCCAAGATGGCGACCTGAGCAGACGTGCCTGATCGGGGCTCCCTGCTAGCATCCTGACTTTACCTTTATTCATCGACGACTGGGCGGCCAGAACCCCTGTCGAGGCTCTCCCTGACCTGGGGATCGAGCCTGTGTGCAGAGCAGCAGCGGCGGAGACAGCCATCGGGAGTGGCGGCGGGGCACGTGAGGTGCGAAGGTGGCAGCGTGTGAGCGGGGGAGAGAAGCCGGCGCCCAAGACCTGGAGGCGGCGGCCCCATCCTGATCCGGGCTGCGGTGGTGACGAGAGGGCAGGCGCCCGGACACGCTGCGGTGTGGGGGAGGTGACGGACCCCGGGCCCACGTGAGAGGCGGAGAGGCGGCGGCCGGCCCGTTGAGCGGAGGGGAGGCCGGCACCCCGGACTCGGTGCAGAAGCGGAGGCCTCATCCTGACGGCGGGCGGCGGTGGCGGAGCAGGACGTGGGGCACCCGGAGAGTAAGAGCCACATCCCTGCAGTAAGGTACTCACTGCGGTGCGCGAGGTGAAGTGGGCGGCGGCGGGCCCTGGACCCACGTGGAGGGGTGACGGCGGGAGGCATCTCCGGTGACACCAACCATAAGTCCCCAGAGCGCTGAAGAGAAGGCGGGTAATACAGTACAGGCAGCCGCCATCTTAGAGGGTATGAGGGAGGGAGAATCTGGCCAGAACCACTGAGGATCACAGAGCTAATCCGCGGCCTGGGCAGAAGTCACGGGCAGAGAGGAGCAGCAACCCTGCACAACCATATCTGCTGCCTGTTGCTGGGTCTCCCCCTTTTTCTTCCCCTCCCCTCCCATCCTGCTGGCCCCCTGTCTTCCCTGAGTGATAAGCCTCCACAGCCCTGTGAAAAGTAATCATAGGCTTCACCGAACTTTTTGGGAGCAAGCCGCAGTAGTGCCACCATAAGCCAATCCTGGGGCCTGAAAAAGCAATTGTGCACCGGAGTCTGGCACCGCATGCTCTGAGAGGGCAGGTGATCCCTCGATATTTGCTCCTGCGCTGCGTCCGATCGGGAAGCCCGGGCGCCTCCTATCCGGGACAGAAGTGACATCCGTTCACGGGCTTGAGGCACATCAGAGGGGCCAAAGACGCAAAGCACTGCCCTGGGGCCAAGACCCCCTTTACTGTCTGTGGGGTTGGTCTGGGATTGACTGGACGCTCTGCTGCACACCGTACCCCCCCACAGGAGAACCCTGAGTGCTCGGAGGGGTTGGGGGACCCTTGCCATCGGATCCTACCCCAGCGGGGCTGTTCCTGCCGGGGGGCTCCCCTACATATGAGAGGTAACAAGAAGCGTAGAACCGCTGTGGTCGCCTGTAGTACGCAAACAATGGAGACCCCGCATGGGGCTGAGCAGGGAACCTCCAACCCTGATACTGCAGCTATAATGGCAGCTATTGCCTCATGCCAGAGTGTCCTCACAGCTAAATTTGACACTCTACAGGAACAATTTAACTACTTCCGTCATGACCTGGATAAAATCCGTGACCGCGCCGGGGAGGCGGAGAGGAGGATCGGAGAAGCAGAGGATCGACTGTCCACCCATACAGGGGAAATTGCCACCCTGCGGAGGCAGGTGACCACTCTTATGGGGAGAGCCGAGGACGCTGAAAATAGAAACCGGAGGAACAACGTCCGGATCCTAGGGCTGCCCGAAAAAGCGGAGGGAGCCTCTCCAGAACAGTTCGTGGAAAATCTCATAAAAGAGACTCTGGCACCAGTGAACCTGACCAAGTTTTTTACGGTGGAGAGAGCCCCATGAGACCCCTCCCGCCGGGGACACCGCCAAGGCCTTTTATATTCAAAGTCCTCCATTATAGGGACAGAGACGCTATCCTGGCTGCGGCTAGAATGAAGGGGGTGGTAACCTTCAACAACGCCCGATTGTCCTTTTTCCCGGATTTCACATCGGAGGTCCAAAAACTGAGGCGCTCATTTAATGGCGTGAGAGAGAGGCTCAGACGGAGGGGAATTAAATACGCCATGATGTTTCCAGCTCGCCTGCGCGTGCAAGATGGAGAAACTACCAGATTTTTCACATCGGCTGAGGACGCCAATGCATGGTTGGACTCTCTACCCGGAGCCTGACACCCTGGGCCCAGGGTGGAGACAGCATCCCTCTAAACTTAGCAATATTGGAACTGATGGTGGTGCCCGCGCCAGGGGACCCTCCCCTCTGCTGCGATCCTTTTGATGCTGGGGGGTCTGGTGTCTAAATGCCACCCAGTAACAAAGATCGCCCTGTTTAGTTCATTTGTTTGATGGCTGCTGAAACCGCTGTAAACTGTTGTAAATTGTTGAGAATTGTTCTGGCTGCTCTAGTCGCATTGTATCCTAATATGATCGTCACAGGAGAGCTGCGGCTCTGGATTCCCACGGAGTGATGCCCCTCCCCTATTGAGGCCCCCCCCCTCACCTTCCTATCACCCCTGTTAACCTCCCTGTCCGGACTACCCCCCTCCCCCCCCGCCCATACTTTCCCCCCCTTCCTAGCCATTCCTGCCGGTTGTTCCTGATTACCCCCAATCGCACCCCTGGGAACCCTTGGTGACCATGTCACCATCCTGTACATGGTTTGGGTAACGTTATGTTATGAACCCACAGGCAGTGGGTTTCTGCACCCCGGTGCAACTAGTTACACCGTTGTTGTATTGTATTGTTGGGGGGGTATGAAGCTCGCCAAAGTTGGGGTGTGGTGGAGCGGGGTGGGGGTGGTTGGGAATGGTATTTGTATGTTTAGTATAGTATTGAATAGTTTGTGTATGTTGTGTTGTTATGTTGGTATGCATGGGATGAATGGCAAACGGACCCTAAAAGTTGGTCGACCATGGGCGGAGGAGCGGAACACCTGGTGCAGTTTGATAGTTGATCGCGAGATTGGCACTCTGATCTTTGAGAATGGGTGATTGTAAGATTCTCTCCTGGAACGTCAGGGGGCTAAACGATAAAATCAAACGGTCTACAGTCCTCCAATTTGTTAAGAGATACAGACCCAATGTGGTGATCCTTCAAGAGACCCACCTGGTGGGACGGAGGGGACTCGCGCTTAGGAGACCCTGGATCCAGGACTCCTTTCACGCTCTCTTCTCGTCCTACTCTAGGGGGGTATCGGTATTGATCTCCAAGGGAACCCCATTCGTGCTATATTCTGTGCAGACGGACCGGGAGGGTTGCTATGTAATCCTCCACGCCAAGCTTATGGATTCAGATGTTATTATAATAGGCATTTATGTCCCCCCGCCTTTCAATATACATGTGTTGCATCGGATCATGGAGAAGATAGTGACTTACCCCCCGGCTCCGACACTGTGGGTGGGAGATTTTAACATGGTGCTGGACCCCGCGTTGGATAGACTGGACAGGCGACCGGGCCCTAGGACACAGCTGGCGTCCTGGGCAGAGGCAATGGGCCTCCAGGAACTATGGAGGTGGAAACACCCAACTGCTAAGGCTTACTCCTGTCACTCGGCCACACATAGGTCACTGTCCAGGATAGACCTCGCGTTTTCATCACCTGATTTACTGGCGAGAGTGGCGTCCTGTGACTATCTCCCGAGGGGCATCTCGGACCACTCGCCTATGTTGATGGAAGTTGGGCTGCTGCGCTCGCAGGCGAGCCGTGTGGGATGGACCCTAAACCCCCTGTGGATAGAGACTCCCGAAGTTAGGGATAGTCTGACCTCGGCTGCGGAAGTTTTCTGGGAGTGTAACACGGATGAAACGTCCGCGGAAGTGAGATGGGACGCCTTTAAGGCGGTTACGAGGGGATGCGCCATTAGTGCTATAGCGGCGGTCAGAGGGAAGAGGGGGAAGGAAAGGGCAGACCTCGAACGTAAACTTGCGAACGCGGAAGAGGAATTCATTACTTCAGCGGACGACAGGGCCCACTCGAATCTGATGTCTCTTACTAGGGAGTATAATCTGTCATTATCTGACTCAACTAGGAAACTATTGCTACATAAACAGGCGACGATATTTGACAAAGGGGACAAAAATGGCAGGACTCTGGCCTATCTGGCGAGAGCTGAGAACAAGTCAAACAGTATTGCTGGGATAACGGGAGCAGGAGAGACGGTAACAGCAGCTGAGGAAATTGCACAGCAGTTCCTCAGATACTACTCGGCCTTGTACTCCTCCAGGGTAAACTACGGGATGGAGGAGCTGGAGAGCTATCTTGATCAAATTAAATTCCCTGAACTGGCTCCGGCTGATCGGGAAGCTCTTGACTCTCCCATCACTATTGATGAAGTCAGGAATGCAATGAGAGCACTCCCCAGTAGAAAAGCGCCAGGACCCGATGGACTGCCGGCCGAGTGGTATAAGCAAGGGATGGACAGGATCGCCCCTAGACTATGGGAGGTTCTGAAGCAGGCAATGGATAGTGGAGGTCTTCCAGCTTCCTTCCGGGATGCGCATGTGGTCCTAATTCACAAGGAAGGGAAACCTGCCGATATTTGTGCATCATATAGACCCATCTCCCTCTTGAATCAAGATGCCAAAATATTGGCTAAAATCCTGGCTATGAGGCTAAACCGAGTCATATTACAACTGATTGGGCCTGACCAGTCAGGCTTTATGCCGGGACGCACAACAGGGATAAACCTGCGCAGACTGATATCCAACCTGCAGATAGTTCATGACAACTGTGGCAGCCGGGCGATAGCCTCGTTGGATAATGAGAAGGCCTTTGATTCGATAGAATGGGTCTATCTCTGGGCAGTGCTGGCCAGATTCGGGCTCCCTGCAGGTTTTATATCATATATCAGGCTATTATACGATCGCCCGACGGCCAGAGTACGGGTCAATGGCTGCTATTCTGACCCATTTGTCTTGCAGAGGGGGACTAGGCAGGGCTGCCCGCTCTCGCCGTTGCTCTTCGCGTTGGCCATTGAGCCGTTAGCAATAATGATTAGAAGTTCTCCTACCATTGCGGGATGGAGGCTGGGGGAGATAGAGGAAAAAATTTCGCTTTACGCGGATGATACCCTACTATACCTAGCGGATAGCCATGAGTCTCTGGAGGCTGCCCTGGATACCATCGGGGTGTTTGGGAGATTTTCCGGTTTGAAGGTTAACTGGGACAAATCCAGTCTGATGCAAGTTGATGGGACCGACCCTCGGGATATCTCCCCAAGATCTCAACTAAAGAGAGTCCGACAATTTAAGTATCTGGGGATTGTGGTCAGTGGGCGGACCGACGAGTTTGTCTCCCTTAATATCTCCCCGGTAGTGGCGAAATTAAAGCAAAGAGTCACCCAGTGGGCGAACCTTCCGCTGTCGGTTATGGGCAGAATCAACATATTTAAAATGATTTTCCTCCCCAAATTCCTGTACATATACCAGGCCTCCCCGGTGATGCTTCCTGTCTCCCACTTTAAAGCACTAGAGTCAATTGTCTTTGGCTTTATATGGGGTCACTCCCCCCCAAGGCTAAATCGGCAAATAATGAAGGCGCAAGTAGATGCCGGGGGCCTGGCGGTGCCACACATGCAAATATACTTCTATGCAACGCAGCTCTTGTTTGTCCACTGGTGGCTATGCCAGCCGAAGGACAACCCTGTGGTATGCTTAGAGGTGGCGCTTCTGGGCTCCCCGGAAAAGTTGGCCTCTCTGGTATACAGGGGTACGAGAGGGATCCAAGCGGCGACCACATGTATGAGGGCGACGTGCAACATCTGGGAGAGGGCAGCGAAGTTGGGGATGAGGGCCGGGGAGACTCCGACGTGGTCCCCATATACCCCCATATGGGATAATCCCAGGCTACCAGAAATGAGTGGCATGCAGGACCCGCTGTTCTGGGTGAGGAAACACGTTCAGCAGATTGGGCAACTATATAGAGGGGGGGTGCTGGTGCCCTTCGATCAACTTAGAGCGGAGTTCCAGTTGTCCAACCGAGACTTTTTTAGATATCTACAACTCAGGCACGCATTGCAAGCCCAATTCCGTAGAGAGGGCCCAAGGATTTCGGAATCCAAAGTTGAATATGTACTCAGAGATGGGAACCTTAAAAAGCCTGTGTCCGTGTTGTATAGATGTTTGATGGGAGAGCTGGAATCCCCTAGGGGCAAGATTGAGGCTAAATGGCAGGACTTGGACCCAAGCCTAGATCGGGACGAATGGGAGGAGATAATGGAGAACCTGCATACGTCGGTGGTAGAAGCTAGGGACAGATTCATCCAAACTAAATGGATTCATCAGGCTTACATCACCCCGGTTCGTCTGCACAGAATGGGCTTAACAGATACGGATGTATGTCCTAGATGCGGGAAGAGTAGTGGCTCATGGATACATATGATCTGGTCATGTGAGGTCCTGATGGCCTTTTGGGAGGGGGTGATGGGTCTGATTGGTAGGGTGGTGGGTTTTCGGCTGCAGGGGTCGGTCTCACTGTGCCTTCTTGGGGTGGTGGAGTCGCTCTCGGAACAGAGTGCCCTGAAGGCGCTGGTCCGGTTGCTGCTCTTCTACGCCAGGAAGTGCATCCTGATGAACTGGAGACACCCGGCTAAACCATCAGTGCAATATTGGAAAAGACTCATTAATCAGAAACTCACCATGTATAAATTGACGTATGCAGCAAGAGGAGTGCCTGATAAGTTCGAAAAGGTCTGGGATCCATGGCTTCAGAGCCAAGAATCAGCATATGATGCCGAGTGAAACCGGGGGGAGGGGCCTGGCGGGGAATCTATGGGTCAAGGGTGCCATCTGCGTGATATTTGGGGGGATGAGAGGGGGAGCTGGAGCCTGACCAGCGAGTAATGAAGGAGGCTTTAGAGAATGTAAGCCCTGACCAATAACTAAGGTACATCAGCTTCCGTGTCTGCTAGAGCACCGAGAGGGCAGCAAGAATTACCAGAGGTCCGGTATGAAAGTTGTGTGAGTGGTTGTTAGTATTGTCACCTATATGCCAGTTATGAAGTTGGGTGCCTGCGGCACCTTAAATTCTTATAAATGATTGTCTTGTTATGTCATGCTTGTATGTTTATTGCAAAATAAAAACTTTTAAAAAAAAAAAAAGGATGGTGAAGACTTGTATGTAAGTTATTACAATATATGGCCGCTAAATGATATTACGGGTATACAGCTGCTTCTGCGGTGCAGCTGTGTAGCGTGGCCGGCAGACCTACATTCCAAACCTCAAGACTTCAAATCGATTAAGACAGGTGAATCCATTGACACCAGGATTAACCTTCCTTCATCTACTTCCATCCCTAGAGCGCCTACTACTTACCTTTTTCCCACGGGAAGAGGTTAAGCCAACAAGCACTTCTACTCAACAAATATTCCCTGGCATTGGCATTATCGCCAGTATTTAACTCTACGTATGCCTCTATATTTTTCAATTATTACAAATCTTGTACTACCCTGCAAGAAGCTCAAAGGAGTATTTTAAGACCTCTAATTAAATCTGTCCCACCCCTTGTTTGGTATGACAAAAAGATCAGCATCCCTAAAAGTGATCATTTAAAGAGTAACGCGTTGGAAGCAGCAAGGCTGTAAGAGCTGCTTTGGGATATAGGTCCTCTTTAAGACACACCTCCACATGTGACAGAATGCTTCCTTATCTAGGGCTTTTAACATTCGTAACTGAGCAACAGCATGGTTATGGGGAAAAACACAACAGCACTAAATCAGCACATCAGCTATATCATTGGCAGCTAGACTTTATATAAGCGTGCACTAACCAGCTCGCGTGCAAATCCCATGCTGGGCCATCAGTCAGACACATGGAGGGAGGGTGAGCTTGCATTGGAAAAAATGAGACATCACATACCTCATAGATGGGGCTGACAGAGGAAGAAGAAGGCAGCATCAGGGAAAAGAAGAAAGCCCAAAAAATAAAGGCAAACAGAATGAGATGGTTAGACTGACAGAACAGAGGAATGACAGAAAGGACAAGGTGATTCAATATGGCCAAGACAGCTGAAACAACTGTATGAATCCAATGAGGTCGTCTGTATGGTCACTATTAAGGACATCACTCCAGCATCAAACACGGAGAGAACGGGTACTATTTAACTACACTTTTATCACTAACAGAAAAATATTAGTCCTAGTGCAATGTATACGTTTTCCAATAAAGCCACCGCACAACATTCCAGTGTTTTAGAGAGGCTGGAGCTGAGCAGATACAGTCACCTCCTGCTTGCATCCACACAAACCTGTGGGCCAAGGAAGAGGAGGGAATGGCCTGAATAAATGAGAACCTTTAAAATCATATTGCTTGCAAAAAAATGGTTGGTTTAATAAGGATAGAGCTTTCCCTGAACATGTGGGAGGCAAGGTGAATCTTAAACCGGACCTTCAGTGTGGTTTAATGAAAAGCCCAAACTCTTAAAAAACGATTCCCCAGCATCTAAAATTAATATATTTTACGTTTTTAGTCACTAACTTATTATTCTTTCCCCCACTGGGCTGCAATCTGTTCAGGAATTTAGGATACGGGCGCCACCATCTTGACTCAGAAGCATCACACTTACTGAGGAGAGGAGAGTGGGATAAGGTACAGGGGGGCGGGTTATAGCTGTGCTTTGCTCAGACAAAGCAGAGCTGGGGTCAGGTAACGGTCAGCAGTCCCAGAATGCAGAGCAGCAGTCAGGAGGCACTTCCTGTTTGCAGGCTGCCTGATAAGATGGTGGCTTCCATAAGCCGCCATCTTGGATGTTTAAAGGCTCATAACATGCAGTAGATTCAGGTAGGATGATTTTTAATGTGAGCAATCTGTATGTACAGGGTGTGGGAAACATATAAGATAGACTCTTATTCAGGGTGAAGGTCCGCTTTAATGCTTTTTAGTTTTTTCCACAGTTTTACTTTAAATAATCTGTAGTGGCAGCTGATGGGGACTACAACCTCAAGTGACCACTGGGGAAAAAAATAAAACAACAAAAAAGACAAAGGGGTAGAATCAGCACCATTTGAAAAAAGTTCACTTTATATTCAAAATCAAACATGCCATTTTTACATATGCTGCTGACTCAACTCTTGGATCCAGCACCAGGTGCAAAAAGTACACTTCTATTTTATTTTTCAATAAACTTTTTTAAAAATTAAAAATTATTCATAAATTGGTGGCTTTTTACTTTAGATCAGGGTTTCCCAACCACTTTCCATTTCACGAATATCTCAAGTACATCCCATACCCACAACTGATAAACAGTTCACCAGGAGGGTGGCCCAACTATAAAAGCACTTCTGCCAGCAATGCAATGATTCCAAAATGCTCCACTCCTGCAACTGTTGACTTGGCCTCCCAGCACATCCTACTGGAGGAGTAGTTGTCAGCAAAGCTTCTTGTCCCCATACTTTCATTCCCAGTGGCCTTAGGTACCACCAGAGGGGAGCTCAAGTACCACCAGAGGGGAGCTCAAGTACCACCAGAGGGGAGCTCAAGTACCACCAGAGGGGAGCTCAAGTACCACCAGCTTTTTTAGTTGGGAAAAATTATGATTTAAAGCCGAAGAGGAAAGAAAACAATATCTGAACCCTTTCTTACCAGCAATGTCTCCTCAGAGGAGATGGAAACCGCCTCAGAGGACACTGTGCGTATACTTGATAAGCCAGTCAGTGATACATTTGACAGGCGACGTTTTCGTACCCCGCTGCAGTTGTTCGGTATCTTGAAAGCACAGCGCTTGTGATAGTTGAGGCCACATCCTGCAAGGAAAAATGCCATCAGCATCGGAACTCAGAGACAGCAGTGAGAGAATATATGAAAATGGTGCAGGCCATAAAACAGTTCCTAGCATAGACTACAAATATCGGTAGTATTCATTTTTAAAGCATTAGAAAAGCTCTTCCTTATCCATAGGGCTACCTTGGCTGGACCATTTTTTTGTTTGCCTTTTACGTGCTGAATATGGTAGAGCAGTTGGACAAAACAAACTGAATTTGATATGTACCCAACAAAGTTCAGGTATCCAAAACTACCGATAAAGAATGAGGTTGAAGCTTGCAAATGGCAGCAATTCGAAAATAATCTCATGTTCTATATTCTATACATGGTTCTTAAGAAAGGAGCTGTATTAAGAGTTTTCCTGACAAACAAGTCCCAGCTTATATAACATGGAACCTCCGCTAAACAATTGCCAAATCTTGGAAAATTTCAGCTCTTTTCTTTTGGGAATTGTATTTCTTATGCAATGGTGTCACGATATGGCAGACATGTTTAATGATTTATAGTCATGAAGATCAATAAAAAGAAGAAGAAGAAAGAATACATTATCACCAGCTTTAACATACACAAAATAAAAGGTTAAAATCAATCAGGGGATTGCCCTCAAGCATTTTTATCTCTAGCAAAATGTATCAGTGTTTCAGAACGTATTTTTTATGAGGCTGGATGGACAAATGAATAGACTTGGAAGATGCTTCCCTCCACACTGTCTGTAATGGGTTAATTGGAGGGGGTTTCTGCACACTTTCTGTAAGGGGGTTAATTGTAGGGGGATTCGACACACTGTCTGTAATGGGGTAATTGGAGGGGGGATTCTGCACACTGTCTGTAATGGAGTGATTGGGGGGGGGGCTCTGCACACTGTCTGTAATGGGTTAATTGGAGGGGGTTTCTGCACACTGTCTGTAATGGAGTAATTGGAGGGGGATTCTGCACACTGCCTGTAATGGGGTAATTGGAGGGGATTCGGCACACTGTCTGTAATGGAGTGATTGGGGGGGGGGGGGGGGGCTCTGCACACTGTCTGTAATAGGGTTAAGGGGGGGGGGGGGGGATTCTGTAATGGAGTGATTGGGGGGGGATTCTGCACACTGTAATGGGGTGATAGGGGGAATCTGCACACTGTAATAGGGTGATTGGGGGGGGGGGGGATCCTGCACGCAGTAATGGGGTCTGCACACTGTCTTTAATGAGGTGATTCTGCACACTGTCTTCATTGGGGTGATTTTATGTGGGGGGAGGGGAAAATCTGCACACCGTAATAGGGTGATTGGGGGGGGGGGGGGGATCGATTCAAACATCCCATCACAGAAAAAGACTTGAACCTGGTAATTGCGGCCTTGTAGAGTCCTCCCTTTAAGTCAATGGATGTAGAACCTACTCTAGCACAAGTTGGCTGCTGCTACAGAGCAGACCTCGGCTAAAAGACCTGAGGGACCAGAGCAGCAGCATAGAGTCTTGTATGGATAACACTACCGCCATCAAAGAAAGACCTGGAGACCCTTAGATCAGACCTCTCCTCAGCTCTAATGTGGCTACAGAATATGGCAAATATGTCCAGGACGGGCAACATGCGATTAAGATCTTAAAGCAGCCTTTAGTCAAAAAAAAAAAAAAAAAAATCAAAGCTCAGTAAATTGTTCCCCTAAAGCCCCTCTGTGGCATCAGTGACATAAGCTTATTGAGGGGGATTAACACCATGCAGATGTTTTGAGCATCAGGCAGTCTTAAACATGCATGGCAGCAGCCATATTGCCACACACATGAAGAAGCCAATTCTGAAAAACCGAGGCTCTTGGTCAAAACTGCCTCATCTCTGTGCAATCATCTCCAATTTCTAGCCATAAGTAGAAAGCCTTCAGCTGTAATGATTCATCTTAGAATAAAATACATTGTATACATTTTATCCCAATTACTTTTGCGACGTACCAAAAGAAGATACAATCAAGCACTGCCCAAAAGCGTCTAGGCATTTGTGAATGGCCCGGGGCGGGCACACACCCTGTTAGAGGTTAGTAGGGATGCAGTCGTGGCATGCACAGCCATTCTAGGCTTGGCCAAGTCTATCCGATTTGATGTGAGCGCAGCCAATTGCGCCAATTGAACGAGAGGCCATGCATGCTTCATAGGACCAGGGAAAGGAGAGTTTCCTGGGCGATCCGGGGGATTTTACATAGTGGAGCATCATGAATCAGGGTGCCCAGGGGGCAAGGACCAAAACCCAGGCATTGAATTGCAAATACCTGGAAATGGCAATTTGTGTCCCTAGAGGAAGTAAAGGCAAGGATAAATTGATTTTTCATCCTAAGCGACTCACATGCTTTTTGCCCTCCCGTTATTAAAGCGGACCAACCATGCAGGTGTTGGTCCGCTTCAAGTCGAGTGTCAACAAAGTGAAAAAAAGACCTGTTCCCTTAGGCCGTCCGAGTGGGGACGCAAAGCTTTTTTCTTTCTATCTTAGTTTCTTATCTCTATACTAATTCTCCCGTACCCTAAACTCAATCTGCGGTAAATCTGAGATGTTGTTGGATCTAAATATACATAGTTTGAACATTAAAGATTGAATAGTTTTCCAACCAAAGAAAATGTACATGATATAGTTGATTAGCATATTTCCTCTGCGTGGGATAGTTTGCTCACTTTTAATCCTGGTCTGTATTGGTCTGAAATACTTTTTTTGATCAATAAAAAACTACTGAAAAAAAGTCCCAGGCTTTGGTCCACTTAAATGCTTTTTTGGAGTCTGTATGTGCATCATGCACCTTGTTCAGAGCTGTGGAGTACAAGTAACCTACTGGATTCCCCTAAGGCTTTTCAGTCATATAATACTAAATCTAATCTAATGACTTCATTGTCTAATATTTCACTATCCCAACATGAGCTCATAATGGCCCAAACCAACTTCCCATTTTAGTTGGCCTCATGTGTGATAGAATAATTGGGAATCAAACTCACAGTCGATTATGGCTTATAGTTTGCTGTCGTCCTTGTTAAAGTGGACCAACACCCACGGGTGATCGGCCCGGGAATCTATAAGATTCCCGGGCCGATCACCCCCCACCCCGCGGGACATCCGAGATCGGGATGTCCCGCGGGGTGTAACCCCCCCAAAACCCCCGAAAAACCCTACCTGATCTTCGGCGGCGGCCGGCCGCCGCCGCCTCCCTCGCGCCCCTGCAGGCGTGCGCGCCCCCGCGCCGGCCGTCTGCGAATGGCCGGCGCGGGCGCGCGCCCGTCAAAAGGGACGCGCGGGAGGCGGCGGCGGCGGCAGCCGCTTAGACGTCCTTGTACGTTGGCGCTGGGAGCGCGGAGAGGTGAGTTTTTCGGGGGGTTGGGGGGGGTTTCACACAGCGGGGCACCCCGATCGGGGGTGCCCCATCGAAGTGGACCAAGACCCAGGATAGTCAAAATCCTGGGTGTTGGTCCACTTTAAGGGAGTCAGGGAGTAAATATGAGATATCTTGAATGGAGCCATCTATCCTCGACCAAAATGTCCATTACAGTATTTGGAGTGCTTCCAATATCACCTCACATATAGTCAGGATAACACAAAGATAGATATTTAATTCCTCTAGGGTTAAGATATTCCATCAAGCAGCCCAGTAATGCTGAAGATCCTGAACATGAACACTTTTTCAATGCACTCCTTACAGCTGGGAACAATCCTCCTTTAACCTCCGCAATCTGGCTCAATTATATGAAAAAAGTTCAATTCTAATAAATTAATTTCTTCTAATGTTTCAGACTTTGGATTTTATGGTGAGCTACCAAAATCCCTTCCTCTAATAGTGGCTGGAGGGGTCAGTAGAAGTTGAGAAGCATGTGGGAGTACATTAGGAAGCAACTACAAATAGAGAAACAGGTGGCTATTGGTGTAAACGATATTGGATGGATAGATTTGCTGAATTGGGTAGGTTTTTAAACAGCATCCTCTGTGCTTTCAGCAGTAGCTAGGTGAACAGATGCTAAGAAACAGCAAATTACTGGATTTCCACTTTAATTATGCAAGCTATGATTTGGCAATGCACACACATTATAGTTGTACACTATAGGCAATATGAGAGTACAAGAATGTGGTAAGAACAGATGTTTGAAGTTAAACTTATTCTAAAGACAAAGATTGTTGTCCCATTGTCTCGGCTACACGTTGCAATGTCCCAAACTTCAATCCTTTTTCAAAGACTCTGTAGTTACTAAGGTATTTGTAAAGGTATTAAAGCATAGGAGATGCAGAGAAACACTGAGTAGAAACAGTGGGTGTGGTAACAGCAAAGTGGTGTAAGCACACTGCGTGCTTTACATATTCATAACGGATGGGTTCTAATGCGGGTGCCTGAGATTGCTCTACTTTATAGTAAAAAAGAAAGTGCATTGTTGTGACTAATTATTATTGTCAACACATAGTGTGAACATATAAGGGGGGTGGGATATGTTGTAGGAGATGAGAGGAGGGCGGGGTTTCATAGCTGCAGAGAGAGCTAGCCACTCAGGACGTCTGGGCGGGGAGTGGGGGCATTTCCGTTCTTCATCCCCAAAGGTTAATTGGTGGACCACATCGGTGAGGTGGGGTGGGGAAGGAAACCAGAATGAGGAAGTGTTTTCCTCACAAAGGAGGCAGACAGGAGACGAAGGACAGTGCTGGAGACACTCAATGAAAGGCAAGCTTCTGATTCATTTTTTTTTGACTTGCCAGTTACTTTAAACCGGACCTTCACCCTGAATAAGAGCCTATCTTATATGTTTCCCACACCCTGTACATACAGATTGACCACATTAAAAATCATCCTACCACCATCTAAAAAATAGTTTTTTAAGGCTTTGGGCTTTTCATTAAATGATGCTGAAGGTCCGCTTTAAGGACAATGAAGTAAAGGTTGTTAATGGGTGTTAAAAGAAAGCAGGCAAAACACAGAAACCAGTTATAGATAAATAAAAAACAAACAAACGAATGAAAAACATCACCACCTATTTCACTCACCCTCACACTTGAGGCCTTGCCTCACCAAACCCCACAGCATCTCTCCACAGTGGTCGCAGAACGCTGGAGCGCGGTATGAATGGACATACAGCGTGTGGGGGCGGATTTGGAAATCTTCAAAAGTTGCAGAAGCTGTAAAACAATATATATATATGAAAAATTAAAATGTATACAGATCCTAGCAGAGGACAGTCAAATTTAGACCAAAAATGCAATCAATCAACTATCTAAAGAGACTAATGGGGCAACCAAGACATTGTGGAACTAAAACGTCACTTTTAATGGGGAATATCATTTAAAAGACGCACAAAGCGTGATTTTGTTCTTCATTAGGGTGTCGTCACTTGTTACCTAGCAGACTTAACTTGGAGCTGAGCCAAACCTATCATATCACACAGGGAGAGAGAAAGCTGTGGTCCGCCCTCAATATGCTGATGGGCTAGGGTTAAAAAAAATAATAGCGCTAGCATCAATGATTCCAGTTCCTACTACACCAGAGCTTATGGGATCTTTTAAATCTGCCTATATGCAAATGTCCACCAGAAGAGGAGAGGGGGAGAAGGAGGGTAAAGCTACCTTGACACACACAGTTGGGCATGCACAGGTTCACACAGATGGACATCCCAAATCGGGGTGGCCCTAGGGCAATAAAACGGTCTGAGTCTTAATAAATTTGTTGGGTTTAGGTCAAGCCAGCCAAATTATCCCACTAGAACAGGGGTTCCCAACTTATTTTTTTTTTTTTTTTTTTAACTAATACAGCATTTTCTAATTATCTCAAGTACCACCTAGATGGTACATATGGGATATCACCATAATAAAAACCATGATAAAAAACAAAAACACACAACGCGGACATATTTTTATCAGAATTATGAGCAGTTTTGTATAGGTATAGTTAAGGTATAGATGGTAATGGTACGTAAGATCATACCAATTGATGTACACAGTAAGGATACAGACTGATCTGTACCCCAACCTTATGTGTGTGTATGTATGCAGTTTATTCCCAATCCTGATTTGGTGCTCCCTGACCTGTTCATGTCTGCAAACAAAACATCATTAAAAATGCATAGCGTGGCAAAAAGGGGGTACTGCGGCATTTTCTGACAGCAATGAGAGCAGTCATCCCGAGACGATGGAAATCCACAGCCCCGCCATCTCTTGTTGACTGGGCTCGTGAGGTGGAGGCCATTCGTCGTATGGAGGAGCTGATTTCAGACTCCGAAGGCACCTGGGAGAGCTACCGGTTGACATGGGCCGGGTGGCTGGACTACAGGGACACTCATCTGGCGCAGGAGATAACATAGATGGTCATGTGTTGGCAGGCCCCTGCCCGCGGTGGTGTTTCTGTTCATGTTTAAGTTTCGGTACGTGTCTCTACTCCCGCCCTTGCCTTGGGAACTACTCATCTCAATCTCCCCGCTGCTTCGACAATCATGGTCCCCAAGCTTACTCCCTTCTCCCTCTCTTTCCTTCCCCCCCCCCCTTCCCCCCTTCCCTTCTCTTCTCGACTCCTTCTTTCACTGCATGTCCTTGCTGTCCTGAGTCCTCTGGGCTGTCCAGCTCCCTCCCTCCGCCCCCCGGGCCCCGCCTCCCCTAGGAAAGTAGACGTATATTTGATTTCGATGTGAGTAGGCGCCTCTATCTCCCTTGGGTCGGCAAGACCGGAGTGGGGGGGGGCTGAAAGTTTTGGAGTGCTGGGCCCCTGACCATACAACACGTTATAGATTAACCGGAGAGTAAGGTGGATCACATGGGTGGGGTTGTTGAGGGATGGGAGGGATGCGCCCATTGCTTAGGATATGACATTGTAATGTACGTACATGTGGACGTAGAGAACGACATGCCTTGACCTTCTGTCCTTCTGAATTAATGTTCTGTACTGCTTCCTTTTATATGATGTATACTGAATAAAAAGATATTGAACTAAAAATGCATAGGACGCCTGCATGTGTGGATTACCCACCACATCAAGACCTCCCAGGGGTAAGATATGAAGAACCCTGACAAGGAGCCATATATAACAGCGATGTTTGGTATCAAAGCGTGCCCAGAACCCAGTTGGACCCACTGACACCAGCACCGACTTCCTAGGACATCCCAACAGAAAATTATGACACAAATTTGTTTTTAGAAATTTTAGCTAGCATTGCTAAGAGGCAAAGGCTCATCCATGAGGGGAGGGGAATGTCTCACCTGTTAATAATACCGTTTTGTGAGTACTCACCTTTAAACGGATATTGTAAGTGTGACATACACTCCGCTTCAACTCTTCATGACATTCGGGTTATTCTCCAGTAGAGGGCGAACTTCTGCAGAGATGAATGCAAAAAAGGAGCTCCTCCCAGTCCATAAATACCTGGGACCTCCCACCAATTCCCCAGTGTAAGATAGCAGTAAGGGGACCAGGAAGAACCAAATATAACAATACTAACAACCAAGAAACAATGGTTCACCATATAAAGAATCCGGAATACCAAAAAGGGTGGGTGAAGCGGAGTGTATGTCACACTTACAATATCCGTTTTAAAGGTGAGTACTCACAAAACGGTATTATTCCAAGTGTGACATACACTCCGCTTCAACTCTTCATGACATTTGGGACATCCAATAGCAGTGTCAGTCATGGGTGGGAACCATAAACAGTAAAGAATGCACCAACTTAAACCACTGCAGCTTGCAGAACCTCGCGGCCAAAAACGGCATCCGCTGAAGCCCGCACATCAACCTTGTAAAACTTGGAAAAAGTATGAATGGAAGACCAAGTAGCAGACTTACAAACTTGTTCAACAGAAGCCTGGTGCTGAAAAGCCCAGGACGCACCAACAGCACGAGTAGAATGCGCAGTGACCCTAAAAGGGGGAGTCCTCCCCTTAGCAGAATAGGCCCCAACAATGGCCTGACGAATCCATTTGCTAATACTTGGAGGGCCCGCAGGGCACCACGAAAAAGGCATCCGTCTTGCGGAAAGAAGAAGTAGTCACCAATTAGTACTTAACACAGCGACCCACATCCAAATTGTGCAAAACCCTTTCCTTGTCATTTCTAGGCTTAGGACACAAGGAAGGGAGAACAATATCCTGATTGAGATGGAAGGCAGAAACCACCTTAGGAAGGAAATCTGGCTTAAAGCGAAAGACCACCTTGTTCTGGTGTCTTTCAAAGTAAGGAGCCTGAATCGGCAGTCGCCAACTCATAGACACGCCGAACAGAGGTAATAGCCACCAAGAAGGCAACCTTCTGAGTGAAAACAGAAAGAGCAATATCCTGTAAAGGCTCAAAATGAGGACCCTGGAAAGCCGAAAGAACCAAATTCAAATCCCAAACAGGAACCATAGCCTTCCGAGGGGGTTGAACATGAGTGACCCACTGGAAAAAAGTCTTAACCAGCGGGTGTAAGGCAAAAGATCTTTGGAAGAAAACAGACAGAGCAGAGACCTGCCCTTTCAAGGTACTAAGCTGGAACCCAAGATCCAGACCATGCTGAAGAAACTCCAAAATCCTAGGGATCGAAAACACCCTGCAAGGCAAGGCCCTAGCCTGACCCCAGTCAATATAGGACCGCCAAGTCCTATAGTAAATGCCAGAAGAGGACCAATTCCTAGCTCTAATCAAGGTCTGAACAACAGCCTCAGACAAACCTTCCTCCTTCAGAATGAAGGTTTCAGCAGCCAAGCCGTCAAAGCCAGCGTTGGTAAATTGGGATAAAGTAGTTGACCCTGAGATAACAGATCCGGAAACATGGGAAGCCGGTACTGATCCACTGCCAGCCTTACAACGTCTGCGTACCAAACCCTTCTTGGCCACCTTGGAGACACCAGAATTGCTGGTGCCCCTTCCAGAGCCAGTTTGCAAACTACCTTGCCCAGCATGGAGAAGGGAGGAAACAGGTACAGAAACCCCAGATCCTTCCAAGCAAGGGACAAGGCATCCACTGCCAGAGCTAGAGGATCCTGAGATAGAGACACAAAGGGCGGGAGTTTGTGATTGTGCCGTGAGGCAAAGAGATCCACCTCCGGAGTCCCCCACTTGCGACAAAGACTGAAAAACCCCGGGGTTGAAAGACCACTCTCCTTGGCGAGAGGACCCCCTGCTCAGGGAGTCCGCCTCCATGTTCTCCACTCCCGGAATGTAGATTGCCGAAATGCAAGGAACATTGCTCTCCGCCCAATGCAGTATCAGAGACACTTCCCTGAGGGCACTCCTGGTGATTGATGTAGGCTACCGCCGTACGATTGTCTGATCGAATCTGAACCGGAAGACCCTGTAAGTGCGACATCAGCCATGACAGGACAAGCCGGATGGCTCTGAGCTCTAAGACATTGATGAGGTTGTGAGCCTCCTGAGGACCCCACACCCCGCTGAACTGATGACTTTTCCAGAAACCTCCCCAGCCGGACAGGCTGGCATCCGCCCCTCAACAGGTTGCTCAACTCCAGCCACCACCGAAGGGACTGCCGAACCCTGGGAGACATCCTGAACGGTTGATCCAATGACAGCGGACAGCTGTCCCAATGCGTCAATAGATGAAGTTGAAGAGATCTCATGTGAAACTGCACAAACGGGACCGACTCGAAGGAGGCCACTATCAATCCCACCAGTTTCATCCCCTGTCGGATAGAGGGGCAAGGATTGGCCAGAAGAAGGCGGATCAGATCCTGCATCCCCCTGCACTTTGGTGTGGGGTAGAAACACTCTGGCCTGAATGGTATCCAGATTCATGCCCAGGAATGAAATCACCCGTGATGGCGAGAAAGAGGACTTGGGGCGGTTGATCACCCACCTGAACCTCTCCAGGGTCGACACCACCTGGTGGGTGTCCAGCTCCGCCTGACGGAGGGAAGAAGCTGAAATCAATAGGTCGGCCAGATACGGCACAATGCAAATTCCCTGAGCTCCGAATAGGGCCATTATGACCGCCCGAACCTTGGTAAAAACCCTCGGCGTTGAGGTCAACCCGAAGGGAAGGGCTACAAACTGAAAAATACCATTTTGTGATTACTCACCTGTAAAAATACAATTCTGTGAAATACTCACCTGTAGAATTGATATTATTTGTATACAGTACGTCCTGCTCCAGATATAATGCTTACACTTGGGTTATCCTCCGCCAGATGGCGCTGCACTGCAGAAACATGCAAAACAGGCTCCTCCCGGCCCTACAAATACCCAGAGACCTCCCACAAATCCCCAGCATTGAAAAGCAGTGAACAAGAAGCCGGGAGAATTAAACCACCCAAAACAACTGGTAATGATAAAAATGATACAGGGGATCCAGAATAATAATAATATCAATTCTACAGGTGAGTATTTCACAGAATTGTATTCTTAGTATACAGTACGTCCTGCTCCAGATATAATACTTACACATCCAATAGCAGTGTCCATAAAGTAGGGTGGGATCCCCCAACAAAAGGTGACAGACAGTTTAAACCACTGCCGCCTGCAAAACCAGCATCAGCTGAGGCCCTAACATCAACCTTGTCAAACTTTGAAAAGATATGAACAGAAGACCAAGTAGCGGCCTTGCAAATTTGTTCAACAGAAGCCTGGTGCTGGAAGGCCCAGGAGGCACCAATAGCACGAGTAGAATGAGCAGTAAGATGGAAAGGAGGACTCTTCCCCTTAGCAGAATAGGCCGGAATCACAGCCTGACGAATCCATTTGCTAATAGTAGACTTGGCCGGAGCCAAATCCTTCCTAGGACCAGAAGGGACCACAAAAAGAGCATCAGTCTTCCTGAAAGCCGCAGTGACTACCAGGTAATACTTCAGACACCTGAACACATCCAAAGAATGCAGAACCCTTTCCTTAGCATTGCTAGGATTAGGACACAATGAAGGAAGAACAATATCTTGATTCAAATGAAAAGCAGATACCACCTTTTGCAGAAAGTCTGGCTTAAAGCGGAACACCACCTTGTCCTGGTGTCTCTCATAGTATGGGGGCTGAATAGACAGAGCCGCCAGCTCAGACACACGCCTGACCGAAGTAATAGCCACCAGAAAGACAACCTTGAGGGTAAGTACAGCCAGAGCAGCATCCTCAATAGGCTCAAAAGGAGCACCCTGCAAGGCAGACAAAACCAAGTTCAAGTCCCAAACGGGGACCGTAGGCTTACGTGGGGGACGCACATGAGTGACCCCCTGAAAGAAAGTCTTAACCAAGGGATGCTGAGCAAAAGACTTCTGAAAGAAGACAGACAGGGCAGAAACCTGACTCTTCAGAGTACTGAGTTTTAGACCCAACTCCAATCCATGCTGTAAAGACTCCAGAACCCTAGGGACTAAGAACTCCCTACAGGGAAGAGACCTAGACTCACACCAGTCAATGTAGGAACGCCATACCCTATAATAGATGGCAGAAGAAGTTTTCTTCCTAGCCTGTACCATGGTATCAACCACCGAGGCAGACAAGCCTTTCTCCATCAAGATGGAGGTTTCAGCAGCCAGGCCGTCAAAGCCAGAGTTTGTAAACTGGGATGGCGTAAGGAGCCCTGAGTGAGCAGATCTGGCAGGATGTACTGGTCTACTGCCATTTGTACCAAGTCTGCGAACCACACTCTTCTTGGCCACCTTGGGGCCACCAGAATCACTGGCACCCTTTCCAGGGCAATCTTGCGCAGAACCCTGCCCAGCAGGGGGAACGGGGGAAAGACATACAAGAGCTGAAATTCCTTCCATGACATTGACAGAGCGTCCTTGGCCAAGGCCAGAGGATCCTGAGACAGGGAGACAAAGGCCGGGAGCTTGTGATTGTGACGGGATGCAAACAGATCCACATCCGGTAGGCCCCACTGGTAACACAGGGACTGGAATACCCTGTTGCAGAGAGACCCACTCCCCCTGACGGGAAGTCCCCCTGCTCAGAGAGTCTGCCAGAAGATTCTCTACCCTCGGGATATAAACAGCCGAAATGCATTGAACATTGGCCTCCGCCCATGTCAGAATCCGCGACACTTCCTGGAGGGCACCCTTGCTCCGGGTCCCTCCCTGATGGTTGATGTAGGCAACCGGCGTCCTGTTGTCTGAGCGCACCTGTACAGACAGACAGTCCCTGCAGGTGATCGGTCAACTGCTCCAGTACCAACCTGACCACCCGAAGTTCCAGAATGTTGATGGGCCTCCTGAGGGCCCCACCTCCTATGGAACCTCAGGGACTTCCAGAATCCCCCCCAACCTGAAAGACTGGCATCCGTGGTGACCGTCTCCCAGGAGGGGGCCAGAAAGGACCTGCCCTTTAGCAAGTTCTTGTGGTCCAGCCACCACGAGAAGGACCTTCTGACCAATGGGGGAAGCACACAAACCCCGTCCAAAGACGCGGGGTCCTTGTCCCATACTGATAGAAGGTGAAGCTGCAGAGGCCTCAAATGGAACTGAGCAAAGGGCACCGCCTCGAAGCTCGCCACCATCAGGCCCACCAGCTGCATTCCCTGCCTGAGGGAGGGCTGGGGGCACGAGAGCAGGGACCCCACCTGCGCAGTCAGAGCTTCCACCTTCTGTTGGGGAAGGAATATTCGTGACTGAACCGTATCCAGAATCATCCCCAGGAATGGGGTCACAGACGAAGGGGACAGAGAGGACTTGGGATGATTGATCACCCAGCTGAAGGACTCCAAGGTGGACACCACCAGCTGAGTGTCCAGCTCCGCCTGCTGTAAAGACCGTGAGGTGATGAGGATGTCGTCCAGGTAGGGCAGCACTCGAATGCCCCCTGACCTTATCAAAGACATCACCCCCGCCAGCACCTTGGTGAACACTCTGGGGGCTGAAGTGAGGCCAAACGGTAGGGCCACAAATTGGTAATGTTGATCTTTCAACGCGAATCTGAGAAACCTTTGATGTCCCGGGAACACAGGGATGTGAAGGTAAGCATCTTTGATGTCCACAGACGTCATAAAATCCCCTGGGCGCAGAGAGCCAACGGCCGAGCGCAGAGTTTCCATGCGAAAGCGCTTGTTCTTGACAAATTTGTTGAGGGTCTTTAAATCCAGAATGGGCCTGACTGACTCATCTCTTTTGGGCACTGTGAAAAGGTTGGAGTAGAACCCCTCCCCCAATTCTCTCAAGGGGACCCTGCAAATAACTCCCAGATCCAGAAGTCCTTGCACTGCCTGCATCAGGACCTGAGCTGATACCGGGTCCTGGGGGATCCGGGACCTGATGAATCTTGAGGGGGACCGCACAGCAAACTATCTTGTAACCAGAAGTAACTACCTCCTGAATCCACCGGTCTGAGACTTGGCGCCTCCAGACGTGCACGAAGTGCTGTAACCGTCCCCCCACCCTGGCGGGCGAGGGCGCCCCATCATGCCTGAGGAGTCTTGGGAGGGGCTTTGGGTTTGGTCCCCCAGGAGGAGCCAGGACGTCGCCCCCTGCTCCTATGCCAGGAGTCTGTGCGAGCCCCCACGAAGGACACCCCTTTTCCCTGCTTAGCGCCTCTGTAGGGGGCTGAAAGGGGGCCCTGGCTACGAAAGGGCCGAGGCTGCCGCCTGCACTGTGGTAACTTACCTCCTTTAGCAAAAAGGTCTAGGCGGTCCCCAAACAGGCGCAGCCCCTTAAATGAAAGTCCAGTAAGGTCCCTCTTAGCAGCATTGTCGGCAGCCCACTGGCGCAGCCATACCGAGCAGCGTATAGCCACCGCCAAGGCGGAAGATCTGGCACACATCCTAATAGCATCATCCGATGCAGACAGGATAAAGTTCACAAACACATCACAGTTAGACAGTGCAATAATAGTATCAGTAAGCAACTCGTCTGGGCCGTCAAGTGCATTCCTGACCATGGTCCTGAGCGCCACAGCAGTAATGGCCAAAGTGCAGACTGGGCGCAGCGCCGCCCCTCCAAATGCAAAGGCATGGCACGCCAATTGGTCAATGCGCCGGTCCTCAGAATCCCGCAGCGCAGTAGTGTCAGGGGAGTGCATAATAGAGGTGTTAGACAGCCCTGGAATAGGAGCATCGACCTCGGAAGGCGATGACCAGCACTTGACCATATCAGCAGGAAATGGATACTTCCTGTCCAAACACTTAGGGATCCCGGGAAGTCTACTGGGATGTTCCCACTCCTTAAATACAAGGTTATTGAAATGGGTTTGTTCAGGAAATTCCAATCGAGCCTTAGCAGTATGAAATAGCTCACCCCATTGCCTGGGAGCCGCAACAGGGGGAGAGATGGACAAAACCTCAAAAATCTGAACCAGCAGTTTGTCAGTATCATCCGAGGTCCAGTGATCAGAACCAGAATCGTCATGACCCCTTGACTTCTCGTCAGATGACCCTGAGTCAGAGAACAGCTCCCCTTCGTCCGAAGGGGTATGGCCATATAGGTGCAAAAACTCATCAGACTCCATAGGGAAAGGAGCAGAGTCAGGGATTATGTGCCGCTTCTTTGCGGTGGCCTTGCGCGCTAGAGTATTAGCAAGCAATTTTTCAACACTGGCCAGTCTAGTAGCCACATCAGGCTGAAAATCCCCACTTGTATTGGGGGTTAGACTCAGGCTTGGGGGGGTAGGTGAAGTGAGGCGAGGTGCAGTCCCAGCCACAGGAGGGGCGGGAAGTACCATTAGCGCCTGCTGTGCACAAGGGACGCAGACCTGTGCATGGTCACCGCTGACAGGTGAGACCCCACAAGCTACACACAGCAAGGCTTGTCCCGAGGGAACCCCGTTCACAATATCCTGGGATGCCTCCATATGGTGATTAATAGGCACAATAGGCCAGTAGGGATTGACGCTGTAAGCTACCCTGGATGCCCCAAAGACCCGCAGGGAAGTGGAAGTAATTATACTATGTCCAACTGGCAATAACATCGGGCCGGGAGAAGCTACTGGATTCGACCGTCAGAAAGACATAATGGGAATAGGGATGTCAGAGCCATGCGCAGTAAGCAAGAATGATGAAAATCGCCCGCGAGGGCACTTACAGACCGAGGGAGGAGGAGGACCGTTACCACGCACGCGCAACGAGCATCTAAATGGCGCCAAGCAAACCTCGAAGGGCGTGCCAGAGCGGGCTGTGAAGCGGAGCGTGCCAAGCCAGGTCCCCGCCCCCCCGAAGAGCGCGAAGCTCTGAGACAGTAGTCAACGCAGTCAAGAGACGCGAGAGTATGACACACTTAGAAAAAAAGGTTTGTCATTGAAGAAGCCGCAACGTCTGAGGCGACGCTGCCGCCCGGCGCATGCACATCCAATAAAGGCAAAAGACTCGCGCGGCGGTGGATACACAATAAAATGCAAACAGCGCGGCTCTGACACCAGGTATATAAGTCAAGGACAATACTAAGGCCATAAACGTGTAACTCAATACACTGAGACCACCACACACGCTCCACCCCCTTTCTTTCCCCCCGAGCAACGGGGGGAACGAGGGAGGATGGCGACCCTTTGCACAGGGTCCACCGCTACACGGGGTATGGGGCAATAATGCGGGAGGGGCATCCCCTAGAGGCTCACCATCAGCCTAAACCACCTACCCTTTGGTGGGGGACTGCGGTGGAGCATGGCTCCATAAGCACGCATGGTTCTGTCTACCTTCACCCGACCAGCGCAGCCCAGGCTGGGAGGCACATCACAAATGGACGGGTGGGAATAGTCCAACAGGGCCGCAGGCTTTAATAGCCCTGCTCACCTGCGAGAGAGTGATACTTGTCTTCGCAGTCGGTGCTGCAGAGAAATCTGGGGATTTGTGGGAGGTCCCTGGGTATTTGAGGGGCCGGGAGGAGCCTGTTTTGCATGTCTCTGCAGTGCAGCGCCATCTGGCGGAGGATAACCCAAGTGTAAGTATTATATCTGGAGCAGGACGTACTGTATACTAAGAATATGGGTTTTATAAGTATGTCACACACCCCGCTTCAGAATAGTCATTACACTTGGGTTATGGCCAGTAGAGGGCGAACTTTGCAGAGATGACAGGAAAAAAGAAGCCCCTCCCGGCCCATAAATACCTGGGACCTCCCACACATTCCCCAGTATAGGACAGCAGTAAGGGGACCAGGAAGAACCAAATATAAACAAACAATCATAACACTAAAAGGTTCACCATATAAAGGATCCAAACAACCAAGCGGGGTGTGTGACATACTTATAATGCCCATTTTACAGGTGAGTAATCACAAAATGGTATTATTCTAAGTATGTCACACACCCCGCTTCAGAATAGTCATTACACTTGGGACATCCAATTGCAGTGTCCACAAAGGACGGGGACCCAAAACAAGGCAATAATGCACAAACTTAAACCACTGCAGCTTGCAGAATCTCGCGGCCAAAAACGGCATCCGCTGAAGCCCGCACACCAACCTTGTAAAACCTGGAAAAAGTATGAACGGAAGACCAAGTAGCAGCCTTACAAACCTGTTCAACTGAAGCCTGGTGCTGAAAAGCCCAAGAAGCACCAACAGCACAAGTAGAATGCGAAGTGAACTAAAAAGGGGGAGTCCTCCCCTTGGCAGAATAGGCCCAAACAAAGGCCTGACGTACCCATTCACTAATGGGAGACTTGGCAGGTGTCAAACCTTTCCGGGGCCCGGCGGGCACCACGAACAAGGTGTCCGTCTTAAGAAAGGGAGAAGTAGCGAACCACATCCAAAGAGAGCAGGACCCTCTCCTTGTCATTGCTAGGCTTATGACACAAGGAAGGGAGAACCACATCCTGAATGAGAAGGAAGGCAGAAACCATCTTAGGAAGGAAATTTGGCTAAAAACTAAAAACCACCTTGTCCTGGTGTCTCTCAAAGTAAGGGGCCTGAATAGACAGAGCCCCAACTCAGAGACACATCTAACAGAGGTCTTTTGTGTAAGCATAGAAAGTGCAACCTCCTGCACCGGCTCAAAAGGAGGCCCCTGGAGGGCCGACAGAACCAAATTCAAATCCCAAACAGGCAACAAAGGCTTTCGAGGGGGCCGCACATGAGTGACCCCCTGGAAAAAAAGTTTAACCAAAGGATGAAGAGCCAAGGACCCTCGAAAGAAGACCACCAGGGCAGAGACCTGCCCTTTCAAGGTACTAAGCTGGAGCCCCAGGTCCAGACCGTGATGAAGAAACTCCAGAATCCTAGGTATCGAAAACACCCTGCAAGGCAAGGTCCCAGCCTCACACCAATCAATATAGGACCTCCACGTCCTGTAGTAGATGTTAGAGGAAGATCACTTCCTAGCCAACAAGTGTCTGAATCACAGCATCAGACAAACCTTCTTCTCTTAAGCTGGAGGTTTCAGCAGCCACGCCGTCAAAGCCAGCGTTAGTAAATTGGGGTAACAAGTTGACCTTGAGTGATCAGATCCGGCAACAGGAGCAACCTGTACTGATATACCGCCAGCCTTACGACGTCCGCGAACCAAACCTGTCTTGGCCACCTTGGGGCCACCAGAATTGCTGGCGCACCCTCTTGAGCCAGCTTGCGCGCCACCTTGCCCACCATGGAGAAGGGGGGAAACAGGTACAAGAACCCCAGATCCCTCCAGGCAAGAGACATGACGTCCGCTGCCAGGGCCAGAGGAACCTGAGACAGAGATACACAAACAATGGGAGCTTGCGATTGTGATGTGAGACAGAGATCCACCTCCGGAAATCCCCACGTATGACAGAGGGACCGGAATACCATGTGGATGAGAGACCATTCCCCTCGTCGATAGGATCCCCTGCTCAGGGAGTCCGCCTCCATGTTTTCCACTCCCGGAAAGTACCCTGCTCTCCGTCCATGCAAGAATCAGAGAAACTACCCTGAGGGCACTCCAGCTGCAAGCCCCACCTTGGTGATTGATGTCAGCTACCGCAGTTCAATTGTCTGATTGAACCTGAACCGGTAAGCCGCGTAGGTGAAGCATGAAGCATGACAGAACCAACCGAATAGCTCTCAGCTCCAAGACATTGATGGGGGTGTGAGCCTCCAGAGGACCCCACAGCCCCTTGAACTGATGCGTCTACCAAAACCTCCCCAGCCCGACAGGCTGGAATCTGTGGCAACCGCCTCCCAACAAGGAGTCAGAAAGGATCTGCCCCTCATCAGATTGCTTGGTTCCAGCCACCACTGAAGGGACTGCCGAACCCGGGGAGAATCATGAATGACTGATCCAATGACTGCGGACATCTGTCCCAGGCCAACAATAGATGGAGCTGGAGCGACCTCATGTGGAACTGGACAGAGGGAACTGCCTCGAAGAAAACCACCATCAATCCCCCCAGTCCCATCCCTAGCCGAATAGAAGGACGAGGATTGGACAGGAGAAGACGTATCAGATCCTGAACCATCTGCACCTTGGACTGAGAAAGGAAAACCCTGGTCCGAATGGTATCCAGAATCATGCCCAGAAACAATATCTCCCTTGAGGTGGAGAGAGAAGACTTGGGCTGGTTGATCACCCAGCCAAACCTATCCAGCGTCGCCACCACCATACCTGGTGTCCAGCTCCGCCTAACTAAGAGAGGACGCCGTAATGAGGAGGTCGTCCAAATACGGAACGATGTGAATGCCCTGGGCTCTGAGAAGGGCCATTATGCCCACCAGCACGTTGGTGAACACCCTTGGTGCCGAAGTCAACCCGAAAGGGAGGACCACAAACTGAAAAGGCTGATCTCCCACCACAAACCTGAGAAATCTCTGGTGTGCTGGGTAGATTGGTACATGAATGTAAGCATCCATGATGTCTATAGACGTCATGAAAACCCCCTGACGAAGGGAATTGATGACTGCGCGCAGAGTCTCCATGCGGAACTCCTTGGTTCTGATGAACCTGTTGAGAAGCTTCAAATCCAGAATGGATCTTATGGGTCCATCCTGTTTGGGAACCGCGAAGAGGTTGGAATAATAGGCCCGGCCTCTCTCCGAGAATGGCATATGACATCCATGACCAGAAAATTCTTTACAGGCAACAGGAGCCACTGCGCAGCCCGGGGATCCGAGGGGACCCGAGACCTTAGGAATCTGGGAGGAGGCCGGCAACCGAAACCCAGTCTATACCTCGGAAGAGACCACATCCAAGATTCACTCGTCTGTGACATCCTGGACCCAGACCAGGAAGAAGTGCCGCAGCCTCCCCCCCACCCGCAAGGGTGAGGGCGTCCCCACATTGCTGAGCTGTCTTGGCAGCAGGCTTAAGCTTGGAACCCCAGTTAAAGCCTGGACGAGCGCGTCCCCTGCCTCCGTTCCAGGAATCACCTCTGAAATTAGAGTAGGCTAAGCCTCTGCCTGCTCTGGGACCGCGAAAGGAAGGATCGAAGGAGCCTGCCCCCCCCCCCCCCCCCGAAAGGGGAGACGCTGCTACTTACGCTGAGGTAACTATCCACCTTTCGCCACTGAATCCAATTTATCTCCGAACAGCCTCATACCCAGGAAGGGTAGCGCTGCAAGTGATTTCTTAGCCACAGCGTCAGCCGCCCACTGGCGTAGCCAGACCTATCGGCAAATAACCACCAGCAATGCCAAGGTTCTACTACACATAATAATCACGTCATACTTAGCAGATCAAACAAAGTCACAAATAATTTACACCGCTCAATGGCTGTCAAATCATCACTGGCCGGGTTAAGCTGGGAACCACTCAACAGGCCCCTAACCACAGACCTGGTAGCCACAGTCACGAGCGCCGAGGCACAAACAGGCCGCAAGGCTGAACCCACACTGGCAAAGGCATGGCATGCCATCTGATCAAGGTGTTTGTCCTCACCATCGTTAAGAGTGGCGGCGTTTGGAGAATGTACAACAGAGGAGTTGGACAATCCCAGAACGGACGCAGCGACCTCGGGAGGGGACGACCAGCGCTTCACCGCGTCCACTGGGAAGGGATACCTCCTATCCCATCCCTGAGGAACACCGGGGAGCCGGCTAGGCCTCTCCCATTCCTAAAGAATCGTGCTTAGAAGGTTGGGGGTCCCTGCTGGCGGAGAAAGATACAGAACCTCAATAGATGAGCCAGGAACTAGGGGGCATCCACGGCATCCCCCAGCACCTGCTCAGTATCAGTATCCAAAAAAACTGCTGATCCTCAGCATCAAATTCCTCAACCAAGTCCCCCTCCTCAAGTGGGGAATAATCAGACCAGTCAAGGGAATAATAGTCAGCAAAATCCAGTACCGGCGCAGCCGGCGACAGATGCCTTCTCTTAGCTGGGGCCTTTCTGGCCGCAGAGCTAGAAATCAACTTTTTGATGTTGGCCAGCCTAGCACAAACATCAACTTGCGACTCCCCGCTAATGACAGTGTCACTTGGGGTACGGATAAGGCAGGGTGGGGCAGGTGATGAGGCCGGTGGCCCGGACCCAGACGCCTGGGACCCCGACTGACGCGTAATGGCCTGCTGTGCACATGGAATACAATTAAACACATTATCCCCCACAAGGGATGCCCCACAAACCACACACTGCCGGGGGTTGCCCCGAAGGGATCCCGAGCCCAGTATCCTGGGAAGCCTCCATATGGTGATTTTTTATGGTAGTCGCAATGACCACGCTACGAAGCTACCCGGGATGCCCCTTAATGTCCGTTAGTGGGAGGATTTATGAATGACAAGGAAAAAACCCCAATATGATCAAGGGACCTAAGGATCGTGAGAACCCCCATTTATATCAGGCAAGGTATTCCCCCTAAAAGACCCAATAATAATGGCACCATAAAAATCACCCCAAGCGCTAAACACAGCACGCATACATTCCAAAACAATATATACATGTGTCAATATATTTACTTCCAAGAGCGCAGAACTAGACCGGTTAAGGCAAAGAGACACATAGAAACAACAGGCCCCGCAGGGCACTCACAGAACACCGGAGGAATGGCGACCGACCAGACACCAGAGTGAAGAGGTGGGATGGGCAAGCGCGGATCGCGCCGAGCGCCCGGCCCGCCCCGCCCCCTCTCCTGACAGAAGGAAAAGAATGGCCGCGCTCCCAGCAATGCTGCAGAGCCGGCACGGAAAACCAGCCCACAGCCTCTAACCACACAGTGCGGGCCTGGCAACAGCAGCTAAAACGCGCATAACACACCATACACACACACTCGTCCCACACACGCTGGCCCAGCCAGCAAGTGAAAAGCAATTCGATAATAAAGTCACAAAATGGAGGGATGCCCCCCCCCCCTATAATCCAGGCACGGGGAGCAATGGGTGGGGGTCCCAAGCAACCTAAAGTAGTGCAGGGAATGTAAAATGGACAGGGCATCCTATCCCAGTATCACGAACCTGGCGTCCGCCTACCCCTTAGAGGGGGTCTCACGGAGGAGCATGGCTCCCAGTTAGTACACCACTAAGGTGTATCCTACCCTCGCCCAGACCTACAGCCATGGCTGGGAGGCATAGGGACTAATTTAAAAAAGGTCCGGGCAGAAATAGGGAAATAAAATGGCCGGGTGTAAACCCGGCTTACCTGCAAGGAGGAGACAGCCATCTTCTGACTTGCTCGCCGTCTGCAGAGACGAAGACTGGGAAATGTGTGGGAGGTCCCAGGTATTTATGGGCCGGGAGGGGCTTCTTTTTTTCCTGTCATCTCTGCAAAGTTCGCCCTCTACTGGCCATAACCCAAGTGTAATGACTAGTCTGAAGCGGGGTGTGTGACATACTTAGAATATGTTGATCGTCCACCGCGAACCTGAGGA
This sequence comes from Gastrophryne carolinensis, assembly GCA_027917425.1. Taxonomy (NCBI): domain Eukaryota; kingdom Metazoa; phylum Chordata; class Amphibia; order Anura; family Microhylidae; genus Gastrophryne; species Gastrophryne carolinensis. The sequence goes on along the minus strand of CM051244.1, from coordinate 128,761,540 downwards.
ATCTCTGATGTGCTGGAAAAATTGGAACATGCAAATATGCATCCTTGATGTCTATGGATGTCATGAAATCCCCTTGACGAAGGGAATTGATGGCCAAGCGCAGAGTTTCCACGCGGAACTTCTTGGTTCTGATGAATCTGTTGAGGACCTTGAGGTCCAGAATGGGTCTTACAGAACCTTCTTTTTTGGGGACCGTGAAAAGATTGGAGTAGAAACCCCTGCGTCTCTCCGACGGAGGCACCGGGCATACAACTCCCATGTCCAGAAGGTTTTTCACTGTTAACAGGAGCCCCTGTGCAGCCTGAGGGTCCAAGGGCACCCGAGACCTTAAAAACCTTGGAGGAGGCCAGTACTCGAACTCCAGTTTGTACCCGGAGGAGACCACTTCCAAGATCCAATTGTCTGTGACCTCCCGGGCCCAGACCTGGAAGAAGAGCCGCAGCCGTCCCCCCACCCATGCGGGTGAGGGCGCCCCTTCATTGCTGAGCTGGTTTACACGCAGGCTTGGGCTTGGAACCCCTGGCAGAAGCAGGACGGGCCCGACCTCTGTCTCTGTTCCAGGAAGAGCCTCTGACACCCGAGAAGGCCAAACCTCTGCCAGCTCTGGCACCTCGAAAGGAAGGATTGAAAGAGCCTGCCACCCGAAAGGGACGGCGCTGTTTCTTCCACTGAGGTAACACCTCCCTTCGCCACAGCATCCCACTTATCTCCAAACAGCCGCGTACCCAAGAAGGGAAGAGCTGTGAGCGATTTCTTGGCCTCAAAGTCCGCCGTTCCACTGACGGAGCCATACCGATCGGCGCATGGCCACCAATAAGGCTGAAGTCCTACTACACATAACAATAGTGTCTTCCATAGCAGCCAAGACAAAATCCATGAACAATTCAAATCTTTTAAGCGTAGTGAACTCAGCGCTGGCCGGATCAAGGTGAGCGTCATTTAACCAGTCCCTAATCAGAGACCTAGCAGCCACCGACACTAGCGCAGATGCACAAACAGGCCGCAAGGCCGAGCCAACACTGGCAAAGGCATGGCATGCCATCTGATCAAGGCGCCTATCCTCACCATCCTTTAGGGAAGTGGCGTCTGGGGTGTGAAGCACGGAGGAGTTGGTCAACCCCAAAACTGGCGCATCGACCTCGGAAGGAGAAGCCCAGCGCTTAACCGCTTCCACTGGGAAAGGATACTTCTTATCCCATCCCTGAGGAACACCCGGAAGCCGACTAGGTTTCTCCCATTCCCTAAGGATCAGTGCATCAAAATGACCCCGGGTAGGGAACTCCAAACGAGGCTTGTGGGCCCCAAAAAAATTCCCCTTCTTGAGAGGGGGCGCCTCAGGCGGCGCAATATCCAAAACCTCCAAGAGATGTGACAAAACCGTGGCCGTGTCAACAGCATCCCCCAGCGCCTGCCCAACATCAGCCTCGCCAAACCGTACATCGTCAGCCTCTGACTCCTCATACACTTCCCACCCCTCCAATAACGGGGAATAATCCGACATATCAAATGAATCATCATCAATATCCCAAGTCGCCTGGACCGACGACAAATGTCTCTTTTTAGCCTAGGCCTTCTTGCCCACCGCGCTAACCATAAATTTCTCGATTTCTCCCGCTGGCACCAATGTCACTTGGGGTACGGATAAGGCGGGGAGGGGAAGGCGATGAAGCGGGGGGCGCCGACCCAGAAGGCTGGGCACCCGACTGCCGCGATATGGCCTTTTGTGCACATGGTATACAAATAAGCACATTCTCACCCGTAAGGGATGCCCCACAACCCACACATGGCCGGGAATGTCCCAGAGGGAGCCCGAGCCCGGTATCCTGCGGAGCCTCCATATGGTGATTCTTGTGACAAGCAATAAGCAACCCGGGATGCCCCTAAAAAGTCCCAGTGGGAGGATTTGTGGTGATCTATTTTAAGACTAGGGACCACAGGAGGATCCCCTTATGCACATATACGATGCAATCTGTAACACACAATGAAGGCATCATAAGTCACAATCGCCTCAATATATATATATATATATATATATATATATATATATATATATATATATATATACATCTCCATATATACCTATATACACACACATGCGAGAAAAAAGGAGGCCCCCCTGCTAAAGAGGGGCCCCCGGATAAGCTAAGGAAGTGGCCAACAGGCCCTTACTGGCCAGGAGCACGCAAGATCAGCCACAGCAGCACCAAGATGGCCCCCGGAGAAGAGCCTCATGAGAAGAGGAGGAAGAGAAGGTGGGCGAGCCAGCGCAGAACGCGCGCTCGCCAGGCCACGCCCCCCTCCTAGCAACGCGGATCCCAGCCATGGGGTAGCCCGCAGCATCGCGCCAAACGAGGGGGCAGGGCTACTGCGCCACACCCCCTCCCCGAACAAAGCCTGAGGGGGAGAAGCTCCCCAGGCTGAATGAAGGAGGTCAGTACAGTTATGGCCCCATGTACAAGGCAAACACCTGTCAGCACCAAAACAACTGAAAACACTCACACACACACACACACACACATAAGACCAAAAAAACAACCGAGTATAAAGGCCAGCCACCCCCCCCCCCCCCCCCCCAGAGGGAAGTAAGGGACCCGGAAGGGGGGAATCCCAGCCAGAATCTGGCCATAGGAATGAAAGGGACAGGGCATCCCACACCGGGATCACCAAACCCGGGCAAATGCCTACCCCTTGTAATGGGGTCTCACGGTGGAGCAAGGCTCCTTGCACACCCATAAGGTGCTACCTACCCTCACCAGGACCCGCAGCCAAGGCTGGGAGGCTCAAATAGGGATAATTTAGGAAAGGTCCTGGCAGCAATAGGGACAAAAATGGCCGGGCGCGAGCTTACCTGCAAGTAAGAGAAGTCTTCATCTTCTGTCTTGCACGCCTTCCTGCAGAGAAGAAACTGGGGAATTGGTGGGAGGTCCCAGGTATTTATGGACTGTGAGGAGCTCCTTTTTTGCATTCATCTCTGCAGAAGTTCGCCCTCTACTGGAGAATAACCCAAATGTCATGAAGAGTTGAAGCGCAGTGTATGTCACACTTGGAATAAAAGGTCCAGAGATTCTGGACGCCTTTGTCTTTATGTATGACGTGTGGATGAAGGGACCAGGATCAAGCAATCTCTACATGTCCTCTGTAGATTATTGGATCACATCACTGAGGACTAGCAACTTGTGGTAATGGACATACATTTCATGTGCTTAATCTGATGGTAACTTACGCTTTTGTATTTGCCTTCTGACCAATATATGCATCTGAAAGGGCCCTGAAGCCCATTAGGGTTGTGATAACTGGTATCAGGGCACAGTACAATGAAATCTCAGGGGCAGCGACATCAGAAGACACAGGATATGGATTTCATCACACATAGCAAAGACTTTTTCACCTGAACCTGCCTTGTGGCCCACTGATGCATCTCCTCTCAATCATCTGCTCTCGCAGAAGAACCGCTAGCCTGCTGTGAGCCAGCACAATGCCACACAAAGTAAGTATCCTGTGATATTTTACATACAGCCACCCAGATAGTATATTTTTTTCCTTTGCTGGACCTTTAAATCTGCAGCAGACAGAATCTATTACATACATGATTGTTGCTCTTGCATTACACAGAGCGCTACTAACAACCATCTCAGCATAATCCATAAATCATTAACGTGCTGGAGAAAATTAAATTCCAATTTAGCAACTCCTGTCGGAACAATTAAAATGTATTAACGGCTTTGCGTAAACTTTACCTGGATTCCAGAATTTAGATAGTTTAACAGCACATTTATATTGACTGAAAATGTTAACCCCTTGCAGGCAATCACTTTTTTTTCTGGTTAACATGATTAATGCATGTAATGTGGCATTCTGGAAGACTGTGATACACCTGGGGAGACCTAACTTTCTGTTACATACCTGTGACGCACATTTGTTATGTAATCCGTGGACACTGCAAACAGGTATTAAAGTATTAAAGTGTCAACCCACCCTTAAAAAAACAAAAAGGGATGCTCACCTTTTGTCTCCAACAGCTGATCGTTCCAACTCCCGAGGAGAGTTAACAGAGCCATCAGATCAAGCCACTTCCCCCCAAATCTACAGGGACAGATTTCAGTCCCTAGCAGCCTCTGCAACGCAGGGGACCCCCTGTATTTTTGTTCCCATTACAAACTGTAAAAATCTTATACAATCAAAAAGACAGGTTTGTGAGTACTCCCCTTTAAAACGGGTATTATGAGTGTGCCATACACTCCACTTCGTTCTTCATGACATCTGGGTAATCTCCAGTAGAGGGCGAACTTCTGCAGAGATTAATATGCAAAAAAGAAAGCCCTCCCGGTCCATATATACCTGGGATCTCCCACCAATTCCCCAGTGTATAAAAGCAGTAAAGGGACCAGGAAGAACCAAATAACAATCAAAACCAATGGTTCACCATATAAAAGCCCCAGAATACCTGAAAAAAAACAAGGGTGGGGCAAAGTGGAGTGTATGGCACACTCATAATACCCGTTTTAAAGGTGAGTACTCACAAAACGGTATTATTCTAAGTGTGCCATACACTCCACTTCGGTCTTCATGACATCTGGGACATCCAATAGCAGTGTCCGTCATGGGTGGGAACCAGAAACCGTAAAGAATGTACCAACTCAAACCACTGCAGCTTGCAGAACCTTGCGGCCAAAAAAAGCATCCGCTGAAGCCCGCACATCAACCTTGTAAAACTTGGAAAAGGTATGAATGGAAGACCAAGTAGCAGCCTTACAAACTTGTTCAACAGAAGCCTGGCGCTGAAAAGCCCAGGATGCACCAACAGCACGAGTAGAGTGCGCAGTGACCCTAAAAGGGGGAGTCCTCCCCTTGGCAGAATAGGCCCCAACAATGGCCTGACAAATCCATTTGCTAATCATAGATTTAGCAGGCGCCAAACCTTTCCTGGGCCCGCAGGGCACCACGAAAAAGGCGTCCGTCTTGCGGAAGGAAGAAGTAGTCACCAAATAGTACTTCACACAGCGAACAACATCCAAATTGTGCAGAACCCTCTCCTTGTCATTGTTAGGCTTAGGACTAACCAGCGGGTGTAAAGCAAAAGACCTCTGGAAGAAAACAGACAGAGCAGAAACCTGTCCTTTCAAAGTACTAAGCTGGAACCCAAGATCCAGATTACGCTGGAGAAACTCCAAAATCCTGGGTATGGAAAAAACCCTGCAAGGCAAGGCCCTAGCCTCACACCAATCAATATAGGACCTCCAAGTCCTATAGTAAATGCCAGAAGAGGAGCGCTTCCTAGCCCTAATCAGGGTCTGAACAACAGCCTCAGACAAACCTTCCTCTTTCGAGGTGAAGGTTTCAGCAGCCAAGCCGTCAAAGCCAGCGTTTGTAAATTGGGGTAAAGTAGATGACCCTGAGATAGCAGGTCCAGCAGCAAGGGAAGCCGGTACTGGTCTACGGCCATCCTTACAACGTCTGCGTACCAAACCCTTCTTGGCCATCTTGGAGCCACCAGAATCGCTGGTGCCCCTTCTAGAACCAGTTTGCGAACTACCTTGCCCAGCATGGAGACAGGTGGAAACAGGTACAGAAAACCCAGGTCCTTCCAAGCCAGTGACAAGGCATCCATTGCCAGAGACAGGGGTTCCTGAGAAAGAGACACAAAGGCCGGAAGTTTGTGATTGTGCCTCGAGGCAAAGCGATCCACCTCCGGATTCCCCCACTTGCGGCAAAGATCCAGAAAAACCTCAGGGTTGAGAGACCACTCTCCGTGGCGAGAGGATCCCCTGCTCAGGGAATCCGCCTCCGTATTCTCCACTCCCGGAATGTAGACTGCCGAAAGGCAAGCAACATTGCTCTCCGCCCAGTGCAGGATCAGAGAGATTTCCCTGAGGGCACTCCTGCTGCGAGTCCCTCCTTGGTGATTTATGTAAGCCACTGCCGTTCGGTTCGCACCTGAACCGGAAGACCCCGTAAATGTGGGGTCAGCCGAGCCAGAACCAGTCGAATGGCTCTGAGCTCCAATACATTGATGGGGGTGTGAGCCTCCTGGGGACACCACACCCTGCTGAACTGATGAATCTTCCAATAACCTCCCCAGCCCGACAGGCTGGCATCCTTGGTAACCGTCTCCCAAAGGGACCAGAAAGGATCTGCCCTTCACCAGATTGCTCGAGTCCAGCCACCACCGAAAGGGCTGCCGAACCCTGGGAGACATCCTGAAAGGTTGATCCAATGACTGTGGGCACCTGTCCCAATACGTCAATAGGAGAAGTTGAAGAGATCTCATGTGAAATTGTGCAAACGGCATCGCCTCGAAGGAGGACACCATCAGACCCACCAGTTTCATCCCCTGTCGGATAGAGGGACAAGGACTGGCCAGAAGACGACGGATCAGGCCCTGAATCCCCTGCAACTTGGTCTGGGGCAGAAACACTCTGGCCCGACTGGTATCCAGATTCATGCCCAGAAATGAAATCACACGAGACAGGGAGAGAGAAGACTTGGTGCGGTTGATCACCCACCCGAACCTCTCCAGGGTCGACACCACCTGGTGGGTGTCCAGATCCGCCTGTTGAAGGGAAGAAGCTGAAATCAACAGATCGTCCACATAAGGCACAATGCGAATGCCCTGAGATCTGAGCAGAGCCATTACGCCCGCCAAAACCTTGGTGAAGACCCTCGGTGCCGAGGTCAGACCGAAGGGAAGAGCTACAAATTGATAATGTTGATCCTCCACCGCAAACCGAACCTCCAAATCGGAACATGCAGATACGCATGTCATAAAATCCCCTTGGCGAAGGGAATTGATAGCCGAGCGCAGAGTCTCCATGCGGAACTTTTTGGCTCTGATAAACCTGTTGAGAACCTTGAGATCTAGAATGGGTCTCACCGAACCCTCCTTTTTGGGAACCGTGAAAAGGTTGGAGTAGTAACCCCTGCGTCTTTCCGACAGAGCATATAACCCCCATGTCCAGAAGGTTTTTTACTGCTAACAGGAGCCCCTGTGCAGCCTGAGGGTCCGAGGGCACCCGAGACCTTAAGAATCTTGGGGGCGGCCAGTACTCGAACTCCAGTTTGTACCCGGAGGAGACCACTTCCAAGATCCGCAGCCGTCCCCCCACCCTTGCGGGTGAGGGCGCCCCTTCTTTGCTGAGCCGGTTTAACAGCAGGCTTGGGCTTGGAACCCCAGGCCGCCGCGGGACGTGCCTGACCTCTGCCTCTGTTCCAGGACGAGCCCCTGACACCCGAGAAGGCCAGACCCCTAGCCGCTCTGGCCCCTCGAAAGGAAGGAGTGAACGAGCCCGCCCCCCTAAAGGGGCGGCACTGTTTCCTCCGCTGAGGTAACTTACCTCCTTTGGCAACAGCATCCAATTTATCTCCAAACAGCGGCGAACCCAAGAAGGGAAGAGCTGTGAGCGACTTCTTGGCTCCAACGTCCGCTGTCCACTGGCGGAGCCAGACCAATCTGCGCATAGCCACCAGTAAGGCTGACGTCCTACTACACACGACAATAGAGTCTTCCATCGCAGCCATGACAAAATCCATGAACAATTTGCACTTCTTAAGGATAGCAAACTCAGCGCCACCTGGATCAAACTGAGCGTTATTCAGCCAGTCCCTGATAAGAGACCTGGTAGCAAGTGACACCAGGGCAGATGCACTAACAGGCCGCAGGGCCGAGCCCACGTTGGCAAATGCGTGGCACGCCATCTGATCAAGGCGCTTATCCTCGCCATCCTTAAGGGAGGTGGCGTCAGAGGTGTTCAGCACAGAAGAGTTGGTCAAACCTAAAACAGGAGCGTCGACCTCGGGAGGAGAAGACCAGCGCTTGACCGCCTCCACCGGAAAAGGATATTTCTTATCCCATCCCTGAGGCACACCAGGAAGCCGACTGGGCCTCTCCCATTCTCTAAGTATCAGCGCATCAAAATTACCCTGGGTAGGGAATTCCAGACGGGGCTTGTGGGCCCCAAAAAATTCCCCCTTCTTAAGAGGGGGCGCCTCAGGTGGATCAATATCCAACACCTCCAATAAATGTGACAAAACAGTGGCCGTATCAACGGCATCCCCCAGCGCCTGCCCGACATTGGAATTCCCAGGCTGACCATAGTCAGCCTCTGAATCCTGATTCAATTCCCCCTCCTCTAGCGGGGAATAATCGGACAAATCAGCGGACTCGTCGTCAATATCCCACAAAGGCTGGGCCGACGACAACTGTCTTTTTAGCCTGGGCCTTCTTGCCCACCGTGCTAGCAATCATTTTCTCTATGCTGGCCAACCGAGCCCAAACATGAGAAAGCGACTCCCCACTGGTACCAATGTCACTTGGGGTACGGATCAGGTGGGGAGGGGAAGGCGATGAAGCGGGAGGAGCCGACCCAGAAGGCTGGGTACCAGACTGCCGCATTATGGCCTTTTGGGCGCATGGTATACAGATCAGCACATCCTCCCTCGTAAGGGATACCCCGCACCCCACACATGGCCCGGATTGTCCCGAAGGGATCCCGGGCCCGGTATCCTGCAGAGCCTCCATATGGTGAATTTTTGTGGTCAGTCGCAAGACCGCAGGGAATTACGCATAAGCAACCCGGGATGCCCCTTAAAAGTCCCGGTGGGAGGATTTTTGGGTGGACAATTTTTATAACTAGGGACCCCAGGAACAGGAGGGACCCCTTAATATGCACATATACAGGGCAACCTGTAAAACACAAAATAAGCCACATAACAGCAGAGCAGTGTAAAAATGCAATAGCATTTGATCTTACACACAGCCAAACAGTGCAAATAAGGCATAAACACACACACACGTTAGAGAACAGTGGGGGCCCCCGCTAAATAGGGGCCCCACACACACACAAGCTAAAGAGATGGCCATCAGGCCCTTACCACCCCGAGTGCAAAGCGGCCTGCCAGGGAAGATGGCCCCCACGCAGCCTCGTGCCTGGGAAGGGAGAGCAGGGGGAGGGCGGGCCAGCGCAGAACGCGCGTTTTCCGAGGCCACGGCCCCTCCCAGCAACGCGGACCCCTAGACAACGAGCACTGTAATCACGCCAAATAAGGGGGCAGGGCTACCGCCCCCTTCCCGAATGCAGCCTGAGGGGGAGAAGCTTCGACCGTGTTGGCCAGTAAACATCAAGCACACACACACACACACAAGTGAAACACTCACACAGTGACAAGGGCTGGGTAAAACTAAATATCGGCCAAAACGAAATATCGGCCAAAACGAAATATAGGCCAGCCTCTCCCCCCCCCCCCCCCCCCGGAGGGGAATAAGGGACCCGGAAGGGGGGAAATCCAGCCAGGAGCCGACCATAAGCCTAACAGGACGGGGCATCCCCCACCAGGATCACCAAGAAACCTGGAAACCGCCTACCCCATAGTGAGGTCTCAGGGTGCTCCTACCTTCACCAGGACCCGCAGCCTAAGCTGGGAGGCTCAATACAGGGTAATTTAGAAGGGTCCTGGTAGTAATAGGGATAATAGAAGGCCGGGCGCGAGCCCGGCTTACCTGTAAGCGAAGAAGTCCTCATCTTCTGTCTTGTCGCCTTCTCTGCAGAGAAGAAACTGGGGAATTGGTGGGAGGTCCCAGGTATATATGGACCGGGAGGGGCTTTCTTTTTTGCATATTCATCTCTGCAGAAGTTCGCCCTCTACTGGAGATTACCCAGATGTCATGAAGAACGAAGTGGAGTGTATGGCACACTTAGAATAATACAGTTTGATATATCAGGAGAAATGGAGGGACAGCTCACATCCATTGGCCTCTGTTGCTGCTAATACAGAACATTTTTTCTCTTGCAGACGTCCAAATTCTCATTGAGGTTTGATTTATAAGCCACCCTTGTTTTTGTTAAAAAGTAATCACATTGGTGCCAGAAATGTATTCGGGCGGCTATATATTTTTGCTCACTGTACCCACCATATTTGAGAGATCACAAACAATCCTGACAAATGAGGAGAAAAGAAGACAAACTCCATGAAGCTTAGATATAAACCACTGCACAGTCCTGTCACACCCACACATTTTATTAACTGTACTCGACACGGATGTCAGCCTAGTTCAAACAGCAGAGCTAGCAGTCCTCCTCTTGTTGTGCAACCCAAAACAGATCATTTGTAGGTATGATGGGACTCTGCACATTAGTTTTTTTGACTGGCAATATTTTTGGTATTAAATCTAAAAAAAAAAAAAAAAAAAAGTCACACAGATCAAAGTAGCAATAGGAGAGGAAATTTTACCAGTATAAAAAATAGCCAAGCCCCAAAATTTATCTTGACACAAACTTTATAAAGCAAGACAAAGTCGTGGTCAAATTAATTCAGCATTGATGTAAAATATTCATTTGTGCACTGCTTGCTTCCCTTTCTAGCCAGACAATTCAGGCAGTCTCTAATCAGTGCCCAGCAGACAAGGCTCGAGTCAATTTTCAACCATTGCCTTGCAGGGAGTACACCTGTATTCTCCTTATTAACAAAAGTTAGGAGCTCCATGTAACCGTGAACACGCAATTTTTTCGTCACTCAAACAAACAAGGTTACACATTATACACGCTTTATTGTTCGTTATATGTGCCACATAACGATCTATTCTAAACTGCTTGTCATAAATGGACAAGACACAGCAGGCAGGACTTTATGCTGCCATGTTTCCCCCTCTCTGCTGCACCGGAGAGGTGTGAAAGGGGCCATAAAGGCATCATCGATGGATACTTTTTGCAGCCTTCCACGAGAGCATTAACACATGCGCTACCGGACAGGTGTGAACGAGGGCTTAAACTGGTGGCAAACTGCAGCAGGTGGGGGAATGCTCCAGGGTCCTCCTGAAGCAACTTTTGCGAAAACTGTACCATTTGCTGGGCTGCAGAGGGGAGACTAGGCCCCTAGGCTGTGGGTTAGGTTCTGCCTCATTTCTAGTCTCTACTGACCAAACAAAAGAAGGAGATAGTCCTAACAGCAGTCACTAACGGCAAATGGATATTGAAAAGGCCACATATCCTCAAACCATCATAAAAGCTTAATATATATTGGTTGCAGTTGGACCTTAATGTCTCCCTCTGTGTATAAACGTGCCGATACAAAGTAGAGGAGATCATGTCCTTGGCTGGCAGGAAAATTATTTTGTTTTACCCGCTGTAGGCATAAACTTTATCACCAGGATAATTAAGTACTGGCAGCTTTAGCGGCTTTATAATTAGCACAGAGTCAGAGAGTGGAGTGCATGGTGACACCATGTCAGTGACCTAATTTAAGCTATAGCTTAGGCCCCCATTTATAGAAAATATAGAGCCAGTAGCATTGTCACACTAGACCTGAATACAGTTCCATCCCTAAAGCAACTATGGCAGCTAGGATAGCAACATTTAACACTAATAGCTAAAACAATCAAACTTGAGGCCCACCAAGCCTTTTCATGTGGCCCACTGACATGCACTGTGGTGCACAGTAACGTTTCTAATCCTGCTGACATAGGCAGCCAGTGTGCTCCCAAGTGGTATCGCTGGTTGATGTTGTAGAATGTTGTACTCCGATGTGGAGCGCAGAAGCCCTCCAATCCTGCCCCTAGGCACAGTGCCTATAAGAGTCTGTCACTAATTCTTAACTGAAGATAAATGAGGCATCAGACTCCCTTAAAACAGCAAAAACATATTTTTGACTAATAACCCTACACCCAACAATAAGTATCTCCTGGATGGTTTCACCAACCTGCCTCTTTGCAATAGATCCAGCTAATTGCCTGAAATCCCAAATTGCAGCATGTTTGACTGGAAGGACCAGCGATTGCTGGATTGCATCATAGGTTACTCAAATCTTATGACGCTGGGTTCTCTTAATGAAATGACTGGCTGTAATCAAGGTAGAGAACAGAACACCAACAGTATTTTTCTACTCTTAGAGAGAGGACCATCAGTGGGGGAGATGAGTTAATTTGGTTTCGCACCACTAGTGGGTTTTGATCTATTCTAAGTCCTTTGACCAGTCCAAACAGTTAAGAAAATGCCACATAATTTCCTGAACATGCAAAGGCCCGGACAGTGGGATGTGTCCACAATGACAGGAAAAGCCTAAACTTGGGGAGGAAGAAGGGTTTAAGCAGAAAACTGCATTATCCAGATATATCCATGTAGACAGTCAATAGACAAGGCTGCCAGCTCTGCAATGCATCTTACCAATATCCTGATTCTGAGAAAAAACATCCTCCTAGATAACACAGAAAATCCCTGTTAGTCTTACCAGTAACGCTATTTCTACGAGTCCTTCAGGTTGGGCACGGAGAGAGCAGTGCCTCCCCTAGGGAGGAAACACAAGCTTAGACAGATTAAAAGACCCAACCCTTTCCTCAGTCCTCAGTATTATACAAGAAAAAAAACTAAACCAGAAGGTCCTAATCATTGGGGGGGGGGGGGGGGGGGGGGTTGCAAGGGCTGTTCTGAAGGGCTCTTAGAAATACCAACTGGGATTTTCTTCCTACGTCCTTCAGGACAACCAAGGACAGGACGAGTAAGGAATTAAACTATGAGTGGGACACTGCCTGCAAGAGCTTCCTGCCGGAAGACTGTTGGAATTCTGATAGAAGGTCTAACCTATAATGCCTTAGAAAGGTATGCGGGGATGACAAGGTAGCAGCCTTACAGATTCAATTGAAGCCCCAGACATTTCTCCCCAGATGTGGCAACAGCCTTGGTAAAATCTGCCTTAATGTAAGAAGGCGGAACGTTCATACTGCCACAAGCTACGGAGATCGCCTACCTAATCCACCTAGCTATGATGGATGTCGATGCAGAGAAACCTCTATTCTTCCCTGAAAAGAGGTTTTCTGTCCTACGAAAGTCGCTGGTGTATTCCAGGTAAAGGATAAGGGCTCTGCAAACATCTAAATAATGGGAAAAGTCATCCAGCTTATCTGGGTCTGCTAAGAGGGAAATAAGAATAATATAATTCTGTGATTCTCACATGTAGAATGCTTTTTTCTCTTCTTCCACTCCAGGGCATCAGTGAATCAAATGTGAATGGGTTAACTCTCGTCCGAATTACGGGATTGCAAGATAAAATGGTGTGGTTCCTCCCAGCCTATATATACTTCCCGTTGCTGGTCCTAATCCAGTAATTGAAAAGCAGTAGAGACAGCCGCCCGGGGGGATGAAGGCATCTTAATCATTCCACGTTTAGTTGGAAAACAAGGATAGATGAGAAGACTCCTCCTCTCCTATTTCCCTTTATTTTCCTTTTTTTTAAATGCTGATCCAATTATTTCCATATTTCCATATATACACTTCACTAGGCCTATGGCATCTAAGGAATGGGTATAGTAGCCTAGAGGACAGGGTGGGCCCGACGGCCTGGAGTGGAAGAGGAGAGAAAACAATTCTTAAACTGGACCTTCAGCGTGATTTAATCAAAAGCCCAAACTCTTAAAAAACGGTTCCCCAGCATCTAAAATTAATATATTTTACGTTTTTAGTCACTAACTTATTATTCTTTCCCCCACTGGGCTGCAACTCTGTTCAGGAATTTAGGATACGGGCGCCGCCATCTTGACTCAGAAGCCTCACACTTACTGAGGAGAGGAGAGTGGGATAAGGTACAGGGGGGCAGGTTATAGCTGTGCTTTGCTCAGACAGAGCAGAGCTGGGGTCAGGTAAGGGTCAGCAGTCCCAGAATGCAGAGCAGCACAGTCAGGAGGCACTTCCTGTTTGCAGGCTGCCTGATAAGATGGCGGCTTCCATAAGCCGCCATCTTGGATGTTTAAAGGCTCATAACATGCAGTAGATGCAGGTAGGATGATTTTTAATGTGGACAATCTGTTTGTACAGGGTGTGGGAAACATATAAGATAAGACTCTTATTCAGAGTGAAGGTCCGCTTTAAGGCGAGAATCATTGTTGTATTTTCTCTCATATTCCACTCCAGGGCATCAGTGAATCAGATTCAAAGGGACATCCAAAAGCAGTGCCCTCTTTCCAGGGTGGTAATCCCAAGTGTCGACTTTATTCCTCCAATTGAAGAGTAAGCCATACCAAAAAAATCAAACCTCAGCTGAAAAGATTATTACAGCTTGCAATGGCGGCATCTACCAAAGGCGGCATTCTGCCGAAACTCTAACATCTACCTTTTAAAATTTGGTAATGTATGAACAGAAGACGATGCAGCAGCCTTACAGACCTGCTCTACTGAAGTCTGGCGCTGAAAGGCCCAGAAGCTCTGATGGCCTGGGTAGACTGGGCCTCAACCCGAAAAGGAGGACTTAGCTTAGTTGGTAGACTTAGCAGGTACTAGACCTTTTAGTGGCCCCTCAATAAAATAAACAAGGAGTCAGTCTTACGGAAGGTCTGAGTAGTGGAGATATAATAGCCAAAGCAGGACATAAAGGAGGGCAAAGCCACCTACTCGTTAAAGAGGAAGGGGGAGACCACTTTAGGAAGAAGTCCTGTTTAAAACGGAAGACAGCCTTGTTCTTTTGTAGGACTAAGTAAGGAGGCTTAACAAATAAGGCTGCTAACTTAGAAACCTACCGCACAGAGGAATTCCCACTCAGAAGATGACCAAAAGTGTCATCAACCCCAGTGAAACTTCTTCCAGCAGTTCAAAGGGAGGACCCTGAAGAGTAAATTCAGGTCCCAAAACAGGCATAAGAGGCTTTAGGGAGGTCGCACATGGGTGATCCCCTGCAAAAAAATTCCTTTATTTTCAGCAACAGAGATCTGTCCTTTGAGGGTATTCAACTGAAGTCCCTCATCGAGACTCTTTTAGGATTCTGGAGACAGAAGCCAGCGTTTGGGTTCGAATCATTGTCTGGATAACTCCAGCAGATAAGCCTCCTTCTGCCAGGATGGAGGTTCCAAAAGCGAGGCCATCAACCCAGTAATTTGGCTGCCATAGAGGCCCCTGTGTGAGTAGATCTAAATAGTCAGGCGGCCGCCAGTGGTCGTCTTCCAACATTCTGGTGCAGCCAGAATGGTTGAAATCTCTTTGCGAACTACCCTCTTTATTACACGACTCAGAAGTGGAAAAGGAGGGAATGCATGGAGAAGCCTGAACGCTGACCAAGGAAGGATCAGGGCATTTAAACCTATAGCCAGAAGGTCAATGGAATGGGAGAATCTCATTTTCCGATTGTGGCGGGACACAAGGAGATCTGCGTCTGGGAGCCCCCAGCACAAGCAAAGGGCTTTAAATGATCATCTGACTGAGACACTATTCTCCCTGATCCAAGGTTGCCCTGTTTTTTTTTAAACATACTCATCTTTATTAAAGGTTTTCAGTACAATACAATACAGAGACATGGAACAAAAATAGATTGTCCAGGTATCACATGACATCAGGACTGCATAACATCATTTGTTTACATTGCAAAATACAAAGTGCAGAAGGTAATCCTATAACAAATGTGAGGAGATGGACAGACAGGAGTACTCCAGGGGCTCCACCCCCGGGAACCGAGGGGCCGCGGCCATATTAACGGGGAGGGGGCCGGCCCAGTATCTCACTCCCACTCCACAGCACCCCTGTTCAAACAATCGAGTCGCTCCTCAGGCCTTCCCAGCGCCTGTATCCCAGGACTGGGCACCCAGAGTCACCCCCCAGCCAAACCCACATGGGCCAGAGACTGTTCGCTGCCCCAGTGCATATAGTCAAAAAGCTGAGGTCTGGACACGAGGATGAAAATCACCTGACTGACATTTAACATAGACCAACCGACAAAAAAGACTTAGGACAGATACAAGGGGAAACATAAAAAGAAGGTGATGAGGGCATGAAAGGGGGAAGAAAAAAGGAGTAGGGGGGAGAGAGGAAAGGGAAGACCTAGATAGGTAGATAGGAGAGGAGGGTGGGCAGGTGGGGGCGGGGAAAGAGGCTAGCGCCCATCCACCTGTCCCAGTTCATGTTAGGAAGGTAAGTGCACCTCTTGCTCTGAGGTTTTTCCAAGTCGGGACCCCGTGCCCCCGGACATTATTTTGTAGTTCGTCGCTGGAGCAACCCATTTCCATCAAGGATCCCACACCCGCTTATAGTTAGCGGAGTCCTTAAAGATATCCCAGATTGTCCAAATATTTAGGTAGGCAGCCATTCTATCTTGTTTGGCGTGGCAGATTTCCTCCATTACTTCAACATGGTTTATCTGCCTGAACCAGTCCTTAACTGAGGGTGGTTTCTGGGATCTCCAATTCCTTGGAATCAGAACTTTAGCAGCGTTTAGAAGGTGCCTTCCCAAGGGAGCACCCCCCGCTATGCCCCTGCCATCTGGTGACCACCCAAGAAGGACACTCTCGGGACTCCAGTCCATAGGTTCGCCCAAGACCTCGGTACAGGTGTCTCTCACCTGCTCCCAATAGTCACGTATCCCGGGGCAGGACCACCAGATGTGGACCATCGAGGCACCAGCCGCTCCGCATCTCCAACAGACATTTGGAACCGCTGGAAAAATTGAGTGTAACAGCTCAGGGGTGCGGTACCATCGTGTGACCAATTTGTAGTTAGCTTCTTGCATCGAGCTACTCATTAATCCTCTGTGAGCGTTCCTGTATATATTCTTCCAGTCATCTTCACATAGGGGCCGACCAATATCCGCCTCCCACTTTGCTTCCCATGGTCTAATTTCTCGTTTCCCCCTACTCCTGATCAGGCTATAGGCCCATGACAAGAGATGCGCCTTGGGGCCTTGGCCCAGGCATACCCTCTCAAACTCTGTCAACTCTCTCTTCAAGCTGTCTTTCACGGCCCTAGAGAAGAAAAAGTGTCTTAGTTGGAAATATGTGAAGGAGGGGATCTCTGCCTCAACTACTTCTTGTAGACTCAGTTTGTCCCGGAACATGCCTCTATTTTGGAGGTGAAAAGCTCGCAGGGGTCTGGGGCCCCCACATTCGTGTAGCTTGGATGGCTGTCTACCCGGTGGGAAGGCCGGGTTGCCCAAGATTGGGGATAGAGGACCAGGAAACGAGGTCAGAGCAGGTTTCCCCTTGCAGAGGAGATGTAACACCGATAAGGAGGAGCCCACGTAGGGATGAGACCTGGCCTCCATCGTGACATCACACCACCTCAAGTTGCACACCGAATCAAGGCCCCCCCCCCCGTGGCAGCCTCTCCCTCAATTCTCACCCAGTCCTTCTGTGCCCCATTAATCTGCCAGTCCACCACCCTCCCAATATGGGCGGCTTGGTAGTAAGATTTCATGCATGGCATGCCCGATCCCCCTTGATCTCTTGGGAGCAGAAGAAGGTTGCGTCTAATCCTGGGCGGTCTGCCTGCCCATACAAAAAAATCGAAAGCCTCTCGACAGTGAGTTGAAAAAGGAATCTGGTAGTTTGATGGGTATGCACTGCAACAGATATAGAATCCGCGGTAGCACGTTCATTTTTAGGACCGCCATACGCCCGAACCAGGAAAGTCTCAGATTGGTCCATTTATCCAGATCTTTCCTAATCCTAGATTCCAAGGGCATGAAATTTAGCTGCAACAGACTGGAGGGATTGACCGGCAGCAGGACCCCCAGGTATTTAAGGCATTTCACTTCCCAACCGAATGGGAATAAGCTTTGAAGAGCTCTTGCCTCTATCTCTGGTAGTGATATATTCATGGCGCTAGATTTGCTATAGTTAATTTTCAGATTTGAAAGCTGACCGAAGACCTCAAATTCTTTTAGCAGATTAGGGACCGTCACTCTCGGTGAACGCAGAAAGAAGAGCATATCGTCAGCGTATGCAGCTACTTTTCGCTCTCTGTCTCCTATCAGGACACCTCTGATACCATCACATAGATCAACCTTTCCGCAAGAAGGGTTCCAACGAGAGAGCGAAGATCAAAGGAGACAGTGGGCAACCCTGTCTGGTCCCGTTTCGGATGTGGAAGGTGGGAGAGGAGCAATCATTGACTTTGACTCTAGCGACGGGGTTTGAGTATAAAGCCAAAATTCTATTTCTAGCCGCCGCACCTAAGCCGACATGTTCCAAGACCTTTACTATCCAGCCCCAGTCCACCCGATCAAATGCCTTCTCGGCGTCGGTCGATAACATCATGGCCTGAACTCCCTTGGATCTGCACCACCACTGGATATTCAGGGCCTTGATCACATTATCCCGGGCCTCTCTACCCGGAACAAAGCCCACTTGGTCCTGTCCTACCAGGGAAGGCAAGAATTCCCCCAGTCTGTCCGCCAATATCTTTGCAAAAAATTTTATATCAACGTTCAGAAGGGAGATCGGTCTATAACTCTTACAGTCTGAGGGGTCCTTGCCCTCCTTCGGGATCACCACAATCCGTGCTTCCAGAGCCGTGCAGAAGAGGCAGTGGACTCAAAAGCACGGGCCATAAGAGGAGCCAGTTGGTCAGAGAACATTTTGTAGAACTGAGTAGGGAAACCATCAGGTCCGGGGGCCTTCCCTGGTTTGGAAGCCTTAATTGCCCTGTGGACTTCAAGAACCGATACAGGTGCTTCAAGCTGCTCTACAACTTCCTTTGGCAGAGATGGCATCATGGACTCTCTTAAGTAGGTTTCCATGTTGCTGTCCCTAGCTCCCGACCTCCCACATCCCGGCAGGTTATACAGGGAGGAGTAATAGTTACCAAAAGCCCCTGCAATGTCCTTATTTTTCTGGAGCATAGCTCCATCAGGGCCTCTTATGCCCTCGATTCTTGACCGTGTGTATTTCGGGTGAAGGGCTCTAGCCAATAAACGTCCCGATTTGTTACCTTGCTCATAAAACAATCCACAGCGGCGGGTGAAAAATCTGCCCGATTCCCTGGTCAGAAGGTCTCTTAATTCCTGTCTCTTGGAGTCCAACTCCTCTAAGTGTTTCAGCAGAAGAGAGCGCTTATGCTGAGCCTCCAGGTCTGCTATCTGCCTATTCAATCCCTCCAGCCTCAGCCCCCTCTCACGTTTGAGTCTCGCCCCCTCCTGAATCAGAACCCCTCGTAGTGTGCATTTTTGAGCTTCCCACAGAGTTAGAGGATCCACTTCGCCCGTATCATTGTCTCTGATATACCACGAAATGGATTCCTTGAGCTTTTCCACTACACCGGGCTCTTTCAAAATACTCTCGTTCATTCTCCAGTTCCATTCCCTCCACTCTCTGAATGGGAGGGTCAGGGAGAGCGAGACCGGGGCATGATCAGAGAAAGAAATGTTTCCGATCCGCACTGAATCCACCTTCGCGAGATCTCTCTGGGATAGATCGATATAGTCTATTCTGGAATATTTGGTATGTATGGGTGAGTAGTAGGTGAAGTCTTTGGTAGACGGATGCATCATACGCCATGTATCTACTAGCGTGAGGTCCTGTAAAGCCCTTTTAATTTGTTTCAATGCTCTATAGGATATGGCTGTTTTAGCATCCGAGGTGTCCATCAAGGGGTTCATGGCACAGTTCAGATCACCCCCAAGGATCAGGATTCCCTCTTGGAAATTCCGTAACCTCCCGAGGACCGTCCTACAGAAGGTGTGCTGGTCTCTATTCGGAGCATATATACTGGCCACAGTGATCACCTGACCATTAGGAAGCTTCCCTTTTAAGAAAATATATCTGCCTTCCTGATCTCTCTCGACCGCCAGCACCTTAAGGTCCACCTCCTGGGCCACCAGAATAGAGACCCCATTAGCTTTATTGTTAGGGGATGGGGATGAGTGGCAAGAAGTGTACGTTTTATTTCCCAAGTAGGGAGCCTTGTGTCTTTGGAAATGGGTCTCTTGTACCAATGCGATATGCGCCTTAAAGTTCCTGAGTTCTCTAAACAGGGCGTGGCGTTTTTGAGGGGAATTTAACCCTTTGGCATTTATAGACACCACATTTAGACACAGGGGCCCCATTATCTTAGAGCTGGCCACAAAGTGGCAATCTCCTCAGCGAAAATCTCGGTACAATTCGGGGTCGTCCTCACCTCAGCCACCCTCACCAGCCCAGGGAGACAGTAGGGGAAGTAAGGTAGGGAGAGAAAGTCAGGGATAGAGGAAAAAAGAAAAAGAAAAAGAAAGAAAGAAGGGGGGGGTACAGACAGAGAACACTGACAGCACACCAACAACCAACAACGCAGACAAAGACAAGGACGAGTAACGGGTATTGGGAAAAAAGAGGGCAAGGAGGGGCAAGTCCCCTCCTTAAGAGTGGTGAATATTCTTGGAACAACTGTTAAGAACACAGAGGGCCAGCCTCCTCAGTTGTCCCCCACGATCTGGGGCAGAGCCCACAAGACCCCACCAGAGGAGAGCACTTTAACCGGCTCTCCACTGCACCACTATAGTGTGTTGCCCCTTTTGGGGGAAACCGTGGAAGGCCGAAGAGCGAGACACACCGCCCAACTACTCAAATCAATGTGAGATAAGAGCAAGGGGAAACAGAAGTGCTGGCGGAGTAACAGATAGGAACTACTCCTGTGGGCCTGCGCCCAAGCTAATGCAAACCAGCCTATTAGATATCCCACCTTGTTAGCTTTGAGAAGTGACCCCCTTCCATAAAAAAAAACAGGTAGAATTAGCTCGTTATCCCCCCTGCTTCTCCTCCCCCCCCCCCAGTCCCCCAGGTTCCAAAGTGGGAGCTAGGCATTGAGAACGCCACCTTGAGCATAAAGAGCGATACGTTCGCGTGCATCCATGGGGCTCTTATGAAGATAGGGTATGACTCATCACCCACAGACATCTAAGTGACCTCTCCCCTCCCATCCTAAATAAACATTAAGCAAGGCCATACCATGGCATGAGCTGGCAAATAAGGTGGATATATATGCTATGTTAAGTATACCGCATGTTCATTTAGATAGAGGCTCAGTCCATCCACCAGGTCATCTCCACATTGGAGATCTTTAGTGCTGTCACTGTGGTCTCCGCCACAACACCCACACCAGCCGCGCTGAGCAGGAGGATATCGCCGCGGAGACCCCAGGGAGGCAGATATCACCGCCGTAGTTACATAGAAGCATTAACATACAAATCTCGAATTAGGCGAGAGATAGGCTATGGTAAGCACGTCTGCAAGCCAGCCAATATCACAGACAGGGAGGCGGCCTGTCCCAAAGCCACAGCCACAGGATCCCCATCCGCACCGCAGCCGGAGGAGGATAAACAGAGCGGCAGCGCCGTTCATATTACACTGACACAACTCCGGGACAGCCCGCCCCGCCGTACGGATGGGAGGGGCCCCGATCTCCATGCATCGAGTAAAGAGCGGGACAACGGATCTCAGAGTGGCCCGGACAAATAAGCAAAGTATAGCCCCCTTAGGCATAATACAACATGCACCCATCTCTCTTTAGTGTCATCTCTTTGAACTCCTTCGCAGCACCCTCGGGGGACGCTACGGAGGAGAGACCGGGGGAACAGACCACGCGATAATATCTTTATAATAGAGTTAGCCCTACTATCTACAGTACCACAGTAGGTGGCCTTTGGCAGTAGGTGTCCATTTAATCATATACATCCCAACTGAGGAGGCGGCCCGCCCCGAAGCAGCCATCCAGGCCCCCCAACCGCAAAGCAGCCGGTCGGCCTAGAGCAGGAGGCCCCGAAGGGGTGCCGGAAGTGATAGCGCTGTTCAAAAAGCCTATAGACTGCTCCGGGACAGCCCGCCCCACAGCGGGGGCGGGGGGGCAGGGCCGCGAGCCCAAGACATCTGAGAGGGTGTGGGACGTCAATCCCCAAAATCGCCCAGACAATTAGACATATTATATTGCTATTAAACAGTGAGCACCATGTGCACCGCTACCTTTAAAGCCATCGCCACGGACCCCTCCATAGCCCCCACATCACATGCGCAGAAAGCCACGGAGGAAACCATAGGAGAGCGGAACTCACAGCAACTACCTACATGATACAGTTAACAAGCATACAGAATCTAAAGTTAAGCAAAAGATGGCCTACGCCTCAGACGTCATTATAACCAAAACCATCAAAAAATAGTGACACTATGTCGGACGGGCCGGCTGCAGACTGTGCGATAAGACCGCGAGCAGCATGTGCCCCAATACTCTTAGTGCCATCGCCATGGTCCTCACCATATCCCCTACGCCATATGCGCCGAGAACCCCGGTGAAAACCATAGGAGAGCGAATCTTACAAAAACTACTATCATGATAAAGTTAGCAAGCATACAGAAGCTATAGCTAAGCAAAAGATGGCCTACGCCAGAGACGTCGTCATAACCATATACATCACAGTTAGATAACCATATACATCACAGATAATGTCGGTTTGACGTTCAGGCTGGCTGCAATCTGTTCATCTCCGTTGTCCAGATCTGCTTCGCTCTCTCCTGTCTCGCGGGGGGGAGACCTCCGATGCCCGACCTGGGGAAGCGCCGACACGGCCCTGGCGTCCCGCTCTCTGTACCAGCAAGGGGATCGAGAAGTCGCTGAGCCAATCCGGCAAGGAGATCTGTGGAAGGTGCAGCAACTCGCAGAATTCAGAAAGATCCTCAGGTGAGCGTAGGACACCAGTCCTACCATTGTAGGATGCGGAAAGGGCAAACGGAAAGCGCCATCTGTAAGGGATGCCCCTTTCTCTTAGGGCAGCTGTGAGGGGCCGTAGAGCCCGACGCTGTTGAAGTGTAATTAAGGAGAGATCCTGGTAAAGTTGTATTTCACTGTTATTAAAGGTGATCATATCCCTGCTCCTGGCCTTAGAGAGTATGTCCTCTTTGAGCTGGAAGCTCTGTAAGCAGCATATAATATCGCGTGGGGAGGACTCGCCCGTGCTCCGCGGGCGGAGGGCTCTGTGTGCTCTTACAAAATCTATTGGGGTGTCCGGGGGCCTCTCCAACAGCGAATTAAAGATGGACGTCAGGGCCTCCTGGGTTTGATCCGGTGCGACCGCCTCTGGGACACCCCTCACTCTGATGTTGCATCTTCTGTTGCGGTTATCTAGATCTTCTAGATGTCGGTGAAAGCCCAGTAAGTGCTGGTTATGAGCCAAGACCACCTCTTTAACCTCCGTAAGTCTCGTACTGGTGCCGGCCTCCTCGCGCTCCACCTTGTCAATGCGGTGGGAAAGAGACCGCATGTCTGCCCTGAGATCTGCGACCGCCTCCGCGATGGAGGACTTGATGTCTCGTGCGAATTTGGCCAGTTCGCTACGGGTAGGTAGCTGGCTTAGTTGAGCTGCCAAGCCCTGCTCCTCGTCGTCTGAGAGCATCTCTTCTCTCCTATCTGGAGAGCCATGAGGGGAGGAGGCGCCCGCCATTTTAGGCCCACGAGGAGCTGCGTCTTCCGAGCGCTGACTGGAGAACATCTCCGGTAGGTTCCTGCTTCCCGATTTTGGGGTCTGCGAGGATCGGGGGGTCTTTGTGGGAGCCCCAGCTTTGCTAATTCGGCCCATCGCCCGACAGGAGTGTTCAAAAAGCTGCGTTAGTGGAGACTCCGCCAAGAGCACACGGTTCAAGCAGCCATTCCGCTCTCCGGCCAAGCCACGCCCCCCCTGCCCTGTTTAAATGATCAGCTTGTATGCGGTCCACTCCTGGTATGTGGAAGGCCAAGATGAATAACACATTCTTCTCGGGCCCAGAGAAGATCCGGCTCACATCCTTGAGAGCTCTCCTGCTTTTGATGCCCCCCTGGTGGTTGATATATGCCACTACCATCATGTTGTTTGCTTGAACCCTGGTAGAAGGACTCATCAGATTGGAGGTCCAATGTGTGCGAGACAGTAGAATCGTTCTTAGCTTTCTAATATTCCTGTGAAGTCTGCTATCTCTTGGGCCTCACTGCCCCTGAATTGTTTGTGACCCCATGACACCACCCCAACCCATTAGGCTGGCATCCGTGATGCTTCCACTGTATCTGCCCACCTGAAGAGGTTGGAGATTCAGCCACCAGACTTGGGACCGCTTTGCTGAGTCATAAGAAGGGGTGAGCCAGTGTCTCCATGGCTCAATCTCAAAGCGAGAGCAATTTCAAATGCAGGGGTTTTGTGTGGAACTGCGCAAATGGCATTGCCTCGAAGTAAGAAACCATCAAGCCCAACAGACACATTCCCTGATGAATGGTCAGGTGAGGGGAGGTCAAGAGAACCTGTACCCAGGCCTTAAGCGAGAGTCTCTTTTGCTCTGGGAGAAGGACCCTGGTCTGAGTTGTGTGTAGTGTAATTCCCAAAAACTCTTGAGGGAATGATATGCGACTTTGGATAACGGATTATCCAGCCACGGTTTTCTAGAGTCAATAAGTGTCTGCATTTCTCAAGTCCTCCTGAAAAGATTAAAATCCCCCGGATGAAAAGCAGCCGTTGTGGACCTTAAAGACGAAATCTCCAATGTCGGACTAAACTGTAGAAGCCCTAGAGGTTCAAAATTGGACGCACCGTTCCTGTTGAGGATAACAAACAAATTGAAGTAAAATACTTCAACGTCAGGAGAGCGGAACTGACTACTCCTAGCCGCAAAAAGTGAGCTACAGCAGACCTCAGTGCTTTTGCTTTTCCTGGGTTCCCCTCAAAGGAAAGAAAAACCTGAGGCTGGTTATACCTTTTAGAAGGGACTCCAACCTTTGGGGGTCATCTATAGAAAATAAAGTGACACCCCATAGCGCCCACAGGACCCTGTCATCCTGATCCAATGCTATCGGCCTAATAGACTCCAGAAGGCAAGTTTAAGTGCCAGAATTTTGTCTGTGGCCTCCTCCAATGGTCAAAAACGGAGGTCGAGAGAGACCCCATATCCAAAACAAAGTCCCAGGGACGATACGTGGTGAACTGGCTTTTTACAGCCTATGGAGATGGAAAATACAATTCTGTGAAATACTCACCTGTAGAATTGGTATTATACGTATACAGTACGTCCTGCTCCAGATATAATACTTACACTTGGGCTATCCTCCGCCAGAGGGCGCTGTGCACTGCAGACATGCAAAAACAGACTCCTCCCGGCCCTTCATATACCCAAGGACCTCCCACAAATCCCCAGCATTGAAAAGCAGTGAACCAGAAGCCGGGAGAAACCAACCACCAAAAACCAAAAAAACTGGTAATGATAACAACAACAATCACCATACAGGGGATCCAGAATAATGCAAAAACCAGGGTGGGGTGGAGCAGGACGTACTGTATACGTATAATACCAATTCTACAGGTGAGTATTTCACAGAATTGTATTATTCTAAGTATACAGTACGTCCTGCTCCAGATATAATACTTACACTTGGGACATCCAATAGCAGTGTCCATAAAAGTAGGGTGGGATCCCCAACAAAAAGGGCAACAGCAAGCAGATTAAACTACTGCCGCCTGCAAAACCTTGCGGCCAAACACAGCATCAGCTGAGGCCCGAACGTCAACCTTGTAAAACTTTGAAAAGGTATGAACAGAAGACCAAGTAGCAGCCTTGCAAACTTGTTCAACAGAAGCCTGGTGCTGGAAGGCACAGGAGGCCCCAATAGCACGAGTAGAATGAGCAGTAAGACGGAAAGGAGGACTCTTCCCCTTAGCAGAATAGGCCTGAATCACAGCCTGACGGATCCATTTGCTGATAGTAGACTTGACAGGAGCCACACCCTTCCTAGGCCCAGAAGGCACAACGAAGAGAGCATCAGTCTTCCTGAAAGCCGCAGTGACAACCAGGTAATACTTCAAACACCTGACCACGTCCAAGGAATGCAGAACCCTTTCCTTGTCGTTGCTAGGATTGGGACACAATGAAGGAAGGACAATGTCCTGATTCAAATGAAAGGCAGACACAACCTTAGGCAGAAAATCCGGCTTGAAGCAGAACACCACCTTGTCCTGGTGCCTCTCATAGTACGGAGGCTGAATGGATAGAGCAGCCAGCTCAGACACACGAATAACCGAAGTTATGGCCACCAAAAAGACAACCTTGAGAGTAAGAACAGCCAGAGTAGCATCATGAATAGGCTCAAAGGGAGTACCCGCAAGGCAGATAAAACCAAGTTTGAATCCCAAACGGGGACCACAGGTTTACGAGGGGGACGCGCATGAGTGACCCCCTGAAAGAAGGTCTTAACCAAATGATGCTGAGCAAAGGACTTCTGAAAGAAGGTCTTAACCAAATGACGCTGAGCAAAGGACTTCTGAAAAAAGACGGACAGGGCAGAAACCTGACCCTTCAGATTACTGAGTTTTAGACCTAACTCCAAACCATGCTGTAAGAACTCCAGAACCCTAGGGACAGAGAACTCCCTACAGGGAAGAGACCTAGACTCACACCAATCAATGTAGGTACGCCATACTCTGTAATAGATAGCAGCAGAAGTCTTTTTCCTAGCCTGCACCATAGTACCTACCACAGAGGCAGACAAACCCTTCTCCATCAAGATGGAGGTTTCAGCAGCCAGGCCGTCAAAGCCAGCGTTTGTAAATTGGGATGGCGTAAGGAGCCTTGAGTGAGCAGATCTGGCACCCCTGTCAGATCGTACTGGTCTACTGCCATCTGAACCACGTCTGTGAACCACACTCTTCTTGGCCACCTGGGGGCCACTAGAATTACAGGCACCCCTTCCAGAGCAATCTTGCGCAGAACCCTGCCCAGAAGGGGGAATGGTGGAAATACATACAGGAACCGAAACTCCTTCCATGACATGGACAGGGCATCCGTGGCCAAGGCCAGAGGATCCGGAGACAGGGATACGAAGGCCAGGAGCTTGTGGTTGTGACGGGATGCAAACAGGTCCACATCCGGTAGACCCCAACGGTGACACAGGGGCTGGAATACCCTGTTGCAAAGGGACCACTCTCCCTGACGGGACGTCCCCCTGCTCAGAGCGTCTGCTAGCAGATTCTCCGCCCCTGGAATGTAAACAGCCGAAATGCATTGTACATTGGCCTCCGCCCATGTCAGAATCTGAGACACCTCCCGGAGGGCACCCTTGCTCCGGGTCCCTCCCTGATGGTTGATGTAAGCAACCGCCGTCCTGTTGTCTGAGCGTACCTGGACCGACAGACCCCTCAGGTGTTGGGTCAACCGCTCCAGAACCAACCGGACTGTCCGCCATTCCAGAATGTTGATGGGTAAATGGGCCTCCTGAGGACCCCACTTCCCCTGGAAGCGCAGGGTCTTCCAGAATCCCCCCCAACCTGACAGACTGGCATCCGTTGTGACCGTCTCTCAGCAGGGGGCCAGAAAAGACCTGCCCCCCCATCAAGTTCCCGAGGTCCAGCCACCACGCTAGGGACCGTCTGACCGAGGGGGGAAGCACACAGACCCCGTCCAAGGACGCTGGGTTCTTGTCCCACACTGACAGAAGGTGAAGCTGCAGAGGTCTCAAATGGAACTGGGCAAAGGGCACCACCTCGAAGCTCGCCACCATGAGGCCCACCAGCTGCATTCCCTGCCTGATGGAGGGCTGTGGGACACGAGAGCAGGAACCTCGCCTGCGCAGTCAGAGCTTCCATCTTCTGTTGAGGAAGGAATATCCTTGACTGAACCGTATCCAGAATCATTCCCAGGAACGGAGTCACCGAGGAGGGGGACAGAGAGGACTTGGGGTAATTGATCACCCAGCCAAAGGACTCCAGGGTGGACACTACCAGCTGAGTGTCCAACTCTGCCTGCCGCAGAGACCGAGAGGTGATGAGTATATCATCCAGGTAGGGCAGCATACGTATGCCCCTTAGCCTTATCAGGGACATCACCCCTGCCAGCACCTTGGTGAACACCCTTGGAGCCGACGTGAGGCCGAATGGCAAGGCCACAAATTGGTAATGCTGATCTTTCAGTGCAAATCTGAGAAACCTTTGGTGTCCTAGAAACACCGGGACGTGAAGGTAAGCGTCCTTGATGTCTACGGACGTCATGAAGTCCCCTGGGCGCAGAGAGCCAATGGCCGAGCGCAGAGTTTCCATGCGAAAGTGCCTGTTCTTGACAAATTTGTTGAGGATCTTTAAATCCAGAATGGGCCTGACTGACCCATCCTTCTTGGGTACTGTGAAAAGGTTGGAATAGAACCCCATGCCCCTGTCTCCTAAGGGGACCTTGCAAATGACACCTAGATCCAGGAGACCCTGCACGGCCAGCAACAAGACCTGAGCTGAGGCAGGGTCCTGAGGGATCCGGGACCCAATGAATCTGGTGGGGGGCCGTACAGCAAATTCTATCTTGTAGCCGGAGGACACTACCTCCTGAATCCACCGGTCTGAGACATGGCACCGCCAGACATGTTCTAAGTGCTGCAGACGTCCCCCCACCCCGACGGGCGAGGGCGCCCCTTCATGCCTGAGGGGTCTTGGGAGGGGCTTTGGGCTTGGGCCCCCAGGAGGAACCGTGACGGCGTCCTCTATTCCTGTGCCAGGAATCTGCGCGGGACCTAGCGAAGGGCACCCCTTTTCCCTGTTTAGCCCCACGGTAGGGGATTGAAAGGGTGCCCTGGCCTCGAAAGGGCCGAATCTGCCGCCTGCGCTGGGGTAACTTGCCTCCTTTGGCGAAGAGGTCTAGATGGTCCCCAAACAGGCGCAGCCCTTTAAATGGAAGCCCAGTAAGGGCTTTCTTAGCGGCATTGTCCGCAGCACACTGTCGCAACGAAACAGCGTGGCGTATAGCTACCGCCAGGGCAGAAGATCTGGCACACATCCTAATAGCATCGTCCGATGCAGACAGGATAAAGTTAACAAACACATCACAGTTAGACAGTGCATTGACAGTATCAGGTGGCAACTCATCTGTGCCATCGAGTGCATTCCTGACCATGGCCCTGAGCGCTACCGCCGTAATGGCTAAGGTGCAAACCGGGCGCAGGGTCGCTCCCCCAAATGCAAAGGCATGGCATGCCAATTGACCAATACGCAGGTCCTCAGAGTCAAGTAGCGTAGTAGTGTCAGGGGAGTGCATAATAGAGGTGTTGGACAAACCTAGAATAGGAGCATCGACCTCGGGGGGCGATGACCAGCACTTAACCAAGTCAGCAGGGAAGGGATACTTCCTATCCACACTCTTAGGGATCCCAGGAAGTCTACTGGGATGTTCCCATTCCTTAAGCAGGAGGCTATTGAAATGGGTTTGCTCCGGAAATTCCAGACGAGCCTTAGCAGTATGAAAAAGCTCACCCCTTTGCCTGGGAGCCGCAACAGGGGAAGAGATGGACAAAACTTCAAAAATCTGAACCTGCAGTCTGTCAATATCATCCGGGGTCCAGTGCTCGGAACCAGACTCGTCTTGACCCCTTGACTCCTCGTCATATGACCCTGAGTCAGAGAACAGCTCCCCTTCGTCCGAGGGGGTATGGCCGTAAGGATGCAACAACTCATCAGATTCCATAGGGAAGAGAGCAGAGTCAGGGGTTAAATGCCGCCTCTTAGCGGTGGCCTTAGGCGCTAATGAGCTAGCAAGCAATCTTTCAACACTGGCCAGTCTAGTAGCCACATCAGGATGAGAATCCCCGCCTGTATTGGGGGTTAGACTCAGGCTTGGGGCAGTAGGTGAAATGAGGCGAGGTGTAGGCCCAGCCACCGGAGGGGCGGGAAGAACCGCTAGCGCCTGCTGTGCACAAGGAACACAGACCCGTGCATTGTCACCGCTGCTAGGCAAAACCCCACAAGCTACACACAGCCGGGCTTGTCCCGAAGGAACCCCGTTCACAATATCCTGGGACGCCTCCATATGGTGATTTAATCGGCACAATAGGCTAGTAGGGATTGACGCTGTAAGCTACCCTGGATGCCCCAATAACCCGCGGGGAAGTGGGAGTAATTTAATAGTCTCAACCGGGAGCTACACCGGGCCGGGAGAAGCCACCGGAATCCACGGTCTGAAAGACATAAAGGGAAACAAGAATGTCAGAGCCATGCGCAAGGGGGTAATAAAGGAAATATAAAGTCGCCCGCAAGGGCACTTACAGACAGAGGGGGGAGGACGGTCTTCACCACGCGTGCGCGCGAGTAGAAAATGGCGCCAAGCGAACCTCGAAGGACGGGCCAGAGCTGACCGTGATGAGGAGCGCGCCAAGTCAGGGCCCCTTCCCCTTCCCCGGAGAGCGCGAAGCTCCAAAACGCGTAGCCAATAGGGAAAAAGGGCAGTGACGCCTGAAGGAATTGATCGAGTGGATTACCGCAGCAGAGCCACTACAAGCTAAAAGAGACGCCGCAGCGTCTGCAAGCCACCGCCGCCCATGCAGTAACCATATAGGAAAGGCGCGGAGGTGCCCAATACAAGTAAAAAGTAAAGTAAACAGCGCGGCTCTGACACCCATTCCCAGTCAAAAGCGATACTAAGGCCATAAGCGTGTAATAGGGTACACTGAGGCCGCCATACTCACAAACCCCTCCCCCCCTTTCTTTCACCCCCTGGCTCAGGGGGGAACGAGGGAGGATAGCGACCCTTTACACAGGGTCCACCGCTACACGGGGCGTGGGGCAATGATGCGGGAGGGGCATCCCCTAAAGGCTCACCATCAGCCTAAACCGCCTACCCTTTGGTCGGGGACTGCGGTGGAGCAGGGCTCCGTTAAGCACGCATGGTGCTGCCTACCTTCACCCGACCAGCGCAGCCCAGGCTGGGAGGCACATCACAAATAGGACGGGTGGGAGTAGTCCAACAGGGCTGCAGGCTGTAATAGCCCTGCTCACCTGCGAGAGAGTGATACTTCATGTCTTCGCAGTCAGCACTGCAGAGAAATCTGGGGATTTGTGGGAGGTCCCCGGGTATATGAAGGGCCGGGAGGAGCTTGTTTTTGCATGTCTGCAGCGCACAGCGCCATCTGGCTGAGGATAACCCAAGTGTAAGTATTATATCTGGAGCAGGACGTACTGTATACTTAGAATATACGCTCACCACTTTTTCCAGCGGCATAATTGCTTCAAGCTTGACTCCACTGTAGGAGGTGAGGAACCTTCCTGTATGGTTCCTGCCTGTTGTGCAGCTCCGTTTGAAGAATAGACACTGCCGCAGCCCAGAATGCTAAACTTTGCTGCAACACCTGGTGCTGGCACTACAATGAATTCAATCAATGCCGCAGCCTGGTGTCCAGTGCTGCCCAATTGCAGTCACGCTTAATGCCACTGCTGCCGCTGGCTTACCAAATGGAAGTGGTTCCTTTCCTTCAGAACCACGTCATATGCTGCTCCCCGAAGTCCTGCCTCCGATCCTTCGGACGCTGCTAACTTGCACCTGCCAGTGCTATGTGCACAGAACGTTCCGGAGCCTCAATGATAACCTGGATAGGCAGATTCAGCCTCTCACAACCCTGAGCCTTGTGACCCGCAGCAGCCCGAGATGCAGCCTCCACGAGCGGGAGGAAAAGAGAAAAACTATATACAGGTGGTTTGGGGGCGGCGGCTTAGTCTTGCATGGAGATCTTGAATAAAGGATTAGAGGCCAGACAATAGTTTTGTATACATTCAGACATGGGTTTTCATAGTGCAAAGCTATCCCACTTTCAGGCCTGCCTGCAAGGTCAATATTTGAAGGGTAGAGAAAGTTCTGAACACTCACAGCATCTGAAATAGGGCTTCCAATATATATGGTAGACCTTCAAGAAAAATGGCAGAAGGTTGAAAATGGCTGATGGGAAGCACATTTGTTCTAGAATGCTTGATTTTAACAGCAACAAATCCAAGGCTAGAAAAAGTGATGTTTCTGAATATTCAGAAAGCGGAGAGGGTTACATGGTAGTTTGCATTGACTGATGAAAGAGATTTCTGGGACTGCGTGGTCAGTGTTGGATCAATGTTAGTTGCCTCTGGGTCTCTGCTTTCCAAGGTTCAGATTTCACTGTCATTTCTCAATCGCTATCTGATAGAAAGCATAAAGGGCCATGCTCCTTTCTAAATTCATTACAGCAACAATGCTTAAACTGGACCAACACCCTTTTTTACCTAAACGAGTGTCGGTCCTGCTGTGTAGGGATTGTAAGAAGCGAGTGGGGGCATCCAGAATGCTGGAGCCCCCCTCGCAGCAAAACACATAAATAACCTGTTTTACTCACCTGCATAGCGAGCCAGCGGCGAGAACGGTGTCCCGCAATTGGCCGCCAACACCTGTTTAGGCCAGCACACAGACACTGTAGCTGAGCTGGCAGCTTTCTTATGATCAACGCATCCATCCTAAAGAGAATGTACTGGTTACCACAGAGAATGTTAGAAGGACATAAAATATTTCACTAGCCGTCTGCTTTGAAGAAAAGAAAGTTCCCAACTGGGCTGCAGTGTGCCTGTGTGATTGTCTCTCCACACAAGGCAGGCCTGTCAGCAGCTTGGAGATTTGTTATAAGCAGAACACACTAAACAGACATATGCCTTAGAAACACACAGCAGCATTTCTGTCATGCTGCACACACACTGAGCCAACAGCTGGTGGAGAGCAATGTAGCCATGTTCCAGCAGCAGCAGCAGAGAATTGAAATATTTGATACAAAGCTTTTATAAGGTTTCAGAGCAATAATGCATCATTACAACTGATGGATTTATATATATGGCTAGTGATAAAGGATTATTGCACCAATATATAAAGTGTACCTTTATATTTCAGTGCATTATAAATATAAAAGGTACACTGATCAGGATGTTTTCTATCCTGGTGATAGGTCCTCGTCCCTGAGGTATTTCAATTTGGGTTGCCTCTGTGTGTGAAACTACCCAGGTCCCCCTCAAAACTCACCTTTCTGCCAGTCTCACGGGGCAAGCACGGGCTGTCGCCCCAATGTAGCTGTTTACAGAGAATGGCAAAGAGAAAGGGGTGCGGGTGGTCCGTGGGGTTTCACACAGCTAGGCATCCCAAATCAGGATGCTGAGGAAATTAAATCAGCCCTGGATTTTTTTTTAAAGGCACCAGGGACAGCAAAAAATAGGTATAAGGAAATGTGGGACTAGGTTTTTCAAAGTAGGGCTGTCAGATGTGTAGCAAGATGACCAACCCTGCATTTCAGGAGTGCACCTGACTATTTAACATCTTGATGGTGTCAAGCCCTTTCAAATAGCTTACCTCTTTGCCAAAGAGGAGGGGGGTTAGAGGAGCAATCTACCATAC
Source organism: Gastrophryne carolinensis (assembly GCA_027917425.1). Lineage (NCBI taxonomy): Eukaryota > Metazoa > Chordata > Amphibia > Anura > Microhylidae > Gastrophryne > Gastrophryne carolinensis. Next base: position 128,728,680 of record CM051244.1, on the reverse strand, counting down.
CTTAAGGTCTTGACTAAGGTTCAGTTTTAAAGTGGAATAGGCCCAGCCAGCCCGAATCCAGAGACACAAAACATTTTCCTGTTGACTGGACACATAACCCACCCCCATTGCATCGGAAATAATTGAATATAAGCTTGGAGAGGTGGGTATGTATACTATTTAAGGAGGGGATGCAAATGACCTTTGTGCCTGATGTTGGGCTTTACATTAACCACATACATAAGACTTTGACCAGCCAGATTTCTAAATAAGTTTGGGCATTTATAGCCAGTTATTAGTTCCATCTAAATGAATGCTGTGTGAGCTACATTTTTCAGCAATCTACCAACATGTATCAAATCAATAATACATAAAGCAACTTAGATTTTGCAGAAAGCTTACAGCACCTGAAAGCACCACCTCAATGAGATCTCCCTCTTGTATGTCTGCCTCAGACTTCACCAACTGCAGAATGTTCTCAGAGGTCGGGTCATGGCGGAATAAGAGGATCTTGTCGTACATCCCGTAGAATCCACATTCCGGAAACTAAAACATATATAAGACAACATGAATAGGGTAAAAAATTAATAATGTAAAGACATAAGTGCTGAAGACTGGGTGCCACAGTCCATGCTCATTTGATAGATTAAATAATTGGAAAAATATTTAAAGCCAGTTGGAGGAGGTCTTAGTCTACATGGTCGAACACACAAAACTGGCCTCTTTTTTTATATGAGCCAATTCATTTACTAAAATTCGGGATTTTCACTCTTCTAGGGTTATGGACCACTTTATGGGGCATACAGATTTGCAATGTCCCTGTCCATTGTAACCCATTGCACATGTGTATACACTCAATCAGCATTTATTGCTGCTCATATTAAGGCCTGGCAGTTAATTCTGAATCAAGATAGCCAGGCTTCCCCTAGCCACCAAATAATCCCGGAGGGGGGTGCGTGCAATGGATGAAGGGGTGTTGGGGGATGCCTTTGGGGGTTGGCATGTTTTAAGAAAACTACCTGTAGTGGGGACTGTTATTAGGTTAGTTCAGAGAATATATGCTGAGGTTTTCACTATACAGTAACAAAGCTACAAGTATTTTATTCCAATAAATACACCCCGCGCTTTGACCAATATCCTTGAGGTCAAATAATTGATGTTTGGCCACTTTAACTCGGCATAAAAGCCATTGAGTATTTCAAGATAATGTTTTGGGAATCTGTTTAAAGGGTCACATCGAGCAGCAAAAAAATACAATTCTGTGATTACTCACCTGTAGAATTGTTATTATGAGTATGTCCTGCTCCAGATAAGAATCATTACACTTGGGTATTACTCCGCCAGATGGCGCTGGACTGCAGAGACCGCGAAATTGGCTCCTCCCGGCCCCTAAAATACCCGGGACCTCCCACAAATCCCCAGCATTGAAAAGCAGATAACGAGAAGCCGGGAGAATAATAACAGAACCAACTAATAACTAAAAAACCAAGATAACAATCACCATACCGGGGATCCAAGGATAATGCAAGCCAAGGGTGGGGTGGAGCAGGATGTACTGTATACTCATAATAACAATTCTACAGGTGAGTAATCACAGAATTGTATTATTCTTAGTATACAGTACGTCCTGCTTCAGATAAGAATCATTACACTTGGGACATCCAATAGCAGTGTCCATAAAGTAGGGTGGGATCCCCAAAGGCAACAACAGACAGGTCAGACCACTGCCGCCTGCAGAACCTTGCGGCCAAAAGCAGCATCAGCTGAGGCCCTAACATAAACCTTGTAAAACTTGGAAAAGGTATGAACAGAAGACCAAGAAGCGGCCTTGCAAACTTGTTCAACAGAAGCCTGGTGCTTCGATCTTCATGACATGTGGGTAATCTCCAGTAGAGGGCGAACTTCTGCAGAGATGAATATGCAAAAAGGAAAGCCTCTCCCGGTCCATATATACCTGGGACCTCCCACCAATTTCCCAGTGTAAAAAAGCAGTAAGGGACCAGGAACAACCAAATATAACATTAACAATCAAAACCAATGGATCACCATATAAAAGCCCCAGAATACCTGAAAAAAAGGGGTGGGGCGAAGTGGAGTGTATGGCACACTCATAATACCCGTTTTAAAGGTGAGTACTCACAAAACGGTATTATTCTAAGTGTGCCATTAACTCCACTTCGATCTTCATGACATGTGGGACATCCAATAGCAGTGTCCGTCATGGGTGGGAACCAGAAACAGTAAAGAATGTACCAACTCAAACCAATGCAGCTTGCAGAACCTTGAGGCCAAAAACAGCATCCGCTGAAGCCCCCACATCAACCTTGTAAACCTTGGAAAAAGTATGAACGGAAGACCAAGTAGCAGCCTTACAAACTTGTTCAACAGAAGCCTGGTGCTGAAAAGCCCAGGACGCACCAACCGCACGAGTAGAGTGCGCAGTGACCCTAAAAGGAGGAGTCCTCCCCTTAGCAGAATAGGCCCCAACAATGGCCTGACGAATCCATTTGCTAATCATAGACTTAGCAGGCGCCAAACCTTTCCTGGGCCCGCAGGGCACCACGAAAAAAGCGTTCGTCTTGCGGAAGGAAGAAGTAGTCACCAAATAGTACTTCACACAGCGAACAACATCCAAATTGTGCAGAACCCTCTCCTTGTCATTGTTAGGCTTAGGACACAAGGAAGGGAGAACAATATCCTGATTGAGGTGGAAAGCAGACACCACCTTAGGAAGGAAATCCGGCTTAAAACGAAAAACCACCTTATCCTGGTGTCTCTCAAAGTAAGGGGCCTGAATCGACAGAGCCGCCAACTCAGACACATGCCGAACAGAGGTAATAGCCACCAAGAAAGCAACCTTCTGAGTGAGAACCGAAAGAGCAATATCCTGTAATGGCTCAAAAAAAGGACCCTGCAGAGCCGAAAGAACCAAATTCAAATCCCAAACAGGAACCACAGACTTCCGAAGGGGCCGCACATGCGCGACCCCTTGGAAAAAAGTCTTAACCAGCGGGTGCAAGGCAAAAGACCTCTGGAAGAAAACCGACAGAGCACAAACCTGTCCTTTCAAAGTACTAAGCTGGAACCCAAGATCCAGATTATGCTGAAGAAACTCCAAAATCCTGCAAGGCCCTAGCCTCACATCAATCAATATAGGACCTCCAAGTCCTATAGTAAATGCCAGAAGAGGACAGCTTCCTAGCCCTAATCAAGGTCTGAACAACAGCCTCAGACAAACCTTCCTCTTTCAAGATGAAGGTTTCAGCAGCCAAGCCGTCAAAGCCAGCGTTTGTAAATTAGGGTAAAGTAGATGACCCTGAGATAGCAGATCCGGCAACAAGGGAAGCCGGTACTGATCTACCGCCATCCTTACGACGTCTGCATACCAAACCCTTCTTGGCCACCTTGGAGCCACCAGAATCGCTGGTGCCCCTTCTAGAACCAGTTTGCGAACTACCTTGCCCAGCATGGAGACGGGCGGAAACAGGTACAGAAAACCCAGATCCTTCCAAGCCAGTGACAAGGCATCCACTGCCAGAGACAGAGGATCCTGAGAAAGAGACCCTCAGGCTGCACAGGGGCTCCTGTTAGCAGTAAAAAAACCTTCTGGACATGGGGGTTATATGCCCGGTGCCTCCGTCGGAGAGAGGCAGGGGTTACTACTCCAACCTTTTCACAGCACCAGACACGGTCCCAGAAGTAAAACACACACTGTCAGTCACACACACGCACAGTAAAATCACACACCCACACACACAGGGGCATGGGAGAAAGAATACGAATTAACGAAAACGAATTAACGGCCAGGCAAGGCCACCCCAAAAAACCTGGATAACCGCCTACCCCATAGTGAGGTCTCACGGTGGAGCAGTGCTCATTCCGCACCCATAGGGTGCTGCCTACCTTCACCAGGACCCGCAGCCTAAGCTGGGAGGCTCAAATAGGGGCAATTTAGAAAGGGTCAGGCAGTAATAGGGTTAATAAACGGCCGGGCGCGGGCCCGGCTTACCTGTAAGTAAAGAAGCCTTCATCTTCTGTCTTGTCGCCTTCCCTGCAGAGAAGGAACTGGGAAATTGGTGGGGGGTCCCAGGTATATATGGACAGGGAGGGGCTATCTTTTTTGCATATTCATCTCTGCAGAAGTTCGCCCTCTACTGGAGATTACCCACATGCCATGAAGATCGAAGTGGAGTGTATGGCACACTTAGAATATCCTTGCCTGAACTGTATCCAGATTCATGCCCAAGAAGGGAGTTACCAAGGGAGACATGGAAGACTTGGGATGGTTGATCACCCAGCCAAAGGATTCCAGAGTGGACACTACCAGCTGAGTATCCAGCTCTGCCTGTTGGAGGGTCTGAGAAGTGATGAGAATGTCGTCCAAATAGGGCAGCACGCGAACGCCCCGAGACCTGAGCAGAGACATCACTCCTGCCAGCACCTTGGTGAACACTCTGGGAGCTGAAGTGAAACCGAAGGGCAATGCCACAAATTGGTAGTGCTGATCCTCCAGAGCGAACCTGAGGAATCTCTGATGACCTGGAAAAACAAGAATATGAAGGTAAGCATCCTTGATGTCCACAGAGGTCATTAAGTCCCCTGGACGCAGGGAACTGATGGCAGAGCGCAAAGTTTCCATGCGAAAGCGCCTGCACCTGACAAATTTGTTGAGGATCTTCAAGTCCAGGATGGGCCTGGCACAGTGAAAAGGTTGGAATAGAAACCCTTGCCCCTTTCTCGAAAGGGGACCTGACAGATGACCCCCAGCTCCAGAAGGCTTTGCACCGCCAGAATTAGAGCCCGAGCTGACATAGGGTCCTGAGACATCCGGGATCTGATGAATCTTGGGGGCGGCCAGGCAGCAAACTATCTTGTAACCGGAGGACACTACCTCCTGAATCCCCCGGTCAGACATGAAGCCTCCAGACGTGAGCAAAGAGCCGAAGCCCCCCCCAACCAGATGGGTGAGGGCGCCCCTTCATGCCTGAGGGAGCTTGCCACCGCTAGGACAGAAGCCCTGCCACACATCCTAATGGTATCATCCAAGGCAGAGAGGACATAAGTCACAAAAACCTCACAACGAGAGAGTGCATTAAACTCCTCACTAGACATCATCAGGAGCACCATCTAGGATACTTCTAAGCAGGGTCCTAATAGCCACCGCTGTAATGGCAGAGGCACAAACGGGGCGCAACGCCGTCACCACACGGGCAAAGGCGTGGGACGCCAGCTGGTCAATGCGCTGGTCCTCACCATCCCGCAGCGTAGTAGAGTCAGGGGAATGCATGACAGAGGTGTTAGATAACCCAAGGACTGGGGCATCCACCTCCGGAGGGGATGACCAGCGCTTCACCACATCAGCAGGAAAGGGATACCTCTTATCCCAACTTTTAGGGACTCCGGGGAGCCTGCTGGGACGCTCCCATTCCTTAAGCACGAGGTTATTAAAATGGGCCTGCTCAGGAAACTCTAGATGTGGCTTAGCAGTATGAAACAATTCCCCCTGCTGCCTAGGGGCCGCAACCGGGGGAGAGATAGACAGAACCTCAAAAATCTGAGCCAACAGCCTATCAGTATCATCTGGGGCCCAGGGGTCAGAGCCAGAATCATCACTCATCAGATGACTCCGAGTCAGAGAACAACTCCCCTTCTTCCAAGAGAGTATAACCAGACAGTTCAAAAAACTCTTCAGCTTCCATAGGGAAAAGAGTGACATCAGGCGTTAAGTGCCGCTTTTTTGCAGAGGCCTTACGCGCCATGGTATTACCAAGCAACTTCTCAACACTAGCCAGTCCAGCAGACACATCAGGCTGAGAATCCCCACTGGTATGCAACTCAATGGGAGTCAATTTCAAGCTTGCGGGAGTAGGTGAAGCCATACGAGGCGCAGGTCCAGCCGCTGATAAACCAGGCTGCAGCGCAATCACCTGCTGGGCACAAGTAATACAGACCCGAACATTGTCAGCACTAGTAGGGGACACCCCACAAGCTACACACAGCCGGGCATGTCCCAAAGGAACCCCGAGCACATTATCCTGAGACGCCTCCATATGGTGATTATAGCGGCGCAATAGGCCGATAGGGATTCACGCTATAACAGCAACCTGGGATGCCCCAATAACCCGTGGGAAGTGGGAGTATTTAGCACACTAGGCCTCACAAAGTTTAGTAACTAAACAAGGGGTAGAGCCGGGAGCGAAGAGGACCCCATAAGCGCCACACACAATGACAAAGGGTAAATAAAACCGCCCGCGAGGGCACTCACGGACCGCGGTAGGTAGATGCCAGCCACGCAGCAGACGGAATCCAGAGAAAAAATGGCGCCAAGCATCCCTCGGGGGGCGGGTTGCTGGGAAGGTGACGCGGAACGCGCCATCCGCAGGCCCCCCCCCCCCCCCCGAAGAGCGTGAAGCAGCACATGTGAGAAGCAGCCAATGAAGGCGCAACAGCGCCTGAGGTAATGCCGCCGACGATCGCAGAACGCAGTGGAAGCGAGCGCGGCGGCATATTCAAACCGCAACCAGCGCAACCGAGCCAGTGCGGAGAATGAACAAGTCAACAAGCACACCATCCAAGTGAAGCACCAAAGCATAACACACACCCCCCGAGAGCTACAAGGGAGAGCGAGGAAGGGCAGCGGCCACTTAACGTAGGGCCCACCGATAGACAAGGGGCAATAGTGCGGGAGGGGCATCCCATAGAGGCTCACCATATGCCTATACCGCCTACCCTTTGGTGGGGGATCGCGGTGGAGCAGCGCCCCTAAGCACCTGACAGCCGTGCTGCCTACCATCACCCGGACCAGCGCAGCCAAGGCTGGGAAGCACAGTAATAATGGAACGGGTGGGAATAGTCCTACAGGGCCGCAGGCTAATAGCCCCACTCACCTGCGAGAAGAGAGAGACATCTTTTTGTGCTTCGCAGTCCAGACTGCAGAGAAATTCTGGGGATTTGTGGGAGGTCCCGGGTATTTGAGGGGCCAGGAGGAGCCAAATTTGCGGTCTCTGCAGTCCAGCGCCATCTGGCAGAGTAATACCCAAGTGTAATGATTCTTATCTGAAGCAGGACGTACTGTATACTAAGAATAAAAGCCTGTTTAGGGACTTTATTGTCAAAGATAAATAAAGAGAGAGGTTGTAACAGCATCTGTTGTTATGCTCATCAGTCATCCGTTTAGTACCACTGTTCTCCAACAGTTCCACTGTTCCCCTCTTCCTTCCTTTAACTTGCTCACAGAAATTTCTGAGCCCTAAAGGCACAACCCACACAGTCAATGTAACTTTTATTGACTTTCCCTACAGACCACCAATCAGAGGGGCCATCGCTCTCTTGCAGCACCAGTTTATGAAGCTAGGGGGAAGCACTTCTGCATACCAATATACAAGGCCAAAATGAGAACCACATTATTCTTGGAAGATCTGGCTGAGTTTTAAACAACTCCATCCAGCAAGAACAGGGAAGTCCAGGATCCTGTTTTATAAACTGGGGCTACAGGAGAGCGATTGCCACTGCAGGGTTAAGTGCGATTTAGCAGGGGAGTCTTGAACCCCTTTGGCAGCCCTTATCTGAGGTCTGTAGAGAAAGTCCAGTTTCTGCACTGCATTAACCCCCCCCCCCCCCAATTCAGCAGTCACCCTAGAGCAGTGGTTCTCAACTCTTTTACATCAAGTAAAGCAATAAAAATCAAAACCAAGTACCACCAAGTAGGAGACCAATTACTAATGTTACCAAAATAAGTAGGTCATGGGCCTTGTTGCATGTTTTCATGCAAGAAAGAATAATGTTTTACTGTTAAAATAATAGGGTACCAAATACAGACTGTGCATATTATACTTTGTGTATTATCAACTTGACGTGTATACAGTTGTGGTCAAAGGTTTTGAGACTGATACAAATGGTTTTCACAAATGTTGCTGTGTCAGCTTTAAATACTGGCAGTTCGCATTAGCTCTAGATTCTAGATTGTCATGAAGCTCAATCAGATAAATTGCAATACATTATAAATTTGTTGACATGAAAATTAACGTATTAACAAAAAATAAAATATTCTACTGAATTTTGTCCCTGATACAAAATAAGCTGCTAACATCTTTTTTAGCTCAGGTGAAAGTGTTGGAAAGGAACACATAGGAATATGACTTTCCCGTGTGTTGTCCCGTTTCACTCGCCTTCCATCCGCTCCCACAGCACAGAAGAGAGCGAGTGCGCCGATTGGCTGAGCGGCGCACTCACGGTCACTCTGCAACTTTCACGAAGCTGACAGCTAAGCATCCTAGACGGCGCCGTATGGAGCTGCCTGTTCAGAAAAGCTAGGCATGCGCACGACAAAGTATGAGGTGATGCAGCTAGACCGCAGAGATGTAGCAAGGGCTGCAGGAGAAGGTGAGTGAAACTAGAGATCAGGGGAGTTTCAACACAGCGAGGGTCCTCAATTCAGGATGTCCCAAGGGGTGGAAATCGGAAGGCCCTGGACTCTAGGGCCTCTGATGTTCCGCTTTAATGAGGGACAAGGCAGTAGTCATGATGTTTGAATTCTAAAAGCAGACTTGCAGCTTAAAAGGGGTACAGACTGGCAGCATCCATTGTTTCAGCATGTAACCCCACACTAATAACACACTTTGAAGGGGAGACGATGAAAATGCATTTAATAAAGTGGCAGGGAAGTGGCTGTATGCTTTCCTTGAGGCAAGTAGGCATGGAGATATATTCAATTTATTTTTATTCAGATGATGATCAATCAATCATTTTTAAAAGGAATATCGGTGACCGGGGAACGAGACAAGGCGGTGCATCTGCTGCTCCCCTTCTGTATAACATAACACTTGACCCAATGCTTCATTCTCTCCAAAGCAGTGGTCCTCAATGCTATTATGCCAAGTATCCCCTAGCAGCAAGCAGTAACAACAAAGTACCTCTAAAGAGGAAAATAATTATTAATGTTACCAAAATAAGTAGGTAACAGGCCTTTAAAGCAATAAAAAAATATTTTACTGTTAAAATAATATACCAGACCCATAATAGCCACTTATTTGTTGGAACCCTGAACAAGGCTTGTAACCCCTAAGGTACGTGTGCCACAGGTTGAGAAACCGTGCTCTAGTTCACGGTTTCTCAACATGCAGCACATATATACCAGGGGGTATGTGCCCAAGCTTGAAGGGGTATGCAAATATGTTCAGGGATGCATCAGCAAGGTGGATCTAATGTGGTTATTATATCATTTTAGTACAGTAATACATTATTGCTTCTTACTTTAAAAGTATTACAAGGCCTGTGAACTACTTATTTTGGTTAAATTTATACGTTATCCCCTCCTTGGAGGGGGTTTGAATTTCTTGTTGCAAGAGGGTACTTGGTTGGAGTATCTTGTCAGTAGTGGATACTTGATGTAAAACAGTTGAGAAGCACTGCTCTAAGAGGACTTGCAGGCCTTTAAAGTGGACCAACACCCTGAGGTGATCGGCCCGGGAATCTATAAGATTCCCGGGCCGATCACCTCACACACCGCGGGACATCCGAGATCGGGATGTCCCGCGGGGTGTAAACCCCCCTGAAAAACCTTACCTCTCCAGCCGCTGCTTCCGCCGCCTCACTCGCGCTCCTCTAGACGTGCGCGCGCCCGCGCCGGCCGTCTCTGAATGGCCGGCGCGGGCGCGCACACGTCAAGAGTGACGCGCGGGAGGCGCCGACGGGCAAGCTGCTTGTACGTCGCTGTCAATCAGCTTGTCCGTCGGCGCCGATTGGACGGCGCGGCCACGTGGGAGCGGAGAGAGGTGAGTTTTGGGGGCTTTCTGGGGGGTTTCACACAGCGGGGCACCCGGGACCAATACCCAGGATAGTCAAAATCCTGGGTGTTGGTCCACTTTAAGGGAACCACTATGAGTGTAGCCTCTGTTATTTTTTTATAAACCATCAAAACATTGGTGAAACCAGGTTGGGCTAGACCTTATTGCTTCATATGGCGAAACACTTCCTTTCTACTGTTCCCTGCTTGTGCGGGTGGGGACGGGGGGGGGGGGGGGGGGGTTACAACAAAAATTAGACTTCAGTTGTAAATTGATTCACTATCTGATAACAGGTCTATATTTGTAAATGCAATTGCTCTAAAAAATACTACTAAAAGGTTAGTGGAGCTTGAATTATTGTCCTCTTCTATTAACCTTAGTTACCTTCACGAAAACCCCTACAGTCATCATTGCTTCACAAAAGATGTTATAGACATTAATGCTTGTAAGTCTTCCAACAAATGAATAGGTCATCTTAAAGGAGAGGTTCAACTGCTGTGAAGAAGAATTTAGAGCACCAAGAATGTCCAGCAAATGCATGGACCATGCTGAGAAGGATTGAGCTAGGGGAAGGATTCAACACCAGTACAGAGTTTGCTCAGGAATGGCAGAATGGCAATGGTGTCAAGAAGGAAAGCAAAGAAGCTCCAGGACTGCTCCTAGGAAAGCAAATCAAGGACAGACTAACATTCTGCATTCAGATAGGCTGGAACGTGAGTGCGGCAGTGTGCGCTCCCGATTGAAGGCAACATGGCAAAGGGCTCTGATTCAATGAGACCCCACGCAAGTGCCTTTGGACTAAGAAGAGGCGAGTTTCACTGGACAAACTGGGGCTTACACACAGCGGGCATCCTAACCTACAAGAGACTGCAGGCATGGGTAGGGAACTGCCCCCTGCAAGATCTGACCATCCAAAAAACATAGCATATATACACCTCTAATGCATAGCTTTTATTTTATTTTTTTAAATGAGGCGCCACCTTCAGGCTATCATATTATATTCCAGGCATAGGAAACCTGGCACTAACCGTCTTTCTCGCAGCATCTCCTGGCCGGTACGCCAAGCAGAAACCTTCCGGTTTCTGAGAGCCTGTCCCCCCCCTTCACGTCACTTAACTGTGACTAGCGAGAAGTGGTGGGACCATGACTGACAACAAGCAATCGTGGGCTAAGGAATTCTGTGGCTCATGGTGCCGCTTATTCTTCTAAGAAACCAGGATTCAGAGGAGCGGGCCAGCCGGAATCTGCTGTCAGAGTGGAAAGTATGTCAGGGCAACAGTTGGCAGAGGAACGGTATCACAAGAAGGTGGCAACTAGGCTCAGCTAAACAGAAAAATACAATTCTGTGATTACTCACCTGTAGAATTGGTATTATACGTATAAAGTCTACAGGTGAGTAATCACAGAATTGTATCATTGTACAGCACGTCCTGTTCCAGAATATTCCTTACACATGGGACATCCAATAGCAGTGTCTGTGAGGTAGGGTGGGATCCCCAAAAGTAACAGCAGACAGTTTAAACCACTGCCGCCTGCAGAACTTTGCGGCCAAAAGCAGCATCAGCTGAGGCCCTAACATCAACCTTGTAAAACTTTGAAAAAGTATGAACAGAAGACCAAGTGGCGGCCTTGCAAACTTGTTTAACAGAAGCTTGGTGCTGAAAAGCCCAAGAGGCACCAATAGCAAGAGTAGAAAGAGCAGTAAGGTGGAAGGGAGGCTCCTTCCCCTTAGCAGAGTAGGCCTGTAATACAGCCTGACAGATCCACTTGCTGATAGTGGACTTAGCTGGAACCAGACCCTTCTTAGGTCCAGACGGGAGCACAAAAAAAGCATCAGTCTCCCTGAAGGATTCAGTAGCCACCAAATAGAACTTCAGAGTCCTGACCACATCCAGAGAATGTAAAACCAGCGCCTCAGGATTACTAGGATTAGGGCAAAGAGAAGGCAACACAATGTCCTGATTGAGATTAAAAGCAGACACAACCTTAGGCAGAAAATCTGGCTTAAAACGAAACACCACCTTGTCCTGGTGTCTCTCAAAGTAAGGAGGTTTGATGGAAAGCGCCGCCAACTCAGAAACACGCCTAACAGAAGTGATAGCCACCAAAGACTACCTTAAGAGTCAATATGGACAAAGAGGCCTCACGCAAAGGCTCAAAGGGAGACCCTTGTAAAGCAGATAAGACCAAGTTCAAATCCCAGACTGGTAACATAGGCTTACGTGGCGTACGCACGTGAGTAACCCCCTGGAAGAAGGTCTTTGACAAGATGGTGGTGAGCAAAGGATCTTTGGATGAATATGGCCAAAGCAGAAACATGACCTTTGAGGGTACTAAGCTGAAGACCCAAATCCAAACCATGTTGTAAAAATTCCAGAATCCTGGGGATACAAAAACACCCGACATGGAAGCGACTTAGACTCACACTAGTCAATGTAAGCATGCCATACCCTATAGTAGATGGAAGACGAGGACTGCTTCCTAGCCTGAATCATAGTATGAACTACAGAGGCAGGCAGCCCCTTCTCCATCAGGATGGAGGTTTCAGCAGCCAGGCCGTTAAAGTCAGCATTTGTAAATTGGGATGGCGTAGCTGCCCCTGAGTGAGCAGGTCTGGATCCTTGGGCAGAGCATACCGATCTACTGCCAACTGCACGACGTCTGCGAACCACACCCTTCTTGGCCAACGGGGGGCCACCAGAATGGCTGGTACCCCTTCCTGAGCAATCTTGCGCAACACCCTGCCCAGCAGAGGGAAAGGAGGAAACAAATAGAGAAGCTGAAAGCTCTCCATTGCTAGAGCATCCGTGGCCAAGGCCAGAGGTTCCTGTGACAGAGAGACAAAGACTGGAAGCTTGTGATTGTGACGGGACTGCTGCTGAGAGACCATTCTCACAGACGGGAAGTCCCCCTGCTGAGGGAGTCTGCCTCCAGATTCTCCACCCCCGGGATGTACACGGCTGAGATGCAGGGAACATTCTCCTCCGCCCAAGACAGTATCAGGGACAACTCCTTGAGAGCCCTCTTGCTCCGGGTCCCTTCCTGATTATTGATGTAGGCAATCGCCGTCTGGACCTGAACCGCCCGACCTCGAAGGTGTGGAGGCAATTGGGCGAGAACCAACCATATCGCCCTCAATTCCAGAATGTTGATAGGGGTGTAGGCCTCCTGAGAGCCCCACTGACCCTGGAATTTCAGGGATTTCCAGAAGCCCCCTCAACCTGTCAGGCTGGCATCTGTGGTGACTGTCTCCCAGCACGGGGCCAGAAAGGATCTGCCCGCCAACAGGTTTCTTGAGTCCAGCCACCACAAGAGAGACCGTCTGGCCAGGGGGGACAGAACCAGCACCTGATCCAGGGACCGAGGGTCCCGATCCCAAACTGACAAGAGGTGCAGTTGAAGAGGTCTCATGTGAAACTGAGCGTATGGAACTGCCTCGAAGCAGGACATCATCAGTCACACCAACTGCATCCCCTGCCGGATGGAGGGATGAGGGGAAGACAGAAGATGCCTGGCTAGGGCCTGAAGATTCTCCACCTTCTGCTGAGGGAGAAGGATCTTGACCTGATATGTATCCAGAGTCATGCCCAGAAAGGACCTCACCATTGACGGTGACAGGAAAGACTTGGGGTGGTTGATCACCCAGCCGAAGGACTCCAGTGTGGACACCACCAGCTGGATATCCAGCTTGACCTGCTGGAAGGACTGAGAAGTGATGAGAATGTCGTCTAAGTAAGGAAGGATGCGGATGCCCTGAGATCTCAGCAGAGCCAGTACGCCCGCCAGCACCTTGGTGCATACCCTGGGAGCCGAGGTGAGACCGAAAGGTAAGGCCACAAATTGATAATGCTGATCCTCCAGAGCGAACCTGAGGAATCTCTGATGACCTGGAAAGATTGGTACATGAAGGTAAGCGTCCTTGATGTCTACAGAGGTCATGAAGTCTCCAGGGTGTAGGTAATTGACAGCTGAGCGCAGAGTCTCCATGCGAAAGTGTCTGGATCTGACAAAGTTGTTGAGGCACTTTAAATCCAGGATAGGTCTGATGGACCCGTCTTTTTTGGGAACAATGAAAAGATTGGAATAGTATCCTCTGCCCCTTTCCCTCAAAGGCACCTGGCAGATGACCCCCAACTCCAGAAGGTTTTGGACAGCAAGGCACAGACCCTGAGCTGACAGGGGGTTTTGAGCCATCTGGGATTTTATGAATCTTGGGGGCAGCCAGGCTGCAAACTCCATCTTGTAACCGGAGGACACTACCTCCTGAATCCACCGGTCTGAGACGTTAAGCCTCCAGACGTGAGCAAAAAGCCAGAGCCGTTCCCCCACCCGGATGGGTGAGGGTGCCCCTTCATGCCTGAGGGGGCTTGGGTGAGGATTTTGGCTTGGGACCCCAGGAGAGGCCAGGATGGCCCCGTCCTCTGCCCCTTCCCCAGTGATCTCCTCGGACCCCAGTAAAGGAGTAATAGCAGAGCCGTCCCCACACAGGCAAAGGCGTGACAGGCCACTTGGTCCAATTGCCAGTCCTCACAATCCCGCAGGGTAGTAGTATCAGGAGAATGCATGACAGATGTATTGGACAACCCGAGAACGGGCACATCCACCTCGGGAGGACATGACCAACGCTTAACAACATCAGCAGGAAAGGGATACCTCTTGTCCCAACTCTTAGGCACTCCTGGCAGCTTGCTAGGCCGTTCCCATTCCTTGAGCACTAGATTATTAAAGTGAGACTGCTCAGGGAACTCCCAGTGTGGCTAAACCGTATGAAAAAGCTCGCCCTGCTGCTGCGGGGCCACTGCCGGGGGAGAAATACAAAGCACTTCAAAAATATGACTCAGCAGCCTGTCAGTGTCATCAGGGAACCATGGGTCTTCCCCAAAAGAAGTCCCAGTACTACTGTAAATCTTAGGTTGTTCCTCAGAGGATTCCGAATCAGAAAATAAATGTTTTTCAATCCTGGCCACCCGTGCAGCTAAATCAGGTTGAGACTCCCCGCTATTATGCTCCTCAGAGGGGGTCAGATGTAAGCGTGGGGGGTAGGCGAAGTCCGAGGGGGCGCCGCACCAGTAACAGGCAACCCAGGCTGCAGTGCAAGCACCTGCTGGGCGCAGGGTACACACACCCTGACATCATCACTTATAGGGAATACTTCACACACAACACATAGCCGGGCTTGTCCCGAAGGAACCCCAAGCACATTATCCCCAGAAGCCTCCATATGGTGATTATAGTGGCACAATAGGCCAATATAGGGTTAATGCTAATGATAGCAACCCGGGATGCCCCAATAGCCTGCTAGGGATGTGGGAGATATAATAGAATAGCCCAAAACTAAAAGGGGGAGGACCGGGAGAAACCACAATGAGCTGTACCCGACTGAAAGACATAAGAAGACATCCCCGTAAGAATAGAGCAAAAAAAAAAAAAAATAAAATATATATATATATATATATATATATATATATATATATATATATATCAGTCCACCCCGCAGGAGTACTCATGGACCACGGTAGGAAACAACAGACACGCAGCACGAAGGAGGCAAAAATGGCGTCCGCATATACCACGAGGGGCGGGCCACTAGAGAAGTGATGCGGAAAACATCATCCGCAGAGCCTGCCACCCCTTGAAGAGCGAGAATCGCGCCCACATGATACCGCCGTCTATTGACGGCGCGGCAGAGCCTGAGGTAATGTCGCCGCCGTCCGCGGAGCGATGTACAAACACGCGGCGGCTGCCAGTAACAAAAAACATTAACCAAGACATGCAGGATACAACAAATATCTATTCTGGCACAAGCAAGTGAACATTCAGGCTGCTTGACATACTGCACACATAGAGCGCCATATTCTATCTTCACAGTCCAGACTGCAGATTAAAACTGGGGATTTTGTGGGAGGTCCCTGACTTATATAGGGCCGGGAGGAGCCACAAGCTGTTTTCTACAGTCCAGCGCCATCTTGTGGATGTATTACCCATGTGAAAGGAATATTCTGGAACAGGACGTGCTGTATACTTAGAATAAAAGCTCAATGGGTGGAAAGAGAGAAAAGCCAAAGAGTAGAATCATGGTTGGGGCAAATACCAACCTGGTGTAGGCTAATGTCTTAAAAAGAAAAGTCTGTGTCAGCTGAATCAAACCAAAGAAAATTGGTTTGATTGTACGCCATCTCTAACTGCTGCCTGTAAAAGGAAAACCTTCTAAGATATAAAAAACTGCAGCAAAAGTTTGTGTTCAACCCTCTGTGCCATAAATGGCAACAACTTCCCTCTGATCCACATAGAGAGGATTATACTACCAGACCTTTATGCTATCTGAGGGCCCTCCAGGGGGACAAAAGAAAAAAAATAACCTCCTGAAAACATTAGTCATTGACCAGCACTACTTAAGATGTCTGTTGGGAGAGGGATGCTTGAAAATGTGGTCAATAGATGGATCATTTTACAGTAGGAGTGGTACACCAAACATGTTTCTTCTTCTGTTAATGATTTTTGATGACCATTCAATCACATTTAATGACATGTAGTAGATATAAAAAAGACAATGATAATGGTTTGTTCAATTAAAAGATGAAACAAAAATCTATGCGTGGCTAGCATTAGATAGAAAGGCATCTCCGTGAGCATGGAGTGGCATCTAACATGCGTTGCTATGGCTGCAGGATCAAGGTATGTTTGGGGGGTAAATGGCACTTCATCAAATGAAAGCAAAGACGTGATTGTGAAGCAAATAACATTTTTTTTCCTTTCTGTCCTGACGTGCTCAAGGGGAGAAAAGAGCAGACAAAAATTAACCCTTTCATCAGAGGGGTAGAGATGGTGAATGTTACCCATAAAACAGCACAAAGAGTATTTTGTCCAGCATGAGAAAGGCAGATCACCAGATCAGCCTAGAAAGCCAGCAGCCTTAACATCTGTATTGACGGATTTGCAACTGATAATCTCAGCTTCGAGTTTGCTAGACATCGGAGGGACGCAGAAACTAGGTTAGCAAAGGACAGAGCTATAGATAAATGTCATCACATTTCAAGTAAATTGCTTCTAAATAAGTCACAATCTAAAATAAACAAAAAGTGCTGTTTTAGAGTGGCATACTCCTTGAATCATATACAAAATTACAACATGAAATTTACGGTTGAGATCACATTGCAATAAACATTTACCAGATGCATTAGATGGGGTAAGTTAGGCTCAATAGAGCTGGATAAGGGACATAGGAAAGCAGTCACCCACTAACATTGTGTGTAATGGCGAACAGAATGAAAGATGTATACATCGAGTTGTGTACAAGCTGTATCCACTTCTCCAATCAAACAACCATAATAAACCAATGAAGATTTAATTACACTTTATATTCCACCCAAAAAACAACTGCACTCGAAATACAGTGTATCCATGACTATAAGAACAATAGCTATGGCAGCAAACAAAAAGACCTTGCCTGAAACCAGTTTTAACATTTTCACAAAAAGGGGAAAATTATTGTTTGTCTACCCTACTCCTTAGTAACAGTCCTTTAAGACCAGTAGCATGTTAAATGGTTCTAGGATGTACCAAACAAATCCATAAAAAATTATAACCTTTCGTATTAACCCAAAACTAGGACTAGAAAAGTGTAAAAGAGAACCTATCTGAATGGCGGCACATGCACAGAGGAAGGAAAGCTGGTGATACGGTCAGAGGAGAACACAGCATAGTGGGTGCCCCCGGTAAAGGCGAGTTTACGGGCAACACTGGGTATCCCCAGGGGGACCCCACACCATTTTAATAAAAAATGTAACCCTCGATAATTGTAGTTTCTTTGAAGAGTTTGGGGTGTCTCTTGGGAGGGAACGGCTTGGGGCTTTCACATGCAATATGATTTTCTTGAAAAGCTTATTTTAAAAAATGCTACAAATTTTTTTTTTTTTTGTAACTTTTTTTCAAAAACCTTTGTTTCACATATTCAGAAAGGATTACAAAAAACAAACACACAAGACATTTCATTTTAAAGTGGACCAACACCCAGGATTTTCACTATGGGTGTTGGTCCACTTCCGCGGGGCACCCCGATCGGGGGTGCCCCGCTGTGTGAAACCCCCAAAAACTCATCTGACCCCGCTCCCACGTGATTCGCTCCACCAATCACCGCCGACGGACAAGGTGAGAGCGCCCACCGCCGCCTCTCGCGCATCCCTCTTACAGGGAGCGCGCCCGCCATTCACAAGCGGCCGGTGCGGGCCCTGCTAGAGGGATGTGCGAAAGGCGGCGGCCCGCGCATGCGCATTGGAACGAGTAACATGTAGGATTTGCGGGCGTCCTGGGGGGTTTCACACAGCGGGGCACCCCCGATCGCGGTGCCCCGCAGGCAGGGAGCTGATTGGCCCGAGAATCTTATAGATTCTCGGGCCGATCAGCGGTGGGTGTTGGTCCACTTTAAAGCCCAAACTCTGAAGACCAAGATGTATATATAATTTTCCTGGAAATCCCCAGACATTTCCTTAAAAATGTATAGCCCAACATGGTGACAAATTATCTGGCAGCCAAGAGAGACAAAAACCCTAGGTAGGCTGGCAGTGAAAGGGTTACATACAGCTTGGAGCTGAAAGACCCTAAACAGAAGATATGCTTGTAGACTATAAAGAGAGCCTGAACCTATCTCCCCCTTATCACTCTGTCAGCACTGCGGATGGGTAACATTTCACAACCCCCACCTCAGCAGAGCAAATGATGGGCTGCAAGCTACTTGTGTCTATAGTGGTAGAATCAACACAACAGAAATTAATGGAACCACTCAGGATAGACATAACTGCAAAGTGCATGATCCTTGACCATCACAGAAAGCAGAGTGCAAAAATACCATTTTGTGATTACTCACCTGTAAAATGGTTATTACAAGTATGTCACACACCCCGCTTCCGAATATTCATGACACTTGGGTAACTGTCCTGTAGAGGGCGATCTTGCAGAGATGACATGAAAAAAAGGAGCCCCTCCTGGCCCATAAATACCTGGGACCTCCCACCATTCCCCAGTATAAGACAGCAGTAAAGGGACCAGGAAGAGCCAAATGTAAACAGTAATGAAAAAGGTTCACCATATAAAGGATCCCAGAAAACCAAAAAAGGGCGGGATGAAGCGGGGTGTGTGACATACTTGTAATAACCATTTTACAGGTGAGTAGTCACAAAATGGTATTATTCCCAGTATGTCACACACCCTGCTTCCGAATATTCATGTCACTTGGGACATCCAATAGCAGTGCCCATAATGGGTGGGGATCCCAAAAAGGCAATAATGCAAACTTAAACCACTGCAGCTTGCAGAACTTTGCGGCCAAAAACAGCATCCGCTGAGGCCCGCACATCAACCTTATAAAAAGTGTGAACAGAAGACCAAGTAGCAGCCTTGCAAACTTTTTCAACAGAAGCCTGATGCTGAAAAGCCCAAGATGCTCCAACAGAGTAGAATGAGCATTAACACGAAAAGGGGGAAACTTCCCCTTGGCAGAATAGGCCCCAACAATGGCCTGTCGAATCCATTTACTAATGGAAGACTTAGCGGCGCCAGACCTTTCCTGGGCCCGGAGGGCACCACGAAAAAGACGTCCGTCTTACGAAAAGGAGAAGTAGCCACCAAATAATATTTCACACATCGAACCACATCCAAAGAATTTAAGGTCCTCTCCTTGTCATTACTAGGCTTAGGACACAAGGAAGGGAGAACTACATTCTGATTGAGGTGGAAGGCCGAAACCACCTTAGGAAGGAAATCCGGCTTAAAGCGGAAAACTACCTTGTCCAGGTGCCTCTCAAAGAGCCTGAATAGACAAGGCCGCCAACTCACACGACGAACAGAGGAAATAGCCACCAAAAAGGCAACTTTCTGAGTGAGCAGAGAAAGAGCAATATCATGCACCGGCTCAAAAGGAGGCCCCTGGAGAGCCGACAGAACCAAGTTTAAATCCCAAACCGGCAGCAAGGGCTTTCTAGGAGGCCGCACATGAGTAACCCCCTGGAAAAATGTCTTAACCAGGGGATGAAGAGCAAAAGACCTTTGAAAGAAAACCGCCAGGGCAGAAACCTGCCCTTTCAAAGTACTAAGCTGGAACCCAGAGTCCAGACCATGTTGAAGAAACTCCAGAATTCTGGGAATAGAAAACACCCTACAAGGCAATGCCCTAGCCTCACACCAGTTAATATAAGACCTCCAAGTCCTATAGTAGACGTTAGAGGAAGATCTCTTCCTAGCTCTAACAAGAGTCTGAACCACCGCATCAGAAAGACCTTCCTCCTTTAAGATGGAGGTTTCAGCAGCCACGCCGTCAAAGCCAGCGTTGGTAAATTGGGGTAGCGTAGCTGACCCTGGGTGATAAGATCCGGAAGAAGAGGCAGATAAAACTGATCTACTGCCAACCGCACGACGTCTGCGAACCACACTCGTCTTGGCCACCTTGGAGCCACCAGAATTGCTGGTGCCCCTTCTAGAGTTAGCTTGCGCACCACCTTGCCCACCATGGAGAAGGGGGGGGGAACAGGTACAGAAACCCCAGTTCCCTCCAAGCCAGGGACATGGCATCCACTGCCAGGGCCAGAGGATCTTGAGACAGAGACACAAAGGCAGGAAGCTTGCGATTGTGACGAGAGGCAAAAAGATCCACCTCCGGAGTCCCCCACTTGTGACAAAGGGACTGGAATACCTTGGAACTGAGAGACCATTCTCCTCGGCGAGAGGATCTCCTGCTCAGGGAATCTGCCTTCGTGTTCTCCACTCCTGGGATGTAAATGGCTGAGATGCATGGGACATTGCTCTCTGCCCAAACAAGGATCAGAGATACCTCCCTGAGGGCACCCTCCTTGGTGATTGATGTAAGCGACCGCGGTCCGATTGTCCGATCGGACTTGAACTGGCAATCCCTGCAATAGAAGAGTCAAGCGAGACAGAACCAACCAAATGGTCCGTAGCTCCAAAACGTTGATAGGGGTATGAGCCTACCGAGGCCCCCATAACCCCTGGAACTGATGTTCCCTCCAGAAGCCCCCCCAGCCCGACATGCTGGCGTCCGTGGTGACCGTTTCCCAACAAGGGGTCAGAAAGGATCTGCCGTTCAACAGATTGCTTGACACTAGCCACCACTGAAGGGACTGCTGAGCCCAGGGAGACAGCAGACAAGACTGATCCAATGACAGCGGACACTTGCCCCAAGTCGCTAGAAGATGGAGCTGAAGCGTCCTCATGTGAAACTGGGCAAAAGGGACTGCCTCGAAGCAAGCCACCATCCGGATAGACGGGCGAGGATTGGAAAGCAGAAGCCGAACCAAATCTTGGATCAGAAGAATCTTGAGCTGAGGAAGGAACACCCTGGCCTGAAAGGCATCCACAGTCATGCCCAGAAACGAAACCTCCCTGGACGGGGAGAGGGAGGACTTGGAATAGTTGATCACCCAACCGAACCTCTCCAGCGTGGATACCACCACTCTGGTGTCTAGCTCCGCTTGGCTGAGAGAGGAAGCCAAAATGAGAAGGTCGTCCAGGTATGGAACAATGCGAATGCCCTGGACTCTGAGGAGGGCCATCACCCCCGCCAATACCTTGGTGAACACCCTCGGAGCCGAGGTAAGCCCGAAACTGCTGATCTTCCACCACGAACCTGAGGAATTTCTGGTGTGCCAGGAAGATAGGTACATGCAGATAAGCATCCCTCATGTCTATGGACATCATGAAGTCCCCCTGACGAAGAGAATCGACGGCTGACCGCAAGGATTCCATGCGAAACTTCCTGAAGCGGATAAACCGATTGAGGAGCTTCAGATCCAAAATGGGTCGAACGGAGCCCATCCTTCTTGGGCACCGTGAATAGATTGGAATAGAATCCCAAGCCCCTTTCCGCACTGGGCAAATGACAGCCATGTCCAGCAGATAACTTACTGCAGCCCGGAGCCCCTGTGCGGCCAGTGGATCCGAAGGCACTCGAGACCTGAAGAATCTGGGAGGAGGCCCCAGCTTGTTCCAGCTTGTAACCAGAAGACACCACTTCCAGAATCCATTTGTCTGAGACCACCTGGTCCCAGACCTGGAAGAAGTGCCGCAGCCATCCCCCCACCCGCAAGGGTGAGGGCGCCCCCTCATTGCTGAGCTGGCTTAGCAACGGGCTTGGGACTCCAATTGTGACCTGGACGGGCACGACCTCTGCCTCTACTCCAGGAATCACCTCTGAGGGTAGAGAAGGCCAAAACTATGCCAGTTCTGGCACCACGAAAGGGTTAAAGGAGGCCGCCCCCCGAAAGGGACGACGTTGCCTCTTACGCTGAGGTAACTTCCCTCCTTTCGTGACAGAATCTAATCTTTCTCCGAAGTGCCGCAATCCCACAAAGGGAAGTGCTGTAAGCGACTTTTTGGCCACAAAATCAGCCGCCCACTGGCGCAACCATACCGACCGCCGAATAGCTACAAGCAAGGCAGAGGTTCTACCACGCATGACCATGGTGTCATCCAAGGCGGCAAGCACAAAGGACATGAACAATTCACACCGCTTAAGGGAGACAAACTCATCACTAGCCGGGTCAAGCCTGGAGGTACTCAACAGGTCTCTAACCACAAAAGTGCCGAAGCACAAACAGGCCGCAAGGCTGAACCGACACTAGCAAACGCGTGGCAAGCCATCTGATCAATGCGTTTATCCTCACCATCATCAGGAGAATGCCAAATAGAAGTATTGGATAACCCAAGCACCAGGGCATCCACCTCGGGAGGGGACGACCATCGTTTTACCACGTCCACAGGAAAGGGATACTTTTTATCCCAACCTTGAGGCATACCTGGAAGCCGAGTAGGCTTCTCCCATTCCTTAAGAATAATGCCATCAAAATGCTTTTGATTTGGGAACTCCAGGCGCGGCTTGGAAGTCCCAAAGAATTCCCCTTTTTCAGGAGCGGCCTCCTCAGGAGGAGAAATTGCCAGAACCTCAAAAAGGTGAGCCAAGACCTTCGGGGTATCCACAGCACCCCCCTGCCCTTGCTCAGTATCAGCACCAACAAACTGCTGATTGTCAGAACCCTCAGAATCCTCAAATAATTCCCCCTCTTCTAGTGAGGAATAATCGGACCAGTCAAGAAAATCATAATCATCAAACTCAAAGGCCGGCGCGGCTGGAGACAAATGCTTTCGCTTAGACAAGGCCTTTCTGGCAACAGAGCCAGAAATACATTTCTCAATATTAGCCAGTCTGGCACATACATCAGATTGCGACTCCCCACCTGTGACATCACTAGGGGTACGGATAAGGCAGGGTGGGGAAGGAGATTAGGCCGGGACCCCGGACCCAGACGCCTGGGCCCTCGACTGCTGCGTTATGGCCCGCTGAGCACAAGGTATGCAAACAAGTACATTATCCCCCGTAAGGGATGCCCCACAACTCACACATTGCCGGGGTTGCCCCGAGGGGAGCCCAAGCCCGGTATCCTGAGAAGCCTCCATATGGTGATTTTAATGTAGTCGCAATGACCAGAGGGATTTACGCTATAAAGCTACCCGGGATGCCCCTTCAGGTCCCAAGTAGGAAGATTTTTTTTTTTTTTTAACATTTTTTTTTTTTGGAAACCCTAAATTAAACTCTAAGGGACCCTAGGACCATGAGAACTCCCCCTTTAAACTTCAAAAGAAGGGCTCCCACCTAGAAGACATGAGAACAGACATAAGTGTCAACATGCACATCACCCACTATATAAGACAGTTAAAAATGGTGAAATAAATAAAATCCACTCACCGCAGCAAAGCAGCAACCGTCAACCCTCACAGCAGCAAGGGAATGAGAGGGAGAGCAGCAAAGCAAGCAGCGAGGCCGGAAAGAGTGCTTGAGAAAAGCCAGCCTCGAGGGGGGGATGGGGTGGGGTGGACAGGCCACAACGAGCACGCCGAGTGCCCGGCCCCGCCCCCTCCCTAACTGTACCTGTTGAAAGTGAAACCGGCCCAGCAACAACAGCCGCAAAAACACATACAAACACACACACACAATCCACACCACCTTTTCCCCCAAATAAAGTAAAACGACCCACAGGAGAAAAGGCCTCCCCCCCCTCCCCCAAGGGGCACAGAGGGACTCGGTAGGGGGGAGAACCCACACCAATAGGTGAAAGGGTAAGAGGGACGGGGCATCCCAAGCCGGGATCACTAACCCGGACACCGCCTACCCCTTTGTATGGGGTCTCACAGGAGAGCAAGCTCCCATATACACCACAAGGTGCAGCCTACCATTGCCTGGACCTTCAGCCTAGGCTGGGAGGCATACTGCTATGGTTTAAATTAAAAAAATGTTCAGGCAGCAATAGAAACAAAAGGCCGGGGGGTTACCCCGGCTACCTGCAAGGAGGAGACAACCATCTTCTGACTTGCTCACCGACTGCAGAGACGAAAGACTGGGGAATGGTGGGAGGTCCCAAGTATTTATGGGCCAGGAGGGGCTCCTTTTTTTCATGTCATCTCTGCAAGATCGCCCTCTACAGGACAGTTACCCAAGTGTCATGAATATTCGGAAGCGGGGTGTGTGACATACTGGGAATAGGGTTAAACTGCACAGGATAAACCTGGCAAAAACCATGAGGCAGTGGGGCCATCCCAAAAGGCTCACTATTAGCCTAAACCGCCTACCCTGTTAGAGCAGGGACTGCGGTAGGAGCCTAGCTCCTCAGCACCATAGTGCTTCAATAGCCTACCTTCACCTAAACCTTATCAGCCGAGGCATGTAAATGGGACGGAACAGCCGGGAATAGTCCTGCAGGGCCACAGGCAATAAGCCCCGCTCATCTGCGCCACAAGAGAGCTATCTTCTCAGCGCAGACTGCAGAAAAGAACTGGGGAATTTGTGGGAGGTTCCCGACTTATATAGGGCCAGGAGGAGCCACAAGCTGTTTTCTGCAGTCCAGCGCCATCTTGTGGATGTATTACCCAGGAGTAAGGAATATTCTGGAACAGGACGTGCTGTGTACTTAGAATAAAGGTGCTGAAAAAGACAATCTGTGCACCAAACCCCAACAGGGAGACGTCTATAATTATTTCTATTGTATATTTTTATATGCACTGTAGTTTATGTGTATTAAACAGATTAATAAGAGAGACCTGTGTGACCTAAGGCAGGAATACACATCTCAGAGAGACTAGCATGATTTTACCAGTGCCTGTAGGCTTTAGCATAAGATTGATTCTCAAACTACGACACACTGCATTTTGTGTGGTTGGCAATGCAATCATGTGCAGGTCAGCATCTTTACTATATTGGCCATAGGCAAGGACAAATCCCATAGCAACACAGATCTGAGTGTATGCTGGTTTAGCAAACCAAACAACTGCAAGGTAGTGGCAGCATGATCAAGTGTGTGCTTACTTGTTATGATTGCTCTATGTCTGAAATTAAGATTATAAATCTTTGGGTTCACAAGCTAGCTTACTAGCAGATACATACAGTGATGATCAGTAGTCTGCGATACCGTGGCATCATCTCACTCCCACTCGACCTTGTACCCTTAGACTCATGTTCATGACAGGATGTGCAGTATATACCTGAAAGCCCAGTTCAACAGGAGTCAAACACAGAATGTGGCCTTTACTTCTCAGCCCCTACTGCCTCCAGATTAATTAGGGGGGTTCTATATACATGATGGTCCACCTTGGCCTTGCTGGTTTGAGGACCTTGTTGCAGACAACTTAGTGACCATGTGCCAACAGCACCCCCCCCCCCCACCACCACCCGCAATACTTCCTTTGATCTCCGGCTTGCATCCTTGGCAGTCAAACCCTGAGACTGAACAGACAACACTCACCATGCCCACACTCCCTCTCCAGCTGCCGTTCACCTGACCCCTGACAACCAACCGGGTTGGTCAGGGATGGGATGTGCAAGCCTGACTGGCAACCTGAATGGTCGCGGTGGACCTCTATCAGCTGCCCGGACTTACCAAGCACGGATGTGCCCATGTTACAGGGATCACCTTTTTTCTTCTATACTTCCTTTGTAAGCTTTTGCCAACCTAAAAGATATCAATACTCACTTTGGAATACTGATTAAGTATTCCTCAACTCCTCTCTAAGCTTCATGCTCAAGTGGGAATCAGATATAAGACAAATCCTTCCATGTAAGTATCAGGAAAAAAATATATAAAAACCTGGATAGATGGTAAAGATGCCCTGTAGATATATCCAAATTTAACACCACCATTTTTGACAAATGTTAGAGATGCAACAAAGAACTGGGGACTATGGTACACATTTGGTGGGGGCGTCTGGTGGTTAAGCTATACGGAGATAAGGTTCACACTATACACAAGCAAATTAACCCAAAAAAGCACCCCCTAGTGCTTCCATCAAAAAAGGGATTTTGAGGGCATTTGTTGACTCCACGGCGACCCCCCCACACACACACACACACACACACACACACACACACACTACACACTTACTTATCGACTGGGTTCATGAACTAGAAACTATTACAAATATGGAAGAGTTACCAACAGACTCTGGCAGGCACCCCCCTCTTTCCTCCCTCATTGGCCCTCATCTTTTTGCACAGAATTTCCTTGTCCTTAGCTATATTTTAACTTTTCTATACTACATTCACATAGAAATAATACAATTCTGTGATTACTCACCTATAGAATTGGTATTACGAGTATACAGTACATCCTGCTCCAGATAGAATACTTACATTCGGTACTACTGGCGCTGGACTGCAGAGACATCGAAAATAGGCTCCTCCCGGCCCCTCAAATACCCAGGGACCTCCCACAATCCCCAGCATTGAAAAGCAGTTAATGAGAAGCCGGGAGAATTAAAACAACCCAAACTGGTAACTATAACAATGATAACAATCACCATACAGGGGATCCAAGACAATGCAAAAACCAAGGGTGGGGTGGAGCAGGACGTACTGTATACTCATAATACCAATTCTACAGGTGAGTAATCACAGAATTGTATTATTCTTAGTATACAGTACGTCCTGCTCCAGATAGAATACTTACATTCGGGACATCCAATAGCAGTGTCCATAAAGTAGGGTGGGATCCCCAAAGGTAACAGCAGACAGTTTAAACCACTGACGCCTGCAGAGCCTTGCGGCCAGAAGCAGCATCAGCTGAGACCCTAACATCAACCTTGTAAAACTTTGAAAAGGTATGAACAGAAGACCAAGTAGCGGCCTTGAAAACTTGTTCAACAGAAGCCTGGTGCTGAAAAGCCCAAATGATTTGACCTCACTCCTGGAAGAACAAGAGATGGAGGTATCCACTAAGCAGGTGTCTTTTCTTGACCTTCTTATCACGGTACAAGAGGATGGGTCCCTAAAGACCGGGTTATATCGTAAGGAGACAGCTGTTAACTCCCTGCTGAGGTTCGAGAGTTTCCATCAGACTAATTTGAAACGTGGGATTCCAACTGGGCAGTTCCTCAGATTACGGAGGAACTGTTCCAGTGAGGAAGAATTTGTACATGAAGCTGACGACCTCGCTGAGCGCTTCTCGCGGAGGGGTTACCCGAGAGGGGTGATAAGGAAAGCATATGCACGTGCGAAGCGCACCATCAGAGGGAGTCTCCTGAACCCTAGGCTTAAGAGACGCCAGGACCCAGAGGTGAGGTTTGCTTTTTGCACTGTGTCCATTATGATCACAACAGTGTTGACTGGCAGCCGGAAATGTGATGCGACCTCCATGAGAAGAGAAGCAGTGACCGTTTTAATCCGAAAGCCTGTGAAGAATACAGCTGAAGCCACGTGAATTCAAACAGGGATGACTCTTTGAAGTCCATCGGCAATTCGACGACTACTCTAGTTTGTGGCCGAGTTGACAGTGCAGTAGCCCCATGTATGGCCCAGTGGGACATTAAAATGTGCATGACACTATGAGAGGGTTATCCTTGCCCCATGGAATTTTCCCCCTTTAAATGGTGTTGGTGGGTAACATTTAGGATATGTGCGAGACATTGGGTGGGTATCCCCTCTGGAGGCTCATGTTACCATAGCAGTATATGTGGGTGCCATGCTGTATATAGCATATTCACTTCTTCCCTGTAGATTATTTGCTTTTGGACCTTTGGGCCCACGTCCCGGTTTGGGGGTGTGTGCAACTGCTGCTCGCAGTTTGGGCCTATCTTGTTTCCCCTGCGCGCAGCGTTGGCGCCGCCCCCCCCCCCCCCTCCCCTTTTCATATCATTAGTAGGAGCAGCATTTTTAAATAATTCTTCTGTCCTATTGGGCTGTTTACTCTCAGCCTTGGCATAGTTAATCATTATTAGTTAATTATTTACTGTATATAATTTTTCACGTATAGATTTAAGAGCTTAGATTTATTAAGAATAGAGATGTTGATACATTATTAGTGTTGTGTAGTTGTCTAGATTTGAGCAAATACTTACCTGTGTTGGCTCCCCTACACCTTTTTTCATTTTCCCTCACCCTTCCTGTACTCAGTGAGCAGCGCATCATTACCTTTAAGTGGCGCAGTGGGTCCGGTCCCCTAGTGGATACCGGGCTACCTGCGTCTTGTACACCTTATTGGGTGCGCGCGCGTCCCTGCTCTAAGCTGGCGAGTCCCGTCAGTATTGAGGGAAGTGCGCGCGCAACAGCTCATGCTGCTGTTCCCGTGCATGTCACTACATTGTGCTCCCTGCTCATTGGTTCAGGCAAGCGTTCATTGTTGCTGGGTGACGGCCTCCTGACGTATGTGGCACGTACGATCGCCGCCCCTTGCTCTGACGCGCCTCCGGCCGGGACGCGTCGGAGTATTCACTGTGGGCGCGCCGCCGGCCGGGACGCGCCCGCACATGCCGGCGACGGCGGTTTCGTGCTCATTATCTTCAGGTGTGCGGTACCCGCCATATCATCTGGGTGTGGAGTCAATACAGGTCAGTCTGCTTAAATAGAGGGTTTGTTTAGACTTCTGTTGTCCTGAGGAAGTGACGCGTCTTGACGTCACGCAACGCGTAGACGGGCGGGGCGGTGGGCAGGTGGTCGTCTGTATGTAAGTCTATTGTTATTTTGGGGATTGATTCTTTTGTCTGCCCTGGCTGTGTCTGTCTTATTGAGTCTTGGAGGTAGCGTTATTAGGGATGTTTCACAGTATCACATGTTGGTATCATGAATTGTAGATAATTGTGTATAATATGTTTCATGTATTTTTCATAATAGTTTATTGTGTGTAATTTAGTGATTTTTATATAATTAGGTGATTTAGATTAGTTGGCACTCATGCACTTTATATATACAGCCAGGTTTCATTTATTTAGATAGGTTATGATCAATTATGACTAGTACCACTCCCCACTGCCCCCATCAGATGTCTCCCTTCCTTTGTATTTATTGTCTTTAGTGTTTTTTAACCTTGTCCATTGTATGTTATATTTTTCTACTTAATAAAATAGTTATTATTTTTTAATTAATTTCAGCGGTTGTGCCACTGTTTAATGGGTGTTTGGGCAGGTTGTGGGACTTGCCCCAATTAATTCCTGAAAAGCCCAATAGCACAAGTAGAATGAGCAGTAAGGCGGAAGGGAGGATTCTTCCCCTTAGCAGAGTAGGCCTGAATCACAGCCTGACGGATCCATTTGCTGATAGTAGATTTGGCAGGTGCCAAACCCTTCCTAGGACCAGAAGGGACCACAAAAAGAGCATCAGTTTTTCTGAAGCCACCAGATAGTACTTCAGACACCTAACCACATCCAGAGAATGCAAAACCCTCTCTTTAGAATTACTAGGATTAGGGCACAAGGAAGGAAGAACAATGTCCTGATTCAAATGAAAGGCAGAAAATCTGGCTTGAAGCGAAACACCACCTGGTGTCTCTCAAAGTAGGGGGGCTGAATGGAGAGCGCCACCAACTCAGACACACGCCTAACAGAGGTGATAGCCACCAAAAAGACAACTGAGAGTAAGAACGGCCAGGGCAGCATCCTGCACAGGTTCAAAGGGAGCACCCTGCAAGGCTGACAAAACCAAGTTCAAATCCCAAACAGGCACCATAGACTTACGTGGAGGACACACATGAGTAACCCCCTGGAAAAAATTCCTGATCAGAGAATGCTGAGCAAAGGACTTCTGGAAGAAAACAGCCAGGGCAGAAACCTGACCCTTCAGAGCACTAAGTTAGAGCCCCATCTCCAACCCATGCTGCAGGAACTCCAGAATCCTGGGAATAGAGAAGACACGACAGGGAAGAGACCTAGACTCACACCAGTCAATGTAAGCACACCAAACCCTGTAATAAATGGAAGAAGAAGACTTCTTTCTAGCCCTTATCATGGTATCAACAACCGAGGTAGACAGCCCCTTCTCCATCAAGATGGAGGTTTCAGCAACCAGGCTGTCAAAGCCAGAGTTTGTAAATTGGGATGGCGTAAGGGATTGGGGTTGGTTCTCCCCCTGTGAGGGGAAAATGCAGGGTGCGCCTGTTTGTTTCCCCCTTTTTTTTGGGAATAGTTTTTTGTTGTTATACGGTAGTTACCATACAATGTGTGGTTCACACTTATTTATTCATGCAAGTATGCGAGTATATGTTTCATCACATATATATCATACATACAAGTTTTTTTCACATTTTTACAAAACACTCTGGTCATAAATGCAAGTTTCTTTTCACATTTTTTACAGAACAATCTCTTCAGCCTATGTTCAGTATAGTGACATATAGTCCATTGGTGTGGCTTAGAGATTGTATATTAGGGAAGGGGGGCTAAAAAATGCCTCACCCCTCTTTTTAAGTCCTTTCTTAAATGATGTTGGGGAGACCCCGTTTGTAGCAAGAAATCCAGTGTTGGGTTTAGTACCCCTTGTTCTGTAGCAAGTGCATACGCGTTTCGCTTGGCTTAGATTCTTCAGTGCATTGCTGTAGGAGGGGGTCAGGTAAGAGAAGAGGTGGTTGAGTAATGGCTTCCCCTTGGATTTGGGGAGAAAACATAATACATGTTCCACTTACTTTTCGTTTATAGAAATGGCTTTTGCCCGCTATTCCTTGCTGGGGTAGTGTCAGGGGTTGTTTTGCCTCCTAAAAGGAAGGAAGGAAATATCCTTATAGTCTCTAATGTGTGGGGGGTAGGGGGTATAGGGGTTAGAGGACGCGCAGGTATGGAATTACCTTCAATAATCCAGGTCCCGGTGTGCCGTCCGTACCGCCTGGTGTCCTATACTGACTCCGGGGTATCAGCTGGCCAGTGTTTCTGCGGAGCCCTGGCGTGGTCTGTATCCTTTAGCAGGCCTCTCTGTTTGCAGGCCTTGTGGCTCAGGGCTCCTTCCGCGCCCTTTAAAATCAAAAAGTGCGGGCGCTTGGTGGGGGCTGCGTGCTGGGTGGGCGGAGCGATGACGTCGCTCGTTTTCCCCTGGGGCTCGTTCGCTTGGAGCCCGAAGTGCTTCTGTAAGCACTTCCCCTTTGGTGCAGCCCCTGTCAGGACCGTGGTTGCGAACCGCCATTTTGGCGTAGCCCGTAGTGGCGGTCGCCATTTTGGCAGTGTCGGTATTGTGCTGCGCTCCTTTATGTCTGTCCTGGTGGGGGACGCCATTTTGGGTATGCCCCTGTATTGCTATGGAATAGCGGGCTTCAGCCTGTTTTGATCTTCAGAGACATGTGCAGATATACAAATAGTGTCTTTTGTTCAGCGTTAATGTTACACATTTATACTTGCATGCATCTCTGTTAGTATATTGACTCGATATCATACAGATATATGAAGGTGTTCAAAAGTAAATTTCTGTTTTGCTGAATATTTATTATTACTGAAACAATTAACCACTAGTTGACTATCTTACAGAGGGGGGATTAGTTAGTCCTCCCCTTGGGCTAATGGGACCTTATAAATGGGTAATTGCTATAGGCGACTGTGTGGATGTACCACATTGCAATTCAGGCACATATGTATGTCCTTAAAGCTATAGAGTTTGGATGGTGTCTTGTGTGCACTTTTGTTCATTTATTAGTGCTGTCTGTGCTGAGGAGGTAGGAGTGCCCTGTTGGAGTGGGGGGTAATGGGGATACAGTGTCATAGAAAAGGTGAAAAACTGTTATATTCATTTAAGCCTGGTAGTCTTGTGGCTGTCAGATTTTCTATCCATCTCGTCTCCTTCTGTAGTGTTTTCTTTTCTATGTCTCCTCCTCTTGGATTGTCATGTATCCTGTCTAGTGCTTGAAAATTGACCTTTTTGGGGTCGGATTGGTGGTATCTGAGGAAATGTCTACCGATTGGGGTCGTGATTGTGCCGTTTTTGATGTCTCTTACATGTTCGTATATTCTAGTCCTAAATTTCCTATTGGTTTTGCCTACGTAAAAGCATGGGCATGTACATGTTAGTATGTAGATTACGTGGGCCGTGTTACAATTCACAAAATGTTTGAGTGTGTGTGTCTGGCCATTTGGTAACTGTACTTGTTTGCCCTGTGTTATGTACCTACATGTGCTGCAGCCGCCACACTTGTATAGTCCCTGGGTTTTGCAGCAGGTTGCTTCTGAAGGTTGGTTGTAATGGCTGTGCACTAGGGTGTCCCTGATGGATCTGGATCTTCTGAAAGTTAGGGTAGGTGTCTGGGGGATCAGTGGTGATAGATCGGGATCGTGAGTAAGTATGGACCAATGTTTTTGTATGATTTTTCTGATCTCTTGGTGTTGTTGTGTGTATGTAAGTATGAAAGGTAATGTTGGGTGTTTATCCTTGTTACTGGTGCGACCTCGGCCAAATAGTAAAGTTTGCCTGTCCTTTTCTTTTGCTTTGTGGTAGGCTGATTTGAGGATTCTTTTTGAGTACCCCCTGTCTCGTAGTCTGTCCCTTATCCCATCTGCTGCTTTTTGAAAGGCGGATAGGGTAGTGCTATTCCGCCTGGCTCGTATGTATTCTCCGTATGGGATGCTCTTTTTCAGGGCGGTGGGGTGTGCACTGCTGGCTCTCAATATGTTATTGGCTGCCGTGGGTTTACGGTAGAAGTAGGTATGTATACTGCCGTCTACATTTCGATGTATGACTATGTCTAGGAAGGGCACTTCTTCGTGATGGTAGTCCAATGTAAACTTAAGGTTAAGGTTGTTTCTATTGAATAAGTTGGCGAAGGTCTTAAGTTGTGCTTCTGTTCCCTCCCAGACTATCAGGATATCATCTATGTATCTTAACCATACTAAGATGTTATCCTGATAGTCTGAGAGGTCTTGTTGTTGCCAAAGGTTGTGTTCCCACCATCCTAAGTATAGGTTAGCATATGTGGGCGCACATGTCGTGCCCATCGCCGTTCCTTGGGTTTGGTGATATAGATGTTGATCAAATAGAAAGGTATTGTGGGTTAGAATGAAGTGTAATAGTGTAATGATGAAACTGCTGTGTTCATATTTGTTGATGGGTAACTGATCCAGAAAAGATTTGACTGCTATGAGTCCTTGTGCGTGGGGGATACTGGAATACAGTGCTTCGACGTCTAATGTGACCAGTAGGGAGTTATCAGGGATGGTGAGGTCGTGTAGGATTTGTAGTAGGTGGGGGGTATCCTTTACATATGAAGGTAGGGCTTGGACGAAGGGTTGTAGGTGGGCATCTACATAGATACTGGCTCTGCTGGTGAGGGAGTCTATACCCGAGACTATTGGGCGTCCCGGGGGGTCTATTAATGATTTGTGGACCTTTGGCAGTGTGTAAAATGTCTGTATGGTTGGTTTGGGAATGATCAGAAAATCGGCTGTCTGTTTGTCAATGATTTTGTGATGGAGTGCCTCGTTGATAATTCGTTCAAATGTCTCCTTGTCTTTTGATAAGGTTGTCATAGAGGTTTTTCTATACCAATCTTTGTTGCTTAGTATCTTGTTGCACATGTTCATATATTGTGTACGGTGTAGTATCACTGTGTTACCCCCCTTGTCGGCAGGTTTTATAATAATTTCCTGGTTCTGTTGTAGTTCCCGTAGGGCCCTGGATTGTTGTGGGGTGAAGTTTGTTCGTTTTCTGTCCGCCGTATTGAGTTGTTGTATGTCATATGTGACCATGTTAACAAAGGTTTTGACACTGTGGTTTAAGTGTAGTGGGGGGAAGTAAGTAGAAGGTTTTTTAAAAGTGTTTCGTGCTGTGTGTGGGTCTCTCTGTTGTTCTAATGTTAACTGGTCCTTCTGTGATTCCCCACTCAGTTCCATAAGGATCCCTAGGGAGGTCATGTCGCTTTGTGTAAGTGTTACGGTTGTGTCCGGGGTTTCCCTTTATATGTCCACTTCTTTCCCACTGTATTGATATTTTAGGAGTGCTCTCCTGGCAAAGAGATGTAGGTCTTTGATTAATTCAAATTTGTCTGTATTTGTCTGAAAAGAAACTTGCATTTATGACCAGAGTGTTTTGTAAAAATGTGAAAAAAACTTGTATGTATGATATATATGTGATGAAACATATACTCGCATACTTGCATGAATAAATAAGTGTGAACCACACATTGTATGGTAACTACCGTATAACAACAAAAAACTATTCCCAAAAAAAAGGGGGAAACAAACAGGCGCACCCTGCATTTTCCCCTCACAGGGGGAGAACCAACCCCAATCTCACATATAGTTTCCCCGACGACTAGTCGGGAGCGCCTGTCCCCCGACAAATACCTTCCTGGATTTCCAAACCTCGACCCAAAAGAACCCCCCCCCCCCCTCCGTCCCTTCCCCCATCCCCTCAAGCAGATGGCGTAAGGGACCCTGAGTGAGCAGGTCTGGCACCCTGGGCAGAACGTACTGATCTACTGCCAGCTGCACCACGTCTATGAACCACACTCTTCTTGGCCACCTGGGGGCCACCAGAATTGCTGGCACCCCCTCCAGAGCAATCTTGCGCAGAACCCTGCCCAGCAGGGGGAATGGAGGAAAGACATACAGGAACTGAAAGTCCTGCCATGACATTGCTAGAGCATCCGTGGCCAAGGCCAGAGGATCCTGGGACAGGGAGACAAAGGCCAGGAGCTTGTGATTGTGACGGGACGCAAACAGATCCACATCTGGTTGGCCTCAACGGTGACACAGAGATTGGAACACCCTGTTGCAGAGGGACCATTCTCCCTGGCGAGAGGTCCTCCTGAATGCATACCGCTGATATGCAGGGAACATTGGCCTCCGCCCAGATCAGGATCAGAGACACTTCCTGGAGGGCCCTCTTGCTCCGGGTCCCTCCCTGATGATTGATGTAGGCAACTGCCGTCTGGTTGTCCGGGCGCACCTGAACAGGCAGGCCCCGAAGGTGAGGAGTCAACTGAACCAGAACTAACCTGATCGCCCGCAGCTCCAAGATGTTGATAGGTGTGTGGGCCTCCTGAGGGCCCCACCTCCCCTGGCACTGCTGGGACTTCCAGAAACCCCCCCAAGCTGACAGACTGGCATCCGTGGTGACCGTCTCCCAGGAGGGGGTCAGAAAGGATCTGCCCCCCAACAGGTTACTGGAGTCCAGCCACTATGGGAGAGACCGCCTGACCAGGGGGGAAAGCACAAAGACCCGGTCCAGGGACGTGGGGTCTTGTCTCACACTGACAAGAGGTAGAGTTGCAGAGGCCTCAAGTGGAACTGAGCATAAGGGACCGCCTCGAATCGCGCCACCATGAGGCCCACCAGCTGCATTCCCAGCAAACACAGCAAACTCTATCTTGTAACCGGAGTATACTACCATCTGAATCCACCGGTCTGAGACATGAAGCCTCCAGACGTGAGCAAAGTGCTGAAGCCGTCCCCCCACCCGGATGGGTGAGGGCGCCCCATCATGCCTTAGGGGGCTTGGGAGAGGACTTAAGCTTGGAGCCCCAGGAGGAGCCAGGGCGTCCCCGTCCTCTGCCCCTACCCCAAAAGTCTCCTCTGGTCCCAGTAAAGGAAGCCCCCCTACCTTGTCTAGCACCACGGTAGGGGAAGGAAAAGGAGCCCTGACCTCGAAAGGGCCGAGACTGCCGCTTGCGCTGGGGTAACCTGCCTCCCTTAGCAAACCGGTCCAGGCGGTCCCCAAACAGGCGTAGTCCTTTGAAGGGAAAACCAGTGAGGGCCTTCTTGGCAACGTTGTCAGCAGCCACCACAAGGGCAGAGGTTCTGCCACACATTCTAATGGTGTCATCCAAGGCAGAGAGGACAAAATTGTTTGGCACAGGGTACACAGACCCGCGCCTTGTCCACGTCAACATGGGACTCCCCACAAGCTACACACAGCCGGGCTTGTCCCGAAGGAACCCCGGTCACATTGTCCTGAGACGCCTCCATATGGTGATTATAGAGGCACAATAGGCCGATAGGGATTAACGCTATACAGCAACCCGGGATGCCCCAATAACCCGCTAGGGAAGTGGGAGTAATCAACACTAGGCCTCACAAGTTAACCAACTAAATAGAGGGAGTAGGGCCGGGAGAAGCCAAAGGGGTTCGCCCGTCTGAAAGACATAATCAAAGGGGAGCCGTAAGTATATAGTAATTAACAGCGGTAATAAAGCTGCCCGCGAGGGCACTCACGGACCGCGGTAGGTAGAAGCCTGTCACGCAGCAGCCAGAACCATGCAAAACAATGGCGTCAGTATACCTCGAGGGGTGGGCCCGCATGAGCAATGACGCGGAACGCGCCAAAGATAGGCCCCGCCCCCCCTGAAGAGCGCAAAGCCAACACGTGACAAGCAGCCAATGACGGCGCAATGGCGCCTGAGGCAACGCCGCCGCCAAGCGCGGAACACAGGATAAAAAACGTGCGCAGCGGCAGCAATTTCAAGCACAATAAATGTAAAACAAGTCAGTGCGGCGGCTGACACCAAGCATAATGTAGTGAAGCATAAAAGCCAATACACGTATATACATACGTACACATACACACCCCTCTTTCCCCCGAAGGCTACAAGGAGAGTGAGGGAGGACAGCGGCCACTTAACATAGGGCCCACCGATAGACAGGGGCAAGGGGCAATAGTGCGGGAGGGGCATCCCATAGAGGCTCACCATATGCCTGTACCGCCTACCCTTTGGTGGGGGATTGCGGTGGAGCACCTAACAGCGGTGCTGCCTACCATCACCCGACCAGCGCAGCCAAGGCTGGGAGGCAATTACTGATAGAACGGGTGGGAATAGTCCTACAGGGCCGCAGGCTAATAGCCCTGCTCACCTGCGAGTAGAGAGAGCCATATTCTTGTCCTTTGCAGTCCAGACTGCAGAGAAAATCTGGGGATTGTGGGAGGTCCCTGGGAATTTGAGGGGCCGGGAGGAGCCTATTTTCGATGTCTCTGCAGTCCAGCGCCATCTGGCGGAGCAGTACCGAATGTAAGTATTCTACCTGGAGCAGGACGTACTATATACTAAGAATAGTAATGTTCTCTTTTACAGCGAGCTCTGTGGTCATGGCACAGTAGAGTTTGTAGTATAGCCATGAACCTATACCTCTACTGTTATATACATACTACAGAGAGGATACGTGGGCTGTGCCATACAAATAGGTTTATTGCAATTTAACACACATGCAGCCATTTGCTTTAACATGCATTTCCCTTGTTTCCTTGAACTATATGTCACTTTTTTCTTTCTTCAGTGTTCATTACATTGTATTATTTTGACATTGTATACTGAAAATATAATAAAATTATACAAAAAAGCAGGATTAAGATAAATGACCAATAGCTAGAGGCCCCTTAGGTAGGTAAACAAAGGCATAAAAGCTACAAAAAGGTGATCCTAACCCTACACACAAAAAAACACCTTACAGCTATATGCCATATAACTATGTAATTAACATGTATATCAAACTTGGCGGACTGACATTAGAAGATAATTGAGGCACATTGATCCTATAGGGTTCTGAGTCTAAATAGAAGTCAACAAGGCTGGTTTTGGAATGCTCTTTGCTTTAATTGGTAGCTTTTAGTTAATTATGTCCTTAAAGATCACCGAAAATGCAGTCTAATGAAGAGAACCAAGTACCCCCGAAAGCTTGCACTAAATATGCCTCAATGCAAAAGAAATCGCCTTGTTTATTTACTTGTCTACTGCTCGCAGTGGCGAACATGCTACAGCAAATCGCCACAGGCAAGGCCAGAAATAATGGCTGTGTATAAATACACACAGCTATAAATGAATAACCTTAGGCGGCCGCAAACCTTACAATTAGTAACTTTTTCTGCCTCGTGAGCCCCAGTGATATTATTGTAACCCTGAGAATATATTGCCTCAGGAAAGTGCAGAGACCAAAAGCAAGGTAATGTTTAATCATAGGAACGGGAAAGAAGTGTGCAGCCTGGAAATGTGGAAAGCCTTTGGGGCTGTTCTTGCTCCTGACTGTGCACAGAAAAGCTTCTAGAAAAGTTTGGGGCCACTGTGTCTCAGGTTACTATAAAATCTTGCACCAAACTCACCTTTTATCCCCTGCAGATGACGCAGCAACTGGCTACCGAATTGGCAGGTTTTGCCCCTATCCCCACTTTGCAGTCAATGGAGTCACTGTGACAGGTCGGGCGGTGGGGCGCACAGACCTGCTAATGGGGTAAGGCACCCAGGGTCAGGGTTTTAAGTATAGCACAGTAGGTATAAACATGCAAGCTTGACACAGCAATGCAAGCAATGTAAACCACATAGAGCCTTGACTTTACTCCGTAAAAAATGTTAATATTTGGTATGGGAGCTACTCTGCCCCTTAGTGGGCTTGGGGAGCAGGCAGTCACCACTGCAGAGTGCGCAGCATAAGGTGCGTTGTATGCGGCTCCCTGGCGTCTGTCATATTGCATTGTGGGTTGCTAGTGTGAGGGTGTACCTGGCGTCCTTGTAGCTGACCTTATTTTTGGGATAGGGCTTATTTTTAAAAGGATCCTCAAAAATCCTTAAATATTATGCTAGAGAAGGAAAGTGAGTGAAACAGGGCGACCTGGGGGGTACAAACAGCAGGGCATCCAAATTCGAGATGCCACTGCACAACACACAGGAAAATACAATTCTGTGATTACTCACCTGTAGAATTGGTATTATGAGTATACAGTACGTCCTGCTCCAAATCTAATACTTACAGTTGGGATATACTCCGCCAGATGGCGCTAAACTGCAGAGACACCGAAAATAGGCTCCTCCCGGCCCCTCAAATACCCAGGGACCTCCCACAAATCCCCAGCATTGAAAAGCAGTTAAGGAGAAGCCGGGAGAATTAAACAATCCAAACTATCAACTATAACAATGATAGCAATCACCATACAGGGTATCCAAGAAAATGCAAACCAAGGGTGGGTTGGAGCAGGATGTACTGTATACTCATAATACCAATTCTACAGGTGAGTAATCACAGAATTGTATTATTCTTAGTATACAGTACGTCCTGCTCCAAATCGAATACTTACAGTTGGGACATCCAATAGCAGTGTCCAAGAAAAATCAGCAGCAGGCAGTTTAAACCACTGCCGCCTGCAGAAGCTTTCAGCCAAAAGCAGCATCAGCTGAGGCCTTAACATCAATCTTGTAAAACTTTGAAAAGGTATGAACAGAAGACCAAGTAGCGGCCTTGCAAACTTGTTCAACAGAAGCCTGGTGCTGAAAAGCCCAAGAGGCACCAATAGCACGAGTGGAATGAGCAGTAAGGCGGAAAGGAGGATTCTTCCCCTTAGCAGAGGAGGCCTGAATCACAGCCTGACGAATCCACTTGCTGATAGTAGACTTGACAGGAGCCAAACCCTTCCTAGGACCAGAAGGGACCACAAAAAGAGCATCAGTTTTCCTGAAAGGTGCAGTAGCCACCAGATAGTACTTCAGACACCTAACCACATCCAAAGAGTGCAAAACTCTCTCCTTAGCATTGCTAGGATTAGGGCACAGAGAAGGAAGAACAATATCCTGATTCAAATGAAAGGCAGACACTACCTTAGGCAGAAAATCAGGTTTGAAACGAAACACCACCTTGTCCTGGTGCCTCTCATAGTAGGGGGGCTGAATGGACAGCGCTGCCAACTCAGACACACGCCTGACAGAAGTGATAGTCACCAGAAACACAACCTTGAGCGTAACAATGGCCAAGGCAGAATCCTGCACAGGTTCAAAGGGAGCACCCTGCAAGGCTGACACAACCAAGTTCAAATCCCAAACAGGCACCATAGGTTTACGTGGGGGACGCACATGAGTGACCCCCTGGAAAAAAGTCCAAAGTCCTGATCAGAGGATGCTGAGTAAAGGACTTCTGGAAAAAAAAATAGCCAGGGCAGAAACCTGACCCTTCAGAGTACTGAGTTGGAGCCCCATCTCCAACCCATGCTGCGGGAACTCCAGAATCCTGGGAATAGAGAACACATGACAGGGAAGAGACCTAGACTCACATCAGTCAATGTAGGCACGCCAAACCCTGTAGTAAATGGAAGAGGAAGACTTCTTCCTAGATTTAATCAAAGTATCCACAACTGAAAAAGACAGCCCCTTCTCCATCAAGATGGAGGTTTCAGCAGCCAAGCCGTCAAAGCCAGAGTTTGTAAATTGGGATGGCGTAGTGAGCCCTGAGTGATCAGATCTGGCACCAAGGGCAGAGCGTATTGATCTACTGCCAGCTGTACCACGTCTGCGAACCACACTCTTCTTGGCCACCTGGGGGCCACCAGAATTGCTGGCACCCCTTCCAGAGCAATGTTGCGCAGAACCCTGCCCAGCAGGGGAATTGGGGGAACTGAAAGTCCTTCCATGACATTGCTAGCGCATCCGAGGTCAGGGCCAGAGGATTCCTGGACAGAGAGAGACAAAAGCTGGAAGCTTGTGATTGTGGCGGGACGCAAACAGATTCACATCTGGTTGGCCCCAACGGTGACACAGAGATTGAAACACCCTGCTGCATAGGGACCATTCTCCCTGGCGAGAGGTCCCCCTGCTCAGAAAGTCCGACAGGTGATTTTCCACCCCTGGGTGAAATGCAGGGGACATTGGCCTCCGCTCAAGTCAGGATCAGAGACGCTTCCTGGAGGGCCTCCTTGCTCCGGGTCCCTCCCTGATGATTGATGTAGGCAACCGCCGTCTGGTTGTCCGAGCGCACCTGAACAGGCAGGCCCTGAAGATGAGTAGTCAAGCGAGCCAGAACTAACCTGATCGCTCGCAGCTCCAAGACAATGATAGGTGTGTGGGCCTCCTGAGGGCCCCACCTCCCCTGGAGCCGCAGGGACTTCCAGAAACCCCCCCAACCTGACAGACTGGCATCCGTGGTGACCGTCTCCAAGGAAAGGGGCAAGAAAGGATCTGCCCCCCCAATAGGTGAAGTTGCAGAGGCCTCAAGTGGAACTGAGCATAAGGGACCGCTTCGAAGCACGCCACCATCAGGCCCACCAGCTGCATCCCCTGCCTAATGGAGGGATGGGGACAAGCTAGGAGGGACTGAGCCTGTGCAATCAGACTGTCCACCTTCTGCTGAGGAAGGAAGATCCTTGCCTGAACTGTATCCAGATTCATTCCCAGGAATGGAGTTACCAAGGAAGGGGACAGTGAGGACTTGGGGTGGTTGATCACCCATCCAAATGACTCCAGAGTGGACACCACCAGCTGAGTATCCAACTCATGAGGATGTCGTCCAGATAGGGAAGCACGCGGACGCCCTGACATCTGAGCAGAGACATCACGCCAGCCAGCACCTTGGTGAACACCCTGGGAGCTGCTATGAGGCCGAAGGGCAAGGCCACAAATTGGTAGTGTTGATCCATCAGAGCGAACCTGAGGAACCTTTGATGACCTGGGAACACAGGAATATGAAGATAAGCATCTTTGATGTCCACAGAAGTCATGAAATCCCCTTGGCGCAGGGAACTGATGGCAGAGCGCAGAGTCTCCATGCGAAAC
Organism: Gastrophryne carolinensis; assembly: GCA_027917425.1. NCBI lineage: Eukaryota > Metazoa > Chordata > Amphibia > Anura > Microhylidae > Gastrophryne > Gastrophryne carolinensis. The sequence goes on along the minus strand of CM051244.1, from coordinate 128,687,165 downwards.
CGCCCGCCCCTGACAAACTTGTTGAGAATCTTTAAGTCCAGGATGGGCCTGACAGAACCATCCCTTTTGGGTACTGTGAATAGGTTGGAATAAAAGCCCTTGCCTTTTTCTCTTAAAGGGACCTGGCAGATGACCCCCAGCTCCAGGAGGCCTTGCACTGCTTGCACTAGCTCCTGAGCTGACACAGGGTCCTGAGGAATCCGGGATCTGATGAATCTTGGAGGGGGATCGGCAGCAAACTCCAACTTGTAACCGGAGGACACTACCTCCTGAATCCACCGGTCTGAGACATGAAGCCTCCAGACGTGAGCGAAGTGCTGCAGCCGTCCCCCCCACCCGGATGGGTGAGGGCGCCCCATCATGCCTGAGGGGGCTTGGGAGAGGATTTAGCTTTGGGAACCCAGGAGGAGCCAGGACGTCCAAGTCCTCTGCCTCTACCCCAGAAATCTCCCCGGGCCCCAGGGAAAGACACCCCCCTTCCCTGTCTTGCACCACGGTAAGGGGAGGAGAAGGAACCCTGACCCCGAAAGGGCCGAGGTTGCCGCCTGCGCTGGGGTAACCTGCCTCCCTTAGCAAAAAGGTCCAGGCGGTCTCCAAACAGACGCAGTCCTTTAAAGGGAAACCCAGTGAGGGCCTTCTTGGCAGCGTTGTCAGCAGCCCACTGGCGCAGTCAAACCGAGCGGCATATAGCCACCACGAGGGCAGAAGTTCTGGCACACATTCTGATGGTGTCATCCAATGCAGATAGGACAAAATTTACAAAAACATCACAACTGGAGAGTGCATTAAACACCTCACAAGGGAGATCATCAGGGGCACTATTGTGCATATTTCTGATAAGGGTTGCAAAGGCGTGGGATGCCAGCTGATCAATACGCCGGTCTTCGGCATCCCGCAGGGTAGTAGAATCAGGGGAATGCAAGACAGAGGTGTTAGATAGCCCTAGGATCGGGGCATCCATCTCGGGTGTGGGGGGGGGGGGTGACCAACATTTAACCACCTCAGCAGGAAAGGGATACATCCTATCCCAACTCTTTGGAACCCCCGGGAAGTTTACTGGGGTGCTCCCATTCCTTGAGCACAAGGTTATGGAAATGTGCCTGCTCTGGAAATTCCAAACGTGATCTTGCTGTATGGAAAAGCTCCCCTCTTTGCCTGGGAGCCTCAGCAGGGAGAGAGATAGACAGAACCTCAAATATCTGGGTCAATAATCTGTCAGTGTCATCCGGGGCCCAGGGGTCAGAGCCAGAATAGTCATGACCCCTTGGTCTCTCATCAGATGAGCCTGAATCAGAAAAGAGCTCCCCTTCATCAGACGGGGTATAGCCACACAGATTCCAAAACTCCGCAGTTCCCATAGGGAAAACAGTAACATTAGGCGTCAAGTGCCGCTTCTTAGCAGGGGCCTTACGCGATAAGGACTTTGCAATAATCTGTTCTACAGTAGCCAGTCTGGAAGACACATCAGAATCCCCACTAGTATGCAACTCAGCAGGCGTGAGATTTAAGCTTGGGGGAGTAGGTGAAGTGAAACGAGGTGCAGCCACTGGCAGGCCAGATTGCAATGCAAGCACCTGTTCAGCACAGGGTACACAGACCTGCGCCTTGTCAGCGTCAGCATGAGGCTGCCCACACGCTACACACAGCCGGTCTTGTCCCAAAGGGACCCCGGTAACATTATCCTGGGATGCCTCCATATGGGGATTATAGCGGCGCTATACGCCGATAGGGAATAACGCTATATAGCAACCCTGGATGCCCCAATAACCCGCTAGGGACGTGGGAGTATCATTTTTACAAGGCCTACAAGTAATATACTAAAAACAGGGCCGGGAGAAGCCAAGACGGGTTCGTCCCGCCTGAAAGACATAAGCAGACAAGACCTTAAGTACATCGTAACAAAAGTGAAGCAGATAAAGCCGCCCGCGAGGGCACTTACGGACTGTGGTAGGTAGGAGTCCGGCGCGCATAGGCCAACCAAGTCAGAAAAGATGGCGTCGGTATACCTCGAGGGGCGGGCCAGTAATAGCGATGATGCGGAACGCGCCAAAGACGGGCCCCGCCCAGCCCCGAAGAGCGCGAAGCCAGAAAGGTCAACAGCCAATGATGGCGCACCAGCGCCTGAGGTAAAGCCGCCACCAAGCGCACGGCGGCGGTAAATTTAAAGGCAATAAAGACAAGTTTGCGCGGCGGCTGATACAAGAAGATATGTGAAAAGTGAAAGCACAGACTGCATAACATACATATCTATACACATACACACCCCCCCCCTTTTCCCCCGAAGACTACAAGGAGGATGAGGGAGGACGGCGGCCACTTAAATAGGGCCCACCGATAGGCAGGGGCAAGGGGCAATAGTGCGGGAGGGGCATCCCATAGAGGCTCACCATAAGCCTGAACCGCCTACCATTTGGTGGGGGATTGCGGTGGAGCAGCGCTCCTAAGCACCAACGGCGGTGCTGCCTACCTTCACCTGACCAGCACAGCCAAGGCTGGGAGGCATATTACTAGTGGAATGGGTGGGAATAGTCCTACAGGGCCGCAGGTTAATAACCCCGCTCACCTGCGAGTAGAGAGCCAATTTCTCGTCCTTCGCAGCCAGACTGCAGAGAAATTCTGGGGATTTGTAGGAGGTCCCTGGGTATTTGAGGGGCCGGGAGGAGCCTATTTTCTATGTCTCTGCAGTCCAGTGCCATCTGGCGGAGCATATCCCAACTAAGTATTAGATTTGGAGCAGGACGTACTGTATACTAAGAATAGTAAAAGTCCTGCGTGTTCCTGTTTTAGCAAGGGGAATAATGAACCCTTTAAGTGCCAGCCCTCCTAGAATTTTTGTCACCCTTTGTTGCCATACCACGTTTCACTATTTGGCGCTACATATGTTCAACCTTGATTTTTGAAGGGATTTCCAGGGATTTTCCAGGAAAAATGTTACCATATTTGCCGGCGTATAAGACGACTTTCTGCCCCTGAAGAACATGCTTCCAAGTGGGGGGGTCGTCTTATACGCCGGGTGCACGCATACCCCCCAACTGTCACAGATTGGGCGGGACTGTCCCGGGATCGCATTAAGATTCCCGCGTCCCGCCCGGTTGCCCTCTTACCGCGGGACGTTCGGGGCTTATGTCAGGCATGGAGCATTCATCCCCAGCAAGGCGCTGTGTTCTCTACCCCCACCCACAGCCCCCTTCCCTTCTCAGTGCAGACAGACTTCTCTGCTAGTGATGCCTGCAATAAGAGCTTGTTAGCCAATCGGATTCAGCTCTCCAGTGTGGCGTGGCCACAGCTGGGATGGGACGGGGAGCCGGGTGGGCGTGGCCACCGCCGAGATTGGTGTGTGCAGGGGCGTAGCTAGGGGGGCACTTGCCCCGGGCGCCATGCCTCAGGGGGACGCCAACTGAGCTGGGTAAAAGCTTTCATTAAAAAGAAAAAAAAAAACTGTAAACTTTGTGGCAGGCCATTGGGACAGCGCCAGGTGCGGAATGCAAAGCCGATGTGGTGTGCAAGATGGAGCCGTCATATAAGCAGCATGAATTAAGAGCAGTTCCTGCTTCTGTATATCAGCTCTCCCTCTCAGTCGCCCCCCTGTTGTGACAATCTAGTCATGTGACAGGGAGGGGAAGAGATGAGCACGGAAGTTCAAGCATCGGCGTGGTGTGTGTTTGTGTGTTTACTTCAGCCAGGAAGCTACTGTAATGAATGCTGCTGGTGCCAATATAGAGAGCACACAGCGTGACAGGTTCCCACCTCTCTCCCCTCCCTACATCAGTGTGAGGTACAGTGACATGAGGAGGCACAGAGCTCATTACCAGAATCACATTGTGTGAGTACAGCAAACTCCAGCCCTCCCCACATGCTGTCAGTCACTTGCCATTGTGACTTCCTGTTCCTCTCTCTCCCACCCCTGTTGGATTTTGTTCTCCACTGTAAAGGCTGGGTGCCGTGCTGAACTTGCTGCCCCCTCCCCCTACATCATGTTCTGGACACACTAATCACATACCTGCCAAGTGTCCCTGATTTGAAGGGACTGTCCCTCTTTGAAGTCTGTGTCCCCCTGTCCCTCGTTTTATTTGTCCCTCTTTGAGGTGTAACATGCAGATCTGCAGCAATAAATGATTCATTTGTCTATTCAAAGTGTTTCTATTGTTTTAACTGTTAACCTATTCATCCCCCAATGAGGGGGCATGGTCTAATTTAACAAATGTCCCTCTTTTTCACCTTGAAAAATTGGGAGGTATGTTCTTAGGTGGTGTTTCCCTTTAAAGTGTGTAGCTGAGGGCGTGGCTGGGCGTGGCTTCTTGTGTCCCTCTTTACGACTGTCAATGTAGGCACGCCAAACCCTGTAGTAAATGGAAGAGGAAGACTTCTTCCTAGCCTTTATCATGGTATCCACCACTGAGGTAGACAGCCCCTTCTCCATCAAGATGGAGGTTTCAGCAGCCAGGACGTCAAAGTCAGAGTTTGTAAATTGGGATGGCGTAGGGAGCCCTGAGTGAGCAGGTCTGGCACCATGGGCAGAATGTACTAATCCACTGCCAGTTGCACCACGTCTGCGAACCACACTCTTCTTGGCCACCTGGAGGCCACCAGAATTGCTGGCACCCCTTCCAGAGCAATCTTGCGCAGAACCCTGCCCAGCAGAGGAAATGGAGGAAAGGCATAGAGGAACTGAAAGTCCTGCCATGACATTGCTAGGGCATCCACGATCAAGGCCAGAGGATGCTGGGACAGGGAGACAAAGGCCGGGAGCTTGTGATTGTGACGGGACGCAAACAGATCCACATCTGGTTGGCCCCAACGGTGACAAAGAGATTGGAACACCCTGTTGCATAGGGACCATTCTCCCTAGTGAGAGGTCCCCCTGCTCAGAGAGTCTGCCAGGAGATTTTCCACCCCTGGGATGTACACAGCTGATATGCAGGGGACATTGGTCTCCGCCCAGGTCAGGATCAGACACACTTCCTGGAGGGCCCCCTTGCTCCGGGTCCCTCCTTGATGATTGATGTAGACAACTGCCATCTGGTTGTCCGAGCGCACCTGAACAGGCAGGCCCCGAAGGTGAGTAATCAACTGAGCCAGGACTAACCTGATTGCCCGCAGCTCCAAGACGTTGATAGGTGTGTGGGCCTCCTGCCTGAGGGCCCCACCTCCCCTGGAACCGCAGGGACTTCCAGGAACCCCCCCAACCTGACAGACTGGCATCCGTGGTGACTGTCTCCCAGGAAGGGGTCAGAAAGGATCTGCCCCCAACAAGTTCCTTAAGTCCATCCTCCACGAGAGACCTCCTGACCAGGGGGGAAAGCACACAGACCCTGTCCAGGGACGCTGGATCCTTGTCCCACACTGACAAGAGGTGGAGTTGCAGAGGCTTCAAGTGGAACTGAGCATAAGGGACCGCTTCGAAGCACGCCACCATCAGGCCCACCAGCTGCATCCCCTGCCTGATGGAGGGATGATGACAAGATAGCAGGAACTGAACCTGCGCAATCAGACTGTCCACTTTCTGTTGAAGAAGGAAAATCCTTGCCTGAACTGTATCCACATTCATTCCTAGGAAGGGAGTCACCAATGAGGGGGACAGCGAAGACTTGGGGTGGTTGATCACCCATCCAAAAGACTCCAGGGTAGACACCACCAGTTGAGTATCCAATTCTGCCTGATGTAGAGATTGGGATGTTAACACCCTGGGAGCTGAGGTGAGACCAAAGGGCAATGCCACAAACTGGTAGTGTTGATCCTCCAGCGCGAACCTGAGGAACCTTTGATGACCTGGAAATACAGGAACATGAAGGTAAGCATCTTTGATGTCCACAGAAGTCATGAAATCCCCTGGGCGCAGGGAACTGATGGCAGAGTTTCCATGCGAAAGTGCCTGCTCCTGACAAATTTGTTGAGAATCTTCAAGTCCAGGATGGGCCTGAATGACCCATCTTTTTTGGGTACTGTGAATAGGTTGGAATAGAAGCCCTTGCCTTGCAGATGACCCCCAGGAGGCCTTGCACTGCTTGCACTAGCTCCTGAGCCGACACAGGGTCCTGAGGAATCCGGGATCTGATGAATCTTGGGGGAGGCCAGGCAGCAAATTCTATCTTGTAACCGGAGGACACTACCTCCTGAATCCACCGGTCTGAGACATGAAGCCTCCAGACGTGAGCAAAGTGCTGCAGCCATCCCCCCACCCGGATGGGTGAGGGCGGCTTATGCCTGAGGGGGCTTGGGAGAGGACATAATCTTGGGACCCCAGGAGGAGCCAGGACGTCCACGTCCTCTGCCCCTACCCCAGAAGTCTCCCCGGGCCCCAGTAAAAGAAACCCCCCTCCCTTGTCTAGCACTACGGTAGGGGGAGGAGAAGGAGCCCTGACCCCGAAAGGGGGGAGACTGCCGCCTGCGCTGGGGTAACCTGCCTCCCTTAGCAAAAAGGTCCAGGCGGTCCCCAAACAGGCTTAGTCCTTTGAAGGGAAACCCAGTGAGGGCCTTCTTGGCAGCGTTGTCAGCAGCCCACTGGCGTAGCCAAACCGAGCGGCGTATAGCCACCACAAGGGCAGATGTTCTGGCACACGTTCTAATGGTGTCATCCAAGGCAGAGAGGACAAAATTCACAAAAACATCACAACTAGAGAGTGAATTAAACTCCTCACAAGGCAAATCATCAGGGGCAATATCAAGTATATTTATGAGCAGGGTCCTAATGGCTACAGCCGTAATGGCCGAGGCACAGACCGGGCGCAGCGCCGTCCCCACACATGCAAAGGCATGTGCGCCAGCTGGTCAATGCGTCGGTCCTCAGCATCCCGCAGGGTAGTAGAGTCAGGGGAGTGCATGACAGAGGTGTTAGATAACCCTAGGACCGGGGCATCCACTTCGGGAGGGGATGACCAACACTTTACCACATCAGCAGGAAAGGGATACTTCCTATCCCAACTCTTAGGTACACCGGGAAGTCTACTGGGCCGTTCCCATTCCTTGAGGACCAGGTTATTGAAATGTGCTTGCTCTGGAAATTCCAAGCGTGACTTAGCAGTATGAAAAAGTCCCCCCCTCTGCCTGGAGCCGCAACAGGGGGGGAAATGGACAGAACCTCAAAAATCTGGGCCAGCAATCTGTCAGTATCATCTGGGGCCCAGGGGTCAGTGCCAGAATCATCATGACCCCTGGGCCTCTCATCAGATGACCCTGAGTCAGAGAATAGCTCCCCTTCGTCCGAAGGGGTATAGCCACATAAATGCCAAAACTCATCAGTTTCCATAGGGAAAAGAGTGACATTGGGCTTTAAGTGGAGCTTTTTAGCAGGGGCCTTACGTGCCAAGGTATTAGCAATTAACTTCTCAACACTAGCCAGTCTAGAAGACACATCAGGCTGAGAATCCCCACTTGTATGCAACTCAGTAGGAGTGAGATTTAAGCTTGGGGGAGTAGGTGAAGTAAAACGAGGTGCAGCCACTGGCAGGCCAGATTGTAATGCAAGCACCTGCTCAGCACAGGGTACGCAGACCCCCGCCTTGTCAGCGTCAGCATGAGGCTACCCAAACGCTCCACACAGCCGGGCTTGTCCTGAAGGAACCCCGGTCACATTATCCTGAGATGCCTCCATATGGTGAATATAGCGGCACTATAGGCCGATAGGGATTAACGCTAAATAGCAACCCGGGATGCCCCAATAACCCGCTAGGGAAGTGGGAGTAATTACACTAGGCCTCACAAGTTAACCAACTAATAGAGGGCCGGGAGTAGCCAACGGATTCGCCCATCTGAAAGACAATCAAATGAGCCGTAAGCAGACAATAATAAAAACCTCGAGGGGTGGGCCCGCACAAGCCATGACGCGGAACGCGCCAGAGATAGGCCCCGCCCCCCCCGAAGAGCGCGAAGCCAACACGTGACAAGCAGCCAATGACGGCGCCTGAGGTAACGCTGCCGCCAAGCGCGGAACATGACAAAAAGGCGGTGGCGGTAATTTTAAGTACAGTAAATGATAACACAAGTCAGCGCAGCGGCTGACAAAGCCAGTACACGTATATACATACATACACACACACGCCCCCCCCCCTCTTTTCCCCCGAAGGCTACAAGGAGAGTGAGGGAGGACAGCGGCCACTTTACATAGGGCCCACCAATAGACAGGGGCAAGGGGCAATAGGGCGGGAAGGGCATCTCATAGAGGCTCACCATAAGCCTGAACCGCCTACCCTTTGGTGGGGGATTGCGGCGGAGCAGCGCAGCGGTGGGAGGCAATTACTGATGGAAAGGGTGGGAATAGTCCTACAGGGCCGCAGGCTAATAGCCCCGCTCACCTGCGAGTAGAGAGAGCCATTTCTTGTCCTTTGCAGGCCAGACTGCAGAGAAAATCTGGGGATTTGTGGGAGGTCCCTGGGTATTTGAGGGGCCGGGAGGAGCCTGTTTTCGATGTCTCTGCAGTCCAGCGCCATCTGGCGGAGTATTGCCCGATAGTAAGTATTATATCTGGAGCAGGACGTACTGTATACTAAGAATAAGGAGATGATGGATCCCCTTACGCAGCAGATGCAGTAGAATAGGTGTTAGGCAATCTGAGGACCTAATTTCGGCCAGTCTGACGGCCAGTCTGCCGGGCTTTTAATATGCTGGGGACCAGTAAGTGGCATGTCAGTGGACCAGTCAGTGGCATGGGCCAACCCCTGTATGACTTTAGTCCTGCTGTGATACACTCAGCAGCTCTGCACAGCAGCAGCCATTAGGTGCTAAGATTAATTTGTTCAATACAATTATGGATGTGAATAAATTTGTACGTAGTTTAACACTTAGAAGACATTTTTTGCCAGTAAGTAATGAGGAGAGTGTTATACCTATAGAGAGAACTACCAGTGCACAATCAGATCTAGACTCAGATCCAATTATACAATTTTATTCAGCTGAAGAGATTACAGCTAGAATTACATTAGAAGGTCTGATGGATCAGGAGCAAGAGGGCATCTTACCGCCTAGGATACCCAGGCCCTCCAATAACAAATTTTACCCTGTCCATTCTAGAACGCCCAGTTTAGATGTATTCCAAGAATTAGTAGAGAGTGATTTAACTAAATTAGCCTCACGGATAAGTTCCAGGAAATACAGGTCTAACCTACCCAAATCAGAGAAAATTGCCCTTGAGAATTTAAGTAACAACAACTCGATTGTTATCAGGGCTGCGGATAAGGGGGGTAGTGTGGTAGTAATGGACAGTAAGGACTATGAAAAAGAAGCTTTGAGGCAATTAGGAGATCAAGACACTTACCTGGAGTTGAGTGGGGATCCCACTTTACGCTTCAAATCAGCACTCAAGATGTTATTATTAGAGGGTAAGGCTTTAGGGGTGTTGTCAGATGGGGACTTGGAGGCTTTGGATGTTGCTTCACCCATTGCCCCAGTCTTTCACCACCTCCCGAAAATCCACAAGCCACAACGACCACCTGCTGGCAGACCCATTGTGGCAGGGATTGGTGGACTCAACGAAAGACTGGGGCAATGGGTGGACCTGCATCTCATTCCCCTTGTACGCAGACTTCCAGGTTTTCTCCAGGACTCAAGAGATGTGATTAGGCATCTACAGGATTTTTCTTGGGCAGAGTATGATTGGTGGTTAACGTGTGACGTAGCTTCACTTTATTCATCTATTCCCCATGACCTCGCCCTCCAAGCCATTTTTTTCCATCTTAAGAATTACACTATGTATCCCCAGACTTTAATAGAATTTTTAATTTTGGCATTGGAATATCTCCTGAAACACAATTATTTTTTGTTTTCAGATCGATATTACCTTCAGAAATGTGGAGCCTCGATGGGGGCTCCATTCTCCCCCTCCCTAGCCAATTTATATATGGGGTGGTGGGAGGGAGCGAAAATCTTCTCTCAGGCAAATCCATTTCTTCATAATATTAGATACTATGGGCGATATATAGATGACCTCTTGATAATCTGGCATGGATCTGAAAAATCAATGCAGGATTTTGTACTGTATTTGAATAATAATGAGTTAAATTTGAAATTCACCTCAGAGTGTAATCGGACTGACATTTCCTTTTTAGATCTTTCTCTTTACATTTCTGGTAATAAAATTGAAACTGCAACCTTCAGAAAACCCACCTCGGGCAACACTACATTGAGGGCAGAAAGTTGCCATCCGCCCCATACGATAAGGTCAATACCAGTGGGCGAAATGGTCAGAGCCCGTCGGAACTGCTCAGAGTATGAGGGTTTTCAGAAGGAGGCAGAGAATATTCACAATAGGTTGTCTCAGAGAGGCTATGCAGATCATCTTCTAATTAGAGCTAAACAAGTAGCAGAGAGTAGATCTAGAGAGTCGCTTGTGAATTCAAGGAATCCAGGAGATATGATTGATAATAAAAGACCAAAGAAGGATCGAGCCTTAGGAGGCAAGCAGGGGGTTAGGGGTAAAGTTACTATGGTTACCACCTATAGTAAAGAGTTTGTAGAGATAAGAAACATCATTCTGAAACATCTTCCAGTTCTATATTGTGACCCAGAACTAAAATCTATTGTGGAACAAGGGGTTCAGATAGTGAGTAGGCGGTCTCCCACTTTGGGCCAGACCCTTTCGCCAAGCTTATTCAGAGGGCAAGTTAAATCTTCAGGAACATGGTTAGAATGTAAGGGTTTCTATAAATGTGGAGGCAGGAGATGCAACATCTGTAGATTGGTGTGCCAGGGTGAAGAATTTGAATCCACAATTACGGGCGAGAAGTTTAAAATTAAGACATTTATGAATTGTAACACGAAAAATTTAGTTTATGTAATCACCTGTGTGGAATGCAGGGTGCAATATATAGGATGCACCACGAGACCTTTCAAGAAAAGGATGGCGGAACATTTGGCAACACATCGGGGGGATTTCTCTAAATTATCTAATGTGGGCCGACATATTTTGGGTGTCCATGCGGGAGATCCCTCATGTATGATGTGCATGGGTATAGAGAAAGTGTCCATGGGCCCCAGGGGGGGCAATCTACATCAGAAGATTTTGCAGAGGGAGGTGTTCTGGATATTTAAATTACAGACTCGCACCCCTTCGGGGTTAAACTCAAGGTGGGATGTGGACCTCTTTTTGGCATAACCTCCCTCCTATTGGACCCAATAGGATCCATCTATGTAGAAGTAGGGATATCCGGTTACTGATTTTCCAACATACACTTTCCCTTTGTTCCACATGTTCCTGTATATATTGGGCCCTATTGTTCAGAAGTTAGGAACGATGTCCCACCATTGTTAATACACTCTCTCTGTAATCTATACACATATGATGAGTTACTCTTCTTTTTTCTCCCCCCTCCCCCTCCTTTTGTCTGGGTTAAATTTGTTGAAATTAGAGAAAGCAGGTTGTCCCGATCTGATACTTGTTGATTGTATGTTTGTGTCCAAGTTCTTTATTTGGGTGTCTCAGGTTTTTTCTTGGTTTTCCATTCAGAACATGTTGTTCCATGTAAGGTATTTTCTTTTTCATTTCAGGGTATATTTTTTCCCCCTTTTTTCTCTAAGGTATTTTTCCCTTTAGATTTCATGTAGAATAGCGATATTGGGACAACTATAATAATAATAATTATGCCGTGGGGATTGACATTTTTTCCTTTTTTTTTTTTTTTTTTCTTTTGTGTTATGCAGCACTTATGACATAATAATTTAAAAGAATAACTGCTGGATCGTGTGATCCGATACATGTTGCAGGATATTAGATTAACTAATTTAAGTTATTCTTGTTTTCCTCGCCGAGCGGGACTTCCGCCCTCTCCGTGGTGTGTGGACGGCCAGTTTGCCCTCTCTCTGACGCAAATGACGCCGCTTGTTACCAGCCAATCTGGGCGAGCTGCGTCATGGGCTTCATGATGATTGGACCCTGGCCTCTGCTCGCTGGGGAGGGAGGCGGAAGTCGTGCATGGCGGAGGAAAGACGCGCGCATTCATCCAATTGTAAGTGTTTTTGAAGTTTGATTACTCAGAATAGGTGTTTGTGATTATTGTTCTTTAATCAATCTTAATGGATAATATGTGTCTATATATTGAGAGGCCTTGCATTTGTAAAACTGTCATGAATAAGGGCGCTCAGCCCGAAACGCGTCGACGCCGTCACAGATTTTATGCCTGTATTGTAATGAAGCTACCTCAAGGAGCATTTTAATCGACCCTTATTAAATTGGACGTTTTATCTCAGCACGGAGGCTGGCTGGTTCATTGCTTTCCTTACTACCAGATGTGGAGGTGAGCGCTCCTTTCCGTGCTGCCGAGCGGCTGCTGAGGGGAATAGTTGTATCTAAAGCTGGCAAAAACTGTTCATCATTCTTAGGTGCTAAGATTAAGCCTTTCCTGGCTGTCGCAGGCTTCACAATGACCCTTAAAATTGAGAAAATCCACTTTAAAATTATATGAATGCATTTCCAAAGCAAAAGGAAAATACTGTATAAGGGGAAGCTGGAAACACAAAACGCAGAGTACTACCCTTTGTTACACACAAAGAATATTGATGTCATAATCAGCCAATTCAACAAGGCGGCACCAATGTCATGGCTTTTAAAGCTGAATCTAAAAGCAGAGAAATTTGATCCTTGGGTTTGATCCTTGGAAAGTATCAGAGTGCACAGACTACAGAAAATAGCGTTGGCACTAGAGGTCCACTGAAGGGCATGTACTGAAGTTCAGCAAAGGCAGAAACTAGCATTGTTCTCTCTTATTATATAAAGCGCATAGATAGACCTTGGAGCCAAGATTAGAGGTCCCTGCACAGGAGAGAGAGCAGACCCGTCCATAGAAAGGATCACCCAGGCAGCACGCAGCAAGACCGAGCAGGTGCTATAGCAACAGTGTTCATGCATCACCCACCACTGCTATCCAAAGAAACAATAAGGGGGGGGTATAACAGCAATTTACATACTCGAAGGACTTTGCATTACATACAACCTTTCTACAGTTAACATTCTGTCTGTGAATATATCATACACATCTTTACATATGAAAGGCAAAGCTTAATAAAAAGTTACACTAAACAGGGAAACTAGGGGTGGTATGAAGGTGGGGTGACAGTTGGCTACAGGTGCCATCCATTCAAGTTGTGGTGTGCTTACATTTTGGGAGCCACTGTAACTATGCCCAGAAGGATCTTCTTGTGATAGTACCTGAAAATTGGCACCAGCTCAAAATATAATTTCCTTTCTGTGCAAGAAGATTTCATTAGCTCCTCTCTCCCCAAGTTCAGCTAACGCTCCTGCTAGTGAGTGAAATTGTGCCACCACTTGATATTGCTAGTGCTGCAGGTGGCCAACTTCATGTCCTTAATTGTTCAATTGGAAGAGGGTCGCACAACAGAGATAGGTAAGAAATTAAAATACCGTTTTGAGTACTCGCCTTTAAAACGGGTATTATGCGTGTGCCATACACTCCACTTCAGTCTTCATGACATCTAGGTAATCTCCAGTAGAGGGAAAAACTTCTGCAGAGATGAATATGCAAAAAAAGAAAGTTCCTGCCGGTCCATATATACTTGGGACCTCCCACCAATTCCCCAGTGTATAAAAGCAGTAAAGGGACCAGGAAGAACCAATTATAACCTTAACAATCAAAACCAATGGTTCACCATATAAAAGCCCCAGAATACCTGAAAAAAAGGGGTGGGGTGGAGTGTATGGCACACTCATAATACCCGTTTTAAAGGTGAGTACTCACAAAAAACGGTATTATTCTAAGTGTGCCATACACTCCACTTCGGTCTTCATGACATGTGGGACATCCAATAGCAGTGTCAGTCATGGGTGGGAACCAGAAACCGTAAAGAATGTACCAACTCAAACCACTGCAGCTTGCAGAACCTTGCGGCCAAAAACAGCATCCGCTGAAGCCCCCACATCAACCTTGTAAAACTTGGAAAAAGTATGAACGGAAGACCAAGTAGCAGCCTTACAAACTTGTTCAACAGAAGCCTAGTGCTGAAAAGCCAAGGACGCACCAACAGCACGAGTAGAATGCGCAGTGACCCTAAAAGGGGGAGTCCTCCCCTTAGCAGAAAAGGCTCCAACAATGGCCTGACAAATCCATTTGCTAATGGTAGACTTGGCGGGCGCCAAACCTTTCCTGGGCCCACAGGGCACCACGAAAAAGGCATCCGTCTTGCGGAAGGAAGAAGTAGTCACCAAATAGTACTTCACACAGCGAACAACATCCAAATTGTGCAGAACCCTCTCCTTGTCATTGTTAGGCTTAGGACACAAGGAAGGCAGAACAATATCCTGATTGAGGTGGAAAGTAGACACCACCTTAGGAAGGAAATACGGCTTAAAACGAAAAACCACCTTATCCTGGTGTCTCTCAAAGTAAGGGGCCTGAATCGACAGGGCCGCCAACTCAGAGACACACCGAACAGAGGTAATAGCCACCAAGAAAGCAACCTTCTGAGTGAGAACCGAAAGAGCAATATCCTGTAGCGGCTCAAAAGGAGGACCCTGGAGAGCCGAAAGAACCAAATTCAAATCCAAATCAGGAGCTACAGCCTTCCGAGGCGCCACCCCTTGGAAAAAGGGCTTAACCAGCGGGTGTAAGGCAAAAGACCTCTGAAAAAAAATGACAGAGCAGAAACCTGTCCTTTCAAGGTACTAAGCTGGAACCCAAGATCCAGATTATGCTGAAGAAACTCCAAAATCCTGGGTATAGAAAAAACCCTGCAAGGCAAGGCCCTAGCCTCACACCAATCAATATAGGACCTCAAAAACCTATAGCAAATGCCAGAAGAGGACAGCTTCCTAGCCCTAATCAGGGTCTGAACAACAGCCTCAGACAAACCTTCCTCTTTCAAGATGAAGGTTTCAGCAGCCAAGCCGTCAAAGCCAGCGTTTGTAAATTGGGGTAAAGTAGATGACCCTGAGATAGCAGGTCCGGCAGCAAGGGAAGCCGGTACTGGTCTACGGCCATCCTTACAACGTCTGCGTACCAAACCCTTCTTGGCCACCTTGGAGCCACCAGAATCGCTGGTGCCCCTTCTAGAACCAGTTTGCGAACTACCTTGCCCAGAATGGAGACAGGTGGAAACCGGTAAAGAAAACCCAGGTCCTTCCAAGCCAGTGACAAGGCATCCACTGCCAGAGACAGAGGATCCTGAGAAAGAGACTCAAAGGCCGGAAGTTTGTGATTGTGCCTCGAGGCAAAGAGATCCACCTCCGGAGTCCCCCACTTGCGGCAAGGATCCAGAAAAACCTCGGGGTTGAGAGACCACTCTCCGTGGCAAGAGGATCCCCTGCTCAGGGAATCCGCCTCCGTGTTCTCCACTCCCGGAATGTAGACTGCCGAAAGGCAAGGAACATTGCTCTCCGCCCAGTGCAGGATCAGAGAGACTTCCCTGAGGGCACTCCTGCTGCAAGTCTCTCCTTGGTGATTTATGTAAGCCACTGCCGTTCGGTTGCCCAAACGAACCTGAACCGGAAGACCCCGTAAATGCGGGGTCAGCCAAGCCAGAACTAGTCGAATGGCTCTGAGCTCCAATACATTGATGGGGGTGTGAGCCTCCTGGGGACCCCATACCCCGCTGAACTGATGACTCTTCCAATAACCTCCCCAGCCTGACAGGCTGGCATCCGTGGTAACCGTCTCCCAACAAGGGACCAGAAAAGATCTGCCCTTCACCAGATTGCTCGAGTCCAGCCACCACCGAAAGGACTGCCGAACCCTGGGAGACATCCTGAAAGGTTGATCCAATGACTGTGGGCACCTGTCCCAATACGTCAATAGGTGAAGCTGAAGAGATCTCATGTGAAACTGTGCAAACGGCACTGCCTCGAAGGAGGATACCATCAAACCCACCAGTTTCATCCCCTGTCGGATAGAGGGACAAAGACTGGCCAGAAGAAGATGGATCAGGCCCTGAATCCCCTGCACCTTGGTCTGGGGCAGAAACACTCTGGCCCGACTGGTATCCAGATTCATACCCAGAAATGAAATCATACGAGACAGGGAGAGAGAAGACCTGGTGCGGTCGATTACCCACCCGAACCTCTCCAGGGTCGACGCCACCTGATGAAGGGAAGAAGCTGATATCAACAGATCGTCCAGATAAGGCACAATGCGAATGCCCTGAGATCTGAGCAGAGCCATTATGCCCGTAAAAACCTTGGTGAAGACCCTCGGTGCCGAGGTCAGACTGAAGGGAAGAGCTACAAACTGATAATGTTGATCCTCCACCGCAAATCGGAGGAATCTCTGATGTGCCTGAAAAATCGGGACATGCAGATACGCATCCTTGATGTCTATGGATGTCATAAAATCCCATTGGCGAAGGGAATTGATAGCCGAGCGCAGAGTCTCCATGCGGAACTTTTTGGCTCCGAGAAATCTGTTGAGAACCTTGAGATCTAGAATGGGTCTCACTGAACCCTCTTTTTTGGGAACCGTGAAAAGGTTGGAGTAGAAACCCCCGCCTCTCTCCGACAGAGGCAACGGGCATATAACCCCCATGTCCAAAAGGTTTTTGACTGCTAACAGGAGCCCCTGTGCAGCCTGAGGGTCCGTGGGCACCCGAGACCTTAAGAATCTTGGGGGCGGCCAGAACTCGAACTCCAGTTTGTACCCGGAGGAGACCACTTCCAAGATCCAATTGTCTGTGACCTCCCGGGCCCAGACCTGGAAGAAGAGCCGCAGCTGTCCCCCCCACCCTTGCGGCTGAGCCGGTTTAACGGCAGGCTTGGGCTTGGAACCCCAGGCAGCCGCGGGACAAGCCCGACCTCTGCCTCTGTTCCAGGACGAGCCCCTGACACCTGAGAAGGCCAAACCCCTAGACGCTCTGGCCCCTCGAAAGGAAGGAGTGAACGAGCCCACCCCCCGAAAGGGGCGGCGCTGTTTCCTCCGCTGAGGTAACTTACCTCCTTTGGCAACAGTATCCAATTTATCTCCAAACAGCCGCGAACCCAAGAAGGGAAGAGCTGTGAGCGACTTCTTGGCTCCAACGTCCGCTGTCCACTGGCGGAGCCAGACCAATCTGCGCATAGCTACCAGTAAGGCCGACGTCCTACTACACACGACAATAGAGTCTTCCATCGCAGCCATGACAAAAGCCATGAACAATTCTTAAAGATAGCGAACTCAGCGCCAGCTGGATCAAGCTGAGCGTTATTCAGCCAGTCCCTGATAAGAGACCTGGTAGCAAGCGACACCAGGGCAGGGACAGGCCGCAGGGCCGAGCCCATGTTGGCAAATGCGTGGCAAGGCGCTTACCCTCGCCATCCTTAAGGGAGGTGGTGTCAGGGGTGTTCAGCACAGAAAAGTTGGTCAAACCTAAAACAGGCGCGTCGACCTCGGGAGGAGAAGACAAGCGCTTGACCGCCTCCACCGGAAAAGGATATTTCTTATCCCATCCCTGAGGCACACCAGGAAGCCGACTCCCATTCTATAAGGATCAGCGCATCAAAATGACCCTGGGTAGGGAATTCCAGAGGGGGCTTGTGGGCCCCAAAAAATACCCCCTTCTTAAGAGGGGGCGCCGCAGGCGGGTCAATATCCAACACCTCCAATAAATGTGACAAAACAGTGGCCGTATCTACGGCATCCCCCAGCGCCTGCCCGACATTGGAATTCCCAGACTGAACATAGTCAGCCTCTGAATCCTGATACAATTCCCCCTCCTCTAACGGGGAATAATCGGACAATTCAGCGGACTCGTCGTCAATATCCTACAATGGCTGGGCCGACGACAAATGTCTCTTTTTAGCCTGGGCCTTCTGGCCCACCGTGCTAGCAATCATTTTCTCGATGCTGGCCAACCTAGCCCAAACATGAGAAAGCGACTCCCCACTGGTACCAATGTCACTTGGGGTACGGATAAGGTGTGGAGGGGAAGGCAATGAAGCGGGAGGAGCCGAACCAGAAGGCTGGGTACCAGACTGCCGCGTTATGGCCTTTTGTGCGCATGGTATACAGATTAGCGCGTTCTCCCCCGTAAGGGATACCACGTACCCCACACATGGCCTGGATTGTCCCAACGGGATCCCGAGCCCAGTGTCCTGCGGAGCCGCCATATGGTGAATTTTTGTGGTCAGTCGCAAGACCGCAGGGAATTACGCATAAGCAACCCGGGATGCCCCTTAAAAGTCCCGGTGGGAGGATTTTAGGTGGACAATTTTTTAACTAGGGACCCCAGGACCAGGAGGGACCCCTTAATATGCACATATACAGGGCAATCTGTAACACACAAAACAAGCAACATAAGAGCAGAGCTGTGTAAAAATGGCCATGACATACATGTAAAAAACCACAGCATTTGATCTTGCAGCCACACAAATGTGTATATAATAAATAATATATATATATATATATATATATATATATATATACATACATACACACCACATCCCACAAGGCACAAGCACACCCACACATGTTTGAGACCAGTGGGGGCCCCCGCTAAATAGGGGGCCACACACACAAGCTAAGGAGATGGCCATCAGGCCCTTACCACCCCGATGTGCCAAGCGGCCTGCCAGAGAAGATGGCCCCCATGCAGCCTCGTGCCTGAGGTGGGAGAGCAGGGGGAGGGCGGGCCAGCGCAGAACGCGCGTTTGCCGAGGCCACGCCCCCCTCCCAGCAACGCGGACCTCTAGACAACGAGCACTGTAATCGCGCCAAATAAGGGGGCGGGGCTACCGCGGCCGCACCGAGAGTCCGGCCTTGTCCCCTTCCCGAACGCAGCCTGAGGGGGAGAAGCTCCCCCAGGCTGTAATCAGTCCCTGTTGGCCAGTAATGCAGCAAGCACTCACACACACATACTAAGTGAAACACTCAGCACACATGGACAAGGGCTGGGGAAAACAAAATATCGGCCAGGCCAGGCAACCCCCCCGGAGGTGAATAAGGGACCCGGAAGGGGGGAATCCTGCCAGGATCCGGCCATAAGCCTAACGGGACGGGGCATCCCACACCAGGATCACCAAGAAACCTGGAAAACCGCCTACCCCAATGTGAGGTCTCATGGTGGAGCAGTTCTCCTGCTGCACCCTTAGGGTGCTCCTACCTTCACCAGGACCCGCAGCCTAAGCTGGGAGGCTCAATATAGGGCAATTTAGAAGGGTCCTGGCAGTAATAGGGATAATTAGAAGGCCGGGCGCGAGCCCGGCTTACCTGTAAGTAAAGAAGTCCTCATCTTCTGTCTTGTCGCCCTCTCTGCAGAGAAGGAACTGGGGAATTGGTGGGAGGTCCCAGGTATATATGGACCGGGAGGGGCTTTCTTTTTTTGCATATTCATCTCTGCAGAAGTTCGCCCTCTACTGGAGATTACCCAGATGTCATGAAGACCGAAGTGGAGTGTATGGCACACTTAGAATAAATGTTAAGGTGAAATCAAAGAGTTCACAGAAGTATAAGCAGAATATATGATTGAAGCTTTCAATATACAAGCAGAAACCGCTAGGAAATCAATAGCCAAAGTAGCAAAATATGTTGGAAACTATATTTTATCAATGAGTTATAGGGGAGTCTTCCCTATTTTATAGATAGAGGATTTTCATTCTTGTATACAATTGCCCTGTCTCTTAAAATTAAATGCTGGAGGGCGTGCATTGATCAGAGATGACGCATCTGCTATTGCATTATAATTCATGTTGAACTAACCACCTTCCCTATTCCCAGTTAGAGCACCCAATGGCTAGGGGTCTATTGGAAACCAAGAAAAAAAATGGTCACTGATGGAGTAAAAAAAACAAACCTCATGATTTATCACTTTAAAAAAAAAAAAACATTCTTGTTAACATGGGCATCAGAAAAGAAAGTTGCCCACCCGTGGACTTATTAGAAACCAACTGATTTGTATAACCAGAAAGGACCCTATACCACATAGGTTCTGGAAGAAATGGTGAAGAAATGATGTTCACAAAGCAGTCCAGTTCAGATTTTCATTTTAACTTCAACATATTTTTTTTTATTTTTTTTATTTTTGTACTACAAACAAAACAAGCACCACAACAGTTAACCACATGCCCGTCTACAGTACAACATTTTAGACTGCAGAAAAGATAGACTGCTTTGTTTTTTAAACTGTCCTTCCCCAACTGTCCATCACTAATGTTAACCCATTAGCCTGAAGAGATATTGCCTTATTTTTTCAGCTTCTAAGAGTATATTTAAGGTAAGCTTTCGAGAAAACTTGGCTCTACTTACTGCGTTAGCCTGAAGACACGTCTCCTTATTCCTTCACTTTTTACTACAGTACAACACATTATTACTTGCGATTAAGCATAAAAGACCAGCTAAGGCTTAGCCCAAGAAAGGTAACAGAAAAATGAACAAGCCATGAGAGGTCACCTTTTATGTAAAAAGAAAGTAAAGGTAGACACGATAACCTTCTTAGAAACACATCTCTTCATGTACCAAAAGCCCCTATTCAAATGATCTTTTCATAAAGAAACTTAGTGATGTGTTTGTGACAAAAAAAAAAAACTCTACTGCTGTACAATAGAAAAAGTAGCCTGAAATTGCATTCATACATATTATGCGCAATTTTAATAGACATATCTAAGAAACAAAAGCACTGTTTGTTTTCTGTTAGCTGTTAAAGTAAGCAGGACATTTTTTCCTAAAGACGGATGGATGTTCAGAGCTGAGCAAGTGGTGAAAATGTACCAGAGCAGTACAGTACACTTTGTATATTGCCACTTATGAGTGACATTGCTGTAGTGTGGGCTGTGCAAAGGCTACCATCAAGAACGTGGAAGTGGGGGTGGCAGGACCCAACAGAGCAAGAAGGTGGTGGCAGAGGATACCAGAGTGGGGACCGGGAACTGTTGGCGGTGAGCTTGGGAGGTGAGAAAAATAATTTTTAAGTAGACCAATACATTTTCCTATTACCCGGGCATCCCAAAAAAGGTTGTCCATCAGGGACCCAAAAATCAGGACAAACTTGCCAACCTATACACAAGTACGACTAGACCCAACCTGAAAGCTTAAAATAAAAATTAAATTCCTCCAGGGTAGTTTAGGGTTTGCAGCAGCAAGGGTTCCCTTTTCCCATCCAACCTCCCCCCCCCCCCCCCCCCCTTTTTACTTTTCCGTTTTTTTTTTCCTTTTCTCTCTGCTCCTGTCTGCTATCCCCTTTAGATCTCCCCTTTTTCTCCATCACACCGCTGGTGTGTTCCTGTTTCCATTTACAGTCCTGCTTACCGGTACTTTGTTGTGGTTTATTAAAAATAGATTGCAGAGAGGCGAGACGCAGGTGAAGTCCTGATTATCTTAATTGTCGGTTATGTGGAGACTACTTGGGCAACCGTTTTGAACATTTAGTGAATAATTGGTTTGAAGCTCATGTACTCGGGGGAGGTGACTTTCCCTAGGAATTTCGCTAAATAAGCTAGTCACTGTATATTGTGGGGAGTCCCCACCTCCAGTTGCCTTCGAAGTCACTCTGTATAACTCTGCAGATGTTTACCTGTGTTATGTGCCTCTTCAAAACTTACAATTTAAAAAAAAAATTAAATTCTCCAAATTAATAAAACAAAAATTTCAAATGTCGCTGTTTATATGTGTTTGAAACAATCTGGTGTCTGGTGGGGGAGTTCTACTTTAAACAGTCCAATGTCTGTCCCTTCCTTTCAAATTCCATTCCACCACACTGAAAGTGCCAAGACAGAGGTGGACAGGAGGGGCAAATTTTGGTGACCTACCACAGCATCTACAGTTTGCAACAGGAAATAGAAGAAAGGTACATGGGTGAGGCTTCAGGAAAGCTGCTTGACGATTTATTATTGCCATTGCCTGGGCTGTCTCTTTAATGCAATAGGCCAACCTTAGTGTGGCCTCAAATGGGTAGTTTTCCAAAGAATAATAAGGAAAATGTGTTCAGTTTATGCTTGGAGGTTCATTACTGACAAATAAGAAAGCCATGAAGAGCGAGCAATCCCAATTACATGTGAACACAGAGAAAAAAAACCCAATAGAGATCACCTCAGTATGGCAATAAGTACACAAGGCAGCTCTTAGCATGGGAGACAGAACATACACGCACGTCAGATGTGCAATATGTAAAGAATATAAATTAGCGTTTAAAGCTTTTAAAAGTAAAGTGAAGGATGAAAGAACAGAGGAGTCTTTCAAAAACAAGAAATCAAAGCAGCAACAGAGTCCCTTTGATCTGTTATCCATATTCAGCCTACACACGCTAACCAAAACCACCATTATTCCATAGTGATGGCAACATATCAACTGCAAGTGCAACATGGGGCAAAGAGGCAGCAACACGAAGTGCCTGATGTCTCGGGGTTCTTATCAATACATGATGAAGGGAAAGAAAAAAATCACATAGGGGCCTAAACAACTTCAAATGAAAAGGTTATAGAGTTCTAATGAAGGAACCACTATAAAACAAAAACAACATGTTACATCAAAAAAATAAAAAAAGATGCAACATGTAAAAGGTTTAGAAGAGGTTTGCCCAAGGCAGAGATGACTGACAACCTAAACACACTACCCAGGTGGTACTCCAAATAACAGAAAGTGGAAAGCACGATTTCATAAAAAGGGAACTTGCTCTGGATCCATTTCTGCAATCTTGCCTTCAGAAGGCAAAAGACCAAGGCACAGAGTTCCCCATCTTACTCAGAATTCCTGAGATATGATATTTGTTAGAATCTAATCATTTGAATCATGCAGAACAGCGCATCTGAATCATGCAGAGCAGGGGCCGGCGTCAGCAACCGGCAAGGCGGGGCAGCTGCCGGGGCCCAGTGACAGCTGGCACAGGCTGCAATTTCTTAAATGCTGCTCAGCTTCCTATCTGCTGCTGCTATTTAAAGCAGACTAAAACCCAGGCTTTCCATCCCCGGGCTTTGGTCCGCTTTACAGAGGCATCTCAATTTGTCAATTTGGGATGCCCCTGTTTGTGAAAGAACCCTCCGGGTTTGGACGTGAACTCAAACTGGTGATCCCACAATGCATTTGCCACTTCAAGGAAAGTAATGAGTGGGGGGGGGGCACAGACAGGGCCTCTAAAATGAGGACCAAAATTGGTCCAGATAGCATGATCCTTAGGAGGCATCCAGACTTGGGATGCCCCTCAGTGATGTGCCGCGACTCTTCACCACAAAGGGGCCCACTGAGACCATGTCGCCCGAGGGCCCACATAAACCTGGAGCCAGCCCTGCTTGAGTGACTTGGACATTCATCTATGGGGTCAATTCAGAGCCTGGTGAGAAAACGCACTTTTCTTAGGAGAGAAAATTGCCACTCACTTTTCACTGATTCAGAGCCAGGGGAAAAAATGACACCCGGTAGACAATGAAAGTGAATGGCAGTTTTCTCTCCTAAAAAAAGGAGTGAGTTTTCTTACCTGGCTCTGAAACAACCCCTATATCTGCAGCTTGCAAGATAGGGAAGGCAACATTTGGGTAATTTCAGAGCTAAGTGAGAATTCTCATTTTTAGGAGAGAAAACTGCCACTGAATTTCTTTGTCTAACTTGGGGCTGATTCAGAGCCAGGTGGAAATTTACACTTGGTATACAATGAAAGTTAATGCCAGTTTTCTGTACTAAAACAGTGAGACCTGGCTCTGAATCAACCTAATTGGGTCACATTATCAGTCTAAGAGTAGGTTTCAGATCTGTCCTTGCATTTCACAGACTTTCAGAAAAAGTAGTGTAATGTATCCTCTATTGCCCCTTTTACAGTGCAGTTGGAGCCAAAAAAGTAATGCTTGATGAATTCAAACTGAACTGCAAATGCAGATGTATTCTGGGTCAAAAACAGCAAATCTGCAAAGAATGTAGCAAGCAGGACTGTATTAGCTACGTTCCAACTGTATAAAAATACAATTCTGTTAAACTCACCTGTAGAATTGTTTTTGATTATATCCATTCCAGGTCGTCCCAGTGATGACATGTGGGAATTCCGCCCCCAGGGGGCGCTCGACTGCAAGATCAAAAGAGGTTGCTTCTCCTGGCCCCCTATAAAGGCAGGTGTCCCTCTATCATACTCCAGTGGTTAAAAAGCAGTAAACAAAAAAAGAGGACTGGCCGGGAGGCCAAGAAACCATGTTACTTCACATAGCTTCAGCATGTACTCTCTCTAACAAGACTTAAGGATACAAGTCCAATGAATAAAAGATGGTAAACACCATAACAGGCAAACAAGAGATGATGAACACAAGGGCGGGGTGGGACGCCCTGGACTGGACATAATCAAAAACAATTCTACAGGTGAGTTTCACAGAATTGTATTTTTCCCTATATCCAGTCCAGGTCGTCCCAGTGATGACATGTGGGACATCCAAAAGTAGTGTCCATTTGGGCAAGATCCCCAGTGCGGAACAGCATGTAGTTCATTTCACTACCCCCTGAAGCACCTTTCGACCAAAGACAGCATCAGCCCTGACATCAACCTTGTAGAACTTAGTAAAAGTATGAACTGAAGACCAAGTGGCGGCCTTACAAACTTGTTCAACCGATGCCTGGTGCTGAAAAGCCCAAGAGGCACCAATAGCTCTGGCAGAATGAGCTGTGATCCAAAAAGGGGGTTCCTTCCCCTTGACACAATATGCTTGCACCACCGCCTGTCTGATCCACTTACTGAGAGTGGACTTGGCTGGTGGAAAACCCTTCCTAGAGCCCTCTGTTAGGACACAGAGCAAATCCGATTTCCTGAAGCACTCAGTCGCAACCAGGTAATACTTAATGGCTCTGACCACATCCAAGGCATGGAGGGTCCTTTCCTTAGAATTAGTCGGTGCTGGACACAAGGAAGGCAAGACAACTTACTCATTAAGGTGAAAGGGAGAAACAACCCTAGTAAAAAAAAACAGGTTTAAAGCGAAAAACCACCTCATCCTTATGCTGCTCAAAATAGGGAGGCTTCATACAAAGCGCGGCCAGCTCTGATACGCGACGCACCGAGGTGATCGCTACCAAAAAGACCACTTTGAGAGTCAAAATAGGCAATGCAGCATCGCACAATGGTTCGAAGGGAGGACCCTGAAGAGCAGACAGTACTAAATTCAAGTCCCACACCGGTAATACAGAATTACGTGGTGGACGGACATGGGTCTTGATAAACCTATGATTGCCAATGGAACTCTGGAAGAAGATGGCTAAGGCCGACACCTGGCCCTTGAGGGTGCTCAGCTGGAGACCCAGGTCTAAGCAGTGTTCTAAAAACTCCAGAATCCTAGAAATGGAAAATATGCGGCAAGGGAGACTCTTGGACTCGCACCAAGCAATATAAGCGTGCCAAACTCTGTAGTATATCATGGAGGAAGACTTCTTCCATGCCTGAATCATGGTATGCACAACCGTGGCCGACAGCCCCTTTTCCGTCAGGATTGAGGTTTCAATAGCCAGGCTGTCAAAGCCAGCGTCCGTAAATTGGGGTGCCGCAGCGACCCCTGTGTGAGAAGCCCTGGGTCGTCGGGCATGATGTAGCGATCTACTGACATCTGAGCTATGTCCGCAAACCAACTCCTCAGCCAGCGAGGAGCCACCAGGATAGTCGGCAACCCCTTCCTGGGCGCAGAAGATCTTGCGCAGAACTCTGCCCAGGAGTGGAAACGGAGGGAATGCATAAAGGAAATTGAACTCCGTACAAGGAATCGCCAGAGCGTCTGTGGCAATGGCCAGAGGATCTCTTGAGAGGGAGACGAACCTTGGAAGCTTGTGATTGTGCCTGGACGCAAACAGGTCCATGTCCGACTGACCCCAGCGAAGACACAGAGCGTGAAACGTCTTGTTGCTAAGAGACCATTCCCGCAGGCGCGAGGCACTCCTGCTCAGGGAGTCTGCCTCCTGGTTTTCCACCCCAGGGATGTAAACCGCCGATATGCAGGGAACATTCTCCTCTGCCCAAGACAGAATCTGTGTCACCTCCTTGAGGGCTCTCTTGCTCCAAGTCCCGCCCTGGTGATTAATGTAGGCGACAGCCGGCTGATTGTCCGAACCTGGATCGCATAACCCCTTAAATGGGGAGTCAAGCGAAGAAGCACCAACCGGATCGCTCTCAGCTCCAAGAGATTCATGGGTAAGCGGCTCTCCTGCGGACCCCACTGACCCTGGATCTTCTGAGTCTGCCAAAAGCCTCCCCAGCCGGACAGACTGGCATCCGTGGTAACCATCTCCCAATGAGGAGTCAGAAAGGACTTGCCCACCAACAGGTTCCTGGAGTCTAACCACCACAAGAGGGACTGTCTGGCCAGGGGGGGGGCAGCGAAAACTCCTGTTCTAGCGACTCCTGCATCCGGTTCAAGCCAGTCAGCAGAATTAATTGAAGAGGTCTCATGTGAAATTGGGCGAAGGGCACTGCCTCGACGCATGATACCATTAAGCCCACCAATCTCATCCCCAGACGTATCGACGGCCGCTGACAAGACAGCAAGACCTGCACCTGCGTCTGGAGACTCAAAACCTTCTGCTGTGGCAGAAAGACCTTTACCTGAGCGGTGTCTATAGTCATATGCCCAGGAAGGATCTCACTGCTAAGGGAATGATAAAAGACTTTGGGTAATTGGCTACCCAGCCGAAGGCCTCTAGGGTTGACAACACCGTCCGGGTATCGCTCTCGGCCTGCTGAAGAGACTGGGCCGCAATTAGCAAGTCGTCCAGATAAGGCAGTACACGAATGCCCCGAATCCTCAGGATGGCCATGGTGCCCGCCAGCACCTCGGTGAAGACGCAGGGCACTGAGGAAATCCCAAATGGAAGAGCCACAAACTGGTAATGCTGGTCCACTAGAGCAAAGCTCAGGAACATCCGATGCCCCAGGAAGATCGGGATGTGCAGATAAGCATCCCTGATGTCCACCGTGGTCATGAAGCCGCCGGGCCGAAGCGAGCTCACCGCTGACCGCAAGGTTTCCATGTGGAAATGTCTGACTCTGACAAACCTGTTGAGACTCTTCAGGTCCAGGATTGGTCTTAACGTTCCATCCTTCTTGGGAACCGTGAACAGGTTGGAGCAAAAACATTGACCCTGTTCCTGACGAGGTACAGGGCAAATCACACCTAGCCGCAGAGGGATTCCGAAAGGACCGAGCAGGCTTCCGTCTCTGAGGGAGTCTACCATCCTTGACCAACAGGTACAGGCGCGCCGCAAACAGCCTGTGTCCCACAAAGGGGATACTAGTGAGAGACTTCTTGGCCGCGGCATCAGCCGACCATTGCCGCAACCAGAGCGAGCGGCGTAGGGCAACAAGCAGCGTCGAAATCCTGGCACCAAGCCGGACTCCATCGTCCATGGCAGAGGCAACAAAACCAATGAAATCCAAACAGGCCTTGAGTTCTTTATACTCCTCTGTCCGCTTGCGAGCCTTAGCTCTATCCACAAGATGTCTCACCTTCTTTCTGATGGCCAGTGAGACAATCGCCGCAGCACACTCCGGAAGAAAAAAGGCACCAGCAAAGGTGAAGGCATGGCAGACCAGCTGATCCATGCGCTTGTCAGCCGGGGCACATAAGGAAGCAGTATCAGGTGATGGCATAATAGTAGTGTTGGACAACCCCGACACAGGGGAATCCACCTCGGGAGGATGAGACCACAGCTAAACCAACTCCTCAGGGAAGGGATACCGCCTATCCAGTCCCTTAGGCACAGACGGTAGCTTGTTAGGCCTTTCCCATTCCTTGAAAATCATATTAGAAAAATGGGCCTGCTCCGGAAAGACCCACCTCTGTCTTTTGGGCCTAAACAAATCACCTTGCTTCCTCTTTGCCGCTCTGGGAGGAACAATGTGTAATGTCTCAAACTCTGAGGTAAGCAACTTCTCCGTATCATCCGGGAGCCACGCATCCTCGTCCGAGGAAGAACCAGACATACTGTCATCGCCCACAGAATAATCCACAGTGGAGCGTGAATCATCTGGCAACTCACCTTCCTCCACAGAGCCCAGATCATCAAATAAATCGTCTTTATCCGAGTAAACGGGCTCGATGTGCCGTTTCTTACTCGTGGCCTTCTTAGGAGCCGTCCGCGAGATCTGTCTCTCTAGATTGGCAACCCTATGCGCCAAATCAACGCGGGACCCCCTGCTGGCTTCCCCCTCACGGGGGGCTGAGCGCAGCAGCGGAGGGTCCGGAGAGGCCGCAGGCCGTGAAGGGCTAGGGGTGGGGACGCCTGCCCGGTCATGGTCCAAAATGAAGCCCCTGGCGCAAGTGGTACAAACAGGGCTGAATCCGCCCAGAGGATTCCTACTACACAAGGGGCAGAGCTTTACCTGCCCAGATGGGGCCCCCAGCTCACTATCCCCAGATGCCTGCATTATGGTGATTAATAATTGTCAATTGAAAGGTTACAAGACACTAACGGCCCAAACCTATATGATCCCTCTTAATAAAAAGGGGGACCGGGAGGAACCACAACCCCCAATCACTAAGCCCACGACCTATGCAAAAGACAACAAAGGGGAGAGGCCCATCAGACTCCTAAACAGCGAGATGCATGATAATAAGCAACATGATCGTTCAAAAGAGGGACTCACGGCACCGACAGTGGCCTCAGAAGATGGGATCCCAGGCAGCAGCAGCAGCGGAGCAGACAGGAACAGAGCGCAGCAGCGGAGCAGACCTGCAGCTTCTAGTGCGTTCCTCGAGGGGCGGGCCGCGCCGTGATGACGCGGAACGCGGCAGCGTACGGCTCCGCCCCCCCCAGCGGCGCGAAAAAACGCGCCCGCCCACCGTCATCACCAAGAGCGGCCTAAGGCATGGCTGCCAGCGCCAGGACACAGCCAGGAGCTGTGGCCGCACTAAGAGCTCCGTGCAGCGCATGTATCCCGCGCGCCGCCTGCACACCACAACAGCGCAGCGCGAGCGGCGTCCCCAGCCCCCCCATCACAGCGTATGTGGCAGAGTCAAGATGGAGGGAGGGGAATCCACAAGGCACGTGAGGAACCGCGAGGGAGGTAAGCATGAGAAACCCCAGGGGCCAGCAAGGAGCAAGTGCAAAGTCAAAACACAGCACACATACAGTAAAGCTTGTGGGCAGGGAGGGACATACAGGCAATCCTAAGGCCTTAGCTAGTGGTTCCCCCCCATTAGGCTCACTATAAGCCTATGGCCGGCTACCCTTTAACAGAGGGCCTGCGGCCCAGAGCCTAGCTCTGCCGAACGCCTGACCCCGGCGTTCACCCTACCGTCACGATCCCGAAGCAGCCAGTGGCTGGGAGGCAGGAGTGGGTCAGACGGGATCAGTGGGAATAGGGCCCGCAGCTGCCAATATCCGAGAGAGAGTATCCAACGATCTTCTGCAGTCAATACTGCAAGATGAACACTGGAGAATGATAGAGGGGCACCTGCCTCTATAGGGGGGCCGGGAGGAGCAAGATCTTGCAGTCGAGCGCTCCCTGGGGGCGGAATACCCACATGTCATCACTAGGACGACCTGAACTAGATATAGTGAAAAATGGAGAGGTGTGAAAAGGCCTATAGAGGATACATTTATAGCAATGGGATACAGACGGAATTTGCAGATCCCCCCCCCCCCACAGTTTTCCAGATCTTAGCAAGATCCTGGTCGAATTATCCGGCATGCCACCTGCTGATGCTGGCAAGTGGCATAGCAGCCATCACTACCATGTGAAGTGTGTATAGCGGGCTGCTTGGTCCTCTTACCAGTTTACAAAAGGACACAGACCCCCTATTCCTCCACGGCCCAAAAAGCTAGACCCCACCTGCCAGGGCAGAGAGGCTTTTATACCACAGAGGAGGAGCTTGCGTGGAATCCCCCACCATGTGACTAATGACATCACTGGAGGGGATGACATCACTGGAGGGGATGAACATGGAGGGAGATTTTCCAGGAACCTCCCTCCATGTCCCCTATTGTATACTGGGGGCTGGTGGGCTTTCAAACTAGACCATGCCCACTCTAGCTCATCACTACACAAGAGTTTCTTCAGATCTGTAAAAACGCAGAAAAGCAAATGCATCCGGAGAGGTGTGTACACAGGCGAACCGGCCTCAAAGACCTATACCCAGAAAGGATGTGCCCCACAACCAGTGCCTGCATATGTGAAAAGAGGCAAACAAACCCAAAGTCAACTATTAACTAGACATCAAACTTGGCACACAATACAGCCTTTTGCACAGTCTTCAATTTAGGCAAATTTACTAGGGGTGTGGCTTAATTTGAAAAAAACTAAGCAGAAATATTAATGGTGCCTTAAAGTAGAACTAATAAGACATATACTACTCACTAAGTGCTGGATACTGCTAAATCCATAAATACTACCCATCCCATTTCCGCTTGTAAAATCAAGGATTGACCCTCCCCCACACAATGTTAGCATTGCTAGTCGCAGTCTCAATCGTTCAGCCAGCTCTCTTGCTGTTCATGTGTTGCTCAAATCAAGTCACTCTACATCCAGAAGCAGATCACGGCAGCAGCTACAGAAGCACTACAGAAATAGGAAGCATTTAGGAACCTATAAAAAGGCCTTTAAACAATTATTGTGACAATTAAAATAGGAGTTGCTTTTTCCACTGGTGGTCTGCTTTAAGAGGTTTAGACACACAGAAGCACCTTGATCTGAATAACTAACTGGCGTTGCCTGCGGGCTTATATCTGAAATGATATAACACATTTGACCTGCAAGGATTACGCCAGTAATATGAATTCTGAAGAGTCACATGGCCAGCCATCCAATAATAATGTCTTCCGTTTCCAACGAGTAGGACGAAAGCCTAGTTTGTTTTGCTGTGAATTTTCATGTTTTTTCCTCTATATAATAATTACTGAACAGAGGGTCAGGGTTTTTGCTGCCGCCTGTGTACTGCTGGGAGGGTGTGAAAACAGGATTTGAATAGATGTAGACTCTGACCTTGGTTTTAAGCTTGGGTAGTCTGAACAGGATTTCACTCTGCCAGCAGAGGTTTTTTCAACAGCATATTTTTTTTTTCACAAACACTGCATAGCTTGTAATGACTTTTGAGAGATATATATATATATATATATATATATATATATATATATATATACTGCCTTAATCTATTCCTCAATCGCGGCAGCATAACTTTATTTAAATACATGAAGCTGGCGTTTGACATCGGGGCAGTGTTCATATCAGTGAACAAATCAGAATTGCTGGGGAATAGAATATACATGCTCCATTCATTCATTAAGGCTCCTTCTGGAGGATGTAATGAGAGGTCAGTGCTGTGATGTAGCAATGGAAAAACTTATTTCATCAACTTTTTCGGCATTCGTTTTTTCCAAAACAGAATATCACAGGAGGATTTTATTACAAATCGGTACTGTAGAAGAAAACTGTAAACCCTCAAATGTATTGACAGCTTAGATGGCACCAACAGAGTCCGGCTAACCAGAGTTTCCCTCCATTGGCCTCAGGCACTGACCCAAGGCCACCACACAGGAGGCCCAAGAACATAATTTGTTTTTGTTTGTCTACAGAGTTCTGTGAATTTAGTTACTCAGTACGTTACTTTTGTCTTTTTTAAAAAAAACATCACACTTAAAATGTAAACCCCAGCCGGCCAACTCTTGAGTCTAAAAGGTGCCGGGGCCAGCCGCTTGACTGCCCGATGTGTGAAACACCACTGATCGCTTCAGAAACTTGGGGTTCCCACAGCGTGTTCATGCCCTGCGGCCAAGCAGACCTCGAGTGATGCAAAATAATTCAGAAGGATTTATTTCAAACCGACCTTATTTCCATCAAAGAATAAGTGTCTGCAAAAGTCAATACATGGTATAATAAAATCCATTCAGAGTTCCTTAAGACAGCAGGAGCATTATATCTTTACCATTATGTTTATAATTAATGGTGCCCCTTTTATACAAGTGGAATCTCCCACAATGTTATGCAAGTTTTTCTATAAAATATCAAGAGTTGCTGCTGGCCAGCCCTTTATCAGAACAGAGCAGACACTCCCTGCTGCAGCAGCACTTGTGCAGGTAAGAAACTCATACATATAAAAAAAAAAAACAAACTGGACCTTCAGCAAAATTTTGAAAAGCCCAAACCTTTAAAAACTATTACCCAGCATCTAAAACTAATATTATTTTAAGCCATTTACTTTTTGATTCTTTCCACCACTGGGCTTTAGCTCTGTTCAGGACTCTAGGATATGGGCGCTGCCATCTTGACTCAGAAGCATCACATACTGAGGAGAGGGGGACAAACATACAGGGGGTGGGGTTTTAGCTGTGCCTATCTCAGAGAATGCAGAGCTGGGGTCAGGAAAAGAACAGCAAGTTGGGTCTTCATGCAGCAATATCCAGCTGCAAGCTTCTCTCACTCTCACATCGGTCCTTGCAGTGTTTTTTTTCCAAGAGTCTTCTGTAACATGCAATATTTTGGTGGGTTGGAAAGAGAATTTTAGTACCCATCATAAAATCTTTTTCTTCTGTGAAGTGGAGAATGCAGGACGATCCTAATTTTTGGAGGGCGATGAGAGTGTCTGCCGGGAAAAAGGACACTTTTCAGTTGTTCTACCCCTGGGTACATCAGTCCTGCGTACAGAACCATTTCTCAGTCCACAGCAAGCAGTAGTAATCTTATAATGAAAATTCAAGTGACCGTCCACAGGAACAACTCGACATTCAGTAAAAACATGCCTGCAACGATAAAACAACGCAGGGAGGCACCCACATAGGAAGACCTGCATCTTCCAAATTCAGGCAGGTAAAAGGTTTTATGCTACATACCAAAATCTTTATTTTTTAATTCTTTACCTTTGGAACAATGTGCAACTCTAGCTACAACTTACATCCTCCAGAGCCTCACTATACATGAGCAAACAGGAGAGGTTGCCTGGGCAGGCCTAATGCACACAGGGTTGTACAGCTTTATATACAAGAGTCCATTCTTCTGGAGGACGATTATATCACCCAAGAGTAAGGGATTATAAAGACACGGTGGTGTTCCTCACATGAAGCAAAAAACACCAGCTAGTGGTATTTTCAATAGTCCTCCAGGACGGCTAGTCACTTACTTACTCTCCCTAAACAGGAAAAACAAACTGACAAAGTTTAAAGCCGACTCCTACCCCTTGGCCCTCAGTGTTTTTAGACAATCATACAGGAATAATCTGAGACACGAAAGGGAAAAAGTAGTAACACCCGTGCGACCAAGCCAGAACAGGTATGAAAAATTATATGGGGTGTATGACGCTGTCCTGGAGGACTATTGGAGATACCGTTACCGGTAAGACTAACTGGGGTTTTCCCAGGCGTCCTCTAGGACGGCTAGCCACAGAAGGCAAGCAAACACACAGCGTCCTATCTCAGGGGGGGCAGAACGGTCTTTGCCAAATTCTGCTGGTCGTGCTTCCACAACCCACCTTGTAGTTTCTCAGGAAGGTGTGTAGTGAGGGCCAGGTGGTGGCCTTACATATTTCCTCTAATGAGATGCCTCCATTATAAGCCCAATAAGCTGACACTGCCCTAGTGGAATAGGCTCCAATACCTGGGGGGGGATGGGGGGGGCGGTAGGGGTGCACCCATTGCTTGATAGGCCAGAGCTATAGCATCTCTGATCCATTTCGCTATGGATGCCTGCAACCCCTTGCTCTTACCCCCCCCCCCACCCCAAAAGGGGGGACCAATAAATCATTTGACTTTTTCCATTCTGCTGCAATTTGTAAATACAGGAGAACCAGGAGGACCTGTCCTGATCTGACTGAGCCGGCTCTACTGCCACAACACAACCTCCTATGACCTGTGAAATTTTTAGGTCATTTTTAGGTACCTGGTCTTAAAAGAAGTCTGTCTGGTAACTTTCTCAAGTAGGGTTCTTTAATAGACAGGGCATGCAGGTCACTAATCCTCCTGGCCGACGTAATTGCTAGGATAAAAGGTAAACTCCGGAGGCTCTACTGACATACGGGACAGAAGGGAAAACCACGGTCTCCAGGGCCAATGTGGTGCAATCAAGAGAACCCTGACTTGCTCTTGTTTGATCTTCCTTAGGACTAAAGGTAACAGCCTCATCGGAGGGAATGCATAACAAAGGCTGAATTCTCCCCATGGATTGCTGAATGCATTCAGACCACCAGCGGATCCCTTCTGAAGGAAAAATACTTCTGGCACTTGGAATTCCGGTTTCTGGCAAACAAATCTAAACCCGGCCGCCCCCAAGAGTCACTATCTGGGCAACACCTTCTGATGTAACACCTATTCTCCCTGGTTTAGCTCAAGAAGTCTGCTTCTACATTGGAGTCCCCTTTTATGTGTATCACCTGGATGGACCAGACATTCCTTTCCAGGCTCTCAAACACGGATTTGGTCAATTTGTAACGTTCCCGAGATCTTGTTCCTCCCTGGTGGTTTAGAAAATATCTATTGTGACATTTTTTGATATCTGGATGTCTCTGCCCAGTACTTCTGATTCTAGTTCCCCCAGAGCTTCCTTTACAGCTAAGAGTTTCCTCAAGTTGGAGGACTTTCAGCCTGTGGCTCTTGTCCACATCCCCTCAAAGTATTGCACAGCCAAAGGAACTTGCGTCTGTCGTTACCACTATGGGTTCTATCTGGTGCCAAGGCTTCCAGCCTTCCACATTCTCTGAAGAGGTCCACCATAACATATTCTGACATTGTATCTCTTTTGGGCCTGAGATGAAGGATAAGCTGGGTCAGGGAATCTCTCTTGTACCCAAGCTGCGTGAATCATCTTTCAGGGATGAGGCTGGACTTTCCAGGTTCCATATCCAACCTAACCCTTGGAGAAAGGTCTTCTGCAAGGCTGCTAGAAAGGAGGACCAGTTCCACGCAAAAAGAAGCAAGTTGTCCAAATAAGCCATGATGTTCACCTGATGAAGTCTCAGGTGAGCCATTGCTTCTGATAGAATCTTTGTAAACATTCAGGGTGCCGAAGAAAGGCCAAATGCTTCACCTTACCTTCTGGCAGGATTGCGAATCTCAGAAACCTTCTGTGAACAGGATGCATAGGAATGTGGAGGTAGGCATCCTGTAAGTCAACTGACACCAAAGTGCCTCCTTTTGGAAAAGGTCTCTTATGGAAAAGATTCATCCCATCCTGAATTTTTGTATGTTATATTGCTGTTTAGGTTTTTCAAATTTAAAATCATGCTGAATTTTTCTGAAGTTTTTTGAACCAGGAAAACATGAGTGTACACCTGTTCCCTCCTTTGGAGATCTGGAACCGGTTCTAACACTGCCGTGTGATAGAGCGCAGTAATGGATGGGAAGGCTTCTCTCCTGACCTGGTCCCTGGGTCAACAGAAACTGGTCTTGGGGCCACCGAGAAAATTCCGGATGGTAACCCTCCTGAAGGGGTTTCGGGAAATCTTCTCCCAGGCAGGAAAACAATGGAGTCCTCCTCCCCTTCACTGGGATGTCATGACTAACGCTTGGGTACCTTAGGAGCTATATGAAGGAATCCTCCTTCCCCTGGAGGTCTGCCAAGGCTTTCTGATTTCAGGCCTTTTGATCTCTCACTGAGGATACCTTGGTTTCTTCTAATCTATCCTCTGAGGGAGCACTGGTGCCCTTCTTTTAATCGGAAACGTTTTTCCTTTTTCTGAATGAGAAAGAACTAAATCTAACTGTGTGCCAAAGAGAAGGCTACCCTCAAAGGGACGCCCACAAATGGGTGACTTAGATGCCTGGTCCCCCTGCCATGTTTTGACCATAGAGCACATCTGGCACTGTTAGTGAGTGCCATGCTTTTTGCGTTTGCTCTGATTGCTTCCACAGAAGCGACCACAATAAAACATACGGCTTTAGAGACAAAAGGTAAGGCATCTAAAATGTCCTCCTCAGGGCCTCCCTGCATAAGGTAAATCCTGAGACTGTCAACCCACGACTCTAAGAAACAGCCCACAAAGGCCGTGGGAATTAAAGGTTTTACAAGAATGGCATCAGTGTCCCAGACTCATCTAAGAAGAATATATGACCATTTATTCATAGGGTCTTTTAAAGACCCCATGTCTTCAGGTCAGACCTTTTAGAGACCTGGGCTAGGTGAGCATCCATTCTGGGAGCCTTAGCCCAAGGCGCTATGTCTGCTTTCTCAAAGGCGAGCCTGCGTTTTAAAGATTTTGAGAAGAGCCACCTGGCTTCTGGGTTCCTCCACTCCCTTGATAGAGTCATGGGCAAAAAAGGTGTTTCAGGATCCTTTAAGCCTTAATATAGGGAATCCTCTAGAGACATAGGTTGGGCTGGGGTTTCAATCTTTAGCGTGGTATAGATCAGGATGACGTCATGCACACCCAGCGCAATGACGCACCAAAGATTAGGGCACAAAGAAGGAAGAACAATATCCTGATTCAAATGAAAAGCAGACACTACCTTAGGCAGAAAGTCAGGTTTGAAACGAAACACCACCTTGTCCTGGTGCCTCTCATAGTAGGGGGGCTGAATGGACAGCGCCGCCAACTCAGACACACGCCTGACAGAATTATCCTGCACAGGTTCAAAGGGAGCAACCTGCAAGGCTGACAGAACCAGGTTCAAATCCCAAACAGGCACCATAGGTTTGCGTGGGAGACGCACGAGTGACCCCCTGGAAAAAAGTCCTGATCAGAGGGTGCTGAGCAAAGGACTTCTGGAAAAAGATAGCCAGGGCAGAAACCTGACCCTTCAGAGTACTGAGTTGGAGCCCCATCTCCAACCCATGCTGCAGGAACTCCAGAATCCTGGGAATAGAGAAGACACGACAGGGAAGAGACTTAGACTCACACCGGTCAATGTAGGCACACCAAACCCTGTAATAAATGGAAGAGGAAGACTTCTTCCTAGCTTTAATCAAAGTATCCACAACTGAGGAAGACAGCCCCTTCTCCATCAAGATGGAGGTTTCAGCAGCCAAGCCGTCAAAGCCAGAGTTTGTAAATTGGGATGGCGTAGTGAGCCCTGAGTAAGCAGATCTGGCACCAAGGGCAGAGCGTACTGATCTACTGCCAGCTGTACCACGTTTGCGAACCACACTCTTCTTGGCCACCTGGGGGCCAACAGAATTGCTGGCACCCCTTCCAGAGGATTCTTGCGCAGAACCCTGCCAAGCAGGGGAATTAGGTCGAAGACATACAGGAACTGAAAGTCCTTCCATGACATTGCTAGCGCATCCGAGGTCAGGGCCAGAGGATCCCTGGACAGAGAGACAAAAGCTGGAAGCTTGTGATTGTGGCGTGACGCAAACAGATCCACATCTGGTTGGCCCCAACGGTGACACAGAGATTGAAACACCCTGCTGCATAGGGACCATTCTCCCTGGCAAGAGGTCCCCCTGCTCAGAGAGTCCGCCAGGCGATTTTCCACCCCCGGGATGTACACAGCTGATATGCAGGGGACATTGGCCTCCGCCCAAGTCAGGATCAGGGACGCTTCCTGGAGGGCCCCCTTGCTCCGGGTCCCTCCCTGATGATTGATGTAGGCAACTGCCGTCTGGTTGTCCGAGCGCACGTGAACAGGCAGGCCCTGAAGATGAGCAGTCAAGCAAGCCAGAACTAACCTGATCGCTCGCAGCTCCAAGACATTGATAGGTGTGTGGGCCTCCTGAGGGCCCCACCTCCCCTGGAACTGCAGGGACTTCCAGAAACCCCCCCCCCCCCAACCTGACAGACTGGCATCCGTGGTGACCGTCTCCCAGGAAGGGGCAAGAAAGGATCTGCCCCCCAACAGGTTCCCGGAGTCCATCCACCACAAGAGGGACCTCCTGACCAGGGGGGAGAGCACACAGGCCCTGTCCAGGGACGCTGGGTCCTTGTCCCATACAGACAATAGGTGAAGTTGCAGAGGTCTCAAGTGGAACTGAGCATAAGGGACCGCTTCGAAGCACGCCACCATCAGGCCCACCAGCTGCATCCCCTGCCTGATGGAGGGATGGGGACAAGCTAGGAGGGACTGAGCCTGTGCAATCAGACTGTCCACCTTCTGCTGAGGAAGGAAGATCCTTGCCTAAACTGTATCCAGATTCATTCCTAGGAATGGAGTTACCAAGGAAGGGGACAGTGAGGACTTGGGGTGGTTGATCACCCATCCAAATGACTCCAGAGTGGACACCACCAGCTGAGCATCCAACTCTGCCTGATGTAGAGACTGGGAAGTGATGAGGATGTCGTCCAGATAGGGAAGCACGCGGACGCCCTGACATCTGAGTAGAGACATCACGCCAGCCAGCACCTTGATGAACACCCTGGGAGCTGAAGTGAGGCCGAAGGGCAAGGCCACAAATTGGTAATGTTGATACATCAGAGAGAACCTGAGGAACCTTTGATGACCTGGGAACACAGAAATATGAAGGTAAGCATCTTTGATGGCAGAGCGCAGAGTCTTTGCCCCTGACAAACTTGTTGAGAATCTTTAAGTCCAGGATGGGCCTGAGTGACCCATCTTTTTTGGGTACTGTGAATAGGTTGGAATAAAAGCCCTTGCCTTTTTCTCTTAAAGGGACCTGGCAGATGACCCCCAGCTCCAGGAGGCCTTGCACTGCTTGCACCAGCTCCTGAGCTGACACAGGGTCCTGAGGAATCCAGGATCTGATGAATCTTGGAGGGGGGTAGGCAGCAAACTCTAACTTGTAACCGGAGGACACTACCTCCTGAATCCACCGGTCAGACATGAAGCCTCCAGACGTGAGCGAAGTGCTGCAGCCGTCCCCCCACCCGGATGGGTGAGGGCGCCTCATCATGCCTGAGGGGGCATGGGAGAGGATTTAGCTTTGGGAACCCAGGAGGAGCCAGGACACCCATGTCCTCTGCCTCTACCCCAGAAATCTCCCCGGGCCCCAGGGAAAGACACCCCAGTTCCCTGTCTTGCACCACGGTAAGGGGAGGAGAAGGAACCCTGACCCCGAAAGGGCCGAGGTTGCAGCCTGCACTGGGGTAACCTGCCTCCCTTAGCAAAAAGGTCCAGGCGGTCTCCAAACAGACGCAGCCCTTTAAAGGGAAACCCAGTGAGGGCCTTCTTAGCAGCATTTTCAGCAGCCCAAACCGAGCGGCGCATAGCCACCACGAGGGCAGAAGTTCTGGCACACATTCTGATGGTGTCATCCAATGCTGATAGGACAAAATTTACAAAAACATCACAACTGGAGAGTGCATTAAACACCTCACAAGGCAAATCATCAGGGGCACTATCAAGCATATTTCTGATAAGGGTTCTAGTGGCCACAGCAGTAATGGCAGAGGCACAGACCGGGCGCAGCGCCGTCCCCGCACATGCAAAGGCGTGGGATGCCAGCTGGTCAATGCGCCGGTCCTCAGCATCTCGCAGGGTAGTAGAATCAGGGGAATGCATGACAGAGGTGTTACATAGCCCTAGGATCGGGGCATCCACCTCGGGGGAGGGATGACCAACATTTAACCACCTCAGCAGGAAAGGGATACTTCCTATCCCAACTCTTTGAAACCCCGGGAAGTTTACTGGGGCGCTCCCATTCCTTGAGCACAAGGTTATGGAAATGTGCCTGCTTTGGAAATTCCAAACGTGATTTTGCTGTATGAAAAGCTCCCCTCTTTGCCTGGGAGCCTCAACAGGGAGAGAGATAGACAGAACCTCAAAAATCTGGGTCAATAATCTGTCAGTGTCAGAATCGTCATGACCCCTTGGTCTCTCATCAGATGAGCCTGAATCAGAAAAGAACTCCCCTTCATCAGACGGGGTATAGCCACACAGATTCATAAACTTCTCAGTTCCCATAGGGAAAACAGTGACATTAGGCGTCAAGTGCCGCTTCTTAGCAGGGGCCTTACGCGCTAAGGACTTTGCAATAATCTGTTCAACAGTAGCCAGTATGCAACTCAGTAGGAGTGAGATTTAAGCTTGGGGGGAGTAGGTGAAGTGAAACGAGGTGCAGCCATTGGCAGGCCAGATTGCAATGCAAGCACCTGCTCAGCACAGGGTACACAGACCCGTGCTTTGTCAGCGTCAGCATGAGGCTGCCCACACGCTACACACAGCCAGTCTTGTCGCAGAGGGACCCCGGTAACATTATCTTGAGATGTCTCCATATGGGGATTATAGCGGCGCTATACGCCGATAGGGAATAACGCTATATAGCAACCCTGGATGCCCCAATAACCCGCTAGGGACATGGGAGCATAATTTTTACAAGGCCTACAAGTAATATACTAAAAGCAGGGCCGGGAGAAGCCAAGAAGGGTTCGTCCCGCCTGAAAGACATAAGCAGACAAGACCTTAAGTACATCGTAACAAAAGTTAAGCAGATAAAGCCGCCCGCGAAGGCACTTACGGACCGCGGTAGGTAGGAGTCCGTCGCGCATAGGCCAACCTCAGTCAGAAAAGATGGCGTCGGTATACCTCAAGGGGCGGGCCAGTAACAGCGATGATGCGAAAGGCGCCAAAGACGGGCCCCGCCCCCCCCCCCCCCCCCCCCCACGAAGCCAGAAGGCCAACAGCCAATGATGCCGCACCAGCGCCTGAGGTAATGCCAGTGCGTGGCGGCGGTAAATTTAAAAGCAATAAAGACAAGTCAGCGCGGCGGCTGACACAAGAATAAAGACTTGTGAAAGCACAGACTGCATAACCTACATATCTATACACGTACACCCCCCCCCCTCTTTTCCCCCGAAGACTATAAGGAGGATGAGGGAGGACGGCGGCCACTTAATTAGGGCCCACCGATAGACAGGGGCAAGGGGCAATAGTGCGGGAGGGGCATGCCATAGAGGCTCACCATAAGCCTGAACCGCCTACCCTTTGGTGGGGGATTGCGGTGGAGCAGCGCTCCTAAGCACCTGACAGCGGTGCTGCCTACCTTCACCCGACCAGCGCAGCCAAGGCTGGGAGGCATATTACAAGGGGAACGGGTGGGAATAGTCCTACAGGGCCGCAGGTTAATAACCCCGCTCACCTGCGAGTAGAGAGCCAATTTCTCGTCCTTCGCAGCCAGACTGCAGAGAAATTCTGGGGATTTGTGGAGGGTCCCTGGGTGTTTGAGGGGCCGGGAGGAGCCTATTTTCGATGTCTCTGCAGTCCGGCGCCATATGGCGGAGTATATCCCAACTGTAAGTATTAGATTTGGAGCAGGACGTACTGTATACTAAGAATATAGCCATGGGCAGTACTCTCTCATTCTTCTGGGTACCCTGTGGTGAGGACATGCATCACCTCTGAAAATTTTGGCTCTGGAGTGCTACTGATTTTTGCACCTCAACGCCCAGAAGAAAGCAGGTATACAACTCGAACCAGGGCTATATAGTAGTGATTCCCACTGCAGGGAATTCCAAATCAAATCCCCCACTTGGAAATATTGCAGAGTTCTCAAGGTTCCAGTTCCATTCCATCCCCACTTACAAACCATGACAAAAATGTTAAATGTTAATTATAAAGAACCGCAGTACATTTCCTGGGTGGTGTTCCTGCCTATAGTGTATGAAATAGAAGTACCTCAACACGTGCTACAAGATATAGTTTCCAGAACATTCATGTACAAAGTTTTAGTTATCCAGGGAGGGTCAGAGGTATTTTCCCTTTCCTGTGACCTAGGACCTTGTAAGACCAGTTTCACCAGCCTACAGCCTACGACAGGATCGCTAGATCAAGGAATGCTAATTTAAATACTTCTTGTCATACTTTAGCTGTGCACACGCAAAGAGGTGCCTCACTTACCAAAGGGGGAAGTATAAGATAATGGTACAGCTCAAGTTCAGTGACGTCAATGGCAGGAGCCAGAGATAAAGGATGGAACCACAAATTCACTTTCATAAATGCAAACACAGTTTCACTCATTTTAAAGTGGACCAACACCCAGGATTTTGACTATGCTGGGTTTTGGTCCACTTCGGCGGGGCACCCCCGCTGTGTGAAACCCCCCAGAAACCCCGAAAAACTCATCTCTCCTCGCTCCCACGTGACCGCCGCTGCCAATCCCCGCCGACGGACAAGCGGGAGGCAGCGACGGACAAGAGGGCGCGCCCGCCGTCGCCTCCCGCGCGTCACTTTTACAGGGTGCGCGCCCGCGCCAGCCATTCACGAACGGCCGGCGCGGGTGCGCGTCCTGCAAGAGGGGCG
This sequence comes from Gastrophryne carolinensis, assembly GCA_027917425.1. NCBI lineage: Eukaryota > Metazoa > Chordata > Amphibia > Anura > Microhylidae > Gastrophryne > Gastrophryne carolinensis. Next base: position 128,645,262 of record CM051244.1, on the reverse strand, counting down.
CGCTGGAGGCGGCGGCGGGTGCCGCTGGATCGTGGATAAGGTAGGGATTTAGGGGTTTCTGGGGGGTTTCACACAGCTGGGCACCCCCGATCGGGGTGCCCCGCAGTCAGGGGTCTGATCGGTCCGGAAATCTTATAGATTCCCGGGCCGATCATGGGAGGGTGTTGGTCCACTTTAAAGGAGCAAATCTGTGCAAGAACAAACAGGGGATTAAAGATGAAGTCCAGTCAAAGCTGAATGGACTTCTGCTTACAACACAGAGGCATCCCGATTTGGATGTCCGCACCCTAGACTACAGGGAGTGTGGGGATGCAGCCACTTCTGTTAATTCCTGCGCTGCACAACAACGTTCAGAGGGACTGGCAGAAAGCTATGTTCCAGTGGGTTTCACTCAGCAGGGATGCCCCAAGGACAGGGACCAAAATCCAAGATAGTGAAAATAACGAGTCTGCTCCACTTTAAGCATACCTGTAAGTTTGTTTATATGCCCCACACCGATTTAGCTAGTAGCAGAACAATGGAGCCGTTATGGAGGGTGGTGATGTCCATAGAAGGCACTTGAAGAAAAGGATTTTATGATGAATAAAGTTAAAATTACTTTTCCTATGCTCCCAAGCACACACAGCTGTACATGCCTTCTCTGCTTGTGACCAGGCCAAACCTGATCTTCAGCTTTATACATTGATGGAGCACCAAAAAGCAGGTGCCATATGTCAGGGTAGGTGAAAATCCTAATCCCAAGCCTCCTAGAGATGTGTGCCAGTTTTTTTTTTCTAGTTTAATAGAGGGATGTTGCCATTCATACAGCCTACTTTATGCAACCTCTAAAGGTTTCCTTATCCAGAGACAAACGGGTGGGTGGCAGTCGGCCCAAAAGCTCATACTATGGGATGCACTTCTCGGTTGCCCTTTGCCCCTGGATAGGATCAGCGCTGGCAGTTCATGTAGCTAGTTTGGCACATATTTGGGAACGTGGGTCCTGAGGGAACTTATTGCTAGATATTACATTTTATTACCTAGTGGAGGTGACAAAAAGGAAACTGCAGTGTTACTCTGCAATTTACCAGTAATGTGCAACAGAATTCCTGGCAGGAAATACGTGTTCTTCTCATTCAACAGATTATCCCTTTTGCCGGAATCCATCTTGTAAACTAATACAGGCAGACTAACGGACCTGTGTAATGTTCAGCCATTTAAGAACTGTTCTCAACAATGAACAATGCTACTTACATATAAACTCTGGCCTAAAGTTATGTTTAGAATTAGAAGAGAGGGGGGAAAGGTTTAAAAGGGGTGTAAAAGCATTTTAACCCCCCCCCAAACTGTGACCTCATTCGGGAGATCTAGCCTCATTTCATACAGAAAGCAAACAGAAAGTTCATCCAACCACTGAGCCACAAATTACTGTATTAGTGCAGGAATTCATATCATTCACCTTTCTCTCTGAATTACCTTGGATTTCAGAGCTCTATGTTGTAACCATTTAAAGTGGCCCTAGCGAGTGTACACACATGCACGTTCAGATAAAAGTATAATGAGGGAGGTTTATGCCAGACCAAATTATTGGATTAAGGGAGCAGCAGATGACATTACAATAATGCAAACCAGTATTTGAAGGATTCTCCAGAGGCTTACAATTGTGCAGAAATCTACCTACCCAGTGCTCACAAGCAGAAACTGTTGCAATGGGCCCAGACACAAATAGGGACAAATTGTCAGTCTTTTTTTCTACTGATGAGCATCGTGCAACCATGTCATGCTTTGGGCAAGAATCTTAGCTCCTTTAATTTCCCTAAAACTGTGAAAAGGACCTTGGCAGAGAATATACCGTATTTTTCGCTCTATAAGACGCACTTATTTTACCCCAAGAGTGGGGGGGGGGAATGTCAGTGCGTCTTATCGGGCGAATGTGGAAAAAAAATAAATAAAAAGGAAAAGGTTAACTCCCCTCTCCATCGCTCGCACTGTCCCGGAAGCGGCGGAGGCAGCGGCGCCAGCACACACAGGCACTGGCCTGTTACAGTGGTGGGCGTGGCCAACGCTCGAGCATCGGCCACGCCCACCACTATACCAAGGCCGGGTGTTCACTCTGTGCGCTGGCACCGCAGAGAGCGAGGAAGCGATGGAGGCAGCTGTATCTGCCGCCTCCTCCGCGGCGCCTGCACATGCAGACACTGCGGAGGAGGCGGCAGGTACAGCTGCCTCCATCGCTTCCTCTCTGCGGCGCCGGGATACAGAGTTGACACACAGAAGTGACAGGGACAGTGCGAGTGGCAGAGGTCACGGCAGGTACAGCCACGCCCACCGCTGTATAAGGCCGTGTGTCAACTCTGTATGCCGGCGCCGCAGAGAGGAAGCGATGGAGGCAGCTGTAACCACACTGACTATATGGGGAATGGGATGGGGGGGATGCCACACTGCCTATGGGAAGTAGGAAGGGGGGATTGCCGCACTGCCCATGGCAGGGGGGGCATCCCACACTGCCTATGGGAATGGGATGGGGGAACGCCACACTGTCTGCAATTGGGTGTTTTAGCACAACATTTGGCTTAGAATATTTTTTTCTAGTTTTCCTTCCCAAAATCCTAGGTGCGTCTTATGGGCAGGTGCGTCTTCTAGGGCGAAAAATACGGTAGATTTTCTGATGGACCACTTTCTTTCATGGTCCAAAAAGAAAAGCTGACTTTGCAAGCACTTGTGTTACAAAGAATCCTTCCAAGTCATTGGCTGTTATAGGCATAAAAAAGGAGAGAAACTCATGGTGTGGCCACCATCCTCCCCTGACCTATGGGAAACCTTTGAGGTATCCCATCATAAACAGCAGCTCTTCTGACATCCTGCAATGAAATTCAAGTAGAAACTCTAATAGAAACACCACACGTTCAATGGATGCAATAAGCGTGAAGGTTATATCAGAGAAGGGGTCCCTATAAAAAAAAACTAAGGTGAAATATTGTTTGCATAATAATTTGGAATGTATTGTATCTTGGTCAGTCATTTAAACAATTTCACAGACCCAGAGATCCATCCCAAGAACCTAAAATACATTTGCAGCATAATCATCATTAAAGTGGACCAAAATCCACGGATATCAGCCCAGGAATCTATAAGATTTCCTGCCCCCGCTGTGTGAAACCCCCCCAGTTCGCCCCTAAAAACTCACCATCTTTTCCGGTCCAATGGCGCATGCACGCGCCACAGCCGCATCCCTGCTATCCCTCTAGCAAAGCGCATTTGTGAATGGCTGGCACGGGCAGGCTCCCTGTTAGAAGGTAGTGGGGGATGCGTCCGTCAGCGCGCTCAGATCTGCCGAAGGGGCAGGAGCGTGCTGGAAGAGCGGCCGCACATGCACCGTAGGACTGGGAAGAGGTGAATTTCTTCGGACGACCTGGGGGGTTTCACACAGCGGGGCATCCCCGATCAGGGTGACCTAGGAGCAAGAACCAAAGGCCGAGATATTCAAAATCCTGGGTTGAGGTCCACTTTAAATATCAAAAATGAAAGGAGAATTCCAGGTTAAAGCCACTGAATAGATAACATATTCACACTTACCTTTGCTGACTACTCACTGTCGCTGACTACTCACTGTCTCACACCTTGTGTCCTAATCATAAAAGCCATGGTCACCAATTTTAAATTGGCATGTCCTCAAGTCGAATTCAGAGATGACAACCAGTTCTTCCACAAAGGAGCCAACCTCTCTCCATGATTTAGTACAAGATGAGTACCATGCTATGAAACTGCTTACATGCCCGGCACACCTGGACTCCTATGATTCACCGGCTAGCAAGGACACTCCCAAAACATCAGGTTGCAGGTCAGCTATTAACTTTAATATGACACCACCCAAAGCCCTAGCCCACAGGTCACATCAATTTCTGCTAAAGCAATCCAAAAATAGGCCAGGCAGCAGAGACTAGTATGGCCTCTCCCAACACCAGACAGGCAAATTATCTTGGATCCAATGGCAAACCAATCGTAATATGTTAATGCAGCTTTGGAAATTGCAAGGTATGCTGGGTCAGGAATCACTGACCACACTTCTGCAAAGCAGGTGTCTCTATTGGTGCCTTGCTAGAGTGCAGAAAGTGCAATGCACAGATGTGAGATTCCCAACCATGGTAAAACTGTACTGCACATATATTGTATGTCTGCAATTGCACCCGGGAAAAGGGGTTTGTTCTGCTTTATGTGCTAAAAAAGCAATTCTGTGAGTACTCACCTGTAGAATTGTTTTTGTTCTTGCATGGCACGGCTTCGATATTCATAACAGTTGGGTTATTCCGCCACAAGGTGGCGCAGTGGTACTGCAGAAAAGCTGTGGCTTGTCCCGGCTCCCTATAAAAGTGAGCTTAACCATAGAGTTCCCCAGCGTACACAAGCAGTGAGACAAGAAGCCGGGAGAGAAGAAGTAAAAAATGTGAAAAAGGTAAAAGACCCCAATTGACTTGGAACAATCATCATAAATAGGCAACCAAGAACAACGATAACAAGGGTGGGGCGAAGCAGGCCGTGCCATGCATAGTAAAGCAACTCTACAGGTGAGTACTGACGGATCCACTTGCTGATAGTGGATTTAGCCGGAGGCAAACTCTTTCTAGGTCCAGAAGTGAGAACAAACAGAGCATCAGACTTCCTGAAAGGCTCAGTGGCTACCAAATAAAACTTCAGAGCCCTGACCACATCTAGGGAATGCAGAGTCCGCTCCTTGGAATTAGCAGGATTAGGACACAATGAAGGCAAGACAATATCCTGATTAAGATGAAAAACAGACACAACCTTTGGCAGGAAATCCGGCTTGAGCCAAAATACTACCTTATCCTGATGCCTCTCAAAATAAGGAGGTTTGATGGAAAGTGTTGCTAGTTCAGAAACTCGCCTTACATAAGTGATAGCCACCAGAAAGGCTACCTTAAGGGTCAGAAATAGACAAGGTAGCATCACGAATAGGCTCAAAGGGAGGCCCTTGCAGGGCAGACAACGCCAGATTCAAATCCCAGACTGGTAGCAAAGACTTACGGGGTGGACGCACATGAGAAACACCCTGAAAAAAGGTTTTAACCAACCGGTCATTAGCAAAAGATCTTTGGAAAAAAATTGCCAGAGCTGAAACATGGCCTTTTAGGGTACTAAGTTGAAGGCCCTGATCCAAACCATGTTGCAAGAATTCCAGAATCCTGGGAATAGAAAACACCCGACAGGGAAGAGACTTCTGTTGTATCAACAACAGAAGCAGGCAACCCCTTTTCCATCAATATGGAGGTTTCAGCAGCCAAGCCGTTAAAGCCAGAGTTTGTAAATTGGGATAGCGTAGCTGCCCCTGGGTGAGAAGATCTGGATCCTTGGGAAAGAAGTAGCGATCTACTGCCAACCGCACGACATCTGCGAACCAAACTCTTCTTGGCCAACAAGGGGCCACTAGTATGGCTGGTACCTGCTCCTGGACTATCTTGCACATGACCCTGCCCAATAGAGAAAACGTAGGGAACACATAGAGAAGCTTAAACTCTGTCCACCATATTGCCAAAGCATCCGTGGCAAAGGCCAGAGGATCCTGAGACAGAGAGACGAATCTGGGAAGTTTGTGATTGTGATGGGACGTAAACAGGTCCACATCCGGCTGACCCCAGCGGTGACAGAGGGAGAGAAACACCTGGTTGTTGAGAGACCACTCGCCCAGACGAGACGTCCCCCTGCTCAGGGAGTCCGCCACCTGGTTCTCCACCCCTGGGATGTAGACCGCTGATATGCAGGGAACATGCTGTTCCACCCAAGACAGAATCAGGGACACTTCCTTGAAGGCTCGCTTGCTCCGAGTCCCTCCCTGATGGTTGATGTAGGCAACCGCCATCTGGTTGTCTGAACAAATCTGAACAGCCCGAGTGGATAGGCGAGAAAGAACCGACCTGATCACCCTCAGTTCCAGGACGTTGATGGAAGCATGGGCCTCTTGTGGGCCCCACCGACCCTGGAACCTCAGGGACTTCCAGAAGCCTCCCTAGCCGGTCAGTGGGCCCCACCGACCCTGGAACCTCAGGGACTTCCAGAAGCCTCCCTAGCCGGTCAGACTGGCATCCGTGGTGACCGTTTCCCACGGGGGCAGGAAGGACATACCCCCCAGAAGGTTCCTTGAGTCCAGCCACCACGAGAGAGACCGTCCGGCCAGGGGAGACAGTACAAATTCCTGATCCAGGGACACAGGGTCCCGATCCCAAACTGACAAGAGGTGCAACTGGAGAGGTCTCATGTGAAACTGAACAAAGGGGACTGCCTTGAAGCAGGACACCATCAGGCCCACCAACCGTATCCCCTGACGGATGGAGGGATGAGGACACGACAGCAGAGCCTGAGCCTGCAGCTGAAGACCCTCCACCTTTTGCTGAGGAAGGAACACCTACCTTGAACTGAGGTATCCAGCGTCATGCCCAGAAAGGTCCTCACTTGGGATAGTTGATCACCCAGCCGAAGGACTCCAGAGTGTATGGCACCATCCGAGTGTCCCGCTCGGCCTGAGGACAAGACTCGATCACAATCAGGATGTCGTCCAGGTAAGGAATGATGCGGCTGCCCTGGTTCCTTAGCAGAGCCATTACTCCCGCAAGCAACTTGGTGAACACCCGAGGTGCCGAGGTGATACCGAAGGGTAGAGCCACAAACTGGTAATGCTGATCCTGCAGCTCGAACCTTAGAAATCTCTGATGACCTGGGAAGATAGGCACATGAAGATAAGCATCGTTGATGTCCACAGTGGTCATGAAGTCGCCTGGGCGAAGGGTACTGACAGCAGAGCGTAGCGTCTCCATGCGAAAATGTTTGAATCTGACAAATTTGTTGAGGCCCTTCAGATCCAGAATGGGCCTCAGAGAGCCGTCCTTTTTGAGGACCGTGAAAAGATTGGAATATTACCCCTGACATGTTTCTTGAAGAGGCACCAAACAAATGACAAAGGACTATAACAGGCAATGAACAGCCAGAAGCAATCCCTGAGCGGACAGGGGGTTTAAAGACATCCGGGATCTGATGAATCTTGGGGGAGGCCAGGCTGCAAACGCTATCTTGTAACCGGAGGACACTACCTAATGAATCCACCGGTCTGAGACATGAAGCCTCCAGACGTGAGCAAAGAGCCGAAGCCGTCCCCCCACCCGGATGGGTGAGGGCGCCCCTTCATGCCTGAGGGGGCTTGGGAGAGGGTTTGGGCTTAGGATTCCAGGAGAAACCGGGACAACCACGGGTTCTGCCACGGCCCCAAGAATCTCTGCGACCACTGGAGAGGAGGGAGCCACGGCCCCCTCTGGGAATGCGAAAGGAAGGGAGGGGGCAGAGGACCCCCGAAAGGGCCGAGACTGCCTCCTACACTGAGGCAGCCTTGCATCCTTGGCTAGAACATCAAGACGTTCTCCAAATAGCCGCAGCCCCATGAAGGGGAGGCCAGTGAGAGCTTTCTTAGCCGCAGCGTCAGCTGCCCACTGGCGCAACCAGACAGAGCGGCGCATAGCCACCAAGAGCGCAGAGGTCCTTCCACACAGCCGCACAGCATCATCCATAGCAGTAAGGATAAAGGCCACAAAATCAGGGCAAAGTAAGAGAGACTATATTCCTCCCCCACACTACCAGCTGCTGTGCCATCAATGAGACGCTTAAGCAGTTTAAGGGCAATAGCAGTAATGGCGGCAGCACATACCCTCACACAGGTAAAAGGGAAAGCCAGCCCTCACACAGGTAAAAGCATGGCAAGCCACAAGCGCGCTATCCCCAGAAGCCTCCATATGGTGATTAGCACAGGCTTAAAGTGGACCAACACCCAGGGGGGATCGGCCCGGAAATCTATAAGATTCCCGGACCGATCAGATCCCTCCCCGCGGGGCATCCGAAATCGGGATGTCCCGCGGGGAGGAACCCCCCAGGAGGCCCACAAACCTTACCTCAGCCCCGTTCCATCGGCGCGCACCCGCGCCGGCCGTTTGTGAATGGCCGGTGCAGGCGCGCTCCCTGTTAGAGGGAAGCGCGAGACGCGGCCTCCAGCACTCAGAGCCAGCTGAGCTGGCGGCCTTGGACGCGCATACCACAGCGGCTCTGAGCGCTGTGATTGGCTGGCGCGGTCACGTAGGAGTGGGGAGAGGTGAGTTTTATGGGGCTTTCTGGGGGGTTTCAGACAGCGGGGCACCCCACCGAAGTGGAACAAAACCCAGGATAGTCAAAATCCTGGGTGTTGGTCCACTTTAAGACAGAAGCCACCCGGGATGCCCTCCCACGGGAAGCCCCCAGAAGTTAATAAAGGGGGAATGAGGGGGAGGAAGGAGTGGAGCCGGGAGAAACCACAACCCAATGGTATCCCGCCTGAAAGACATAAGTAAAAACACACGAGCATCCCGCAGCAAATACACCCCAAATCAATAAAAAAAAACCCAAGAGGGTCTCACGGACCAAAGACACCGGGGGGTCACACAGGCACAGACCGCTGGATAAGGCGACCCGCTGGAGGAAGCAGCGCTGCAGCCAGGAAGGGAGAAATCCAGACGCGCAGCTCGTCCAAAATGGCGCCGGCAGAGGTACCTCGATGGGCGGGCCACGAGGTGAACGACGCGATACGCGTCATCACCCGGTCCCGCCCCCTCCGAAGAGCGCGAAAAACTGCGCTCACGTGACCCGGTTGGCGCCATGACAAAGCAAAATCACCTCAGGTTATAGCGCCCACAGCCGCGGAACACAGTACAAAGCGGCGCGGCAGCTAAAAACACCAGAAAACACACCAAAAAACGTAAAAACACCACAGATATGACTACTCGCCGCCATCACCCACCCCCTTTCCCCCCCAACCAAGTTAGGGGGGTGGGGGAAGAAAGAGAGAGAAGCAGCCATGGTCAGGGAGTGGGGGGGCGCGGGGGGGAGGGGACCCAAAGGAAAAAATACAATTCTGTGATTACTCACCTGTAGAATTGGTATTATGAATATAAAGTACTTCCTGCTCCAGATCAGATTCATAACACATGGGTATTACTCCACCAGATGGCGCTCGGCTGCAGATACATCGAAAACAGGCTCCCCCCGGCCCCTCAAATACCCAGGGACCTCCCACAATCCCCAGCATTGAAAAGCAGTTAACGAGAAGCCGGGAGAATTAAAACTGAACCAAACTGGTAACTATAACAATGATAACAATCACCATATAGGGGATCCAAGATAATGCAAAACCAAGGGTGGGGTGGAGCAGGATGTACTGTATACTCATAATACCAATTCTACAGGTGAGTAATCACACAATTGTATTATTCTTAGTATACAGTACATCCTGCTCCAGATAATAATCATTACACATGGGACATCCAATAGCAGTGTCCATAAAGTAGGGTGGGATCCCCAACAAAAGGTGACAGCAGACAGTTTAGACCACTACCGCCTGCAAAACCTTGCGGCCAAAAACAGCATCAGCTGAGGCCCTAACATCAACCTTGTAAAACTTTGAAAAGGTATGAACAGAAGACCAAGTAGCGGCCTTGCAAACTTGTTCAACAGAAGCCTGGTGCTGGAAGGCCCAAGAGGCACCAATAGCACGAGTAGAATGAGCAGTAAGGCAGAAGGGAGGATTCTTCCCCTTAGCAGAATAGGCCTGAATCACAGCCTGACGAATCCATTTGCTAATAGTAGACTTGGCCGGAGTCAAACCCTTCCTAGGACCAGAAGGGACCACAAAAAGAGCATCAGTCTTCCTGAAAGCTGCAGTGACCACCAGGTAATACTTCAGACACCTGACCACATCCAAGGAATGCAGAACCCTTTCCTTAGCGTGGCTAGGATTAGGACACAAAGAAGGAAGAACAATATCTTGATTCAAATGAAAAGCAGACACCACCTTAGGCAGAAAATCTGGCTTAAAGCGGAACACCACCTTGTCCTGGTGTCTCTCATAATATGGGGGCTGAATAGACAGAGCCGCCAACTCAGACACACGCCTGACCGAAGTAATAGCCACCAGAAAGACAACCTTGAGGGTAAGCACAGCCAGAGCAGCATCCTGAATAGGCTCAAAGGGAGCACCCTGCAAGGCAGACAAAACCAAGTTCAAATCCCAAACCGGGACCATAGGCTTACGTGGGGGACGCACATGAGTGACCCCTGAAAGAAGGTCTTAACCAAGGGATGCTGAGCAAAAGACTTCTGAAAGAAGACAGACAGGGCAGAAACCTGACCCTTCAGAGTACTGAGTTTTAGACACAACTCCAATCCATGCTGTAAAAACTCCAGAACCCTAGGGACTAAGAACTCCCTACAGGGAAGAGACCTAGACTCACACCAGTCAATGTAGGAACGCCATACCCTATAATAGATGGCAGAAGAAGTTTTCTTCCTAGCCTGCAGCATGGTATCCACCGCCAAGGCAGACAAGCCTTTCTCCATCAAGATGGAGGTTTCAGCAGCCAGGCCGTCAAAGCCAGAGTTTGTAAATTGGGATGGCGTAAGGAGCCCTGAGTGAGCAGATCTGGCACACCTGGCAGGACGTACTGGTCTACTGCCATTTGTACCACGTCTGCGAACCACACTCGTCTTGGCCACCTTGGGGCCACCAGAATCACTGGCACCCTTTCCAGAGCAATCTTGCGCAGAACCCTGCCCAGCAGGGAAAACGGAGGAAAGACATACAGGAGCCGAAATTCCTTCCATGACATGGACAGAGCATCCGTGGCCAAGGCCAGAGGATCCTGAGACAGGGAGACAAAGACCGGGAGCTTGTGACTGTGACGGGATGCGAACAGATCCACATCAGGTAGACCCCAACGGTGACACAGGGACTGGAATACCCTGTTGCAGAGGGACCACTCCCCCTGACTGGAAGTCCCCCTGCTCAGAGAGTCTGCCAGTAGATTCTCTACCCCCGGGATATACACGGCCGAAATGCATTGAACATTAGCCTCCGCCCATGTCATAATCCGCGACACCTCCTGGAGGGCACCTCTTCTCCGGGTCCCTCCCTGATGGTTGATGTCGGCAACCGCCGTCCTGTTGTCTGAGGGCACCTGCACAGCCAGACCCTTCAGGTGATTGGTCAACTGCTCCAGTACCAACCTGATCACCCGTAGTTCCAGAATGTTGATGGGCAGGTGGGCCTCCTGAGGGCCCCACCTCCCCTGGAACCGCAGGGACTTCCAGAATCCCCCCCAACCTGACAGACTGGCATCCATGGCATCCATGGTGACCGTCTCCCAGGAGGGGGCCAGGAAGGACCTGCCCTGTAGCAGGTTCTTGTGGTCCAGCCACCACGAGAGGGTCCCTCGGGCCAAGGGGGGAAGCACACAAACCCCGTCCAAAGACGTGGGGTCCTTGTCCCAAACTGACAGAAGGTGAAGCTGCAGAGGCCTCAAATGGAACTGAGCAAAGGGCACTGCCTCGAAGCTCGCCACCATCAGGCCCACCATCTGCATTCCCTGCCTGAGGGAGGGCTGGGGGCACGAGAGCAGGAACCTCACCTGCGCAGTCAGGGTTTCCACCTTTTGTTGAGGAAGGAATATCCGTGACCCGTATCCAGAATCATCCCCAGGAATGGGGTCACCAACGAAGGGGACAGAGAGGACTTGGGATGATTGATCACCCAGCCGAAGGACTCCAAGGTGGACACCACCAGCTGAGTGTCCAGTTCCGCCTGCTGTAGGGACCGTGAAGAGATGAGAATGTCCAGGTAGGGCAGCACGCGTATGCCCCCCGACCTTATCAGAGACATCACCCCCGCCAGCACCTTGGTGAACATTCTGGGAGCTGAAGTGAGGCCAAATGGTAGGGCCACAAACTGGTAATGTTGATCTTTCAACGCGAATCTGAGAAACCTTTGATGTCCCGGGAACACAGGGATGTGAAGGTAAGCATCTTTGATGTCCACAGACGTCATAAAATCCCCTGGGCGCAGGGAGCCAATGGCCGAGTTTCCATGCGAAAGCTTCTGTTCTTGACAAATCTGTTGAGGATCTTTAAATCCAGAATGGGCCTGACTGACCCATCTTTTTTGGGCACTGTGAAAAGGTTGGAATAGAACCCCTTGCCCAATTCTCTTAAGGGGACCCTGCAAATGACCCCCAGATCCAGAAGACCTTGCACGGCCTGTAGCAAGACCTGAGCTGATACAGGGTCCTGGGGGATCCGGGACCTGATGAATCTTGTGGGGGGCCGCACAGCAAACTATCTTGTAACCAGAGGGCACTACCTCCTGAATCCACCGGTCTGAGACTTGGCGCCTCCAGACGTGCACGAAATGCTGTAGCCGTCCCCCCACCCTGGCGGGCGAGGGCGCCCCATCATGCCTGAGGGGTCTTGGGAGGGGCTTTGGGTTTGGACCCCCAGGAGGAGCCCGGACGTCGTCCTCTGCTCCTATGCCAGGAATCTGCGCAAGCCCCTGCGAAGGACACCCCCTTTCCCTGTTTAGCGCCTTGGTAGGGGACTGAAGGGGGGCCCTGGCTCCGAAAGGGCCGAGGCTGCCGCCTGCGGTGGGGTAACTTACCTCCTTTAGCAAAAGAGGTCTAGGCGGTCCCCAAACAGGCAGGCCACTGGCGCAGCCATACCCCGCGGCGTATAGCTAGCGCCAAGGCGGAAGATCTGGCACACATCCTAATTGCATCATCCGATGCAGACAGGATAAAGTTAACAAACGCATCATAGGTAGACAGTGCATTAATAGTATCAGGTGGCAAATCGTCTGGGCCATTAAGTGCATTCCTGACCATGGCCCTGAGTGCCACCGCAGTAATGGCCAAAGCGCAAACCAGGCGCAGCGCCGTCCCCCCAAATGCAAAGGCATGGCATGCCAATTGGTCAATGCGCCAGTCCTCAGAATCCCGCAGCGTAGTAGAGTCAGGAGAGTGCATAATGGAGGTGTTAGACAGCCCTAGAATAGGAGCAACAACCTCGGGGGGCGATGACCAGCACTTGACCATATCAGCAGGAAAAGGATACTTCCAAGCGAACCTCGAAGGGCGGGCCAGAGCGGCCCGTGACACGGAGCGCGCCAAGCCAGGTCCCCGCATCCCCCGAAGAGCGTGACGCTCTAAGACAGTAGACAAGCTTGTCATGAGGAGCGAAGTGTATGACACAATTAGAATAGATGATTTGCCAATGATGACGCCGCGGCGTCTGAGGCGACGCCGCCGCCCGGCGCAGCACATCCGGTGAAGCAAAGAGGCGCGCGCGGCGGCGGCAGATACACAAATAAGGCTGCGAATCAGCGCGGCGTCTGACACCAAGTATACAAGTCAAAGGACATTACTAAAGGCCACAAGCGTGTAATCCAATACACTGAGACCACATACACACCCCCCCTTTCTTTCCCCCCGGGCTACGGGGGGAACGAGGGAGGATGGCGACCCTTTGTACAGGGTCCACCGCTACACGGGGCATGGGCAATAATGCGGGAGGGGCATCCCTTAGAAGCTCACCATCAGCCTAAACAGCCTACCCTTTGGTGGGGGACTGCGGTGGAGCATGGCTCCATAAGCACGCATGGTGCTGCCTACCTTCACCCGACCAGCGCAGCCCAGGCTGGGAGGCACATCACAAGGCGGACGGGCAGGAATAGTCCAACAGGGCCGCAGGCTTTAATAGCCCCGCTCACCTGCGAGAGAATGATACTTTATGAAATCTGGGGATTTGTGGGAGGTCCCTGGGTATTTGAGGGGCCGGGAGGAGCCTGTTTTTGCAGTGCAGCGCCATCTGGCGGAGGATAACCCAAGTGTAAGTACTATATCTGGAGCAGGACGTACTGTATACTAAGAATAACCTCACAACGAGAGAGTGCATTAAACTCCTCACTAGACACATCATCAGGGGCACCATCAAGGATACTTCTGAGCAGGGTCCTGATAGCCACAGCCGTAATGGCAGAGGCACAGACCGGGTGCCGCGCCGTCCCCACACATGCAAAGGCATGGGACGCCAGCTTATCAGTGCGCCGGTCCTCAGCATCCCGCAGCGTAGTAGAGTCAGGGGAGTGCATGACAGAGGTGTTAGATAACCCTAGGACCGGGGCATCCACTTCGGGAGGGGATGACCAACACTTCACCACATCAGCAGGAAAGGGATACCTCTTATCCCAACTCTTAGGTATACCGGGAAGCCTTCTGGGGCGCTCCCATTCCTTGAGCACAAGATTATTAAAATGGGCTTGCTCAGGAAATTCCAAACGTGGCTTAGCAGTATGAAACAATTCCCCCTGTTGCCTGGGAGCCGCAACCGTGGGAGAAATAGACAGAACCTCAAAAATCTGAGCCAACAGTCTATCAGTATCATCTGGGGCCCAGGGGTCAGAGCCAGAATCGTCATGACCCCTGGGCCTCTCATCAGATGACTCCGAGTCAGAGAATAACTCCCTTTCTTCCAAAGGGGTACAGCCAGACAGTTCCAAAAACTCATCAGCTTCCATAGGGAAAAGAGTGACATCAGGCGTCAAGTGCCGCTTCTTTGCAGAGGCCTTGCGCGCCAAGGTATTAGCAAGCAACTTCTCAACACTAGCCAGTCTGGAAGACACATCAGGCTGAGAATCCCCACTTGTATGCAACTCAATGGGAGTGAGATTTAAGCTTGGGGGGTAGGTGAAGCCATACGAGGCGCAGGCCCAGCCACTGGTAAACAAGGCTGCTGCGCAAGCACCTGCTGGGAACAAGGTACACAGACCCGCACATTGTCAGCGCTAATAGGGGACACCCCACAAGCTACACACAGCCGGGCTTGTCCCGAAGGAAGCCCGGGCACATTATCCAGAGATGCCTCCATATGGTGATTATAGCGGCACAATAAGCCGATAGGGATTCATGATACAAAAAAAGCAACCCGGGATGCCCCAATAACCCGCTAGGGAAGTGGGAGTAAATTACACACTAGGCCTCACAAGTTAAATAACTAAATAGAGGGAGTAGGGCAGGGAGAAGCCAATAGGGTTCGGCCCGTCTGAAAGACATAAGCAAAGGGGAACCGTAAGGGACATGTGAATGGCAAATGGTAAATAAAGCCGCCCGTGAGGGCACTCACGGACCGCGGTGGGTAGATGCCAGTCACGTAGCAGTCGGATCCAAGAGGAAATGGCCCCGGGTATACCTCGAGGGGCGGGCCGCAGGGACAGTGACGCAGAACGCGCCAACTGCGGGCCCCGCCCCCATGAAGAGCGTGAACGTGACAAGCAGCCAATAACGGCGCACCAGCGCCTGAGGCAACGCAGCCGCCAAGCGCGGAACACAGTGGAAGCGTGCACGGCAGCGGCAATTTTAAAAAAGCAACCAGTGCAACCAAGTCAGCGCGGCGACTGACACCATACCATAAGTACATAATACAGTGAAGCACCAAGGCAAATTCACATACATACATCCCCCCCCCCCCCCCCGAGGCTACAAGGGAGAGCGAGGGAGGACAGCGGCCACTTAACAGGACCCACCGATTGACAGGGGCAAGAGGCAATAGGGCGGTAAAGGCATCCCATAGAGGCTCACCATATGCCTATACTGCCTACCCTTTGGTGGGGGATTGCGGTGGAGCAGCGCTCCTAAGCACCTGACAGCGGTGCTGCCTACCATCACCCGGACCAGCGCAGCCAAGGCTGGGAGGCACATTAATAATGGAACGGGTGGGAATAGTCCTACAGGGCCGCAGGCTAATAGCCCCGCTCACCTGCGAGGAGAGCCATCTTCCTGTCCTTCGCAGTCCAGACTGCAGAGAAGATCTGGGGATTGTGGGAGGTCCCTGGGTATTCGAGGGGGCCGGGAGGAGTCCGTTTTCGATTTTTCTGCAGTCCAGCGCCATCTGGCGGAGTAATACCCATGTGTTACGAATCTTATCTGGAGCAGGTCGTACTGTATACTAAGAATAAGAGAGGACACAGTCCCCAAACTACTTACCCCCTCAGAAGCTAGGACAGAAACTCTGCATCCCTATTAGGCTCACCATAAAGCCTATGGCCGGCTACCCTTTGTGTTACAGGGTCTGCGGCTTGGAGCAGCGCTCCAGGAGCACGTGACCCTTGTGCTCTTCTACCTTCACCCTATCTGTCAGCCAAGGCTGGGAGGCAGTGAGGGTCCAGAAACGGATGGAAATAGACATGCAGGGCCGCAGGCTTGGTTGCCCCGCTCACCTGCACAAGAGAGAGTGCCATCTGCTAACTTCGCAGTCCACTGCAGAGAGAACACTGGGAACTATGGTTAGCCGGGACAAGCCACATCTTTTCTGCAGTACCACTGCGCCACCTTGTGGCGGAATAACCCAACTGTTATGAATACCGAAGCGGGCCGTGCCATGCAATAAAGAAAAAGGGACTGTTCTAGAGAAAAGGCGCTGGGTCTCAGCAACAGCTTTTTTCAACTGTTCCCCAGTATGAATATGTTCTGCAAGGCAAATACGCAAACAACGATTTGTTAATATACTTAGCCTGAACAATCCCTTTAATAAATAGCCTACCAGAAGCAGGGAGCGCACTTCCGCCTGGTCCTCGCCGCCCATATAAGTATTCACCAGTGAACGCATATGGCAATGGACACTTAAGAGAATCAACTTAGTATGTGCGCTATAATGATTGGGTCATGGGCAATATTTACAACTGACGAGGCCTATTAGTAAAGAGGACAGACTACATAAGTGAGTTACAGGACTACCAGCTGTACTCCTCTGATTGTAACCATGCACCTTAACAATGAATCAAGTCCAAGCAAATGCTTCAGCGTGGCTCTCATCTGACAATCTAAATAAGGACTTTTGAAAACAGCCAGACCCTGCCATGCTAAGAGATGAATATGCTATCATGCGCCTGGGGACCAAGCCACAAGGTAAGTATATGGCGATTTCACAGGGTTTGCGACACTCATGTCCTTGCTCTGTGGTGGGCAAATATATTTGATATTAGAATAATCTTGAAAGGTGTGGATGTGTTTTTACACATCCAGGAAAACACCCAGAAATGTAAGGTTGATGTGTGTGCACTGGAGGAGAACACAAGCTGGGTTTGGCATTTCATACAACTAGAGAAGAACACAAGGTGCCATTCAGTGCTGGCACTGAGTCGTCTCCTGACCTGTATTTACAGAGCCTTCTGGTACCAATATATATTTTTTACCAGCAATTGTAATAGCCTGTATTTTTGCATCTGACAGCATGGGCTACAGTAAGATGGCTGCCCCTATAAGTGAGGATGTTAGCAGCTGGCTGCAGACAGGGGCACAGCCAATCATTATTGCATGGGGGGGCAGTCACATCACAGAATGAATTAGCCAGTTCGAAGGCTGCGCTTCATTCTGCACCAGCGTGTTGGGATAGTAGTCACGAGCCCCAGCCACCTGAAAAGGTTCATTCAAGCTTGTGTGATCAGGAGCTGGGGCCCTTTTGATGCTTTTACTCAGTTGTTTGCTTCACAACAAGGAGAGGCTGCGGAGGTACCATGTTTGGGACGGGCAGCCCAATCAGAATACCAGGAGCAGACATCAAATGCTGATCAACATCCATGCATAGATAATATGGTGCGCTTACCACTAATCTACCCCAGTGAGACGGGGCCAGGCACCATGTGGGATGCTCGTATGGGTTACACTTCAGCGTGTGCCAGCCCAGGACCCTCTTATCTAAGGCTGTCAGGAAGTAGGTTGTTGTAATCGGATTGTGGATCCATTTTATACAGCAAGGTATCTTAAAACAGGATGCCCCACAGAAGAGGAACATATTTTGGGATGCCAGGGCTGGCTTCTGTTACTCATGCAAAGGAATGGGACTGGGTACATGGAGGTAAAAAAAAAAAGGGGCTGTGCGCACAGGGAAGAAAAGCAGACACTGGGTACGTGGAAAAGCTGTACAGGGACAGGATTATTGGCCGTGGGCATTGGGTAGTTATAATATTTTAGAACTTGGCCCAGGACCACACTTTGTCTAAAACTGGTTCTGGAGCCATCAAATTTGTACTCTACAGCCGGGGTTTTAGAATTGGAACAGCTCACAGCATATTTTATAAATCATATTAGATTGGGAATACATATTGGACATGCATATACTACATGGTGTATACTGATTAAAAATAGCAAGAAAAATATGTGGCTAAAGTTTGATATATTCACGTTTTGAGAAGATGAAGCCAGCAATGTTTTTAGTTGCTATAGGCAACACCTCCCTCACCTTTATACAATGTGTTCTATGTTACAACTTTTCAAGAAACCAGACCTGTCAAATGGTTTTCCTGATGGTCTGTTAACAGTTTTCACAGCTTTCCATGTACGCTATCGTAGCAGTTACTCTAATCCCCAGATTCACTTCCTGCTCCAGCAGGTTGTGTTGTCATCTAACAACTATCTGTCAGCTCCCAGCGGAGTTACACGCATGTGCTGTGAGGTCATGTCTGGCTGCATGCTGAGCGGCCAAGCAAAGGCAGTCCACCTTACATTGCACAATGTGCTTTACACACAATGAAGGACACAATCTAGCAAAGTCCTCCACACTCAGCTAATACACATTTGTGGGAAGAAACGGATGTGCCAAGTGATTACTAAACTTAGCTAAAACCTGGAATCTCAATCTAAAGCTGCTCTAAAGCTTGCTATAGGCCCTGTTTGGTACAGCTATCAAAAGCTCCAAGCCTACATTGTGGATTCAATGGACTGCCAACTTCTGCACGCCATCACATACTTCTCAATATGTCTTAACCTAACACTTCATGTACAGAACATTGGCACAGAAAAGTTATCCTGAAAAGGACAATGACCTTTGTTCCACAGATTGAGAGATTACCCTAATGCAAACCATGGGCTGGCAGTGTGATACTAGTGCTAGTCTGTGAGCCTCACTGGCCCCTAGTCTCCACAAACTAAAACACAGATGTAATTAAGCAACTATTCACTGGAAAACTCACCTTCCCAGCGGTCCAGCAGCACATGTGTGGACTTAATGGGATATCCCATTATTTCCTTTAAGGGGAAATTATGGCCTAGTAGTTAAGGATGCAGCCTTGTGACCAGAGAGCTGCAGGTACAATTCCCATCCAGGACATGGCAGAGGTGGTCTTGAGCAAGGCATCCAACCCCGCCAACTGCTGTCGGGCGCCATTGCTAGAGCAGTGAACAGACTCCGGGCATGTGTGTGATTGGGTTAAATGTGGATGAAAAACTCTTATGAGTGGACAAGCATACAATGACAATACATGAGCAAAAATCCCTTTAGACTCTAAAGTCCTCTTTACTATGCGCTTTGTACTTGTACTGTAGGTTTATACTGTATGTAATTATACTTTATACAGCACTATGAAAGAAGATGGTGCTATATAAATAATAAAGATCATAGCCAGAGTGACCCACTTAAAAAAACAAAAAAATAGTGTATTCTGCATGTTGTCCTCACCGACACCTTTATTCCAAGTTAGAAAATGTTTATGCTCCCAGATGCATTACAGGGGTGCTTCCCCTTGATGCTGCTCATCTCCTCCTTCTAACATCCATGAGTGATATGCATTAACTGGAACATACTAGGTTAACTGCATGCCTAAAAGGGTGGCCAAAGTGCGACGTAATCGATCATTATAAAGACCTCAGGGTGCTAATAGACCTGGTTGTCACTGAAATTTAGGCAATGATCGCAGGGAGACATACTTGCTTGAGAGGATTTTCAGCAGATGCACAGGACCAGAACAGTCAAAAATATGTCAAAGGGGTGAACAGGATCCTGAGGATTATACAGAGCTCCTACTGATTCACTTACAATTAAAGGAGGTGATTAAATCCACCTTATTTCCAGTTAGCAATCTATCAGACAAATCCTCAGTGACTGGCGGAACATACACAATGCAGACTGCATTATGCAGCATCCCACAATGCACAGGAGAAAACTAACTAATTAAGAGTCACAATGCACTACAATGTGAAAAAGAAAGCCACACTTTCCTAAAAAAAAAATTAAAAAAAAAGCTTTCTAGGCATACCCAGCTTGTTGTAGTAGGCTCAATCTTTCTGGAAGTAATCCCTCAAAGAATTCTTTGCCACTTGCCATTAACCAACAGCCTCCTCCCAAATCCTGGGGGGGCAGAAGTGCCTTTAGGCTATGCGGGCTTGTAACCTGCAGGGCGGGGGGCCATTGAGGCTGGCCCATGCACCGTGTTCTACAAGCCTGCATAGTAGGTTAAAAGTAGCTATGCATATTGGGTATTGCTCTGCTTGCGCTTACAGATTTTGCTTTTTTGTTGTTGTTTGCATATTGATATTTTTCTGTTTTTTACAGATTTTTGGGGGGAACCGATGCGCCCAATACAAGCTACACTACAAGCTGGGTACACCTAGAATGCATACCATATGTACTTTCAGAGAATATATGGTTTGTGGGAGTATTCCAAAAGCAAAGGGTTGTTTTGGTTAAAAGTGCAAGACACGCACTTTGTCTGCAGAGCAAAAATGTTCAAGTAAAATTACAGTTACGCATATACTTTACTTTGGGGTGTTTTGCAACTCTTCCCTTAACAGTATCTATGCATGCTAAGTTTTGTTCTGTTTGGGGGACATTGCTTTTCAAATTTTTCTTCTTGTTTGCATATTTATTTTTAGTAGAATGTGGCTTCACCCATGTCAACAAGCCTGGTAAGCCTAGAAAGCTTGAGGTGTGTACTCCCAAATAATGTGTGTGTGTATGTATATATATTTAATTTTATTTTGTTTTGTGGGGGGGTATTTAAAATGTAAAGGGCTATTAAAAAAAATACAATTCTGTGAATACTCACCTGTAGAATTGGTATTATACGTATACAGCACGTCCTGCTCCAGAGAGTAATTCCTTACGTTTGGGTTATACATCCACAAGATGGCGCTGGACTGCAGAGACATTGAAAACAGGCTCCTCCCGGCCCCCTTATATTCTAGGGACCTCCCATAAAATCTCCAGTATTGCAAGCAGTTAGCAAGAAGCCGGGAGAATAATAACCATAATCAAACAATTTTAACCATGATGACAAACAACATACAGAGGCACTAAAAACAATGAAAACAAGGGCGGGGTGGAGCAGGTGAGTAATCACAGAATTGTATTATTCTAAGTATACAGCACGTCCTGCTCCAATAGCAGTGTCCATAAGGTAGGGTGGGATCCCCAAAAGCAACAACATGCAGATCAAACCACTGCCGCCTGCAGAATCTTGCGGCCAAAAACAGCATCAGCTGAGGCCCTAACATCAACCTTGTAAAACTTAGAAAAGGTATGAACAAAAGACCAAGTAGCGGCCTTGCAAACTTGTTCAACAGAAGCTGAAAAGCCCAAGAGGCACCAATAGCACGAGTGGAATGAGCAGTAAGGGGGAAGGGACGATCCTTCCCTTTAGCAGAATAGGCCTGAATCACAGCCTGACGGATCCACTTGCTGATGGTAGACTTAGCTGGAGCCAGACCTTCTTAGGACCCGAAGGGACCACAGAAAGAGCATCAGCCTTCCTGAAGGGCTCAGTAGCCACCAAATAGAACTTCAGGTTCCTGGCCACATCCAAAGAATGTAGAGCGCTCTCCTTAGGGTTACTAGGATTAGGGCACAGAGAAGGAAGAATAATGTCCTGATTGAGATGAAAAGCAGACACAACTTTAGGCAGAAAATCTGGTTTAAAGCGAAACACCACCTTGTCCTGGTGTCTCTCAAAGTAAGGGGGCTTGATAGAAAGCACCGCCAACTCAGAAACACGCCTAACAGAAGTGATAGTCACCAAAAAGACTACCTTAAGCGTAAGAATGGACAAAGCAGCCTCATGCACAGGCTCAAAAGGAGACCCCTGCAAGGCAGATAGGACCAAGTTCAAGTCCCAGACTGGTAACATAGGCTTACGTGGGGGCGCACATGAGTAACCCCCTGGAAAAAAGTCCTGACCAGATGATGCTGAGCAAAAGATCTGTGAAAGAAAACAGCCAAGGCAGAAACATGACCCTTCAGAGTGCTGAGTTGAAGCCTCAGATCCAAACCATGTTGGAGAAATTCCAGAATCCTAGGAATAGAAAACACACGACAGGGAAGAGATTTAGCCTCACACCAGTCAATGTAGGTACGCCAAACCCTATAGTAGATGGAAGAAGAGGACTTTTTCCTAGCCCTGATCATGGTTAACAACAGAGGCAGGCAGCCCCTTTTCCATCAAGATGGAGGTTTCAGCAGCCAGGCCGTTAAAGCCAGCGTTTGTAAATTGGGGTAGCGTAGCCACCCCTGAGTGAGCAGGTCTGGATCCTTGGGCAGGACGTACTGATCTACCACCAGCTGCACAATGTCTGCGAACCACACTCCTCTTGGCCACCAGGATTGCAGGCACCCCTTCCTGAGCTATCTTTCGCAGAACCCTGGCCAACAGGGGAAACGGGGGAAAGACATACGGTAGCTGAAAGCCCTGCCAGGGCATTGTCAGAGCATCCACGGCAAAGGCCAGAGGGTCCTGGGACAGACACAAAGACTGGAAGCTTGTGATTGTGACGGGACGCAAACAGATCCACATCTGGCTGACCCCAAAAGGTGACACAGAGAGCGAAACACCCTGTTGCTGAGGGACCATTCTCCCAGGCGAGAAGTCACCCTGCTCAGGGAGTCTGCCTCTAGATTCTCCACCCCCGGAATGTACACAGCTGAGATGCAGGAAACATTGTCCTCTGCCCAGGACAGGATCACAGACACTTCCTGGAGGGCCCCCTTGCTCCGGGTCCCTCCCTGATGATTGATGTAGGCAACCGCCGTCCGGTTGTCCGAGCGGACCTGAACAGCCCGACCCCAAAGGTGCGGGGTCAAGCGGGCTAGAACCAACCTGATCGCCCTCAGTTCCAGAATGTTGATAAGGGTGTGGGCCTCCTGAGGGCCCCAGTGCCCCTGGAATGTTAGGGATCTCCAGAAGCCCCCCCCCCCCCCCAACCTGTCAGACTGGCATCCGTGGTGACTGTCTCCCAGCAAGGGGCTAGAAAGTATCTGCCCACTAACAGGTTCCTTGAGTTCAGCCACCACAAGACGGGACCGCCCGGCTAGGGGGGACAGAACCAAAACCTGATCCAGGGACACAGGGTCCCTGTCCCATACAGACAAGAGGTGGAGTTGAAGAGGCCTCATGTGGAACTGAGCATAAGGAACCGCCTCAAAGCAGGACACCATCAGGCCCACCAGCTGCATTCCCTGCCTGATGGAAGGATGAGGGCAGGACAGAAGGAGCGGAGCTTGCACTTGCAGACTGTCCACCTTCTGCCGAGGAAGAAAGACCCTGTCCCGAGCTGTATCCAGATTCATGCCCAGAAATGGCTTTACCAAATAGGGAGACAGGGAGGATTTGGAGTGGTTTATCACCCAGCCGAATGACTTCAGTGTGGTCACCACCCGCTGAGTATCCAGCTCTGCCTGTTGGAAAGACGGAGAAGTGATAAGAATGTCATCCAAATAGGGAAGAATGCGAATGCTCTCAGCAGAGCCATAACGCCCGCCAGCACCTTGGTGAATACCCTGGGAGCTGAAGACCGAAGGGCAATGTCACAAACTGGTAATGCTGATCCTCCAGAGCGAACCTGAGGAATCTCTGATGACCTGGAAAGAGTGCAACATGGAGGTAAGCATCCTTGATGTCCACAGAGGTCACGAAATCCCCTGGGCGTAGTGAACTTACAGCTGAGCGCAGAGTCTCCATGCGGAACCTCCTGGGTCTGACAAACTTGTTGAGAAGCTTTAAGTCCAGGATGGGTCTGACAGACCCATCTCTTTTGGGAATGGTGAAAAAGGTTGGAATAGTAGCCCTTTCCCCTAAGGGCACTTGGCAGATGACCGCCAGCTCCAGTAGATTCTGCACAGCAAGCAACAGGCCCTGAGCTGACAGGGGGTCTTGAGGCATCCGGGATCTGATGAATCTTGGGGGTGGCCAGGCTGCCAACTCTATCCTGTAACCGGAGGACACTACCTCCTGAATCCACCGGTCTGAGACATGACGCCTCCAGACGTGAGCAAAGAGTTGAAGCCGTCCCCCCACCCGGATGGGTGAGGGCGCCCCTTCATGCCTGAGGGGGCTTGGGGGGAAGACTTAGATTTGGAACCCCAGGGGGGTCCAGGGCAGCCACGTCCTCTGCCCCTGCCCCAGAAATCTCCCCGGGCCCCTGCAAATGACTCTCCCCTTCCCATTCTGGACCCAAGGTAGGAGGGAAGAAAGGAACCTGATCCCCGAAAGGGCCGAGACTGTCTCTTGCACTGGGGTAATCTGCCTCCCTTAGCAAACAGGTCCAGGCGATCCCCAAATAGACGCAGCCCTTTAAAGGGGAACCCAGTGAGAGCCTTCTTGGCAGCGCTGTCAGCTGCCCACTGGCGCAGCCAAACACAGCAGCGTATAGCCACCGCCAAGGCAGAAGCCCTGCCACATATTCTAATGGTATCATCCAAAACAGAGAGGACATATGCAACAAATTCCTCACAACGCAGAAGGGCACTATACTCTGCACTAGCAGCATCATCAGGAGCCCCATCTAAAATATTCCTGAGCAGAGCCCTAATAGCCACAGCTGGCAGAGGCACAAACCGGGCACAGGTCAGACCCCCCGCACAGGCAAAGGCATGGGAAGCCAGCTGATCAATGCACCGGTCCTCACCATCCCTCAGTGTAGTGGAGTCAGGGGAATGCATGCCTGAACGCCAGGTGCCGCCTCTTAGCCGAGGCCTTACGCGCCGTAGAGCCAGCAATCAGCTTCTCAATACTAGCCACCCTGGTAGACAAATCAGGCTGAGACTCCCCACTGGTATGCACCTCACTGGGAGTCAGATGTAAGCGTGGGGGAGTAGGCGAAGCCAAACGGGGCGCAGGCCCAGCCACAGGCAACCCAGATTGCAGCGCAAGCACCCGATGGGCACAGGGTACACAGACCGGCACATTGTCATCACTAGTAGGGGACACGCCACACACAGCCGGGCTTGTCCCGTAGGAACCCCAAGCACATTATCCTGAGAAGCCTCCATATGGTGATTATCGCGGCCCCCGGCCAATAGGGATTTACACAATAAAGTCACCCGGGATGCCCCAATAACCCGCTAGGGAAGTGGGAGGTAAAGGCAGAGTAGGCCTCTAATAGCAACTAAATAGAGGGGATAGGCCGGGAGAAACCACAATTAAGTTTGACCCGCCTGCAAGACAAACAGAAAGTCCCGTAAGCGGTATGCAAACACAACAATATATAAAAGATAAGCCAGCCAGCAGGGGCACTTACGGACCACGGTAGGTAGAAGCCAGCCACGCAGCACGAGAAGGCAAAATGGCGCCCGCAGATACCTCGAGGGGCGGACCGCGGAGACAGTGATGCAGAACGCGCTATCCGCAAGGCCCCCCCCGAAGAGCGTGAAGGCGGCCACGTGACCATGTCAGCCAATGATGGCGCAGCAGCGCCTCAGGTAAAGTCGCTGCCGACCGCGGAACGCCGTACAAGCGCGCGCGGCGGCATTTTTAAAAGCAACCAGTGCAACCAACACACGCGCGGCAACAAAAGTCAAGCTATACCACGGAAACAATGAGTGAATACACCTACAACACACACGCACACAATACCCCCCTCCCGAGAAATACCAGGGAGAGCGAGGGAGGGCAGTGGCCAACCTAACAGGAGCCCACAGATGGATAGGGGGCGAGGGGCGATGGATAAGGCTCACCATGGGCCTATACCGCCTACCCTTTGGTGGGGGATTGCGGTCGGAGCAGCGCTCCTTAAGCACCTGACAACGGTGCTGCCTACCGTCACCCGACCAGTGCAGCCAAAGCTGGGAGGCATGAAAAGGAGGAACGGGCGGGAATAGCCCTACAGGGCCGCAGGCTAATAGCCCCGCTCACCTGCAAGTAGAGAGAGCCATCTTCTTGTCATCGCAGCGCCGACTGCAGAGAAGAACTGGGGATTTTGTGGAAGGTCCCTGGAAAATAAGGGGCCGGGAGGAGCCACTTTTTTGCTGTCTCTGCAGTCCAGCACCATCTTGTGGATGTATAACCCAAACGTAAGGAATTACTCTCTGGAGCAGGACGTGCTGTATACTTAGAATAAAACGGCAAGGTACACATACTTATATTTTATGTGAAATCTACTAAAGCGCTGTTTCAGTTTGGGGTCTCCTGAGCAGGAAAGGGTGTCTACCAATACATATGTGGTAACACTGTAACCGGGAGAAATTGGGCTTTGACATGCAATATAACTTAATTGAAAAATGTACATATATATATAATTTTCTGGGTAATCCCTTCAAAATTCATGTTTAGAGCAAAATAGTGAAAAATGGTCTGGCAACAGAGGGTGACAAAATCTCTAGGTAGGCTGGCAGTTAATGGGTTAAATAAAAAATGTATTTTATTCAAGAAAACCATATTGCCTTTCTCCCAATCTTGTGCTCCCCCTGGGTTTTGGGGAGGCAGGTAATGAGAGAACTGGGGGTTAATGGCAAGTCATCCACTAGGCTCCTGAAGTCAGAAGAGGGGGGGGGGGGGGTGGATCAAAGTGACCCGGTGGGAGAGATTGCACATGGTGTTGAGTAAATGTCATGACAATGGCTGGCATTTAACGGGAGTAGAGGCAGCCATGTAAATTTTACGTGGCTGACAGTTAAAGCGGATGGAAAACCTTTTTGCTCCAACACTCCCCCACTGACCCCCCCCCCCTCTCATAAGTGTCGCTGTGACGAAGTGCTGGCTCCCAACCATTCAGAAAGGCCAAAAGGAAGCTGGGGATGCTACAATGAACTAAATCTGTTTTTTCTTCTGGGGGCTGGTACATCTTTATTGAAAGTATCTTTCTGGTGTTTGTGGCAAACCAACCTGGCTCTGAAATAAGACCAGCGAAGAGTTATGCAGATTAAGCTGGCTTTGCACGCCGTTTCCTTGGCTCAGAAGACAGGCTGTTAACATAGAGCAGTCTTCCCCTATAAAAGCAGATTGCTGCATTCACAAACCTGTCACCCCTGATTATTTGTCCTTCAAGTAAAAGAAAACAAGCTTGGCTGGGTTTTCTGATGCACAGTATATAATTAACCCCTCCCCTTGCTATCCTGTATATTTATGCAAATGTTTTATTATTAGACCATTTACACGACAGAGCCATTTCCATTGCTGCATCAGGCTTGAGATATCCACAGTTCTAGCCCTGTGACACTTAAAAGTGACCATAATACCTCAAGAGGCCTTCAAAATGTGCTCAGTTATCCACATTTATCATACGGAGGAGCTTTCCCTCCGATGGACATTTCTACAGAATAGGCTTGAGAATTGCTTAGCAAGACGTATGGATGGGAACTTTTTAGTTTATGATTCCAATGTCTACCGAGGCCAGCACACATCACACACTGCACGCTAAGGCATAACCTGTAGATGAAGGCCAGTCCGCGTGCTTGCTCCAGGTAGAGGGTATAGAATGGCCGCTTCTATTCATACATCATACAGTTGCTACGCTACCCTATGCTCTGCATACAAAAGATGCTCTCTATTATCATGCGCCCCTGCAGACACTCGTCTGATCCTTGGCTACACTTTGCCTGCCCACAAGCTCTCTATAGATGAATGCTTTCTTCTTGAAATATGCTATGGGAGGAGGAGTAAACAAATTTGTGCATTGTAGGTTTATTTTTAGCACTAATTTAATGCCATTTATCGAATACTGGAATTGGAAATTAAGCTACTAATAAGCATGCCGAAATAGGGAAATTAAAGCAATGTCTCAGAGGCAATACAATTTTCTATTGATGGTTTTGTCCAACAAAATGAGGACCTCCATGATTAAAGCAAAAGGAATAACCAGAGGGAACAAATCACAAAGCCACAGTTTATTGAAAGCAAATCTCAGGGGAATCCCGAACAAGAAAAACACTACACCAATACCATCAACGGCTCCGTACATCACCCGGACTTTTCCAATGCTTGAATTCAAAATAAACAATGACTATTGTTGGAGAACACAATTGCTATAAAAAATAAATAAAAAAAAAAAAAAAACAGGGCATCTTAATTGGCGGTTCCTCCATGTATGAAGTCATGAGTTCAGCTTGTAATTCTACCTCGTCCATGATACCTCTGCATATGCAGCAGCATCCCTGTGACGTCTGCCCCTTGTGCCAGTGCTTATCTACAAACACCAAAAAACCCAGCTCACCACATCCACCAGAGGGCACGGAAAAGGAGATCCAAGGCAGTCCTCCCCACTGAAGTCAGTATCTTATCCAGCCTCTTGATAAAACGTTAACTTTTAATATCCATAGTTAAAATAGCCAAACGTGGAAAAAGGTACCAGCGTGCATAATAGCAGTAAAGATCCAGATGCCACTGTATCCTGTTGATACCCAAAACGCGTTTCGGCCCACTAGGGCCCTTAATCATATCATGATATAATAAAACCGGACCTTCAGCATGATTTTTTGAAAAAGCCAAAACCCTTAAACTATTTCCCAGCATTTAAAATGATTATATTTTAAGTTTTTAGTCACTAACTTATTCTTTCCCCTACCAGGCTGCAATTCTGTTCATAACTCTAAGATATGGGCGCTGCCATCTTGACTCAGAAGCATCTCACATACTGAGGAGATGAGGGCAGGATAAAGTACAGGAGGCAGGGTTGTAGCTGTGCTTTGCTTAGACAGAGCAGAGCTGGGGTCAGGGAAAGAAGAACAATCCCAGAATGCAGAGCAACACAGTCAGAAGACACTTCCTGTTTGCAGGCTGTCTGAGCCATGAGCCGCCATCGTGGATGTTTAAAGGCTCATGTAATGCAGTAGATGCAGATAGGATGATTTTTTATGTGGGCAATCTGTATGTACAGGGTGTGGGAAACATATAAGACATGCTCTTATTCAGGGTGAAGGTCCGCTTTAAGGGCCCTAGTGGCCCGAAACCTGTGTGCCAGTGCTGTCAGGAATTAAAGTCTGCTGGGCACAGCAGGGAATAGTAGCGAAGGAATGTGGAAAAGGTATTACAGACCAATAGTAGGGTTTCATTCAGCATGGCATCCCAAATCTAATTAATTTTGTTTGTTTATTTTGTCTTTAAAAGTGACCCAGGTCAAAAATGACTTGGGTCCCTTTCCTGATTGCCAATTTGGAATGCCTGTCCAAAAGAGAAGCTACCACCAACCTAGAGTCTAGACCTCTTTGTGGGGAATTTTGATTTGGGATGCCCCAATGTGTGAAATAAACCGATCCACCATGTATACTTACCTCCCCAGCAGTCACACAGTGGGGGCGGCCATCGTCTCTCACTCCATTCAGATTTGCTATGCTGCTCTGACATTAGAGTGGCTTAGTTAAGCTGAATGGAGGCATGAGGGGAGACTGTGCATGCAATGTGGTATTGTCAGTGATTACCAACACTCTAGGGGAGGGGATTCAAACAACGCAGCCAGAGGAACAATAAGCAGAAAGATAGTGAAATCCGCAGTGATTGACCGCTATAAAGAAGATCAGGCATGGATCTCTTATGCAAATGTCTCCTATTGCAGGAGGTACAGCCAACAGGCACATGTCTTGCACTTTCCTGTACCCACCCACCCCCCAATAGAGATCTGTTAAGAAAAAAGGGTCTCTCTTTAAGGTAAGTTAGGTAAGTTCTCTTAGTTTGTTGACAGGGATCCTTACATTGGCAAAGGTTGGTCAAGGTCCACTTTGAAGAGGACTGTCAATAAAAAAATGACTGAAAGTCTTCTAACCCTTGCAGCATGAAGGCTTCGTGATTTGGGATATCCCACTGCACATATGCCCAGTGGGGAGATTGATATTGGCAGCCTATACTCAGTACTTCTGCGTTACCAACCCCCCCCCCCAAGCAACTAACTGATAGCAGCCAATTGGGTCGCTAGGCCAGAGGTGAGTGATGTGATTGCAAGTTTCTTATGTTTAGAGGACAACTATAAGCTCAGGTAAACAGGAGGAGTATTAACCAGCAAACAATACACACGTCCTGTGGCGTTTTACATGTGGTAAAAGTTTATCATGCCTACATGGCATCTTTTTTTAATAAAGCGAAAATTATCAAAGCCCACATCCTAAAAACCATACACGGCATTGGCTAAAAAGCGCATTAAAAAAAAAAAAAAATTCTCCATGTATAGCTAAGGTGGGTGGAAATGAAAGTCTCATAGTATCCTAAGCCAGGGGGAAACGGGAAGCCTGAACTGGCAGCTCTGTTCTTTATAGGCCTTTTTTTCAGGATGTGGGAATGGAAAGTTTCTGCTGCTGGTTAAGTATTTGGTTTAACACTGTGTGTGCCTGGGAGGCGCTTGCCAAGAAGTCGGAATAACAGGACAAGCTGAGCAATACGTGTAACTGGAGCTTTTACAAACATCATCTTGGAAAGACCTGATCTCCGGCCTAAGCTTTTGACATAAACCAGAGACAAGCAAGCTGCAAACAACTGAATGTATCTGTGAAGGTTCTCATTTATCCTGCCTAATTTATCTACAGTAATAATTATTATTGTTGTTTATTTGTAAAGCATCCTCTCCTTTGGTGCTATACAAGGAATTACTGACATGATCTACGCATAATAAGCACAGAACACTGTGCGTGACAGAAGTGCAACAAACATACTGAGAATAAACTAGAAATGAGGACCCTGCTCTTGTGAGCTTACGATCTAAAGGATAAGTGTGGAGATGAAAGACTGGGTCACAGGTAGTAAGAGCCAAATGTGGTGGGAAAGTGCTCTAAATAGTTGATTGTTAAGGTCTACTCAAGGGATATGTCGTCACCTTCTATTCCCAGCCCATTGCCCTAAATTAACCTGTGTTTTTTTTTTTTTACTAAAGCCTTTGCCTAATATTCATAACACAAACTGGATGCAGTCGGCCACAATGCTCCCTTGAAGAGCAGCCCCACCCCCAGCGATGATGCATTCAAGTCACTGTACACACAGCTCAGCAATGAGGAGCACTTCAACTTAACTGCCATTAGGGCTTATTGCTCTGTGCAATTCAGCACCATGTTTAGCTGCGCAATCGTTTTATAAATTTGCACACCTAAAATAAGATGCTGAATTGCACTGTGGAAAAAAGATCAATTTTTGGGAGTACATTTTTTATATATATATATATTATATATATATATATATATATATATATATATATATATATATATTAGATGTGCACAGCTACAGCAAAAAGAGAAAAAACACATTCCCTTACAGTGTTGAATTGGCCCTAACATGACAGTTTAGTTGTTACTGAACTAATTAGCCTGACAGGCCATTCACCATAATACTGCTCTGCATCCCAGTAGCATTGTAATTTAGGATGCTGCCCGTTTACTCCTACTCAACCTCGATATGGTGATGCCAGCGACATGCATCTGGTGATGCCACAGCAGCGGATGTACCCAATCTCACCTATGCAAGTCAATGTCTGGCACCTTAAAGGAGCAGTATCGCGAAATTTGCATTAAAAAAGATAAATAATTAAATAGCCATACAATAGCTTCTAACGTGTATAAATAATCTGGCGATAGAAAAAGAAAAAAATATATGCCTCTCTTTTAAATTGTATAATTATAATAGCTCAGTCCATTTGCTGAATAGGGGGATCTGCAGGCTTGTATTTAGTGAGCTGCTTCATTTAGCCCACTGGTCTCCTAGCAACACTTTACCTCAGAGGCCGACACTGTAACGGCTGTGTGTGTGTGAGGTGCTGCTTTTGTTATGAGACCAGGTGACTCAAATGTGTAAAATCTATACAAAATAAACTAAACTGACTGAAAACGACTGAAATTCTTCTTTGAATAACTGTGCAGGAAAATCTAAAAGTATTAAAGTGGAACAAAACCCCATTCTAAATCAGGATGCCCACTGTGTGAAACGACCCCTGGATAACCACAGATCCCCCATTTTTCTGGCGCACTCATGCAGATAGTCATTCAGACAGGCCGGGCGGCCAGGAAGGTTACTGCCCAGGCTCCCCATCTGTGTGCAAACAGAGCTGATTGGATGAGAGCCCGCGCATGCGCTGTGGGACAGGGAAAGGTACGTTTTCACAGGCGAACTTGGGGATTTCACATATCAGGGCATCCCAAGTCGGGATGCCCCTAGGGGCACAAAACAAAACTCCAGATAGTGAAAATCCTGGGTTGGGCTTTGCTCAAAACACACAAAGCTGAAAGAAAGATCATATGGAAAAAAAAGAGAAAATGGTAAACTGAACAATTTTGCAGCAGAGCCAACATGAAGGGAAAACTGTCAAAATCAGCTAAATGACTTCTAGAGCTTTTCTCTCTGTTTTAGATATATAAGTTCTGGCCAGGCAATGTTGCAATGTTGTTATCTGATGCTGGACGGCTGCCAGCACTGAACAGCTGAGACTTTGATACATTCTCCTCAGTGTGGAACCGATACATTGTTGCACCCCTCTCCTCAGTGTGGAACAGGCCAGAGTGTCGGCGCCCGACACTGACAAGACATAAACATGAGCTATTATTCTCCAGCTGCTCAACACAGACATCATTTTTTTCTACATTTGTAATTCTTACTCCAACACTTACCTACATTCAAAGTACCATTTAAATATAAGTCACCAAGAAAAATTCGTGATACTGCTCCTTTAAGCATCCACATTGGGGATATCATCGGCAGCCCATGCATGGGCTGTGGGATGGCCAGATTAAGACACGTATAGGGTGATCCGGGGGGGGTTTACATGAGCCCTAGAGATCGCCTGCCTAATCCATCTTGCTGGGGAAGCTTTAGAAGCCGCTAGACCTCTACCCAGAGAAAGAAATTAATAATCCAATCTATAGAAATTATGCATGTGAATTAAGGGATCCCTTTAACCCTTTGAGTGCCGGCCTACCGAGATTTTTTGTCACAATCTGTTGCCAGAAGACTTTTCACGTTTTTGCGCTACACGTGTGCAACCTTGATTTTTGAAGGTATTTCCAGGGATTTCGATGAAAATTATATATTGTTTTTTTCAGCAGAGTCTGGGCTTCAACATGAAATGTCTTGTTTGGCCTTTTTTTAGTGTATTCTCAATACTTTTGGGTGAAATATGTGCAAAAAAATGAAAAAAACCAATTTTTTACAATTTGTAGTGTTTTTTTTGTAATAAAAAATGTAAGTTTGTTAATAAAATATTATTGCGTGTGAAAGCCCTATTTCTCCCGGTTACAATGGTACCACATATGTATAGGTATACCCCTTTTCCTGAAACAGCAGTTTAGGGGATTCCAGATAGGATACAACTATGCAATATGATTGCATAGTTGTAAGGGGTTAATAAAAAAAAAAAATGACATAGGGTTCCCCCTCCCGGGGGGGGGGGGGGGGGGGGGGGACCTCATTTCTTTTTTGGAATTCTAAGGGTTAAAAACCCTTAAAATCCCAAAAAAAAATGACATAGGGTCCCCCTTACCCAGCATTACTGACCCGGACCAGCTATGGGGGCTTGTAGAACAGGGCGCAGGGGCCAGCGTTGGTGGCCTCTGGCCCTGCAGGCTACTAGCCCACATAGCCACGTGGCCCGGGCCCTTCTGCCCCCCCTGGCCGTTGGGGAGGCAGGTAATGGGGGGCTGGGGGTTATGGCAAGTCACCCGCTTGCCGCAGGTGACCTGCCATACCCAGAGCCTTGTGAACTGGTATAAGGGGTCTCATGGACCCCTTACCAGTTCACAAAGGGTTAAGTTAAAAAAAAGACACCAGACAAGTTCTTTATTATTCTTTTTTTCACTTATACTTACCTCCCATCCAGTGTCCCACGCTGCTGCAGATGACAGTTGTCGGTAGTGATCAGAGCAGGGAGGGTGACAGGCAGGGAGATCAGAGCCACCCTGCCTGCCACCCTCCCTGCTCCGATCGCTGCTGACAACTGACAGATCGGAGCTTGGGTGCCAGTAACCCGAGGAGCGGGATGACGTCATCAGGTGGGCGTAGTTAGGGGCGGGGCTAGGGGCGGGGCCAGCGCCGGCCGAAGAGGATGGTGATGGCCCGTTTCTGGGCCCTCACAAGCAGCGTGGAAAGCCCAGGGGGGGGATCGGAGCCCCCCCTGGTGAAGAGAAGACCCGGGGAGAGCCATCGCGCTGCCAGGTGAGTAAATGTCATTAACTTTTTTTTTTTTTTTTCAGATGTCGGCGCCGGCGGGGGGGGGGGGGGGGGGGGGCCTATTACGGGCCCCCTCCTGAAGATCAGAGGCCTGGGGGCAGAAATCTAACAGCGGATTCTTGTACAGAATCGCTGGCCCTTTCAAATGAGGGGTAAGGTAAGTCTGTATGTTTTTTACTTTTTATGGGCCTCTAAAGTCAGCTACGTGACTCTCACATAGCTGGCACTTAACGGTTGGAGAGGCAGCTACGTGAGAGTCACGTAGCTGGCACTAGAAGGGTTAAGTGGACAACTGACCAAATCTGAATCTCCTTGTTTTTTAAGGAGCATTTGAAGTGACTTAGAGCTTTCTGCACTGCCTTGAGCTCTCTGAAATTTGAGGATCTGTGCCTCAATTCTCTGGGCAAGATCCACTGGATGTGGTGGGGGTCCAGGTGTGCTCCCCATTACCTGGCATCCATGGTTATAATTACTGGGCTTATTTCTATTCACCAACCAAAGAGAGTTTCTGAACTCTTCTGTAAGAGTGTTGATCTCCTCCAGGGATTCTGGGGAGTGATCCCATGTCTGCAACAGAAACCACTGAAGCAGCCTGGGGTGGAGGTCATGGAATGGTGGAGGTCATTAACCCTAGGGGCAATAAGATCCTCTTGAAGGACTCTTGATACTCCAGGATAAAGTTTCGCACTTCTGACTTGCTTCACCTAATTTTCAGTTGATAAGGGCAGTCGTTTTAGCGCTAGTCCATACAGCCTCGGCATCCTCGATGTTTCTAGCTACACAGTCTTAGGCTATGGTATGCTTAAAGGAAAAGGCCACTGCATCCCAAACTTGTTTAAGGATACCCTCCGTGCAACAGTCCATAGGATCTCGTAATGTTCCCAAGTCTTCAAAACTAACGTCAGCAAACCTTGGGACCTGGGAAAATGAGGCATCCAGCCTAGGACACTTAGTCCAGAAGGCTGATACAGATTCGCTAAATGGAAATCTTCGTTTAAGGAGCCGAAAACTTTCTCTGGAAACTGCCACTCCTTTTTCATAACATGGGGGCCAAGTGAACAGGAAAACTTTTACCTTTATTCACTAACAGCTTGTGGTCTAATGCATTTGGAGCAGATAAAGGCTGCTCCTCAGAGCAAATCTACATAGTATCATAGATATCCTTCCAGCAAAGCCAAGGATTCTTCTGAAATCCTGCTCCTGGTACTTTTGAGGTTCCTCTTGACATTGGATCTAACCCCAAATCATCGGGTGAGCTACTGAATAAAGCTGTTGCTGAAATTCAGCCCCTGGATTTCAGTTATTTTTTTGCACTGACCTAAACAAAAAACAGACAAGCTGATGCATGAGGGGTGGACTTATAGCGTTTTCCAAATTATTATGCAAAATCATATTTTTCTTAAATTTTACTAAATGGCCAATGCAAATAAATCATGATTTCAGATTATCAACTGTATACAGTAGTATGAATAACATTTTACCAAACAAACTTCCCAATGGCAACAGTAAAATACCCCAAATGCAGAGCTCCAAATAATTTTGAACAGAACAGAAATTACATTTAGTAGGTTGTAAAGAAGAGGAAATGGTAATTTGTTGAATTTGACTAAGATCAAAAGCTATTTCATGCAAAGGCCTTTCAAAGCCGATCCAAATCCTGTGGTGCTGGGCATGGAATCTAAAAGACTTTAGGGCCGACTGCTAGCTCTACTTTAACAGGCAAAGTTACATGGTAACATAGGAACCCTTAAGTCGCCTTCATAATTCTTGCATGCATAGAACCTTGGAGAGTTTCTGCTTGAATTCATTTGCAGAATGTCAGAATAAACTCCCAGAGCTGCTGTTCTGATGTGAAGAGTCTTCCACCCACCACCTTTTTTGCTTGAGGATACTCCAAAGGCTCTCAATAGTGTTGAAATCAAGGATGGGGTGGGGGCGGGTGGTCACACCGAGTTTCCCTCCTTTATCACACTTTGCATAAACAATCTCCTTAAACATTAAAGTGATTGGAAAGTTAAAAGGAAAAAATAAATATCAGTTACTTACCTTACATTGCGTTCCTCCATTGTTGTCCTTTCAGCTATGTCGCTCTGCTTAGTTAGTAAATCCTAATTCTGCTTTTAGTCTCTACCCCACTGACCTGGCCCTTCATGATCTGATCACGCTGAGCTGTCAGGCTGCAGACTATCTCAGTGTGCTTAATACTCGCAAAAGGTGGGGTAATCCAGAACACCCCCACTATATATCTGTATATATACAACCGCACAAACCACAAAATATCTATAGTCTTATAATAACCCTTTATTTCATATCTGGGTATTGTTACAGTATTAGGTCACGCTTCTAAAATTAAAATCTATATTTAAAAACATGAGGTTTGGGACCTGTATATAACCGGCACACCCTGATTTAAGTAGTGGTGCGGAGTAACACATTTTGTTATCTCAGTGTGCTTACATTACATTGCTTTTGCCACACCCACTGTTTCTCCATTTTTTCCCTGCATCTTCAATGCTCTAATATTTTTACAAATAGCTTAGGAACTACGGGGCCTTTATGAAAATGTTTAAGACATCGCAACGTGCAGCCAGAGACAATAGGACAACAATCGGGATTGCCTTTAGTATAGCAGATGTCCGCTTTAAATAAAACAGGTAAAAAGGTCACAAACTCAAGCTAACAAATCCCATAACTACATGATTGGAAAAAGGGCTCTGCCAGAAACCAGAAGGTAGCCTGCGACTGGAACTTCTACAATAGACCTCTGCAAGGCGGCCCTCTGCTCCTGCAAAATGTCACACTGTTATTTTGAATTCAGGACCAACATGAAGCTATTCATTATTAAGGATAGGCTTGCTAACACCTCTTATGCTACAAACCCTTGAGAGCTAGTACACCAGGCTATATAATCTATGGAAACCAGGTGTCTCTTTCCAAAAAAGGTGCTATGAACTGCAGGACCTGTTCTGAAAAGTAATATTTAAACTAAATAAAACCTAGATTTTTCTAGGTAGAAGGAAAAACAGACATAAACCTGACAGCAGCCCCTCTGGTTTGGTGTCCCTCATCCGTCAGGCATCCCTGCTAAGTTGAGCGAACCCCATTGGCATCAATAGTCATATTGGCCAATGGATCAGTGCAGAGGAACAAAAGGGCTGTAGTATTTCATTTATACTACTCGATTGGCAGTCTAATACTCACACATGTGTCTGACCCCCCCCCCCCCCCCCCCCCCCAAGTGTCTTTTTTAGAAAATGTACCAGGCACTGTGATGCAGATAGAGCAGGACTTCATTGATGCACAATGAATCCACACCTTCCATGAGTATGAGGCTGTCTGACCTTTACAGGGAGCAGCTCCTTAAGTAGATTTAAAAGTTTAAAAAAAAAAAAAACATTAGCATGCATTATTTTGAAATACTTAGCTTTTTATTAAAGCGGTCCTTCACTCTGTATAAGAGTCTATCTTATATGTTTCCCACACCCTGTACATACAGATTGCTCACATTAAAAAATACCGTTTTGTGAGTACTCACCTGTAAAACGGGTATTATGAGTGTGCCATACACTCCACTTCGATCTTCATGACATGTGGGTAATCTCCAGTAGAGGGCGAACTTGTGCAGAGATGAATATGCAAAAAAAAGAAAGCCCCTCCCGGTCCATATATACCTGGGACATCCAACCAATTTCCCAGTGTAAAAAAGCAGTAAGGGGACCAGGAAGAACCAATTATAACCTTAACAATCAAAACCAATGGTTCACCATATAAAAGCTCCAGAATACCTAAAAAAGGGGTGGGGCGAAGTGTATGGCACACTCATAATACCCGTTTTACAGGCGAGTACTTACAAAACGGTATTATTCTAAGTGTGCCATACACTCCACTTCGATCTTCATGACATGTGGGACATCCAATAGCAGTGTCCGTCATGGGTGGGAACCAGAAACAGTAAAGAATGTACCAACTCAAACCACTGCAGCTTGCAGAACCTTGCGGCCTAAAACAGCGTCCGCTGAAGCCCGCACATCAACCTTGAAAAACGGAAGACCAAGTGGCAGCCTTACAAACTTGTTCAACAGAAGCCTGGTGCTGAAAAGCCCAGGATGCACCAACAGCACGAGTAGAGTGCGCAGTGACCCTAAAAGGGAGAGTCCTCCCCTTAGCAGAATAGGCCCCAACAATGGCCTGACGAATCCATTTGCTAATCGTAGACTTAGCAGGCGCCAAACCTTTCCTGGGCCCGCAGGGCACCACGAAAAAAGCGTCCGTCTTGCGGAAGGAAGAAGTAGTCACCAAATAGTACTTCACACAGCGAACAACATCCAAATTGTGCAGAACCCTCTCCTTGTCATTGTTAGGCTTAGGACACAAGGAAGGGAGAACAATATCCTGATTGAGGTGGAAAAACCACCTTATCCTGGTGTCTCTCAAAGTAAGGGGCCTGAATCGACAGAGCCGCCAACTCAGAGATACGCCGAACAGAGGTAATAGCCACCAAGAAAGCACCTTCTGTGAGTGAGAACCGAAAGAGCAATATCCTGTAGCGGCTCAAAAGGAGGACCCTGGAGAGCCGAAAGAACCAAATCCAAATTCCAAACAGGAACCACAGCCTTCCGAGGGGGCAGCACATGCGCGACCCCTTGGAAAAAGGTCTTAACCAGCGGGTGTAAGGCAAAAGACATCTGGAAGAAAAACGACAGAGCAGAAACCTGTCCTTTCAAAGTACTAAGCTGGAACCCAAGATCCAGGTTATGCTGAAGAAACTCCAAAATCCTAGGAATCGAAAACACCCTACAAGGCAAGGCCCTAGCCTCACACCAATCAATATAGGACCTCCAAGTCCTATAGTAAATGCCAGAAGAGGACCGCTTCCTAGCTCTAATCAAGGTCTGAACAACGGCCGCAGACAAACCTTCCTCCTTCAGAATGAAGGTTTCAGCAGCCAAGCGGTCAAAGCCAGCGTTTGTAAATTGGGGTAAAGTAGTAGACCCTGAGATAACAGATCCGGCAACATGGGAAGCCGGTACTGATCTACGGCCAGCCTTACAACGTCTGCGTACCAAATCCTTCTTGGCCACCTTGGAGCCACAAGAATTGCTGGCGCCCCCTCTAGAACCAGTTTGCGAACTACTTTGCCCAGCATGGAGACGGGCGGAAACAGCTAAAGAAAACCCAGATCCTTCCAAGCAAGGGACAAGGCATCCACTGCCAGAGAGAGGATCCTGAGAAAGAGACACAAAGCCCGAAGTTTGTGATTGTGCCTCGAGGCAAAGAGATCTACCTCCGGAGTCCCCCACTTGCGGCAAAGATCCAGAAAAACCTCGGGGTTGAGAGACCACTCTCCTTGGCGAGAGGATCCCCTGCTAAGGGAATCCGCCTCCGTGTTCTCCACTCCCGGAATGTAGACTGCCGAAATGCAAGGAACATTGCTCTCCGCCCTGTGCAGGATCATAGAGACTTCCCTGAGGGCACTCCTGCTGCGAGGCCATCCTTGGTGATTGATGTAAGCTACCACCGTTCAGTTGTCTGAACGAACCTGAACCCTGTAGACCCTGTAAATGTGAGGTCAGCCATGCCAGAACCAGTCGAATGGCTCTGAGCTCCAAGACATTGATGGGGGTGTGAGCCTCCTGAGGACCCCACATCCCGCTGAACTGATGACTTTTCCAATAACCTACCCAGCCCGACAGGCTGGCATCCGTGGTAACCGTCTCCCAACAAGGGACCAGAAAGGATCTTCAACAGGTTGCTCGACTCCAGCCACCACCATAGGGACTGCCGAACCCTGGGAGACATCCTGAAAGGTGCGGACACCTGTCCCAATGCGTCAATAGGTGAAGTTGAAGAGATCTCATGTGAAACTGTGCAAACGGTACCGCCTCGAAGGAGGACACCATCAAGCCCACCAGTTTCATCCCGTCGGATAGAGGGACAAGGACTGGCCCAAAGAAGGCTGATCAGATCCTGAATCCCCTGCACCTTGGTCTGGGGCAAAAACACTCTGGCCTGAATGATATCCAGATTCATGCCCAGAAATGAAATCACTCGTGACGGAGAGAGAGAAGACTTGGGGCGGTTGATCACCCACCCGAACCTCTCCAGAGTCGACACCACCTGGTGGGTGTCCAGCTCCGCCTGACTGAGGGAAGAAGCTGAGATCAACAGGTCGTCCAGATAAGGCACAATGCGAATGCCCTGAGCTCTGAGCAGAGCCATTATTCCCGCCAATTCCTTGGTAAAGACCCTCGGCGCCGAGGTCAGTCCGAAGGGAAGGGCTACAAACTGAAAATGTTGATCCTCCACCGCAAACCGGAGGAATCTCTGATGCGCCGGAAAAATCGGACCATGCAGATACGCATCCTTGATGTCCCTGGATGTCATAAAATCCCCCTGGCGAAGGGAATTGATAGCCGAGCGCAGAGTCTCCATGCAGAACTTTTTGGCTCTGATAAACCTGTTGAGAACCTTGAGATCTAGAATGGGTCTCACCGAACCCTCCTTTTTGGGAACAGTGAAAAGGTTGGAGTAGTAACCCCTGCCTCTCTCCAACTGAGGCACCGGGCAAATAATTCCCATGTCCAGAAGGTTTTTTACTTCTAATAGGAGCCCCTGTGCAGCCTGAGGGTCCGAGGGCACTGGAGGCGGCCAGTACTCGAACTCCAGTTTGTACCCGGAGGAGACCACTTCCAAAATCCAATTGTCTGTGACCTCCCGGGCCCAGACCTGGAAGAAGAGCCGCAGCCGTCCCCCCACCCGTGCGGGTGAGGGCGCCCCTTCATTGCTGAGCCGGTTTAACGGCAGGCTTGGAACCCCAGGCAGCCGCGGGACGTGCCCGACCTCTGCCCCTGTTCCAGGACAAGCCCCTGCCACCCGAGAAGGCCAAACCTCTAGCCGCTCTGGCCCCTCGAAAGGAAGGAGTGAACGAGCCAGCCCCCCGAAAGGGACGGCGCTGTTTCTTCCACTGAGGTAACTTACCTCCCTTAGCAACAGCATCCAATTTATCTCCAAACAGCCGCGCACCCAGGAAGGAAAGAGCTGTAAGCGACTTCTTGGCCCCAAAATCCGCAGGCCACTGTCGGAGCCAGACCAATCTGCGCGTAGCCACCAATAGGGCTGAAGTCCTGCTACACATGACAATATGACAATAGAATCTCACACACAACTTACAGTGGTAACACCAACACTATATATATATATATATATATATATATATATATATATATATACACACATATATATTAATTAAAAGGGAGAGGCCACCACCCCCCCCCCCCCCCCCAGAGGGAAGTAAGGGACCCGGAAGGGGGGGGGGGGGGACCCGGGCCGAATAGGGCCACAGGCATGTAGGGACGGGGCATCCCACACCAGGATCACCAAAACCTGGGTAACCGCCTACCCCATAATGAGGACTCACGGTGGAGCAATGCTCCTTCCGCACCCATAGGGTGCTCCTACCCTCACCAGGATCAGCAGCCTAAGCTGGGAGGCTCAGATAGGGACAATTTAGAAAGGGTCCTGGCAGCAATAGGGACAATAAACCGCCGCGCGCGGGTGCGGCTTACCTGCAAGTAAAAGAAGTCTTCATCTTCTGTCTTGTTGCCTTCCCTGCAGAGAAGGAACTGGGAAATTGGTGGGAGGTCCCAGGTATATATGGACCGGGAGGGGCTTTCTTTTTTGCATATTCATCTCTGCACAAGTTCGCCCTCTACTGGAGATTACCCACATGTCATGAAGATCAAAGTGGAGTGTATGGCACACTTAGAATATCATCCTACCTGCATCTACTGCATGTTATGAGCCTTTAAACATCCAAGATGGCGGCTCATGGAACATCAGGCAGCCTGCAAACAGGAAGTGCCTTCAGACTGGGATTGCTGACCTTTTCCTGACCCCAGCTCTGCTATGTCTGAGCAAAGCACAGCTATAACCCCGCCCCCTGTACTTTATCCCACTCTTCAATATGTGTGATGCTTCTGAGTC
This sequence comes from Gastrophryne carolinensis, assembly GCA_027917425.1. Taxonomy (NCBI): domain Eukaryota; kingdom Metazoa; phylum Chordata; class Amphibia; order Anura; family Microhylidae; genus Gastrophryne; species Gastrophryne carolinensis. Next base: position 128,603,288 of record CM051244.1, on the reverse strand, counting down.
AAGATTGCGGCGCCCGTATCCTAAAGTCCTGAACATAGTTGCAGCGGGGAAAGAATAATAAGTGACTAAAAACGTATAAAAATATATTAACTTTAGATGCTGGGGAATCGTTTTTAAGGGTTTGGGCTTTTCAATAAATCATGGTGAAGGTCCAGTTTAACTCGCGCGTGCGTGTGTGTGTCAGTGTAAAAAATTCACCTCCCTAACCAAAAATTAATAAATTACAAAAAAAAATTATATATATATATTCCATATACACATACAAAGTCGATCTAATGGAGGCCAACTGACTTCCAGAGGCGTCATTGGGCCCTGATGCAGACATTAAATGGGGCTCCTTGATGGTTCAAGACAAATTGTGTTTTACTTCTGTACATGATAGGTACAAATATGATACGTTTAGAAAAGCTATGGACTCCCCTGACGTCATAGTCCCTGATGAATTTGCAACCTTCTCACTCCCTGTTGGTTGCACCACTTCTGGCCTCTGCCCAAGTTAACAGAGCTATTGAGAGCTTTGTTGTAAGTTTGCTAGTTGACCACTATTCAATAAGGTTTAGGGAGATGGAGACGTTTCTCAATGAGGTATTCAGATTTACCACAAATTAGTAAACTACTTCCCATTATGGGGTAATTACTGAAGCTTGGAAAGCTGTACATATAAAGTGACAATCTCTCCCACATGAGGTGGAGTTTGCTCAGTTTTAGTGAACGACCCCCCCCCCCCCCTTAAAAAGTAAATCTTTAACCATTTGTCTTATTCTTGCTAGATTCGACATTTAGAGCGAGTCAAACATGGCGCAGTACCAGAGAAGTGTTCATAGACAAGGCTATTAAATCACAGGAAGGATCATCCCAACGTGTCAGACAGAGGACACACTACAGAAACAAGCTGCATTTGTTCACTGCGTATGAATGTAGAGCAGAGCGATAAAAAGCCAACAGGTTTAGGACGGCATCTGTAGATGAATGCAAGGGAAAGAAGGTGAAGGGAGAAACCAGAAGAAATAGAAGAGTGTACACATGAAAAGGAAAGCAATGACGAGTTGAAGGTAAAAACTCTAAAAAGGTTTTAAAAGAAGGCCGAGCTATGACTATAAACTGATTACCGACAAATGTTGGCACAGAGGAGAGGAGAAAGGAAAAAGAAGAAAAAAAAAAAAAAAAAAAAAAAAAACCGTTAAGACTTATCAGTAACAGTTTTTCTACGAAGCCTTCAGAATGACCCAAGGAGAGAGAGGCTTTACCCCCTGGGGAGGAAACACAAAACTGAACAGAGGTTAAAAGCCCACCCCTCCCTCCCCACCTCAGTCTTAGGCAAGTAACATTAGGTAAAACATGAGATATGGAAGGGGTTGTGCTGAAGGATTCGTAGAAAAAATACAATTCTGTGATTACTCACCTGTAGAATTGACATTATGAGTATACACTAAGTCCTGCTCCAGATAAGAATCATTACACTTGGGTATTACTCCGCCAGATGGCGCTGGACTGCAGAGACAGCAAAATTGGCTCCTCCCGGCCCCTCAAATACCCGGGACCTCCCACAAATCCCCAGCATTGAAAAGCAGTTAACGAGAAGCCGGGAGAATTAAACAGAACCAAGCTGGTAACTATAACATAATCACCGTACAGGGGATCCAGGATAATGCAAAACCAAGGGTGGGGTGGAGCAAGACGTACTGTATACTCATAATATCAATTCTAGAGGTGAGGAATCACAGAATTGTATTATTCTTAGTATACAGTACGTCCTGCTCCAGATAAGAATCATCCAATAGCAGTGTCCATAAAGTAGGGTTGGATCCCCAAAGGTAACGACAGGTCAGACCACTGCCACCTTCAGAACCTTGCGGCCAAAAGCAGCATCAGCTGAGGCCCTAACATCAACCTTGTAAAACTTTGAAAAGGTATGAACAGAAGACCAAGTAGCGGCCTTGCAAACTTGTTCAACAGAAGCCTGGTGCTGAAAAGCCCAAGAGGCACCAATAGCACGAGTAGAAGGAGCAGTAAGGCGGAAGGGAGATTCAGCAGAGTAGGCCTGAATCACAGCCTGATGGATCCATTTGCTGATAGTAGATTTAGCAGGAGCCAGACCCTTCCTAGAACCAGAAGGGAGCACAAAAAGAGCATCAGTTTTCCTGAATGGAGCAGTAGCCACCAGATAGTGCTTCAAACACCTAACCACATCCAAAGAATGCAAGACCCTCTCTTTAGCATTACTAGGTTTAGGGCACAAGAAAGGAAGAACAATGTCCTGATTCAAATGAAAGGCAGACACAAGCTTAGGCAGAAAATCTGGCTTGAAACGAAACACCACCTTGTCCTGGTGTCTCTCAAAGTAGGGGGGCTGGAGGGAAAGCGCTGCAAACTCAGACACAAGCCTAACAGAGGTGATAGCCACCAAAAAGACAACCTTGAGAGTAAGAATGGCCAGGGCAGCCTCCTGCACAGGTTCAAAGGGAGCACCCTGCAAGGCAGACAAGACCGACAAGACCAAGTCCAAATCCCAAACAGGCACCCTAGGCTTACGTGGGACACGCACATGAGTAACCCCCTGGAAAAAAGTCCTAATCAGAGAATGCTGGGCAAAGGACCTCTGGAAGAAAACAGTCAGGGCAGAGACATGACCCTTCAGAGTACTGAGTTGGAGCCCCAGCTCCAACCCATGCTGCAGGAACTCCAGGATCCTGGGAATAGAGAACACACGACAGGTAAGAGACTTAGACTAACACCAGTCAATGTAGGCATGCCAAACCCTATAGTAAATAGAAGAAGACGACTTCTTCCTAGCCTTTATCACGGTATTAATAACAGAGGCAGAAAGCCCCTTCTCCATCAAGATGGAGGTTTCAGCAGCCAGGCCCTCAAAGCCAGAGTTTGTAAATTGGGATGGCGTAAGTGACCCTGAGTGAGCAGGTCTGGCACCCTGGGCAGAGCGTACTGATCTACTGCCAGCTGCACCACGTCTGCAAACCACACTCTTCTTGGCGACCTGGGGGCCATCAGTATTGCTGGCACCCCCTACTGAGCAATCTTGTGCAGAATCCTGCCCAACAGGGGGAATGAAAGACATACAGGAGCTGAAAGTCCTGCCATGACATTGCTAGAGCATCCGTGGCCAAGGCCAGAGGATCCTGGGACAGGGAGACAAAGGCCGGGAGCTTGTGATTGTGACGGGACGCAAACAGATCCACATCTGGTTGGCCCCAACGGTGACACAGAGATTGAAACACCCTGTTGCAGAGGAACCATTCTCCCAGGCGAGAGGTCCCCCTGCTCAGAGAGTATGCCTGCAGATTCTCCATGCCTGGGATGTACACAGCTGATATGCAGGGAACATTTTCCTCTGCCCAGACCAGGATCAGAGACACTTCCTGGAGGGCCCTCTTGCTCCGGGTCCCTCCCTGATAATTGATGTAGGCAACCGCCGTCTGGTTGTCCGAGCGTACCTGAACAGGCAGGCCCCGAAGGTGATGAGTCAAATGAGTCAGAACCAACCTGATCGCCCGCAGTTCCAGAATGTTGATAGGTGTGTGGGCCTCCCGAGGGCCCCACCGCCCTTGGAACTGCAGGGACTTCCAGAAAGCCCCCCAACCTGTCAGACTGGCATCCGTGGTGACCGTCTCCCAGCTGGGGGTCAGAAAGGATCTGCCCACCAACAGGTTCCTGGAGTCTAGCCACCACGAGAGGGACTGCCTGACTAGGGGGGAAAGCACAAGGACCTGGTCCAGGGATGCAGGATCCTTGTCCCATACTGACAAGAGGTGAAGTTGCATAGGCCTCATGTGGAACTGGGCATAAGGGACCGCCTCGAAGCACGCCACCATCAGGCCCACCAGCTGCATCCCCTGCCTGATGGAGGGATGAGGGCAAGATAGCAGTAACTGAACCTGCGCCAGCAGACTGTCCACCTTCTGCTGAGGAAGAAAAATCCTTGCCTGAACTGTATCCAGATTCATTCCCAGGAAGGGTGTCACCAAGGCGGGAGACAGGGAAGACTTGTGATGGTTGATCACCCAGCCAAATGACTCCAGAGTGGACACTACCAGCTGAGTATCCAACTCTGCCTGTTGGAGGGACTGGGAAGTGATGAGAATGTTGTCCAGATAGGGCAGCACTCGAATGCCCTGAGACCTGAACAGAGACATCACACCTGCCAGCACCTTGGTGAACACTCTGGGAGCTGAAGTGAGACCGAAGGTAGTGCTGATCCTCCAGAGCAAACCTGAGGAACCTTTGATGACCTGGAAACACAGGAATATGAAGGTAAGCATCTTTGATGTGCAAAGACTTCATGAAGTCCCCTGGACGCTGGGAATTGATGGCAGAGCGCAAAGTTTCCATGCGAAAGCGCCTGCACCTGACAAATTTGTTGAGAATCTTCAAGTCCAGGATGGGCCTGACTGACCCATCTCTTTTGGGCACGGTGAAAAGGCTGGAAAATAACCCCTTGCCCCTTTCTCGTAAGGGGACCTGACAGATGATCCCCAGCTCCAGAAGGCTTCGCACCACCAGAACTAGAGCCTGAGCTGACACAGGGTCCTGAGAAATCCGGGATCTGATTAAACTTGGGAGCGGCCAGGCAGCAAACTCTCTTGCTTGTAACCGGAGGACACTACCTCCTGAATCCACCGGTCTGAGACATGAAGCCTGCAGACATGAGCAAAATGCTGAAGCCGTCCCCCCACCCGGATGGGTGAGGGCGCCCCTTCATGCCTGAGGGACACAGAATCATAGAGGGAGGCACTCAAAAAATTGGTCAAAAAAATATATTTTATTCCATATCACTAAATCAATCACTACACATGACCACTACACAATTAAAATCCCTTAAAAAACACATAATGAGACAATACATATAAGACAAACTAACATGGAAGTGTGTAGGCGATGGGGAGAGCACTGGCATGCACAAATATCAATCAGCATCTATATATAAAAACAAACACAAGTGATCTAATCAGTGCAAATATCAATGTGCAAATCCTACCTATGATCCAGATCCTACATCAAACAACTGTAAAGTGCTAAGTGCAACCAATCAACAGACACAAATACAATATATAATCACAAATAAAACCTACATAATTACCCAATACCTAAATACCCTATAAGAAATATAAAAATGACCACAAAATACCTCACCAATATAGATGCTAGTATCAATCAACCATTAAATACCAAATACAGCGCAAAAATATATCCAACCAAAATATACTCAAGGTATCACAGGTATGCCAGTAAAGGGTCTCCCCACCGCCTACAGCACCAGGAGCCACGCGTTCCGTGGGTGTAACCTCCACTTCATCAGAGCCGAAGCCGCCCCCCACCCCACCCGGATGGGTGAGGGCGCCACTTCATGCCTGAGGGGGCTTGGCAGAAGACTTAAGCTTGGAGCCCCAGGAGGAGCCAGGGCGTCCACGTCGTCTGCCCCTACCCCAGAAATCTCCTCGGGCCCCGGTAAGAGACCCCCCTCCCCTGTCTGGCACCACGGTAGGGGGAAGAAAAGGAGCCCTGTCCCCGAAAGGGCCGAGACTGCCGCCTGCGCTGGGGTAACCTGCCTCTCTTAGCAAACAGGTCCAGGCGGTCCCCAAACAGGCGTAGTCCATTGAAGGGAAAACCAGTGAGAGCTTTCTTGGCAGCGTTGTCAGCAGCCCACTGGCGCAGCCAAACCAAGCGGCGTATAGCCACCACAAGGGCAGAGGTTCTGCCACACATCCTAATGGTATCATCCAAGGCAGAGAGGACATAAGTCACAAAAACCTCACAACGAGAGAGTGCATTAAACTCCTCACTAGACGCATCATCAGGGGCACCATCTAGGATACTTCTAAGCAGGGTCCTAATAGCCACAGCCGTATATGCAGAGGCCGTAAAGGCAGAGGCACAGACCAGGCGCAGCGCCGTTCCCACACATGCAAAGGCATGGGACGCCAGCTGATCAATACGCCGGTCCTTACCATCCCGCAGCATAGTAGAGTCAGGGGAGTGCATAACAAAGGTGTTCGATAACCCTAGGACCGGGGCATCCACTTCAGGAGGGGATGACCAACGCTTCACCACATCAGCAGGAAAGGGATACCTTACTCTTAGGTACACCGGGAAGCCTGCTGGGGTGCTCCCATTCCCTGAGCACAAGATTATTAAAATGGGCTTGCTCAGGAAACTCTAAACGTGGCTTATCAGTATGAAACAATTCCCCCTGTTGCCTGGGGGCCGCAACAGGGGGAGAGAGAGACAGAACCTCAAAAATCGGAGCCAACAGCCTATCAGTATCATCTGGGGCCCAGGGGTCAGAGCCAGAATCATCATGACCCATGGGCCTCTCATCAGATGACTCAGAGTCAGAGAATAACTCCCCTTCTTCCAGGGGTATAGCCAGACAGTTCCAAAAACTCATCAGCTTCCATAGGGAAAAAGAGTGACATCAGGCGTTAAGTGCCGCTTTTTAGCAGAGGCCTTACGCACCAAGGTATTAGCAAGCAACTTCTCAACAATAGCCAGTCTGGAAGACACATCAGGCTGAGAATCCCCACTTGTATGCAACTCAATGGGAGTCAAATTTAAGCTTGGGGGAGTAGGCGAAGCCATACGAGGCGCAGGACCAGCCACTGGTAAACCAGGCTGCAGCTCAAGCACCTGCTGGGCACAAGGTACACAGACCCACACATTGTCAGCACTAGTACGGGACACCCCACAAGCTACACACAGCCGGGCTTGTCCCGAATGGACCCCGAGCACATTATCCTGAGACGCCTCCATATGGTGATTATAGTGGCACAATAGGCCGATAGGGATTCATGCTATAAAAGCAACCCGGGATGCCCCAATAGCCCGCTAGGGAAGTGGGAGTAATTTACACACTAGGCCTCACAAGTTTAATAACTAAATCGAGGGAGTAGGGCCGGGAGAAACCAATAGAGGTCAGCCCGTCTGAAAGACATAAGCGAAGAGAACCCCGTAAGGGACATGTATAATGACATAGGGTAATAAAAATAACGCCCGCGAGGGCACTCAGACCGCGGTAGGTAGACGCCAGTCACGCAGCAGCAGATTCCAGAAAAATGGCGTCGGGTATACCTCGAAGACCGTGAAGCAGCACACGTGACAAGCAGCCAATAACGGCGCACCAGCGCCTGAGGTAACGCCGCCGCCGCCAAGCTCAGAGCACAGTGGAAGCGCGCACGGCGGCGTCGGCATATTTAAAAACGCAACCAAGTCAGTGCAGCGACTGACACCAACCAGACAAAAAATAATACAGTGAAGCACCAAGGCATATACACCCCCCCCCCCAGAGCTACAAGGGAGAGCGAGGGGGGACAGCGGGCACTTAACATAGGACCCACCGATAGATAGGGGCAAGAGGCAGTAGGGCGGGAGGGGCATCCCATAGAGGCTCACCATATGCCTATATCGCCTACCCTTCGGTGGGGGATTGCGGTGGAGCAGCGCTCCTAAGCACCTGCCAGCGGTGCTGCCTACCATCACCCGGACCAGCGCAGCCAAGGCTGGGAGGCACATTAATAATGGAACGGGTGGGAATAGTCCTACAGGGCTGCAGGCTAATAGCCCCGCTCACCTGCGAGAAGAGAGCGCCATCTTCTTGTCCTTCGCAGTCCAGAGTGCAGAAAAATTCTGGGGATTTGTGGGAGGTCCCGGGTATTTGAGGGGCTGGGAGGAGCCAATTTTGCTGTCTCTGCAGTCGAGCGCCATCTGGCGGAGTAATACCCAAGTGTAATGATTCTTATCTGGAGCAGGACGTACTGTATACTAAGAATACTGTTACCGGTAAGTCTAATGGGGATTTTCTCTCTTCATCCTTCAGCACGACCCATGGAGAGGATTAGGCAAGTAATTATACCTTAGGGATGGGACGATGTAAGTAAGACCCTTCTACCAAAGGCCTGATGCTTTGCAGACAGGAGAACTAGTCTATAGTGCTTGAGGAAGGTGTGGGGTGATGACCACATTGCTGCTTTACAGATTTCTTCTATAGGAGGCACGTTATCCTTTCTGCCCTGGAAGTAGATATGGCTTTGGTCTAGTGTGCAGACACCTGCGGCGGAGTTCTCCTCTGGAAATATAAGCCTGCACAATAGTCTGTTTTATCCACCTGGCAATAGTCGATTTGGAGACAGCTAGGCTCCCTCTCTTGCCGCTTGAACATTATCAAGAGCTGTTCCGCTATTTGCCATTCTCTGGATCTTTTAAAATAAATTAATGCTCTTCTCATGCTTGAAAGTGAGAGATCTTCATCTGTTCCCGCTGAAGCTGGCAATGTTGGGAGCAATATGTCTTGGAACCTGTTTACTGAGGTAGCAAGTTTTGGTAAAAATAAAGGTCTCAGAATAGCGTTATCTGGGAGAATTGTGCAGTTAGGTTCCTTCATTGACAGAGCTTGCAGCTCACTTACCCGCTTAGCTGAAGTAATTGCCAAAAGGAAGCAAAATTTTAAACATAACCATTTTTTCAGGAATTTTTTTTAGTAGACCCTTCCAACACTATTGACAGGTCCCATGTTGGAAATACTTTAAAGGTCACTGGCCTCTTACGGATAAATGCCTTAAAAAATCAATTGACTAATTGATCTAGTCTTAACTGGCTATCTAGATAGACTGACAATCCTGAAGTCTGTGTTTTCAGCGTACTTACTGCCAAGTCCCTTCTCAAATCCTTCCTGCAGGAATTCAAGAACTGTCGGTATTCCTTCCGCTTTCAATTTGTTCAAGCCTGCTCTATGTTCCTTACTTAGTATATTGACTCCATTCTGAACTCTGAAATTGTTTAATTTTATCCAATATTTTCCTGATGGCTTTTGCACCAGAAAACCGTGAGAATAGAATCACTGGCCAACTCACTTCCCTGTCCTATGGCGCATGCATGGCCACTGGTCCAATCAGTGCACTTGGAGCCGGTGCCGTCATCTGAGCTTTTGTCTAAGACCAGCGGCCAAGGGCCGCATCTCCCGCTACCCTAGGACAGGGAGCGTGCCCGCGCTGGCCATTCACAAAGCAGGGGATGTGGCCGCGGCTTGTGCATGCGCTGTTGGACCGGGAAACAAGATAAGTGTAAGGGGCGACCTGGGGGGGTTCACACAGCGGAGTATCCCGATTTTAGATGCTCCAGGGGGAGAGAATCATAGATTCCCAGGCCAATCGCTGTGGGTTTTGGTCGACTTTGAAGACTCCGAAAATGCAGCAGATGCAGGTAGGATGATTATTAATGTGAGCAATATCAATGTTCAGGATGGGAGAAACATATAAGATAAGCTTTTATTCAGGGTGAAGGTTCGGTTTAAAATTTTTCTGCCAAGTACCTCCAGACTCTGTTGGGCCAAAAAGAAGAGCTGCTGCGGGCTGCCGGTTGCTGCCGAACTGCCCCTAGAAGAGGCAGGTATCACTCTGTAGGAAGTTCTTTCCTAAGATTCGCATTCCAGAGAAACAAAGCCCACTTTAAGAAAAAGGCCATGTATATCACCAGGACTGAAGGATGGTAATGGCATATACAGCATCATATAAGCCCTGTAAGCATGGTAGATTCCCATCCTGTTCAATAAAAGGTCATCTGGGGCCTATATCATGCTTGCCCTCTACATCTGCTTGGGGATACTTACCATTATGCCTGCAGGCTCTTCTCTTCAGCAGTGGCTGCATCTTCCCAGCTGCTGCATGCAGATCTTGAAAGAGATCAGTACCCCAGCGGAAGAGAACTATCTCAGCACCAACCTGCTGGGATCTGTCTCTGCATGTTCCTACAGCGACAGTCAGGTTTCTGCAATGCCTCATCAGCAGTGGCTACAGTTTTCTTGCCGTTGGAACTAACCTAATCATATAAAAACAGCACCATCTTAACCAACAAGCCAGTCTCAGGATATGCGCTGCTTTCATTCCTATGTTGCAGCAGTAAAGGAGCAGCATAACAGCAATCTGCACTGTTGGGTGCTCTGCTAGGTAACAGTAGTAATAAAAGAAAAAAAACTTTAAACAGACCTTTAGCCAAAAAGAGACAAACGCATCCATCACCCCAGGCATCCAGATTTGGAACAGCCAAGTGCTGTAAATTTGAATTATTCTCCTACTCCCCTCTCCAATGCTGCATCGTGAGCATTACATGTGCCTGCTGCATCTACAGGCATGCAAAATTATAACGCACAATTTTCTGGCATTTCAATGGACCCAACACTGCAAAAGATCGGTATGCCTTTGGTTATGATCTACTTCAAGCAGTTAGTTATGTAGAGACCCCAGAAGCCTAGGCAGATTTGAGGGTTGGGCAACCAAGACTATATAAACTATGTCTAACAATAAATACACACTCTCTACTAGAGCAGCCCAACTAAAGATGCTGCAGGCCGGGCTGTAAAAGAGCACCCCGCCTAATGGATTTTGTCATTAGTCACAAGTTTATTTTAATGGCGGCTCACTGCTATTTCCTTCATGGTGTGTCCATTATTGCATCATTTACAGATTGATGGAAAACCATTAAATGTAAATCTTTTACGAGGTGAGGAGTGGTCAGCTAAATCTAAGAGGCAAACACACCTGTGCAGCTGTCAGTGTTCATAAAAACATTTAATTATGCTTCACTAATCTAAAAATGCCAAGCTTCCTACAATGCAAATGGCCAGAATGCTAATGGTAGAGTAATCCCATGATGATTGTAGAATCCAGTCCGTATCGCAAGATTGCTATCAGGGGCTATGCATTTCAAAATTCAGTGATTCTGGTTAGGCAGCTGTTCAGGCATCAAAATATGCAAACCCTCCTTAAAGTGGACCAAAACCCACCGTATCGCCCCGGAAATCTATAAGATTACTGGGCCGATTGATTCCCCCAACCCCCCGGGGCATCCAAAATCAGAATGCCCCGCTGTGTGAAACCCTCCCCCCCTCAGGTCTCCCCAAGCACTTACCTTCTTTCCCGGTCTAAGGGCGCATGCGCGAGCTGTGGCCGCAGCTCCACTATTTCTCTAGCAAGGCAGGTGCCCACCCCAGGCATTTGTGAATGACCAGTGCGGGCATGCTCCCTGTTAGAGGGTAGAGGGGCATGCAGCCGCCAGTATGCTTGGAGCCGCTGGCCTTAGACGACGTGATGTCAGCGACTCTGAGCGAGCTGATTGGACGAGTCGCCGTGCATGCGCCGTAAGACCAGGAAGAGGAGCATTGCCTTCGGCGATGTGGGGGATTTCACACAGCGGGGCACCCCCGATCGCCATGCCCCGGGGGAAAGGACCAAAACCCAGGCTAGTCAACATCCTGGGTTTTGGTCCACTTTAAGTCCACTGTAGAGGTACAAGATAAATGTAACCTTTGTTTTTATTTATAAGAAATACTGTAGATGCCAGTTTTTAATTTTTAACAACATTTTTCTTTAAAGAGATGCCAGAGCTACACACCACAGGCACCGCCACATGTACTTTATATTACTTCCTTTGTACGAGCACTTTGTGGGAAATTATTCTTGACACAGGGGAACCAATAATCAAAGCAGCTTCAGGCCTTTTTCAGCCTAAATGTATTTTTCTAGTCTTTAATTTGAACCAATAAGGCATAAATACATGTGCTTTAAATAGTGAGCTAGCGGTAGTCATAAGCTCAGTGTACAAGGAGTCTAATCTTATAATAAACAGGCAACCGAGCGCCGCACAAGGAAAGTGTCTGCATTTGATTTTGCTTCAGGTGTTTATTCTGTGAAAAGGGACAAGGCCTTGACTCATGTTTGCAGATGCATGAACACTTTCCATTGCATAACAATTGAGAAAATATTGTATCCTAGTGGCATCAACAGCTCTGCTAAGATGTGAAAGAGCAAAGGAAATCTAGTCAATAGAGACACGGCAACAAAAAGCATACAGGAGGTATAAAGAAATACCGGTAACCAAACCGTACAGCAAAGGATGTAAAATGAATGAGCTGTGCACACAATATGGAGGACACAGGATTGTGCCCAGCAGCGATTATGCAGCGTTGATCTTTAGGGCAGATTACAACTTATGACGGAAAATCTGCAATAGCAGACGGTGGTGGTGACATCAGCAGCCACATGGCCACATCTCCCCAGAATGTCATTAGAACAGGTCATAGCTAAATGACAAGTGCACACGGAAGCTCGCCGCGTCCCAGTTACTGACAGTGACGTCACCGCACCAGACTCCTGACATTCCAGAGTGAGCAAGTGATTCAGAGGTGAGCGGACAGGCAGCCTGTTAACGCACAGATCACAGACAAAGCTCCTCCGACCTGCCATAATAAACTTGCCTGAAATCAGATAATCAGTAGTTGTTAGCAAACGGTGAAAGCAGGCTACACGCAGCAAATAACAGGTTCTGGAAAATCCCCGGAACAAGACAAAAGCCGCTGTTAATGCAGCAAAGCAATTCCATAAAGCCCTGGAAAATAAAACATCAAATGTGAACGCACAAGAAAAGCTCGAACTGCCTTTCCAAAATAGACGGCAGCGACTCAGGCAGCAAACAGCAGCCCTGCTGCGAACAAGAATGCCAGGCAAAGCTGGCCCATGAAATTGCAGGAAATAGAGACCCAATTCTGAGCGAGTCCCCAAAGCAACATGCCACGCTGCTTCTTGGAAATAAAGCAAATGTCTAACTGTGCGCCCCAAGCCATTACTCATAGGGCTTTTGCCTGTATTGGCCATTATGTCAGACAGTACACCTATCCCACCAGCAAGCCACTCTGTAACTGCCGAGCTGAAGCATCCATCTACCCTTGAATGGAAAACTTGGATCAAAAATTAAAAACCCTATAAAAGCAAACTGAAAGTCAAAAAAGACCAAAGAAAGTCAAAAGTAGTCATAGTAGTTCCAATACCTATTAACCCATTTTGGATATGTATAAATCATAAAGCCTAGTTTTTCATGTAAAAGACATATTTACTCCACCCCCATTCATTCAGCCAACTCTCCTGCTATTCAAATATTCACAAAGTCTCTCTGTCACCGCCCCATACATCAGTGGGTCTACAATGATGGCCCACAACATATGCCAGGAACAACATCATATGGAAGCTGCTATCTTGCTACAAACCCGACAGCCCTGCTTCTGAAAAAACATGGTCTTACAATCAACATCGTCTTAAATCATCCCTAGCCAGAAGTAGAAAGGCACAACTGCTTAGAAAGCTCTTAGAAACATTGTAGCAACCGTTTCAATGATCTGCACTGCCACTAACAGCTGTTGGTTCAGAGTTTGAGTGTGCGTGAAGCACGGCAGAGATGCTGCCCGTGGTTTTGAACCATATATCTCATTGATATGGGCTGCTCACAACTCTTTTCTGCTGCCTCCACACTGACAGCCTTGTGTCGAGACACAGAATCGCACAGACACAATGCAGCGCAGCTTGGAACTTTCTTATCTTCAATCCTACCAACTTGAAACTATCTGTATGTGCTGAAGCTCCAAGCTCCAATGCAGTGCATCTGTGAACTAGCACAGCCATTCCCCAATGCTCATGTGTAAGCAGGGCTCCTTGGTGTGTAGCAAAATGGACGTTCCCATACAGTTGAGAAGCGCAGCATCTGCAACTATATTCCACAACATCAGCATGGAGTTAAGCATATGCCACTGATCGCGGGGCGGGGGATTTACTAAATTTTTGTTTTTATGTTTCAATATATTTAGCGAGTATCAGAAAAGAAAAATGAAATGGTTACAAGGGGTTGGATGTCATATGTCAGTTAAACAGACATGGTTAATATGTACTGGTTCGTAAGTACCCCACAAAGCAATCCATAAATCATTTTTTCTGAGAGCAAACTTTTTTTTTTTTTACTCAAGTGAATGGGCATATGGCCTCATGTGCGGCACGGGGAGCTTCCAGTCCAGCGGCATCACACAGCCTAGGAAAGATGGCGGCACCCAGCACAGTTTTCAGGCAATAGGCACCTCTGGATTATAGCAGAGGTATCCCCAGCAACCGAAATTAAGGTGCCTGTTTACATCAATCTCTACAGGAACCCCAAAGTCAGGCGGCAATACTAGGGACATTTTTGACTCTCAGTCCAGTTTAATAAACAGGTCAGCTCTACTGTGCAACAACATTTCCAAGCAATGTATATGGGGTTTGAACCTTCTTTCCCAATGTTCCAGCTGGATATGTAGTAGGGAAGCTGTTGCCAAGGAGAGGGGAAAGCAAGCATGAGTGCAGCATGTGTGAGGAACCTTCAGAACATTAAACAGAATTCATAAAGCATTTGATGCCTGGTCCACTTTAAAGTACATCTCTAATTTTTTTTTCACAAAAGGCAGCAACTAGTCTCCCCCCCCCCCACACACACACAAAAGCTGTCAGTTCTTCAAAGCGTAAAAGTCTTGAAGATGGGGCCCAGCAGTGCACTCACAAGACTCCCAAATGCCTCATAGAGAGGAAGAGGCAGTCAAAGCCTGCCAGAGAGAAGCAAGATAAACCTAGATCAGCTATAATAAAACAATCAGCATGTCGAGACTATACCATAGAGTTAGTGCTCCTAATGGAGAAGAGATATAGAAGGAGGAGTAGAGGCTGCCCAGTGTTAGCGGAAGCTATAAAAGTTTGGGACCAGACGTATGTGTTCCACACACCCAATACTAATGTCATATTAGGGAACCCTAGACAAAATAACAGAAGTTAGAGAAGGATTTGATTGGTGGGCCCAAAAAGCAATTTTCACCATGGACCAAATTGAAAGAAAAACTGAGATTTCGATATAGCGAATGCCATAGGGCTGAACAGAAATTCCATTCCTTAAGAACAGAGGGACATAGAAAGATAGCCAAAGACAGATACGTTTTGAGTACATTCTAACGTCCCTGAGACAAGCAGCTCTTTACATAACAGACTAAAAACAACCTCATATGCTACAATGGTAAAAAGTTTTAGGGGAGGAATATACAGTAGAATGGTGGCGGGCCTTAGCAAAAGCAGCATGGAAATGTTCCTTAAATACAACCCTTAAAGAAGCAAGCCTCAAGACATTAACTAGATGGTATCTAGTCCCTGCTAGGTTTACAGAGATGCACGAAGAAGCTTCAGCAGCCTGTTTTAGAGGGTGCAGGACAGGGGGGACTTGATGTATATTTGGTGGTTTTGTCCTAGAATAAAATCTTTCTGGTATTTTCCCTCATTAGGAAGCTTAACAAAATAGATATACAATGCGATATCAAAACTGCTCTACTGGGATGGAAGCCACTGGACGTCACCAAAGTGGTCGATTCATGGTCAAGCACCTAAAAACCTCAAACCAAGCGCCAACGACTCCGCATGCACCTAGGCACCCGATTCATGGTGCAAGCATAAAATTCCTCTTCAGGGCACCTTCTGCCTGAAATTCTGCTGTTTTGAAGTGAAAATGGCCCTGCCCATGCGTTTTTGACTGCCTAAACCCTTAAAGTGGACCAACACCCAGGATTTTGACTATCCTGGGTTTTGGTCCACTTCGGTGGGGCACCCCGATCGGTGACACCCCCCAGAAAACTCACCTCACCCCGCTCCCACGTGACCGCTGCAGCCAATCCCCGCCGCCGGACAAGCAGAGCGCGCCCGCCGCCGCCTCCCTCTTATAGGGATCGCACCCGCGCCGGCCATTCACAAATGGCTAGAGGGACGCACGGGAGGCGGTGGCCGCGCATGCGCCGCTGGAACGTGGAAAAGGTAGGATTGTGGGCTTCCTGGAGGGCTTCACCCCGCGGGACATCCCGATTTCGGTTGCCCCGCGGGGAGGGATCTGATCGGCCCGGGAATCTTATAGATTCCCGGGCCGATCCCCCCTGGGTGTTGGTCCATTTTAAATGGTCCCTATGGCCCCTCATATTTCTCCCCTTTGTCTCTCCCGCTTCTATGTTTTAGGCGAATCTCTATTCTCTATTTCGGAGTGTATTCCCCATTAGGTGACGGAATTCACCTAAAACACACACGCTGGAGAGACGAAATCGCAAATGAGAAACAGTAAAGAAAGGTGAGAAATATTTAGGCACTTGTTTCTCCTTATTTTTAGGTGTCATGTTTTATTGTGGATATCCTGATTCCAGGTCACCTCCAGTGTTGTTTTTCCAAATGTTTAGTCCTAGATGTTCTCTTTACCCTGCCCTATTTTGCATATTCGTGCTTAATAATTGTGCTAGTAATTCCACCTTTTTGGTGCCTTTATCATGACAACTTTTAAATTATTTTTTTCTCACCAAAAAAGGGAAAAATTAAAAAATAAAAAAACATTCAGCTGACACTTTCATTGCTAAAAACATGCTGGATGCTATTTGCATGACTTTTAGTCAGTGAAGTCAGCAGTTTATTCCAGCTTTTTGCTGGAGGAAAAGCACTGTTGAAATTCACACATTTGTGCCCGCTTTCCTGCCCTCTAAACACCCCATAAACCAGTCAGAAATACACCCTTGCAGAAAGTTTCCGCCTTAAAAATGCACTTCAAATTTGGACAACCATGAATCTGGTGGAAGCCCGAGCACGACTTGGCATTCAAAATAAAGTGTGCAAATGCACAAGACTATGAATCGAGCCTCATGTCTCAATGGATCCTTGCCTCATGTATAATGAATGCTGCAAGAATAACGATTGCAACCTCAAGGAAATATAAAACAATACCATACAAACAAATAAAAGCCAAGGTCAACTGGATTCAAATAAATGAAAAATTGTCAAGTATAGTCACTGATAAGACAGATAGAGACCATCAGAGCCATTTGCTGTGTATATGTAATGCTCATCAAAACAGCTCTGTTTACATTCAAGGCCTCGGCAAAAAGATCAAAAGCTTTAAGATCTTTAAGATTCCAGGGCTGTGCCGCTAGGGTTTTGTCCTACCTTTGCTTTTGAAAGGAAAGTCTACAAGATGAACGCTACAAGGATTTCTTAGCCACCTTAAAAGGAACAGAAAGAGTTTTCAAGCAAGAATTGCCTTGTTAAACAAGGTTTACTAGGAACCACCTTAGACATCCTGTGCTGTAATACACTGTAGTAATATCATGTGACACTGGAAAGGGAAAGTAGGTTCATCTGCCCGATTCCTGAGAAAGACGGCCAAACAATAGGACTAGGCTGCACTGAAAAAACTTCAAGTATGCAGTAAAAGCCCAATAGCGCGAGCATACATTTGGCGATCATTGAGCAAGCTTTTTCTTAAAGGAGCACTACTGCCACAAAATAGTCCAATAATAAAAATCCATAAAAATATGCTAGATAGCAAGAGGGGTTACTTAAAGAAATCCAGCCAAGCTGGTTTGTTTTTTTTTTTCCTGGAAGGAAGAAGTATCTGAGGTTTGGAACAAACTATTCTGTTTTCATATGACATAACTGCTGAACTTGTGAAATACATTTGGTCAAAGCCCCTGACGATTCGCTCTTCTTAGGGTGTAGAACTAGAAAAGGATATTTCCGCTTTTCGAATGGTCCTGGAACACTCATTTTTGTTGCTGCCCCTCAGTCATTGCATAGGTGTGGCAATGACATCATTGCCACACACAACAGTGGGAATGAATGGAGGAGGCAGAGCTTTACACTAAAACAGGGGCCATTATCTGTGATTAGAGTGAAGCTGGAGCAGTTAAAATTAGAAAAAGGTGCTCTTCATAAGGGGAACAATTCAGGATGCAAGTTTAAAATTTGGGTTTTGGTCCGCTTTAACAGCTTGACCAGTGAGCCAGCAATGGGCTAGAACAATTTACCTTGGTGGTAGTTCTGATGTGAGCAGATGATTTTAGTTAGGTAGATGTTAAAATGGTTATAGATACCGTTCCCCATAGGCTCAAGAGACAAGCATGTGAAGGTGAACAGCTTTCCACTGTAAAAGTGGAATATTACGCCACCCTTGGATTGGATGTTGGTGCAGGGTGCCCAATCGGTAGCTTGGGAGCCACAAGTGGCTCACTGACACCTGTTGTGTGGCTCGTAGGATGCCTGCGGTTAATGTAGAGTCAGGCAGAGGGAGAACTATGCTGGCTTAAAGCGAACCAAAACGCACTTGAGAAATACATTTGACCAAAGCCCCTGCCAATACTCCCCTATTAGGGTGTAGAAATGGATAATGTCACTGTTTGAATAATTCTGGAACACTTTTTTTGTGGTGTTCCTCTCTGTAAGAGAGAAAGATGACAGACAATCAGTCTGGGAATGACATCATTGCTACACACAACAGTCGTATTGAATGGAGGAGGTGAAGCTTTACAGCTAAAACAGGCGACATTATCTAGGATTAGAGTGAAGTAAAGGCAGTGACAATTGGCAAAAGGTTCTCTTCATGGGGGAGCAATTCAGGGGATGCTAGTTAAAAATATGGGTTTTGGTCTGCTTTAACTATTTCTTCAGCTAACAGTGCTGCATTTGATTTCCCAGCCTTTCCGCTTTTGCCATTCTTATGCCAAGGGGCTCAGGCTGGGAAGCCAAGCGTGGTGTTTGAAACTGCAGGTAAGCCTGCGTGGTGGTCCACCTGCCCAACTCATTTATAGTCTGCTGTAGTACTGTACGAGGAAGTGATTACAAACCGTACACTATTACAAATGTGATTTTACAGCATTTACAATGAATATTCTGAATAGAAGATGCAATAGGAGAGAGTGTGGCGTGTGGAAGTGACTCCTCCTCTCACTTTACAGCACATTTAGATGAATTTTTTAATATTAGAGTCTTTTCCAAAAGAGCTCCTTTACGTTAGACAAGCACATTCATTTTGGAAAGACTGGATGAGTGTAGAAGCGTTAAAGGGATCTTAAACTACCCCCCCCACCCTGCCTCCTATAACAAGTGCTAAAGCAGTGCTAATGCTCTAAACAACAGACACTTACCTTGGCCGCACTCCAGCGATGACAGCCGCTCTCCCACCACGCTGGGCGCCACCATCTTCCCGAGGCTACACAGGTGCCACCTGACCAAAAGCTCGCTGCACTACACTCGTACCCGCCCGCTCATGCACTTGAATTGGTGGATGGCCTCGCGCATGGCAAGCTTCTAGGCTAGCGGCACTGCACAGCCCCGGGAAGAAGGCAGCGATTGACCGAAAGACAACACTTGAGTATGGCCAAGATAAGTGTCTGTTTGTTATTTAGCGCTTGTTAAAGAGGACCAACACCCAGGATTTTGACTATCCCGGGTGTTGGTCCACTTAGGTGGGGCTCACCTCTCCCCGCTCCCACGTGACCTCGTCCGGCCAATGACAGCGCTCAGAGCCGCTCTGGTATGCGCGTCCAAAGCCGCTTGGACGCGCATACCAGAGCGCTGTCATTGGCTGCGTCTCTCGCTTCCCTCTAACAGGGAGCGCGCCTGCGCAGGCCATTCACAAAACGGCCGGCGCGGGAGCACGCCCTGCTAGAGGGAAGCGGCCGCGTCTCGCGCATGCGCCGTTGGATCGCCGGTAAGGTAAGGATTGTGGGCCTCCTGGGGGGTTCCTCCCCGCGGGACATCCCGATTTCGGATGCCCCGCGGGGAGGGATCTGATCGGTCCGGGAATCTTATAGATTCCCGGGCCGATCCCCCCTGGGTGTTGGTCCACTTTAAGGGATGCAGGATGGGGGGTAATTTAAGATTACCCTTTAAGTAATCTTAAAGTAGCCCTTTAAGGGGGGGGTGGGGGGGTCCTCTGGGCTGAAATATGAAGTTTTCATGAATACTTCATTAGCCTAGAGGCAGTAAAGGAAAACAAAAAGCATTTAATGTAATGACAGTAAGGCCCCCTTTTAGTTTTGTATAACAGCGGTTGGAAGTCACAAACTTTTTGAAGCCCTCCTTGGGGCATGGGATATTGGATCATTTTCCTCAGTCGAATATTTTGGATTATTATGTGTTGTTATGCAGATTTATGCAGAAATAGACATTTTGAAGGGTTCACAAACTTTGAAGCATTGTATATGTATATAGACACACACACACACACAAGCACTTGACAGACTCGAGGCTGTGATGACGGCGGCCTCCCTGTACGCTTCCTCTGAGCACCTCACAACAGTTTGTTTTCAGTTGCTTTGTCAGACAAGCACGTCTGCTGCTGTGCTTCCTCTCTTCCTTTACACAGACGCAGCTCTTCCTACAAGTCACATAAAACACAGACGGCGTCGCATGAGATTTCACACACAGATCAGTCTGCTCCTCCCTTCTCTCCCCATGTGGACAAGAGATGCCGGCTTCCTCTGTGGGTATTCTGCCTGTTTTCCAGATGCTCGCAGGCTTGTACGAGTAGGCCTGAGCCATGCATGCAGAATGATGAAACACAGGAGCCTAGCAGAGCATGACTTCCTGTACAACTACAACAGTCAACACAGGAGGAATGGCAAGTAAGGGTAAAAACATAAAAGAAAATAAATCAAAAAGTCAATCAGCGGTACCTCACTAAATCCCATCACTAATTTTGTCTTATTGCAAGATGCAAAAGAATCAAATGCCGCGTTTTAACTGAGAGTAACGTCTATGGAACATTAAAGCATTTTTAATGAGGAAAATGTTATTTTTGTTAGTAAAGCAAAATACTGACAAATGAACCCAAACATGTAACATGCAGGTCAAATAGAACAAACTCAATGGCCTTGATTCAATAAGAGTTGAAAAAAATTCTCATGGTAGTAAAAAAATTCAACTCATGAGAAAAAAACCTGAGAATTTCACTGTTGCTGAATCACCAGATAAAAAGACAATGAAAGTCAATGGTGCTTTTTTACTCCTAAGAAAAATAGAGAACTGTTTACTCCTTTCTACACTGTAGTAAAAGCTCCCATTGACATCCATTGTATTTTTATCTAGTGATTCAGTAACAGTGACATTCTCGGTCTTTTTTCTCATGAATTTTTTACTACCATGAGAATTTTTTCAACTTTTATTGAATCAAGACCAAAATCTCTAGAATTCTGTAACTTAAAGTGATACTGCAGGTAAGGGAGTGAATTGGCAAGAATTTGGGGATACGCTACATATCACGAAACACATACGACGATACAATATATCCCGTTTCTGTCTCAAAGACGATATATTTTGTTTTTTTAATGAATATAGCTTTGGAAAACCTAATCTGCACATCAATACAACATTCACACATACATAACACATACAAGGACTTTTGCAGAATCTCGTTTCTCTGCTGCGGGTGGGACAGAGCTGCTGAATAACAGGCTCTTGTGCGGTGCGCTGCTAACTATTAGTCGGGAGTAAATGTTACTTATAAATAGTTTATAAAAGATCAATTCGAACATATTTTGAATCAATACTAGTATTGTCTAATGAAATATTGTGATATTTAAAAGAATCGATTTTTTCTGACACCCCTAACTGCAGGCAAGGGTAATTGTTAAACCATTGTGACAGCAATATGAATCTGGAGGCGGGAGGAGGGGTGGATCAGCAATCCTGCCCCGCTCTGCTGAGCCCATTTGGGGAAAAGATGAAAAAGAGAAGGCCATTGGCCGAACCTGTAATCCCCGATATCTCGGCCAATTCTGATTCAAGTTAAACACAGAAAAACGTTTGTGACAGTGACAAATGTAGCCCAACGCAATGCTGTAACAATTACCTTTGCCTGTAGTATCACTTTAACTGCAAAGCATAGGCATCAACGTGCTGTAAAAGCAAATCCCATTGTTCAATGCCATCTTCTGCACAGCCTTGTGAATAAGTCTACAGTGATCATATTTGTCCACACTTCATGGACAACTCAGCATTGCCTGTCTTGATCATGGCTCCATTTCCATGTTTATGGTTCTCTGGCCCCAGGATGGCTGGGCCTGGCAGTTATGGAAAGGTGAAGAAAACCCTATCACCAGATCAAAGGATGAATGCCCTTTTGTTTATCAGGTGCATAAATCTAGATGTAAAGCAGAATTGCCCTCTTCTCCCCAATGGACAATGGAAGGGGCAGGGTGGGTCACCTATGAATGTGAAGGAATGGATATAAGAAAGGTCTTGAAGACAGGATCCCAACTCCAGCTTGCTCCCATCTTCCTCTCTCCCTTTCATTCCACGTTTCCTCCTTTCTCCCCATATGGTCTCTTAGAGTGAGTAGTTTTATAGTTTTGTATGTGGATACTTCCCTTGTAAATAAACAGCATATTCATAAAACATGGTTTAGCATGATTCATCGAGCACACAACTTCCATAGTAAAGAGGGCAGAAGACCCACTGTACCACGAGGGACCAATTGCGCTTTGGTAAGCATAGGTTCTTTGTGTGTACTTTACCACAAGAGAAAGCCATTAGTCAGACAAATGTACAACCGTATTGCCATTGCAATGTGTCTATTTATATATTCAACTACTTCCCTGAGTGTCTCAAGCCCCAATGAAAGCTAAAAAGGACCTCCAGCAAAAACTGAATGGAGGTACGCTCATCATCAAAGCACAAAGGCATCCTGATTTGGAATATCCTGATGTATACCCACCACCCCAGGAAGCCTGATACCAGACAGGCTCATACATAGAATTGTAGGATCGCTGCCCAGTCCCAGGCGATGGGAACGTACCACTGCAGTGAGAATGAGCAGTCAGTTGACAGGACATACTATTTTGCCAAGTTTGATTACAAACAGGACAAGTTTTCCAAAACATTCCTAATCTAGCCCTTCCCCAACAGAAGGATGGATGCAGCAGGGTGCCCTACCATTGCCCCCCAGCGAGCTATACCTGCCTTTGCGGATGCCAGGTATCTCTTTAAAAAAGGTACTCCTTAACTTAAGCTGGCTGCAACAGTAAGTGCTGCATCTCCTGCCTCACCACTGAACAAAAACCCAACAGGAGAAAAGGTAAGTAAACCTGACTGTGGGTCTGGGGGGGGGGGGGGCAGGTGGAAGCTGACGAATAGGTACAGGCTTTGTCTTGGGTAAATCCAGGCCACAGAGTCCTACTAGCTGACTGATCCTAGGAAAGGACAACTATAAAAACTAGGGGTCCCCAACAGTGGTACTAGTACTACTGGTGGTACCCGAGAACCTATCAGGTGGCAATTGACAAGGCTGCAGACTGACCTCCAACCTGATATGCTGTGATCTATACCCGTACATAACTGCTCTAAAAAGGTTTTAAAAATATCTGTGTATTTTTGGTATGCTTCTTGCACACTAAATGATTATTCTGTTTGTTTTTACAATGTTTTTAGTCGAGTGGCACCCCATATGCACCAACCAGGAGAATGGAAAGTGGTGGAAAGTGGTACTTGATAAAATAAAAGTTGGGAACCCCTGCATTAGTTAGTTTTAGAATAGACTGACCAGCTGATGCCGGGCTGTTCTGTGGAACATTATAGGTGGACCATGTAAGCAGCTCTCCTCAGAAGACAAAAATCATAAGATGCAGGTAGGGACATGAGCCAAAAGCAGACTTGCCATGTGCTGATGTGGTGTGATTATGGGCCACAACTTACATGCTTATTAATAGAGACATCCACAAAGATGCCAGCTCCCAGCACAGTACATTGCCCCTTGGCAGACTTTCCAGAAACATCATTACCCTTTATTTATAAAACAAATCAATTTTACACAGCACATAAAATGGTTACAAATTACAGACAGCAAATTAGCATGCCCCAAAATAAAGACACGGAGCACAACAAAGACCGCACAGAGGGAGGTGAGTGAGTGGCAGGTCTCTCGGGGCTAAAGGTTGGTGGGAGCATGCAGGAATCAACACCAAACCCACACATGATACATGATCTAGATCAGGGTTCCTCAAAAATGTCAGCATGGATAATGCTGGGATTAGTACACATATGTATTTTAGAATAAAAATCGGGCCTCAAAGTGGACCAACACCCAGGGGGGATCGGCCCGGAAATCTATAAGATTCCCGGACCGATCAGATCCCTCCCCGCGGGGCATCCGAAATCGGGATGTCCCGCGGGGAGGAACCCCCCAGGAGGCCCACAAACCTTACCTCAGCCCCGTTCCGTCCGCGTCTCGCGCTTCCCTCTAGCAGGGCGCGCACCCGCGCCGGCCGTTTGTGAATGGCCGGTGCAGGCGCGCTCCCTGTTAGAGGGAAGCGCGAGACGCGGCCTCCAGCGCTCAGAGCCAGCTGAGCTGGTATGAGCGTCCAGGCGGCCTTGGACGCGCATACCACAGCAGCTCTGAGCGCTGTGATTGGCTGGCGCGGTCACGTGGGAGCGGGGAGAGGTGAGTTTTTTGGGGCTTTCTGGGGGGTTTCAGACAGCGGGGCACCCCCGATCGGGGTGCCCCACCGAAGTGGACCAAAACCCAGGATAGTCAAAATCCTGGGTGTTGGTCCACTTTAACCTCTGTGATGGTCAAGGCATTAGGCCCCAGAGAGCTTACCCCACGTTAATCCATGACTGACAACGCTCATAGCAGCTTCAGATTTCACCATCACCCTGCTTGACTACAGATTGTCCCATCCTGTTTGAAGTTGTCACATCCCTCGATGAAAGTCAAGCAGCAGGACCTGGGAAGGATTATCTTGCTAATCACAGCATCAATAATGCTGGGAAATAAAAGCTTGGTGAAACCATCAGGCTAATTCCTCTAAAATAATGAAAGAAATTAGGCCCTGCTGCAAGGCTTATTTAAAAGAAGCAGAGCATGGGGATGGAACTAACTTTAGCAGGTAGAGAAAAATAGAAAAGGGGATCAACACCCCAGTGGTGTCAAGGAGAAGCATATTGCTGTGACACAGGCTTCTCCTGGTTAGCTAACCCTAAGCCATGTGGTTAACCTATCACCAGACTGAGTGGCTGTAAAACAGAAAACCAAAAGTTGCCAATGACAGAGTAGGAATTTTTATATCTAAAGTTGACCTAACCCTTAGGAATCTCTAGCCCACACTACCGGCATCTAGTTAATCCCTGGGAATGACATAATCAAGCAGAATTCCTCAATCTTGTGTGCCAATGGCCAAAGGGTTCCGCTGCGCAGGTGGCCGTGTGCATTATAAAGCCCGTCTGGCAAACCTGATTGGTCGTCAGCAGAAGAGGGAACATGTGGGCTACTGTAGTGGCTGCGGCCCAGGAATCTGGAAGAAGAGTAATGGCGCCCAATTTTAAAGTGAAGGTACAACGAGAGAAGTTTGCTTAAGAGGGCCTACACCTACACTGGCACAGCCTTCTCACCGAGATGCAGGTCTGCTTTAAATGTGGCCATGTGTTCCAGCACACCAGGAGTGGTAAGGTAAATGGGATTTTTTTAGGTTTACTTTGAGCCGTTTTAACATCTACGTGGAAGGAAATACTCTGTTTCGCAGGAGTACAGTAAATGTGTGTCAAGTATGCCGACGAGGAGGGCCTAAAAGAATGCCAAGAATGGTGGCTGGCACACAGTACTTCAGTTTTACAATAGAGATGAGCCCATCGGGGATCACTCTCCAGCCTAGTTTGTGTGGGTAAGCAGTACGGACACAATTTAGTGTGCGGTTGTCGTAAAAAGACATCAGGAACTGAAACCAGGCAGAGCGTATTGCAGTTATATAGCCAGGCTAGCCATAGAAAGGCCCAATCTGCCAGAAAGTTGCCAAGCCAGCCAGGCTTTAGCTCATCACACTGGAGTTACAGGAGTACAACCAGCTTTTTATCTCTGGATATTGTGACAATTTGAACCCTGATTCCCTATAACATACATGAACAACAGATCAGTCATAGAAGTGGGCCATCAATTCAACAAAGGAGACTGATAGAAAGAGGGACATAAAGTAACCACAGTCCAGAAAGGGTCTCCATTTACCGGAGCCCATGGATGAAAGTGTAATAAAAAGAGGGCGACCTAGTGCATCTCCAAGTCAGGCGGTGCATGGGAACCGAAGCATGGCAGATTATTTTCTCACCATTTCCAGCAAAACACGCCAGAGACTACATGGAGCTCTGTGTCGGGATTGATGCAGGCTGCACTTGTGCATATTTGTTTTAGAATTAATTTAAACTGTTCTAACTGTATGTTATCAAATGGTATTACTTATATGTAAATATAAAGAATAGATAACTATCCTGGTTGTGCCACACCTGCCCTGCCAGCACAGAACTAGGTGGCAGGGGGCACCCACTGCCAGCACAGAGCTAGGTGGCAGGGGGCACCCACTGCCAGCACAGAGCTAGGTGGCAGGGGGCACCCACTGCCAGCACAGAGCTAGGTGGCAGGGGGCACCCACTGCCAGCACAGAGCTAGGTGGCAGGGGGCACCCACTGCCAGCACAGAGCTAGATGGCAGGGGGCACCCAGTGTTAGATGAGGTGATGGAGAGAATAAGGGGCACCCAGTCTGAGCACAGGTGTAGGTGGCAGGGGCAACCAGTGTTAGATGTGGTGATGGAGAGAATAAGGGGCACCCAGTCTGAGCACAGATGTAGGTGGCAGGGGCACCCAGTGTTAGATAAGATGAGGTGATGGAAAAGCAGGAGCACCCAGTGTTAGATCAGATGAGGTGATGGAAAAGCATGGGCACACAGTCTGAGCACAGATGTAGGTGGCAGGGGCACCCAGTATTAGATGAGGTGATGGAAAAGCATGGGCACACAGTCTGAGCACAGATGTAGGCGGCAGGGGCACCCAGTGTTAGATGAGGTGATGGAGAGAATAAGGAGCAACCAGTGTCAGCACAGCTGTAGGTGGCAGGGGCACCCAATGTTAGATGTGGTGATGGGGGGAATAAGGGGCACCCAGTGTTAGATGAGGTGATGGAGGGAATAAGGGGCACCCAGTGTTAGATGAGGTGATGGAGGGAATAAGGGGCACCCAGTGTTAGATGAGGTGATGGAGGGAATAAGGGACACCCAGTGCGAGCACAGATGTAGGTGGCAGGGCACCCAGTTTCAGATGAGGTGATGGAGAGAATAAGGGGCACCCAGTGTGAGCACAGATGTAGGTGGCAGGGCACCCAGTGTTAGATGAGGTGATGGGAGAGAATAAGGGGCACCCAGTGTTAGATGAGGTGATGGAGGGAATAAGGGACACCCAGTGCGAGCACAGATGTAGGTGGCAGGGCACCCAGTTTCAGATGAGGTGATGGAGAGAATAAGGGGCACCCAGTGTGAGCACAGATGTAGGTGATGGGGAGAATAAGAGGCACCCAGTGTTAGATGAGGTGATGGAGAGAATAAGGGGCACCCAGTGTCAGCACAGATGTAGGTGATGGGGAGAATAAGGGGCACCCAGTGTCAGCACAGATGTAGGTGATGGAGAGAATAAGGGGCACCCAGTGTGAGCACAGATGTAGGTGGCAGGGCACCCAGTGTTAGATGAGGTGATGGAGGGAATAAGGGGCACCCAGTGTGAGCACAGATGTAGGTGATGGGGAGAATAAGGGGCACCCAGTGTGACCACAGATGTAGGTGATGGAAAGAATAAGAGGCACCCAGTGTTAGATGAGGTGATGGAGAGAATAAGGGGCACCCAGTGTTAGATGAGGTGATGGAGAGAATAAGGGGCACCCAGTGTTAGATGAGGTGATAGAGAGAATAAGGGGCACCCAGTGTTAGATGAGGTGATAGAGAGAATAAGGGGCACCCAGTGTCAGCACAGATGTAGGTGGCAGGGCACCCAGTTTCAGATGAGGTGATGGAGAGAATAAGGGGCACCCAGTGTGAGCACAGATGTAGGTGGCAGGGCACCCAGTGTTAGGTGAGGTGATGGAGAGAATAAGGGGCACCCAGTGTCAGCACAGATGTAGGTGGCAGGGCACCCAGTGTCAGCACAGATGTAGGTGATGGGGAGAATAAGGGGCACCCAGTGTCAGCACAGATGTAGGTGATGGGGAGAATAAGGGGCACCCAGTGTCAGCACAGATGTAGGTGGCAGGGCACCCAGTTTAAGATGAGGTGAGGGAGAGAATAAGGGGCACCCAGTGTGAGCACAGATGTAGGTGGCAGGGCACCCAGTGTTAGGTGAGGTGATGGAGAGAATAAGGGGCACCCAGTGTCAGCACAGATGTAGGTGGCAGGGCACCCAGTGTCAGCACAGATGTAGGTGATGGGGAGAATAAGGGGCACCCAGTGTCAGCACAGATGTAGGTGATGGGGAGAATAAGGGGCACCCAGTGTCAGCACAGATGTAGGTGATGGAGAGAATAAGAGGCACCCAGTGTTAGATGAGGTGATGGAGAGAATAAGGGGCACCCAGTGTGAGCACAGATGTAGGTGGCAGGGCACCCAGTTTCAGATGAGTTGATGGAGAGAATAAGGGGCACCCAGTGTCAGTACAGATGTAGGTGATGGGGAGAATAAGGGGCACCCAGTGTCAGCACAGATGTAGGTGATGGGGAGGATAAGGGGCACCCAGTGTCAGCACAGATGTAGGTGATGGGGAGAATAAGGGGCACCCAGTGTCAGCACAGATGTAGGTGATGGAGAGAATAAGGGGCACCCAGTGTCAGCACAGATGTAGGTGATGGAGAGAATAAGGGGCACCCAGTGTCAGCACAGATGTAGGTGATGGAGAGAATAAGGGGCACCCAGTGTCAGCACAGATGTAGGTGATGGGGAGAATAAGGGCACCCAGTGTCAGCACAGATGTAGGTGATGGAGAGAATAAGGGGCACCCAGTGTCAGCACAGATGTAGGTGATGGGGAGAATAAGGGCACCCAGTGTCAGCACAGATGTAGGTGATGGAGAGAATAAGGGGCACCCAGTGTCAGCACAGATGTAGGTGATGGGGAGAATAAGGGCACCCAGTGTCAGCACAGATGTAGGTGATGGGGAGAATAAGGGGCACTCAGTGTCAGCGGAGGGAGGTGAGGGGCACCCAGCTGTGTGAATGGAGGGAGGGTGGCAGGAAGTGGAGGCTGGGCAGAGGGGGCACATGATGGCAGGAGGACAGACAAGCACAGACAGACATGGAGGGGTCGCGGGCGGGCGGCTCACCTTCTGGTCCACGATGGAGCAGGCCATCTCTCGTACGGCGCCCAGGCTCAGCTCTCCGGGCTCGGGCAGGACCACAGGTTCCCGGCTCAGGCCGATCTGGATGTGCAGGGAGAGGCCATGGCCCGCGGGGCTGGGCGGCCGGATGACCGGCGGGGCGCTCATAGACGGCTGCGGAGAGCAGAGGGGGGACACGGCTCAGTAACACTGTGCAGGCGGCACCCCGACACCACGCAGCCGCTCCCGCCGGCGCCCCTCCGAAGCCGCCACCACCACTTCCGGAAACCTGGCGTCCGCCTCACACAGCCATTCCCCGGCGTTTCCCTCCGCCACTCTCCGGCGCCTCACACACCGAGCTGCGGCCGCCGCTTCCCTCCCAGCAAAACTTTCACCAACAACAAGTCCGACCGGCGCCCACACACTCCTCACTCACTTACACACACACATACAGGCGGCCGCACACACCGCCTATGACGAGACAGCGCCCCCTGCCGGCCGCACCATCACTGCGAGCCCGCCCAGAGCGGCCCGGGATTCCCCGCCTGCCTCCACCGCCGCCACAGCTCGCTGCCACGCACAGGCACCCGGGGGACGGCGGGGACCGGCTGCTCTTACCCAGCATGCTCTGCCTGCCACACATTGCTCTAGCTTCTACACATACCAGGTCGGAATTACTAGAAGATTCTTATTTTAATATAAAATTCAGACGTAGCCCTGAAATAATGGCGGGGCATCCGCCAGGGAGCCTGGAAGGATTCTCGTGCTGGCCACGTGGAAAGCTCCCACAGACTCAGCAGCCCTATAACTCACTGCAACACACATGGGCCCTTTAAGACTTTGCATCCCAGTAAGATTCAGTATCACTATAAGACATCATCAACATCCCAATAAGACCCAGTATCACTATAAGGATATAGGCATCCTAGTATCACTACAAGGCTATAGGCATCCCTGTATCACTCACTATAACGTCCAGTATCACTATAAGGCTACAGGCATCCTAGTATCAATATTAGGCTCAGCATCCTAGTATCAATATTAGGCTCAGCATCCCAGTATCACTATAAGCATCCCCATAACAGCCAGTATCACTATAAGGCTATAGGCATCCTGGTATCACTATAAGGCTCAGCATCCCAGTGGCACTATAAGCATCCCAGTAACGGCCAGTATCACTATAAGGCTATATGCATCCTGGTATCAATATAAGGCTCAGCTTCCCAGTAATGTCCAGTATCACTATAAGGCTATAGGCATCCCAGTATCACCATAAGGCTATAGGCATCCCTGTATCACTCACTATAACGTCCAGTATCACTATAAGGCTACAGGCATCCTAGTATCACTATAAGGTTCAGCATCCCAGTATCACTATAAGCATCCCCATAACAGCCAGTATCACTATAAGGCTATAGGCATCCTGGTATCACTATAAGGCTCAGCATCCCAGTGTCACTATAAGCATCCCAGTAACGGCCAGTATCACTATAAGGCTATATGCATCCTGGTATCAATATAAGGCTCAGCTTCCCAGTAATGTCCAATATTACTATAAGGCTAAAGGCATCCCAGTATCACTATAAGACTCAGCATCCCAGTAATGTCCAGTATCAATATTAGGCTATAGGCATCACAGTAAGATCCAGTATCACTACAGGGCACAGCATCCCAGTAACATCCAATATCACTGTATGGCTCAGCATCCCAGTAACATCCAGTATCACTATAAGACTCAGTATCCAAGTAAGATCCAGTACCACTATAAATCTCAGCATCCCAGTAGCGTCCAATATCACTAAGTCTCAGTATCCAAGTAAGATCCAGTATCACTATAAGGCTCAGCATCCGAGTAATGCCCAGTATCACTTTCTATAAGGCTCAGCATCCCAGTAAGATCTAGTATCGCTATAAGGCTCAGCATTCCAGTAATTTCCAGTATCACTATAAGACTCAGCATCCCAGTAACATCCAATATCACTATAAGGCTCAGCATCCCAGTAAGATCCAGTATCACTATAACACTCAGCATCCCAGTAATGTTTAGTATCACTATAAGACTCTGCACCCCAGTAACATTCAGAATCACTATAAGGCTCAGCATCTTAGTAATGTCCATTATCACTTTAAGGCTCAGCATCCCAGTAAGGTCCAATATCACTATAAGGCTCAGCATCCTGGTAACATCCAGTATCACTATAAGACTCAGTATCCAAGTAAGATCCAGTATCACTATAAATCTCAGCATCCCAGTAACATCCAGTATCACTATAAGACTCAGTATCCAAGTAAGATCCAGTATCACTATAAATCTCAGCATCCCAGTAGTGTCCAATATCACTAAGACTCAGTATCCAAGTAAGATCCAGTATCACTATAAGGCTCAGCATCCGAGTAATGCCCAGTATCACTTTCTATAAGGCTCAGCATCCGAGTAATGCCCAGTATCACTTTCTATAAGGCTCAGCATCCGAGTAATGCCCAGTATCACTTTCTATAAGGCTCAGCATCCCAGTAAGATCTAGTATCGCTATAAGGCTCAGCATCCCAGTAACGTCCAGTATCACTATAAGGCTCAGCATCCCAGTAACGTCCAGTATCACTATAAGGCTCAGCATCCCAGTAACGTCCAGTATCACTATAAGGCTCAGTGTCCCAGTAATGTCCAGTATCACTATAAGGCTCAGCATCCCAGTAAGATCTAGTTTTGCCATAAGGCTCAGCATTCACGTGACATCCAATATCACTGTAAGGCTCAGCACCCCAAGTAGGATACAGTATCAATATAAGACTCAGCATCCCAGTGATGTCCAGTATCATTATAAGGCTCAGCATCCCAGTAAGATCCAGTATCACTATAAGGCTCAGCATCACAGTAACGTCCAGTATCACTTTAAGGCTGAGCATCCCAGTAACGTCCATTATCGCTATAGGCATCACAGTATCACTATAAGGCTCAGCATCCCAGTAAGATCCAGTATCACTATAAGGCTCAGCATCCAAGTAAGACCCAGTATCACTATAAGGCTAAGTATCCCAGTAAGATCCAGTATCACTATAAAGCTATAGGCATCTTAGTATCACTATAAGGCTCAGCATCCCAGTAACGTCCATTATTACTATAAGGCTCAGCATCCCAGTCCTGTCCAGTATCACTATAAGGCTAAGCATCCCAGTAAGATCTAGTTTTGCCATAAGGCTCAGCATCCACGTGACATCCAATATCAATGTAAGGCTCAGCGTCCAAGTAAGATACAGTATCAATATAAGACTCAGCATCCCAGTGATGTCCAGTATCACTATAAGGCTCAGCATCCCAGTAAGATCCAGTATCACTATAAGGCTCAGCATCCAAGTAAGACCCAGTATCACTATAAGGCTAAGCATCCCAGTAACATCCATTATCACTATAGGGCTATAGGCATCACAGTATCACTATAAGGCTCAGCATCTCAGTAAGATCCAATATGACAATAAGGCTCAGCATCCTGGTAACGTCTAGCATCACTATAAGGCTATATGCATCCCAGTAAGATCCAGTATCACTATAAGGCTAGGCATCCCAGTAATGCCCAGTATCACTATAAGGCTCAGAATCCAAGTAAGATCCAGTATCACTATAAGGCTAAGCATCCTAGTAATGTCCAGTATCAATATAAGGCTCAGCATCACAGTAACATCCAGTATCACTATAAAGCTATATGCATCTTAGTATCACTATAAGGCTCAGCATCCCATTAATGTCCAGTATCACTATAAGGCTATAGGCATCCCAGTGTCACTATAAGGCTCGGTATCCCATTGACATCCAATATCACTGTAAGGCTCAGCATCCAAGTACGATCCAGTAGCACTATAAGGCTAAGCATCCCAGTGATGTCCAGTATCACTATAAGGCTAAGCATCCCAGTAATGTCCAGTATCACTATAAGGCTAGGTATCCCAGTAATGTCCAGTATCACTATAAGGCTAGGTATCCCAGTAATGTCCAGTATCACTATAAGGCTAGGTATCCCAGTAATGTCCAGTATCACTATAAGGCTAGGTATCCCAGTAATGTCCAGTATCACTATAAGGCTAGGTATCCCAGTAATGTCCAGTATCACTATAAGGCTAGGTATCCCAGTAATGTCCAGTATCACTATAAGGCTCGGTATCTCAGTAATGTCCAGTTTTACTATAAGGCTCAGCACCCCAGTAACGTCCAGTATCACTATAAGGCTCAGCATCCTGGTAACATCCAGTATCACTATAAGGCTATAGGCATCCCAGTAAGACCTAGTATCATTATAAGGCTCAGCATCCCAGTAACGTCCAGTATCACTATAAGGCTATATGCATCCCAGTAAGACCCAGTACCACTATAAGGCTTTAGGCACCCCAGTAAGACCCAATATCACTGTAGGGCTAGGGCATCCCAGTAAGGTCCAGTATCAGGCTCAGCATCACATTAACCTCCAGTATTACTATAAGGCTCAGCATCCCAGTAATGTCCAGTATCACTATAAGGCTCAGCATCCCAGTATCACTATAAGGCTCAGCATCCCAGTGTCACTATAAGGCTCAGCATCCCAGTGACATCCAATATCACTGTAAGGCTCAGCATCCAAGTAAGATCCAGTATCAATATAAGACTCAGCTTCCCAGTGATCTCCAGTATCACTATAAAGCTAAGTATCCCAGTAATGTTCAGTATCACTATAAGGCTAGGTATCCCAGCAAGACCCAATATCACCATAAAGCTAAGCATCCCAGTAAGATCCAGTATCACTATAAGGCTCAGCATCCATGTATCACTATGAGGCTCAGCATACCATTAAGGTCCAATATTACTATAAAACTTAGCATCCCAGTAAGATCTAGTATCACTGTAAAGCTCAGCATCGCAGTAAGGTCCAGTATCACTATAAGGCTCAGCACCCCAGTAAGGTCCAGTATCACTATAAGGCTCAGCACCCCAGTAAGGTCCAGTATCACTATAAGGCTCAGCACCCCATTAACATCCAGTATCAGTATAAGGTTTGGCATCCCAGGAAGGTCCAATATCTCTATAAGACTCAGCATACCAGTAACATCTAATATCACTTTAAGGCTCAGCATCGCATCAAAGTGGACCAAAACCCAGAATTTTGACTATCCCGGGTTTGGGTCCCCGATGCGGGATGCCTCACTGTGTGAACCTCCCTCCCAGGTCACTAAATCCAACTCACCTTTCCCTTGTCCTACACGCATGCACGACCTCCAGTACAATCAGAGCATTCGACTGCGCTGACAGAAACTTCTCTAGATTCATCTAAGTACTCAGCTCCGGCCGAATCTGGCTGAGCAAAGTCGGGCAACCTGCGGGCACATCCCCACTACCCTCTAACAGGAAGCGTGCCCACACCAGCCATTAACAAACGCCAGGCGCAGATGCGTGCATTGCTACAGGTATAGCAGGGAGCATCCGATGCTCGCGCATGTTTCATTGGATCGGGGAGAAGGTGCATTTGATGGTCGACCTGGAGGGTTTTACACAGTGGGCGTCCCGAATCTGGATGCCCCGGGTGGAGGTAGTGTGCCTGCCCTAGAGCCTCATAGATTCCAGGGTGGGTTTTGGTCCACTTTAAGATTCAGTATTACAATAAGACTCAGAATCCCAGTAAGATCCAATATACCTGTAAGTCTCAGCATCCCAGTAAGATCTAGTAGCACTATAAAGCTCAAAACCCATTTTATCTCTTTTGCAATGGGCATCCTGTTTTGTGTGTGAAGCCCTCTGCCATAAATCTTAGTATATTATTGCACAGGAGCGTAACTATAGGGGGTGCGATTGCACCGGGGCCCAGAAGGTCAGGGGGCCACATCATTGTTGTGCCTCCACCTTGTTTGTCAGATTTGTGCTCATATATGGAAATAAAAGAGCTATTTGCCTCAGCTTTTTCAGTCTTTAGTTGTCTAGTTGTACCCGATTGAGTCAAAATAACAGGAACAGGACAATGCATGCGCCATGACAGGCCACCATCACATGTTACTGCACATCATAGTGCTCTGATTGGCGTGGCGAATGGACGCATATCCGAGTGGCAGGGTGCTGGACCCTGTAAGCCGCAAGGTGCTGGGGATGCATATCCCATAGGATCTGGCAAATGTAAAATTTCTGGTGATCGTGGGCCATTTCACACATTGGGGCACACTTTCCAGGAAGCATCCCTATAAGGATTAACATCATTCTATAATGTTATAAAGGGGGGGACCCCTATGGATACCCCAATCAGGGAGTACCTAGGGGACAGGGGGAAGGTAGTCCAGTCGTATGAGTCCCTACTCTATTTAGTACAATTGAAAGGGGGGGAAAGAGGGGGAACCTTCGTTGAGGACCCTCTTACAGATGAGTAGTTTGTAGGACTAATAATCAATGAGTAACATATGTACTAGCACTGATAAATGTATTACATCATACAGTCATGCAAGGTGTCATTTCAACTTAGTTGTCATGCCTTGTACAATTTTTTTCACATATTTCAGACAATATTTACCGTATATACTCGAGTATAGGCCGACCCGAATATAAGCCGAGGCACCTAATTTTACCACAAAAAATGGAACAAGTTATTGACTCGAGTATAAGCCGAGGCGGCTTTTTTCAATTGGAATTGGAGTTGACGCACAGAAAGAGAGAGAGACACACACACACACACAGAAAGGGACACACACACAGAAAGAGAGACACACACAGAAAGGGACACACACACAGAAAGAGAGACACACACAGAAAGGGACACACACACAGAAAGGGACACACACACAGAAAGAGAGACACACACAGAAAGGGACACACACACAGAAAGGGACACACACACAGAAAGGGACACACACACACAGAAAGAGACACACACACAGAAAGGGACACACACACAGAAAGGGACACACACACAGAAAGAGACACACACACAGAAAGGGACACACACACAGAAAGGGACACACACACACATACACACAGAAAGAGACACACACACACACGCACACTGTGGGTACCTGCTGCCGCCGCCGCCGCTCTCAGACGCGCAGGTGTCGGGGGTCAGGGTTTGGCCGAGGTTACCCTGCAGAGGGGCAGCGGGGTCCCCCTCTCCTCCTCCTCCTGCCGGTCGCTCGGCACACAACACCCTCCATTCAGCTCCACCTGGCAGCCGCCGCCGTTCTCATACACACACCAGCACTTCCTGGCTGTTGCGCGCTGGTCGTCGGTGGGCGTGCCCCATATGGCCGGCGTCCAATGAAAACATTGGACGCCGCCCATTGACGACCAGCGCGCAGCAGCCTGGAAGTGCCGGTCAGTGTGGGAATGTGTGTGCGTGTTTGTGTGTATGAGAGCGGCGGCGGCGGCGGCAGCAGCGGGTACAGCAGGGACCCGCAGCGGCCGCCCCTCACCCTCCAGCATCTGTTGGGTTCAGGGTTGCGGCCTTCCCTGGCAGTCCGCCCCTGGACTCGAGTATAAGCCGAGGAGGCTTTTTTCAGCCCAAAAAGTGGGCTGAAAAACTCGGCTTATACTCGAGTATATACGGTACATATGTGTGCATATTTCTATTTATAGAAAGGTACAAAGATGAGATAGCCAGGTAATAAATCGTATCTGGTATCCTCCAATCATTCAATGGTCTGTTGTGTCCAGTTTGTAGCAAGCATCTGGTTAACAGTTTGTAGCAAGCGTATCACCCGTAAGTATATACAAAAGAGTGTGCAGATGTTTCGCAAAAAGAATGCTTCTTCAGTGCACTCTCTCTGTTTGAAGTGCTGTGAGGAAAAGGGAGCGCTTGTTTTCCTTTTGTCATGGAGTCTTGCTTTATGTAAAGGTGATGCCTTGTCTCTGGCTGGCGCTCCACCCAGCACACAGGTCGCGGCGGGTCCATAGGTACCAGCCGTTTCATTAAACGGCACGAGACTCTGGAAGAGCACCTAACTGAACCCACAGCAACTCTCCAGCGCCAGCCAGAGACAAGGCATCACCTTTACATAAAGTAAGACTCCATGACAAAAGGAAAACAAGCGCTCCCTTTTCCTCACAGCACTTCAAACAGAGAGAGTGCACTGAAGAAGCATTCTTTTTGCGAAACGTCTGCAAACTCCTCTGTATATACTTACGGGTGATACGCTTGCTACAAACTGTTAACCAGATGCTTGCTACAAACTGGACACAACAGACCATTGAATGATTGGAGGAGACCAGATAAGATTTATTACCTGGCTATCTCATCTTTGTACCTTTCTATAAATAGAAATATGCACACATATGTAAATATTGTCTGAAATATGTGAAAAAAATTGTACAAGGCATGACAACTAAGTTGAAATGACACCTTGCATGACTGTATGAAGTAATACATTTATCAGTGCTAGTACATATGTTACTCATTGATTATTAGTCCTACAAACTACTCATCTGTAAGAGGGTCCTCAACGAAGGTTCCCCCTCTTTCCCCCCCCTTTCAATCATTCTATAATGCTCAGCATCCTAGTATGATCTAGCATCATTATAAGGCTCAGCATCACTATAAGGCTCAGCATTCCAGTATGAGCTAGTAGCACTGTAAAGCTCAGCATCCATCTATTAATAAAACATTGCTATAAGGCTCAGCATCCATCTATGATCCAGTATCACTTAAAAGCTCAGCATCCTTATTAAGCAAAGCATCACTATAGGGCTCAGCATCTAAGTAAGATTTATTATCACTATAAGGATCCACTTCCCTATAACTCAGTATTACTACAAGGCTCTGGGTCCCTTTAAAGTGGACCAACACCCAGGATTTTGACTATCCTGGGTGTTGGTCCACTTAGGTGGGGCACCCCGATCTGGGGTGCCCCCTGTGTGAAACCCCCCCGATCGCCGCAAAAACTCACCTCTCCCCGCTCCCACGTGACCTCGTCCGGCCAATGACAGCGCTCAGAGCCGCTCTGGTATGCGCGTCCAAAGCCGCTTGGACGCGCATACCAGAGCGCTGTCATTGGCTGCGTCTCTCGCTTCCCTCTAACAGGGAGCGCGCCTGCGCCGGCCATTCACAAAATGGCCGGCGCGGGAGCGCGCCCTGCTAGAGGGAAGCGAGAGACGCGGCCGCGTCTCGCGCATGCGCCGTTGGATCGCCGGTAAGGTGAGGATTGTGGGCCTCCTGGGGGGTTCCTCCCCGCGGGACATCCCGATTTCGGATGCCCCGCGGGGAGGGATCTGATCGGTCCGGGAATCCTATAGATTCCCGGGCCGATCCCCCCTGGGTGTTGGTCCACTTTAAGACTCAGTATCCCATTTCTGAGCTAGTATCCCTATAATGCTCAGGGTCACTTTTAAACAAAGCATCACTATAGGTCACGGCATCACAGCAAGATCCAGTATCCCTATGAGGCTCAGCATCATTATTAAACATAGCATCGCTATAAGGCTCAGTGTTACTATAAGACTTGAGTCCCTATGGTTCAGCATCAATACATGGATCTGAATTGCTGTAAGACTCTACAAGGCTCAGCATCCCAGTAAGATTTATTATTACTATAAGGCTCAGCATCACTATTTAACAAAGCATTACTATGAGGTGGGACGTCAGTATAATGACCACCACTGAACTCAACATAAGATTCAACATCCCTATAATGCCACATCACTACAAGGCTTGGGGTCCTTTTAAAGCATCCCAGTAAGATTTAGTATCAATATAAGGCTCAGCATCACTATTTAAAGCGTCCCAAAACCCACATTTTTAACTAGCATCCCCTGAATGGCTCCCCCTATGAGGAGTACCGTTTGCCAATTTCCACTGCTCCTGCTTCACTCTAATCCCAAATAATGCTGCCTGTTTTAGCTGTAAAGCTCCACCTCCCCCATTCATTCCCCCTGTTGTGTGTAATAAGTCTATGCACTATTGTATATTAATTCCGCACCACCAATTTGATATTATATTAAATCAAAAAACCTGTGGCCGTGCAGTGATATGGGACTATCTCAAACCCTACACTCAAACACTATACAATTAATTAATAAGTCTATGCAATGACTGATCGCCTGCCATCACACACCAAGGGACAACAAAAACAAAACAGTTTTCCAGGACAATTCGAAAATATCAATTTCTAGTTCTACACCCTAAGAAGGAAGTATCCACAGGAGCTTTGACCAAATGTATTTCACAAGATCAATGGGTTTTGTTCCGCTTTAACAAAGCATTACTATAAGGCTTTAATTTACGTGGCTGCCTCTCCTGTCGTTAATTGTCAGCCACGTAAATTCTACGTGCCTGAGTTTCCCCCTTGCTAGAGGACAAAGTAAAAAAAAGAGCCACTCACCTGACCCCTCGTTCGACCTGGCCAGGTCTCCTCTTCACCCGGGGGGGCTTCGATCCCCCATTGGGGCTCCTCCGGCTGCAGGGGAGTGCCCGGAATAGGGTCCTCCCTCCCGTTTCAGCAGCCGCCGGAATTTCCTGTAAAAAAATAAATAAAAATGACATTTACTCACCTTCTTGCCCAATCGTGCCTGCCAACTCTTATTTTCACCCGGGGGGCCTCCGATCCCCCCCCCCCCTCCGGGGCTCTTCCAGCCTCTGGAGAGGGCCGACAGAACGGGAGACTTGCCATTACCCCCGAGCCCCCCCATTACCTCCCGTGGCCATAGGCTATGCCGGCTTGTTGCCTGCAGGGCCAGGGGCACCTAAGCTGGCCCCTGCACCCTGTTCTACAAGCCCCCATAGCTTGTCCCGGGCTGGTTATGCTGGGTAGGGGGGACATCACACCATTTTTTTTTATTTTAACCCTTAAAAGTAAAAAAAACCTTGTATCGTTTTTTTTTTAATTAGCCCCATGTTACCTGTCACCCAGCAGATATAAAAGGCTTCCAGCAGCAGCAGGAG
Organism: Gastrophryne carolinensis; assembly: GCA_027917425.1. Taxonomy (NCBI): domain Eukaryota; kingdom Metazoa; phylum Chordata; class Amphibia; order Anura; family Microhylidae; genus Gastrophryne; species Gastrophryne carolinensis. The sequence continues at coordinate 128,563,658 of CM051244.1, read as the reverse complement.
TGCAGAAGCCAAAGTGATCAGCGTGGGACACAGTGCCTAGGGATGGATGGGGAGGTAAGAATTATTAAAATATTTTTCGTCTGTTTTTTTTTTTTTTTTTACCTTTAACCCTTTGTGAACTGGTAAGGAATCTATGAGACCCCATACCAGTTCACAAGGCTCTGGGTCTAGCAAGTCACCTGCGGCTAGCGGGTGACTTGCCATTAACCCCCAGCCCCCCCCCATTACCTGCCTCTCCAAAGCCCGGGGGGGGGCAGAGGAGCCTGTGGCTATTAGGCTTTGAGGCCTGTAGCTGGCAGGTCGGGGGCCCCTGTGCCCTGTTCTACAAGCCCCATAGCTGGTGCCTGGGCTAGTTATGCTGGGAAGGGGGGACCACGGTCCCCCCACGCCAATTATTTTTGATTGAACCCTTTATAGTGTGGATAGTAGTTGTATTTTATTTGTAAATGTTATAAAGTGCTCTTTTCAGTTTAGGGGATCTCCTGGGCAGGAACGGGGCAGGGCAACCGATACATATGTGGTACCGTTGTAATCGGGAGAAATGGGGCTTTAACATGCAATATGGTATTCTTTAATAAAATAAATGTTTTATTTAAAATAAAGGAGACAATTTAAAACATTTTTTACTTTAAAATATTTAAAAAAACAGTATTATTATTATTATTGTTTATATAGCGCCATCATCTTCCGTAGCGCTTTACAAAGTAGTAATTACAGACAGGGTAGAAACATACGATACATATACTATTTCAAATGCAGTTTTACAGATTTGACAGTGGATATTCTGAGTACACTATACAATAGGGGAGAGAGCCCTGCCCTTGCGAGCTTACACTCTAAAGGAAGAGGGGTGAAGACGAGGAGGAAGGATCACAAACAGTCAGTACTGAGCTTTGTGGCATATGCCCTTTGTATTGAGCTTTGTGGCATATGCCCCTTACAGTAGAAAAAATACAAACAAGACATTTCATGTTAAAGGATAAACTCTGCTGCAAAAAGAAAAAAATGACCTGTCAGCAGAGGGCAACGGAATATCATGTAGGCTGGCAGTTAAAAGGTTAAAAGTAGTTATGCATTTTGGGTATTGTTCTGCTCGGGGGACCTTACGCTTTCAGATTTAGCTTGTTTTTTTTCGTTTGCATATTGATTTTTTAGGAAAAGGTGTTTTTTTATTTTGCTTTTTTATACATTTTTTAGGGAAACTCTGTTCCAGTTCAACAGGCTGGGTATGCTTAGAAAGCTTAACGTGTACTTTCAGGGAATATATGGTTTATGAAGGGTATTCCAAATGTAAAGGGTTGTTTTGGTAGAAAAATCACAAGGTGCGCACTTTGTCAGCAGAGCTGAAATTTTCAATAAAATTGTCCTTACGCACATGCTTTACTTTGGGGTGTTTGGCAATTCTTCCCTTGACAGTAGCTATGCATGTTGGGTATTGTTCTGATGTTTTTTCTTGTTTGCATATAGTTTTTTTTAGGAAAATGTGGCTTTGATTCTGCTTTTTTATTCTTTTTTTAGGGAAACCATGTGTAACTAAAGAATTCATTGAGGGATTCGTTCCAGAAAACTGCACCCATGTCAACAAGCCTGGTACACCTAGAAAGTTCGAGGTGCGTACTTCCAGAGAATATATAGTTTGTGGGGGTATTTCAAATGTAAAGGGTTGTTTTTCTTGAAAAACTGCAAGGTTCACAGTGCCTAGCACAGTTGTGTTTTATCTGAAAATCTCCTAAAGCACTGTTACAGTTTGGGGGGAGTCTCCTGGGCAGGAAAGAGCGTCTACCAATAAGATTTTATTGACAAATTTAGATTTTTTTATTACAAAAAAAATTTTTTGTTTTTCTTTTTTTTGCACATATTTCACTCAAACTTATTTTGAATACACCTAAAAAATGACAAACAAGACATTTTATGTTAAAGCCCAGACTCTGGGCTGCTGCTGCTGCTGAAAAAAACGATATATAATTTCCCTGGAAAATCCCTGGAAATCCCTTCAAAAATCAGAGTTGAACATGTGGAGCACAAAATAGTGAAAAATGGTCTGACAACAAAGGGTGACAAAATCTCCAGATAGGCTGGCAGTTAAAGGGGAACTTCACTCATCTAATGATCCCCTGCCCTCCCACCCTACCATGGCGATGAAGCACCAGGGTAGGGTGGCTTGGCGGAGGGGGGGGGGGGTCATTAGATGAGTGAATTTCCACTTTAATATCAGTATATGGACCAGCGTCACCATAAAACTCAACGTAAGGCTCAGCATCCCTATAACATGGCATCACTACAAGGCTTGGGATCCTTTTAAAACATCCCAGATAGATATAGTATCCTTATAAAGCTCAGTATCACCATTAAAAGGACAGTCAATGTAGCGACAATAATAAGGCAACAAAGAGGCACCTAGAGCCTGCCCATGTGCCACTCCTCAATTTCTGTAGAAGCCATTGCAGGGCTACAAAGTTTGACCTCCCTTTCTTTCCATTTTTCCATGACCACCCTACATCTGTGCGCTACAGGAAATGGAGGAGAGGCACATGGAACAGACTTCAGATGACCTTGCTGCCTTATTATTGCCATTGCCTGGACTGTCCCTTGGATGTGATCCTGGACTGGTTAGTTTCATAACCATTGTACTAAGTCTCCCTGCTGTAACAAATTCCTAGTATGTATGAAACTATATACATTTGGCAAAATCTGAATAATTAAAAGAGAGCTATCATCAACGTGGACCAAAACCTGGGATTTTCAGTATCCCAGTTTTTGGTCTGTATCCCTGGTGCATACCAATTTGGATGCCCTGCTGTGTGAAACATCACCGGTCGCCTGATATACATACCTCACCAGGCTCCCATGACACTGTCATGGCTCTGCTTCAATCATCTTCCATCAGAGCCGAGCAGGGTGAATAGAGCAAAGCATGTTTCCCGGGCCACATTCCCGCTCACCTCTCGCATGTAGGTGCCAAGCTAGTATAGCGAGGCGTTTGTGCCATTGGATTTCCGGCTAGGTCAGTCTACTGGCCAATCGAAGAGGTTTCCCACAGCAGAGAGGAAATACTCCGGTGCCGGCCAAAATGGTTATGTTCCTCTTTAGCAAGATTTTGAAATATTTAGCTCTTCTTTGCTCCATGGCATCTGGCACACCCCCTTCATTTCAGTGAAAGGAGAGGGCACGGCCCTGGCTCTGTTACCGATGACCGAGGGACATGATCCCGACATGGAAGTGCTGGCTACTGAAGTCACGATCTGGCTGGCGAAGGATTCAATCCAGCAATTGGGTGGATTGCTGATTGCCACAGTATTCGACGATCAACTGTGGGGGACAAAAATGTAGTACCATTTTGATTTTTGGTCAATCCATTTAAACTTGTTGAAGACTTGAAGTTCCCAAGAGTGTTTTGGGTTGCCAGTAGGTTAAAGCATCAGACTTAGTATACTAAGGACACTAGTATATTACAGGGATGGAGGATGGAGAGGAGTTCTTTGGTCACAACTGGTGAGGATCTGGTTTTATAAGCTTTTTAGGGGAAATATCCACATGATGTCAACAAACTGAACCTAACACACAAAATTATAACAGCTGGGTACTCTGAATCATTCTTTATGTAGGGTTCATACTTGCAAATCCTTTATTGAATTGGGCTGTGAATTCATTTAAGCTCTCAGACTTAAACTAGCTTAAACTAGAATATACAGAGCCTGAACAGAGAGAGAGAGTCTTATTCATGATGGGCGAGTTAAATTATTTTCTGGAAAGTCCAGGAAATCAGGTGACCAAGGGTATAAAATGTGACACTACTAGAGGACTGTATGAAGTGTTTATGTCGGCAGGGCTGTCTGTAACCTTTGGGGCCTGAGGTGCAAAGTCTGTCTCATGGAGGATTGAAAGCTGCAGGAAACCCTGCATTCTGGAAATGGTTGTAGCATACATTTTAAGTCAAGTCATCTGAGAGGTTTCATGTGGATGGACTCAAAGCGATCCAATACCCATTTTCTACCAAATGGGTGCTGGACTGCATTGAGACAGGCTTGGTGGGGGTTATGGGGGGCTATGCGTGGTAGGGTTCCAGCAATCTAGAGGCCCCCTTAAAGTGGACCATCACCCTCCCGTGATCGGCCCGGGAATCTATAAGATTCCTGGGCCGATCACCTCCCTTCCCGCGGTGAAACCCCCCCAAACACCCCAAATCCCCTTACCTTGTCTTCCTTACGCCCCTCTAGACGTGCCCGCACCGGCCGTCTGTGAATGGCCGGCGCGGGCGCGCGCGTCAAGAGTGACGCGCGGGAGGCGGCGGCGGAGGAGCCGCTTGTCCGTTGCTGTCAAATCGCTTGTCCGCGGCCACGTGGCAGCGGGGAGAGGTGAGTTTTCCGGGTGATCGGGGGGGTTTCACACAGCGGGGCACCCCGATCGGGGGTGCCCCACCGAAGTGGACCAAGACCCAGGATAGTCAAAATCCTGGGTCTTGGTCCACTTTAAAGTCATTTGGTGGAAAATGGGTGTTGGACCACTTTAATGATGGGGAGCTTTTAAGGAATCCACAGTGCCAACTGTTGTTAGGAGTTGCCACGTGTTGAGGATGACCCGTGTTTCTTTCTCCTTTTTAAACTTTTGAGCTCACATTGTTCCCCGGGACCAGATATTCGCTTCGGGATTTTTAAGATTGCATCAGAGGCAATAGGATTTTGTTTACCATCTGGTGTAGAGTTAAATTCAGTTTTAATGATTGCAAAGTTTAATACTGCTGCCATGCATCGATACATTTTTCATGTTTAAATAAATATGTTGCCTAACTCGACAAACCTTTTTGCATAGAGCTTAAACCGGACCTTCAGCATCATTTAATGGAAATTGACTGGGTGTAAGTAAGTAAGTAAGAGGCAGGGTCCAGAATTTGAATTCACTAACCTATACCTACTGGTGAGTTACATTTATGCACTTTATCCCATAATGGCACTCCAGTCATACATACTTTGCTTCAATCTATAGGAGGTCAATTGTCAGAGGTTCATTTTATCAGTTTGTGTTAGTGTGTGCTGTGTTTCATGAAATGAAGATGTTGAGGATTTCTTTATAAGAAATAATGATGGATCCCCCATGTCTTGATTGATTAAATATTATGAACATATATTTACAAAAGGAAGTGTAAAAGACGATTTGTTACCCACACCACTGACAGTGGCAAAAACATATTGGAGACTGCCAGAAAAGGGAACAGCGAGAGAACAAAGTCTTTTCAATGTCAAGAAATTTACGAGCAATCATTGTAATGCAAATGATGCTGCTGACTAATAGCACATTGTTTTGGACTGACAAAGATTCCTAGACTCTCAAAGAAATGCGACAGAATGTTTTTTTTCTTTTGGCTGTGTGGGAATCCAGGGCACCGAGGATGGATAGAGAATCTCTTAGTGTTGGAACACAGGGTCAGGGAAAGCCAGAGAAGGTCAAAGGTGAGTCCAGCAGAAGTGCTAAAACATTGTCACAAGCCAGAGCCTTGGTTAAAAAATGCCAGAGGAGGTTTGAAGCTAAGCTGACGTCAAGCATGGAAAAACAGGCTCAGGGAGAACAAACAAAGTTCGAGTAATTATCCAAAAACACGTAGCTGGGGCATAGACTAAATGTGGGGAACAAACTAATAACATGGCACACATTGGGAATAAATGTGATAGGAGTGTAAGCAAGGCTGATTAGACCAAAACAGATATATGTAATAAAAAGAAAAAAAAAAAATAATAATTTGGACTTAACCTAAATCTCCATTGTCCCCATAACCTAGTCATGTGGGCGATCTGTAGTCAAAAGGTGGGTGCGCGTGTGGGGGTCTAGCTCCTAAGTTAGAGTATTTATTTTAATTATTATGAGACATCAGTATTGTACTTTCATATGCTCACCTGTGACTCTCTTCCCTCGGCCAGTTGACTATTGTCTTACCCCTGCTATCCTTTATAAAAGTGGGAATCAGATCTAGGACCTCCCGACCATAAATACTTATTGCTACTAAAACAAAATACCTATATAGATTGTATCTGGTATCTAGTTAGATAGTCTGCCAGATGTTTCTGGGTTGTTCTTATCTGGACTCGCTCATATATGATGGGACACTCTAGACTAGGACATATAATATGATTTATTTCTCAGTGGGACAAACCACCGAACCAACTACGTACTATGTATATGAAGCTTTTCTTAATTTGACGCCTGAGGTCAATTGATCATGTCTTTTGAAAAAGAAACAAGCTTTCATTTTGAGAAAGAAAAGGCAAGGCTCAACCAAACAATGCTTAATTAGTAACTAGCTGTTATTTTAATGGATAAACTTGCACATCTTTCTAAATTCTGGAATGACTGGGCACTTTCATGTTTAACTCACTCTATCCATAGGGGCAGGAAGCTAACTACCTTTCCTCTTTCCTTAGTTTCTCCCTACACTTATCCTCCTCCTTCCTCTTTTCCATTTCCCTACTATGTTCACTTTTTTTTAATCCCCGCTCCCCCGGTACCTTTTTTTCTAATTTCTCCTTATTACTATTTTTCTTCTCTGCTTTTTTAATGGACTCTTTTCTATCATGTCTTCTTTAAATATGACATTCTTTTCAGGGCCTCATATATTAATAATGATGCTTAAGGTATATCTGCATCAAGACCTGTTCTTGTTATCAGCTATAATATGCAAACTTAATCTTATATTCTTATTCCTACCTGGATTGCCGAATATGATGTATACACGTATTGCTCGTACAGTACCTGCTTAGCCTGAGAATGCCACTATGCTCCTAAAATTCAATAAAACCATAGAACCATATTGTCACTACACTGATGCATGCCCCCAATTCTGGTCTCGGTTCTCATAGTCTGTTCCATGTGTGAGCTTCTGGCCTTTCAAGTCCTACTTCTCTGTCAACTAATAGACTGGACCTCTGGCTTTCTTTTTCTTCTCTATGTTTTCACTTTGTGTTCTCAGTTTTTTGTATTACCATTACCATTTGTCTCTCTATCCCCCAGATCTGTGAGCACATAAGGACCACCTTTGAGGTGTATGCAGTCCCCACCACCTGGGGCTTGGTTGAGGAAGCAGTGGTGTCTGACTTAATATAGATCCTGTGCTTCAGGAGACACTCTAGGAGCACAGGTCCTCCCTATCTGCATTCATGTTACCTGTTACTCTTCTGGTACTTTGCTTCTACGGCTTGTCTTAGTGTTTCTGCTAATGGTTCCTAGCCTGTGCTACCTCTAAAGTGGACCAAAACCAACCCCCCGAATCACTAACTGTGCAGTTCTGCAAAGTTTGTTGTCACCAAATATACTTGTTTTGTACAACATTCCTTGATTTCTGCTATTGAAGAACAGTCACACATTCATGATGTTATCTAATACAGAAGAAAAAATGCCCACTATCTATACTGGGATGGTGGGGATCATTAAACAGTAAGTTGGTATGGGGACTCAACTAATATAGTTCTAGCTGGCAGGCAGAGCATGATAAGTAGAACAGCAACAGGCACACATCAAGGCATATTTGAATCACCTGGAAAAAGTCCTTATTGGACCTTTAGCTAAATGGACAATTGATTCTTTTCATTTTTAGATTATAGCGTACCCCTTGCTCATGCACAAGCACACAATACATACACTTAACCTTGTACTCACATTTGCCTCCAAGCCACTCATACTCTCACCTTTAACGTTGGCTTCATCCTTTTCCCCAAACCGTTTGAGCTTTCTCTGCTAAGCAGCCCTTTCCTCAAACTGTTTCATTATGATCCCTCCCTTAATTCCCAGACCTGTAATTCACCAGTTGCGAGGGAGTTGATAGACATTGATGAGCACAAGTAGTGTTTAATAAAAAAAATGCCATTGTTATGTCGCAAGTCTATATTTAATAGCCATTAAAAAATATATTGGTTGAATTTCGAGATTGAAAATGTCCTAAACTACTGTATTTTCCATGCTATAAGACTCACCAGCCTATAAGACGCACCCAGGATTTGGAGAAAATAAATAAATATTCTGAACCAAATGGTTTGCTGAAATACCCCTCCCCAATCACCCCATTACAGACAGTGTCCAGAATTCCTCCAATCACACCATTACAGACTCCACATTACAGGCAGTGAAAGGTATTCCACATTAAAGGCAGTGAGTAGTATCCCACAATAAAGGCAGTGAGCGGTATCCCACATTACAGGCAGTGAGAGGCAACCCAATTACAGGCAGTGTGCGTGGCACCCCAAATACAGTGTGTGAAAATCCCAATTACAGGCAGTGTGCAGCATGCTTCCCCCCCAAAAAAACACATTCACAGCTTCCACGCAGCCACCTCCCACCGACATAAACACACAAACATATACATTACCGGTGGCTGCTGCCTCTGCTGTCGCCCCCAGGGGCACCGGTTCCGACTTCTGGGTGGGCATGGCCTGTGACTCCTGCCAGCGTCATTAGACCCAGTTTCCAGAACTGGGTCCCTGAGAACTTGAGATGGTGGGCAGCTATGGGGACGACAGTGGAGGTAGTCAGCAGAGGCAAAGGAAGCAGCCACAGGTATTGTATATATATATATATATATATATATATATATACCGGTATATATATATATATATGTGTGTGTGTATGTCTTTATGTCGGCGGGAGACGGCTGCTGAGGCGTGGGGAGCTGGGGAACATAAGTTTTTATTTATTTTTTTAATTTGCCCAATAAGATGCACTGCTACCCCACACGCGCACACACACACGCAATACACATACAGTTTTACTTGTTGAACCCTGGAATGTAAGTAATACAATTAACTTCTGACTCCTATGCTGTTGAGTGTTTAGGTTTTTTTTTTAACCCAGGACATTAAACGGAATTGTAACAGGTGATGTATAAATAAAGATTTATATGCGGAGTGGAATGCACTGCTTAGAATTATGCCCAAGATGGATTCCTTGCCTGGCTGACCAGAACCTTCTAATAGTGGAGCACCAAGGAATTTTATCTGGGTGGGGGGGTGTCTTACAGGGGGCATGGCACAGATGGAGCGTGGCTTCCGCATTCCTCAACTGCCAAAGTGGTGAGGACTGCTGCAGGAGCATCAATGGGTATTTTGCATGACTTTATGGCTGCTTTTGCTAATGCTGGACTCTTTGTGGCCAGTCACCACCTCCCCACGTCTTCTAAACTGTAACAGCCAGCTCCCTCTCCTTTGTGGGTCCATGAACATGTGGGTCCCTCTCTAATGCTCCACTCTGCTTTCCTCTGACTGCTGTTCATCCTTGTTACATAGTCATCGCTTGGTTGCTCATCACTGCTAGGTTTGTCTAATGCAAGTAGAAGCCTGTCCCCAAAAGTGCCACAAAAGGCAGCCGTAGCGGCACTGCGCTATACCATGTCTCAGGGCGGGTTCAGACTCCTGGACCACCCACTTGGTGCTTCCCAACTTGTATACATTCTATTTTTTGTATTAGTTGCTTAATTAGATTACTTGATTACATTGCTTGACTAGTTAAACCGGACCTTCAGCATGATTTTATGAAAATCCCAAACCCTTAAAAACTATTCCCCAGCATCTAAAATTAATATATTCCAAGTATGTCACACACCCCGCTTCCAATATTCATGACATATGGGTAATGACCAGTAGAGGGTGAACTTCTGCAGAGATGACTAGAAAAAAAGGAGCCCCTCCCGGTCCATAAGTACCTGGGACCTCCCACACATTCCCCAGTATTCTCTGCAGGAGTCGGCGAGCAAGTCAGAAGATGGCTGTCTCTTCCTTGAAGGTACGTGGGGTTCACACCCGGCCATCTTTGTCCCTATTCTTAGTATACAGTACGTCCTGCTCCAAATCTAATACTTACACGTGGGATATACTCCGCCAGATGGCGCTGGACTGCAGAGACATCGAAAATAGGCTCCTCCCGGCCCCTCAAATACTCAGGGACCTCCCACAAATCCCCAGAATTTCTCTGCAGTCTGGCTGCGAAGGCCGAGAAATTGGCTCTCTACTCGCAGGTGAGCGGGGTTATTAACCTGCGGCCCTGTAGGACTATTCCCACCCGTTCCACGTGTAATATGCCTCCCAGCCTTGGCTGCGCTGGTCGGGTGAAGGTAGGCAGCACCGCTGTCAGGTGCTTAGGAGCGCTGCTCCACCGCAATCCCCCACCAAAGGGTAGGCGGTTCAGGCTTATGGTGAGCCTCTATGGATGCCCCTCCCGCACTATTGCCCCTTGCCCCGGTCTATCGGTGGGCCCTATTTAAGTGGCCGCCGTCCTCTCTCATCCTCCTTATAGTCTTTGGGGGGAAAGAGGGGGGGGGTGTGTATGTGTATAGATATGTAGGTTATGAAGTCTGTGCTTTCACCTTTCACATGTCTTTATTCTTGTGTCAGCCACCGCGCTGACTTGTCTGTATTGCTTTTAAATTTACCGCCACTGCGCGCTGACTTGCTTGGCGGCGGCATTACCTCAGGCGCTGGTGCGCCATCATTGGCTGTTGGCCTTCTGGCTTCTCGCTCTTCGGGGGAGCGGGGCCCTTCTTTGGCGCCTTCCACGTCATAGCTGTTACTGGCCTGCCCGTCGAGGTATACCGACACCATCTTTTCTGACTTGGTTGGCCTATGCGCGACGGACTCCTACCTACCGCGGTCCGTAAGTGCCCTCGCGGGCGGCTTTATCTGCTTCACTTTTGTTACGATTTACTTAAGGTCTTGTCTGCTTATGTCTTTCAGGCGGGACGAACCTTTCTTGGCTTCTCCCGGCCCTGTTTTTAGTATATCACTTGTAGGCCCTGTAAAAATTATACTCCCACGTCCCTAGCGGGTTATTGGGGCATCCAGGGTTGCTACATAGTGTTATTCCCTATCGGCGTATAGCGCCGCTATAATCACCATATGGAGGCATCTCAGGATAATGTTACCGGGGTCCCTTCGGGACAAGACCGGCTGTGTGTAGCGTGTGGGCATGCTGACGCTGACAAGGTGCGGGTCTGTGTACCCTCTGCTGAGCAGGTGCTTGCATTACAATCTGTCCTGCCAGTGGCTGCACCTTGTTTCACTTCACCTACTCCCCCAAGCTTAAATCTCACTCCTGCTGAGTTGCATACTAGTGGGGATTCTCAGCCTGATGTGTCTTCTAGACTGGCTACTGTTGAACAGATTATTGCTAAGTCTTTAGCGCGTAAGGCCCCTGCTAAGAAGCGGCACTTGACGCCTAATGTCACTTTTTTCCCTATGGGAACTGAGGAGTTTTGGAATCTGTGTGGCTATACCCCGTCTGACGAAGGGGAGCTCTTTTCTGATTCAGGCTCATCTGATGAGAGACCAAGGGGTCATGACGATTCTGGCTCTGACCCCTGGGCCCCGGATGACACTGAAAGATTATTGACCCAGATTTTTGAGGGCTCCCAGGCAAAGAGGGGAGCTTTTCCATACAGCAAAATCACGTTTGGAATTTCCAGAGCAGGCACATTTCCATAACCTTCTGCTCAAGGAATGGGAGCGCCCCAGTAAACTTCCTGGGGTTCCAAAGAGTTGGGTTAGGAAGTATCCCTTTCCTGCTGAGGTGGTTAAATGTTGGTCACCCCCCCCCCCCCCCCGAGGTGGATGCCCCGATCCTAGGGCTATCTAACACCTCTGTCATGCATTCCCCTGATTCTACTACCCTGCGGGATGCTGAGGTCCGGCGCATTGACCAGCTGGCCTCCCACGCCTTTGCATGTGCGGGACGGCGCTGCGCCTGGTCTGTGCCTCTGCTATTACTGCTGTGGCCACTAGAACCCTTATAAGAAATATGCTTGATAGTGCCCCTGATGATTTGCCTTGTGAGGTGTTTAATGCACTCTCCAGCTGTTATGTTTTTTGTAAATTTTGTCCTATCAGCATTGGATGACACCATCAGAATGTGTGCCAGAACGTCTGCCCTTGTGGTGGCTATACGCTGCTTGGTTTGGCTGCGCCAGTAGGATGCTGTCAATGCTGCCAAGAAGGCCCTCACTGGGTTTCCCTTTAAAGGACTGCGTCTGTTTGGAGACCGCCTGGACCTTTTTGCTAAGGGAGGCAGGTTACCCCAGCGCAGGCGGCAACCTCGGCCCTTTCGGGGTCAGGGTTCCTTCTCCTCCCCTTACCGTGGTGCAAGACAGGGAAGGGGGCTATCTTTCCCTGGGGCCCCGGGGGGATTTCTGGGGTAGAGGCAGAGGACGTGGACGTCCTGGCTCCTCCTGGGGTCCCAAAGCTAAATCCTCTCCCAAGCCCCCTCAGGCATGATGAGGCGCCCTCACCCATCCGGGTGGGGGGACGGCTGCAGAACTTCGCTCACGTCTGGAGGCTTCATGTCTCAGACCGGTGGATTCAGGAGGTAGTGTCCTCCGGTTACAAGTTGGAGTTTGCTGCCGATCCCCCTCCAAGATTCATCAGATCCCGGATTCCTCAGGACCCTGTGTCAGCTCAGGAGCTAGTGCAAGCAGTGCAAGGCCTCCTGGAGCTGGGGGTCATCTGCCAGGTCACCTTAAGAGAAAAAGGCAAGGACTTTTATTCCAACCTATTCACAGTACCCAAAAAGGATGGTTCTGTCAGGCCCATCCTGGACTTAAAGATTCTCAACAAGTTTGTCAGGGGCAGGCGCTTTCGCATGGAGACTCTCTGCCATCAGTTCCCTGCGCCAAGGGGATTTCATGACTTCTGTGGACATCAAAGATGCTTACCTTCATATTCCTGTGTTCCCAGGTCATCAAAGGTTCCTCAGGTTCGCTTTGATGGATCAACATTACCAATTTATGCCCTTGCCCTTCGGCCTCACTTCAGCTCCCAGGGTGTTCACCAAGGTGCTGGCTGGCATGATGTCTCTACTCAGATGTCAGGGTGTCCGCGTGCTTCCCTATCTGGACGACATCCTCATCACTTCCCAGTCTCTACATCAGGCAGAGTTGGATACTCAGCTGGTGGTGTCCACTCTGGAGTCATTTGGATGGGTGATCAACCACCCCAAGTCCTCACTGTCCCCTTCCTTGGTAACTCCATTCCTAGGAATGAATCTGGATACAGTTCAGGCAAGCATCTTCCTTCCTCAGCAGAAGGTGGACAGTCTGATTGCACAGGCTCAGTCCCTCCTAGCTTGTCCCCATCCATCAGGCAGGGGATGCAGCTGGTGGGCCTGATGGTGCCGTGCTTGGAAGCGGTCCCTTATGCTCAGTTCCACTTGAGGCCTCTGCAACTTCACCTATTGTCAGTATGGGACAAGGACCCAGCGTCCCTGGACAGGGTCTGTGTGCTCTCCCCCCTGGTCAGGAGGTCCCTCTTATGGTGGATGGACTCAAGGAACCTGTTGGGGGGCAGATCCTTTCTTGCCCCTTCCTGGGAGACGGTCACCACGGATGCCAGTCTGTCAGGTTGGGGGGGTTTCTGGAAGTCCCTGTGGTTCCAGGGGAGGTGGGGCCTCAGGAGGCCCACACTCCTATCAATGTCTTGGAGCTCCGAGCGATCAGGTTAGTTCTGGCTCGCTTGACTACTCATCTTCAGGGCCTGCCTGTTCAGGTGCGCTCGGACAACCAGACGGCAGTTGCCTACATCAATCATCAGGGAGGGACCCAGAGCAAGGGGGCCCTCCAGGAAGCGTCTCTGATCCTGGCTTGGGCGGAGGCCAATGTCCCCTGCATTTCAGCTGTGTACATCCCGGGGGGTGGAAAATCGCCTGGCGGACTCTCTGAGCAGGGGGACCTCTCGCCAGGGAGAATGGTCCATATGCAGCAGGGTGTTTCAATCTCTGTGTCACCGTTGGGGCCAACCAGATGTAGATCTGTTTGCGTCCCGCCACAATCACAAGCTTCCAGCTTTTGTCTCTCTGTCCAGGGATCCTCTGGCCTTGACCTCGGATGCGCTAGCAATGTCATGGAAGGTCTTTCAGTTCCTGTATGTCTTTCCTCCAATTCCCCTGCTGGGCAGGGTTCTGCGCAAGATTGCTCTGGAAGGGATGCCAGCAATTCTGGTGGCCCCCAGGTGGCCAAGAAGAGTGTGGTTCGCAGACGTGGTACAGCTGGCAGTAGATCAGTACGCTCTGCCCTTGGTGCCAGATCTGATCACTCAGGGCTCACTACGCCATCCCAATTTACAAACTCTGGCTTTGACGGCTTGGCTGCTGAAACCTCCATCTTGATGGAGAAAAGGGGCTGTCTTCCTCAGTTGTGGATACTTTGATTAAAGCTAGGAAGAAGTCTTCCTCTTCCATTTATTACAGGGTTTGGCGTGCCTACATTGACTGGTGTGAGTCTAAGTCTCTTCCCTGTCGTGTCTTTTCTATTCCCAGGATTCTAGAGTTCCTGCAGCATGGGTTGGAGATGGGGCTCCAACTCAGTAGTCTGAAGGGTCAGGTTTCTGCCCTGGCTATTTTTTCCAGAAGTCCTTTGCTCAGCACCCTCTGATCAGGACTTTTTTCCAGGGGGTCACTCAAGTACGTCCCCCACGTAAACCTATGGTGCCTGTTTGGGATTTGAACTTGGTTCTGTCAGCCTTGCAGGGGGCTCCCTTTGAACCTGTGCAGGATGCTGCCTTGGCCATTCTTACGCTCAAGGTTGTGTTTTTGGTGGCTATCACTTCTGTCAGGCGTGTGTCTGAGTTGGCGGCGCTGTCCATTCAGCCCCCCTACTATGAGAGGCACCAGGACGAGGTGGTGTTTCGTTTCAAACCTGACTTTCTGCCTAAGGTAGTGTCTGCTTTTCATTTGAATCAGGATATTGTTCTTCCTTCTTTGTGCCCTAATCCTAGCAATGCTAAGGAGAGGGTTTTGCACTCTTTGGATGTGGTTAGGTGTCTGAAGTACTATCTGGTGGCTACTGCACCTTTCAGGAAAACTGATGCTCTTTTTGTGGTCCCTTCTGGTCCTAGGAAGGGTTTGGCTCCTGCCAAGTTTACTATCAGCAAGTGGATTCGTCAGGCTGTGATTCAGGCCTACTTTGCTAAGGGGAAGAATCCTCCCTTCCGCCTTACTGCTCATTCCACTCGTGCTATTGGTGCCTCTTGGGCTTTTCAGCACCAGGCTTCTGTTGAACAAGTTTGCAAGGCCGCTACTTGGTCTTCTGTTCATACCTTTTCAAAGTTTTACAAGGTTGATGTTAGGGCCTCAGCTGATGCTGTTTTTGGCCGCAAGGTTCTGCAGGTGGCAGTGGTTTAAACTGCCTGCTGCTGATTTTTCTTGGGGATCCCACCCTACTTTATGGACACTGCTATTGGATGTCTCACGTGTAAGTATTAGATTTGGAGCAGGACGTACTGTATAATAAGAATAATACAATTCTGTGATTACTCACCTGTAGAATTGGTATTATGAGTATACAGTACGTCCTGCTCCAACCCACCCTTGGTTTGCATTTTCCTGGATCCCCTGTATGGTGATTGTTATCATTGTTATAGTTGATAATTTGAGTTGTTTAATGCTCCCGGCTTCTCCTTAACTGCTTTTCAATGCTGGGGATTTGTGGGAGGTCCCTGGGTATTTGAGGGGCGGGGAAGAGCCTATTTTCAATGTCTCTGCAGTCCAGCGCCATCTGGCGGAGTATATCCCACGTGTAAGTATTAGATTTGGAGCAGGACGTACTGTATACTCATAATACCAATTCTACAGGTGAGTAATCACAGAATTCTATTATTTCTGCCCGGACCTAGTTAATTTTAAACCCCTATGCCTCCCAGCCTAGGCTGCAGGTCCGGGTGAGGGTAGGGTACATCTTAACAGGTGTACTTATAGGAGCCTTGCTCCTCCGTGAGACCCCATAACAGGGAGTAGGCGGCTACCAGGTTGGTGACCCTGGTTTGGGATGCCCTGTCCGTTTCCCCACTCTCTACTATTGTACCTTCCCCTTCCATTACTCCCTTTCCCGCAATGGGGGGGGGGCTGTGTCCTTTCACTTATGGTCCTTCACCTTTTTATTTATGTGTGATTGTGTGGGTGTGTGGTGCTTGCACTGTACTGATGCGCCTGTTTGGGAGCCACAGCGCGCCTGGAGCCGACGGCTCCGCGCTCGGTGGGGAGAGCTGCTTCCCCTCCTGTCTGTCTGGGGAGGGGGCGGGGCCGGGCGCTCGGCGTGCTGGTGGCGGCCCGCCCCCTCTCTCTTTCTCTCTCTCTCTCTTTCTGGCGCCCTTTGCGGTGCTCTGCATTGGCCGGGAACCATGATGGTGGGGAAGGGGCGGGGCCAGCTGCGGCGCGTGATCTGCGCTGGCCCGCCCTTCTTCTTCCTCTGCTGCCTGCACGTTTTAATCGGAGAGGCGCCATTACAGCGTTGTGAGTGCCCTGTGGGGCTTCTTGTTGTTTTCATATACTTGTCTAAGTTATATGTGCCTTTTTTGTCTAGCGCGGCAGCTGCCATTAGTAACGCATGTATCTGTTGCACATTTGTGTTTAAATCATATATTGACACTTTCTGCATGTATGATTGCTGCGGAGAGTGTGCCTTGCTTACAGGGTTCCCCTCTCTTTTTATGTCTTTCAGGAGGACCCTGCTTAGTAAAAAGGGGGGGTTCTCCCAGGCCTTGGGTCCCTTGGCTAAATTTGGGGAATTATTATTATTATTAAAATCCTCCCACTAATGGACTTAATGGGCTTCCCGGGTAGCTTATAGCATAATTCCCTCTGGTCATTGCGACTACCATAAGATTCACCATATGGAGGCTTCCCAGGATACCGGGCTCGGGCTCCCTTCGGGACAATCCCAGCAGTGCGTGGGTTGTGGGGCTTCCCTTACGGGGGATAATGTGCTGGTCTGCATACCATGTGCACAGCAGGCCATAACGCGGCAGTCGGGGTCCCAGGCGTCTGGGTCAGCGCCGCCGGTCTCATCACCTACTCCACCTCTCCTGATCCGTACCCCTGGTGACACGGTCATTAGCGGAGAGTCGCAATCTGATGTATGTGCTAGATTGGCCAACATCGAAAAATTGATTTCTAGCTCTGCGGCCAGAAAGGCCCCGGCTAAGAGAAGACATTTGTCGCCGGCCGCGCCGGTTCTGGATTTTGATGATTTTGATTCCCTTGACTGGTCTGATTTTTCCCCACTTGAGGAAGGGGAACTGTTTGCGGAATCTGATGGCTCTGAGAATCAGCAGTTTTTGTATGCTGATGCTGGCCAGGTGCATGGGGATGCCGTGGATACCCCCAAGATCCTGGCCCTTTTATTTGAGGTGCTGGCCATTTCTCCTCCGCAGAAGGGGAATTTTTTTGGGACCTCTAAGCCTCGTTTGGAGTTCCCAAATCAGAAGCATTTCGAAAATCTGATTCTTAAGGAATGGGAAAGACCTTGCCGGCTTCCCGGTGTTCCTCAGGGATGGGATAGGAAGTATCCCTTTCCGGTGGACGCGGTGAAGCGCTGGTCGTCCCCTCCCGAGGTCGATGCGCCTGTTCTGGGATTGTCCAACACATCTGTTGTGCACTCTCCAGACGCCACCACGATTAAGGATTGTGAGGACCGACGTATTGATCAAATGGCTTGCCATGCCTTTGCTAGCGTGGGTCCAGCCTTGCGGCCTGTTTGTGCTTCTGCGCTCACGGCTGTGGCTACCAGGTCTGTGGTTAGGGGCCTGTTGAGTGGTTCCCAGCTTAACCCGGCGAGCGATGAATTTGCAGCGCTTTGGCGGTGTGAATTGTTCATGTCATGTCCTTTGTCTTATCTGCCTTGGAGGACACAATATGTATGTGTAGCAGAACTCCGGTGTTGCTGCAGGCTATTCGCCGATTGGTCTGGTTGCGCCAGTGGGCGGCTGACATTGCGCCTAAGAAGTCATTTACAGGGCTACCCTTCCTGGGTATGCAGCTGTTTGGAGATAAATTGGATTCAGTAGCGAAAGGAGGAAAACTACCGCAACGCAAGAAGCAGCGTCGCTCCTTTAATCCTTCCTTTCGCTGGGCCAGAGCAGGCAGAGGAGCTGCCTACTCTGCCTTCAGAGGTGATTCCTGGAACAGAGGCAGAGCACGGGCCCCTCCAGGACTTGTCTGGGGTTCCAAGCCCGCTGCCAAGCCAGCTCAGCAATGAGGGGGTGCCCTCACCCTTGCGGGTGGGGGGACGGCTGCGGCACTTCTTCCAGGTCTGGGCCCGGGAGGTCACAGACAAGTGGATCTTGGAAGTGGTCTCTTCTGGGTACAAACTGGAGTTCGAGTACCGGCCTCCTCCCAGATTTCTCAGATCTCGGGTCCCCTCGGACCCCTGGGCTGCGCAGGGACTCCTGTTGGCAGTGCAAAATCTTCTGGACATGGAAGTCATATGCACGGTGCCTTTGTCAGAGAGAGGCCGGGGCTATTATTCCAACCTCTTCACGGTGCCCAAGAAGGATGGATCCATAAGACCCATTCTGGTTTTGAAGCTTCTCAACAGGTTCATCAGAACCAAGAAGTTCCGCATGGAGACTTTGCGCTCAGCCATCCTTTCTCTTCGTCAGGGGGACTTCATGACGTCCATAGACATCAAGGATGCTTACCTTCATGTACCGATCTTCCCAGCACACCAGGGATTTCTCAGGTTTGTGGTGGGAGATCAGCTTTCAGTTTGTGGCCATCCCGTTCGGGGTGACCTCGGCACCAAGGGTGTTCACCAAGGTGCTGGCGGGTATAATGGCCCTTCTCAGAGCCCAGGGCTTTCGCATTGTGCCTTATCTGGATGACCTCCTCATTACGGCATCTTCTCTCAGACAGGCGGAGCTAGACACCAGGACTGTGGTGTCAACGCTGGAGAGGTTCGGCTGGGTGATCAACCACCCCAAGTCTTCTCTCTCCCCGTCAAGGGAGATTGCATTTCTGGGCATGACTCTGGATACCATTCAGACCAGGGTGTTCTACCTCAGACGAAGGTGTGGATGGTTCAAGATCTGATACGTCTTCTTATTTCCAACCCTCGCCCGTCTATCCGGCTAGGGATGAGACTGGTGGGGTTGATGGTGGCTTCCTTCGAGGCAGTCCCCTTTGCTTAGTTCCACATGAGGTCGCTCCAGCTCCATCTACTGTTGGCTTGGGACAGATGTCCGCTGTCATTGGATCAGTCATTTCTGATGTCTCTCCTGGTTCGGCAGTCTCTTCAGTTGTGGCTCGAACCAAGGAATCTTCTGAGGGGCAGGTCTTTTCTGACCTCTTGTTGGGAGACGGTCACCACGGATGCCAGCCTGTCGGGCTGGGGGGGGTTCTGAAAGGAACATCAGTTCCAGGGGCTGTGGGGTCCTTGGGAGGCCCACACCCCCATCACGCTCAACCACAAGGTATTCCAGTCCCTTTGTCACAAGTGGGGGATTCCGGAGGTGGATCTCTTTGCCTCAAGTCACAATCACAAGCTTCCTGCATTTGTGTGTCTGTCTCAGGATCCTCTGGCCCTGGCAGTGGACGCCTTGTCTCTTGCCTGGAGGGATCTGGGTTTTCAGTATCTGTTTCCCCCTTCTCCGTGGTAGGCAAGGTGATGCGCAAGCTGGCTCAAGAGGGTGCGCCAGCAATTCTGGTGGCCCCAAGGTGGCCAAGACAGGTTTGGTTTGCAGATGTCGTACGGCTCGCGGTAGATCAGTACAGGTTGCCCCTGTTTCCGGATCTGATCACTCAAGGTCAACTTTGTTACCCCAATTTACAAACGCTGGCTTTGACGGCGTGGCTGCTGAAGCCTCTTAAAGGAGGAAGGTTTGTCTGATGTTGTGATTCAGACACTTGTTAGAGCTAGGAAGAGATCTTCCTCTAACATCTACTACAGGACTTGGAGGTCCTATATTGACTGGTGTGAGACTAGGGCATTGCCTTGCAGGGTGTTTTCGATTCCTAGTATTTGGGATTTTCTTCAACATGGTCTGGACCTGGGGTTCCAGCTTAGTACCTTGAAAGGGCAGGTCTCTGCCCTGGTGGTCTTCTTTCAAAGGTCCTTTGCTCTGCATCCCTTGGTTAAGACTTTTTTCCAGGGGGTCACTCATGTGCGGCCCCCTAGAAAGCCTTTGTTGCCCGTTTGGGATTTGAATTTGGTTCTGGTGGCCCTCCAGGGGCCTCCTTTTGAGCCGGTGCAGGATGTTGCACTTTCTATGCTTACACAAAAGATTGCCTTTTTGGTGGCTATTACATCTGTTCATCGTGTCTCTGAGTTGGCGGCTCTGTACATTCAGGCCCCTTACTTTGAGAGACACCAGGACAAGGTGGTCTTTCGCTTTAAGCCAGATTTCCTTCCTAAGGTGGTTTCTGCCTTCCATCTCAATCAGGATGTGGTTCTCCCTTCCTTGTTTCCTAAGCCTAGCAATGACAAGGAGAGGGTCCTGCACTCTTTGGATGTGGTTCGTTGTGTGAAGTACTGTTTGGTGGCTACTTCTTCCTTTCGTAAGACGGACGCCTTGTTCATGGTGCCCTCTGGGCCCAGGAAAGGTTTGGCGCCTGCCAAGTCTACCATTAGTAAATGGATACGTCAAGCCATTGTTGGGGCCTATACTGCCAAGGGGAGGGTCCCCCCTTTTCAGATCACTGCTCATTCTACTCGTGCTGTTGGGGCTTCTTGGGCTTTCCAGCACCAGGCCTCTGTTGAACAAGTTTGTAAGGCTGCTACTTGGTCTTCTGTTCATACTTTTTCCAAGTTTTATAAGGTTGATGTGCGGGCCTCAGCGGATGCTGTTTTTGGCTGCAAGGTTCTGCATGCTGCAGTGGTTTCAATTTGTGCATTATTGCCTTTTTGGGATCCCCACCCATGTTGGACACTGCTATTGGATGTCCCATATGTCATGAATATTGGAAGCGGGGTGTGTGACATACTTGGAATAATACCATTTTGTGATTACTCCCCTGTAAAATGGTCATTATAAGTACCGTATTTTTCGCCCTATAAGACGCACTTATTTTTCCCAAAAAGTTGGGGGAAAATATCCGTGCGTCTTATCGGGCGAAGGTGGGCAAAAAAATCAATAAAAAGCAAAAAGTTAACTCACCTTTCCATCGTTCGAGCTGTCTTGGAAGCGGCGGAGGCAGCCTTCTCTGCAGAGCCAGACACCCAGCCTGTTACAGTGGTGGGTGTGGCCGACGCTCGAGCGTCGGCCACGCCCACCAATATACCAAGCCGAGTGTTCACTCTATGCTGGCGCCGCAGAGAGGAGGTGATGGAGGCAGCTGTGTCTGCCGCCTTCTCGTGCTGCGGAGGAGGTGGCAGATACAGCTGCCCCCCATCACTTCCTCTCTGCAGTGCCTGCACAGATTGAACACTCGACTTGGTATAGCGGTGTGCGTGGCCGACGCTCGAGCGTCGGCCACGCCCACCGCTATTCCAAGCCAGTGTGTGTGTAAAGACGGCGAGGACAGCGGGGAGCAGGGGCGGACTGGCCATAGGGCATACCGGGCAAATGCCCGGTAGGCCGTCACCTCCTCTGCAATGGCCGCCTGCCGATCCGGTAGTTTATAGGCTTCTTGCAGCGGGCTCGGTGAATAGGAGCCGCTGCGGGCCGACCGGCGGCCCACAGCAGCTACCATTCACCCGGCCCGCCACAAGAAGCTTTGCTGTAAAGCCGGCATTATAGTTCAAGGCCAGCAGGTGGCCAGTGCAGGGGGGCAGCAGAGAGCAGACGGCCAGGGTGGAAGTGCAGGGCTGATGGCAGAAAATCGGAAAGTGCGCTGTCTGACCGGTAATGAGGGCCAGCCCGTTATTGCAGAGCGCTGGGGAAGCGGTCTGTATGTTTGTCTGCTGCATCGGCTCCTGTGCGCCTGCTGTGAGGTAAGCCATGCCCCCCTTCTACTTCTCTCTGACAAGTGCCGAGGAATGGGGTCACGACCTGGCCAGTTAAAGCGATGCGGTGCCTGCAGTCCATGACCTCCCTCCTCTATATGCCTCAGGCTCTTCTCCATATCATCCTCAGCCTTGACAACCCAGGCTCATTGCTGAAGAGGAAGCCTGGGCTATCCCCTCTATACAGGTTAGAGATCAGACATGCTGAGCTTCTGTGCATCTGCCTGCTGTCCCATTTGGTGACCAGACTCTGTCTTTGTCTTTACTTCCTCTCTCACCTTTTTCTTTTCTTCTCACTTTTCCATTTTTTTAAATGTCTTTCTTATTAGCTCTCTCTTTCCCTTTACTCCTTTATGTCTTCCTTCCCTCTTTCTTCTTTCTTTCACTCTCTATTACACTTTATTTACCTTCCTTTTCACACCTTCATTTTTTCTCCCCACTTTTCTTCTCTTTCTTACTTTTTTCTTTATACCTCTTTTGTTTATATTTCTTTCTTTCTTTCTTTCTTAATTACTCTGCTCTTTGTTTCATGCACTTCCTTCTTTTGTTCTTACCTCTATTTCTCACTTTCTGTTTTCATCTCATTTTTTGCTTTTCACTTCCCCCCCCCTTTCCCTTCTTCCATTCCTTCTCACTTTCAGCTTTCTTTCATTGTTTTCTCTCTCATTCTCTTTTTCTCTATCCCTCATCCCCTGCCTCTCTCTCTCCCCCCTCTCTATTTACTTCTTCCTTTTTCTCTCTCCTCACACTCTCCCTCTGTTTTCTCTCCTTCTACCAGTATTATTTTTTTTCCTTTTTGGCTATTCTCTATACAGTACGTCCTGCTCCAGATATAGTACTTACACTTGGGTTATCCTCCGCCAGATGGCGCTGCACTGCAGAGACATGCAAAACAGGCTCCTCCCGGCCCCTCAAATACCCGGGGACCTCCCACAAATCCCCAGATTTCTCTGCAGTGCCGACTGCGAAGACATGAAGTATCACTCTCTCGCAGGTGAGCGGGGCTATTAAAGCCTGCGGCCCTGTTGGACTGTTCCCACCCGTCCTTCATGTGATGTGCCTCCCAGCCTGGGCTGCGCTGGTCGGGTGAAGGTAGGCAGCACCATGCGTACTTATGGAGCCATGCTCCACCGCAGTCCCCCACCAAAGGGTAGGCGGTTTAGGCTGATGGTGAGCCTTTAGGGGATGCCCCTCCTGCGTTATTGTCCATGCCCCGTGTAGCGGTGGGCCCTGTACAAAGGGTCGCCATCCTCCCTCGTCCCCCCCGTAGCTCAGGGGGGTGCCGGTAGTGTCTGTGTATGATTGCACGTATATGGCACTTTGTCTGTCTTTGGACTTTTATATATATGGTGTCAGCCGCCGCGCCGTTTTGTGTTTTACTCGTATAACTGCCGCCGCGCGCATTTTTTTCCTTTGTTGGATGTTCCGCGTCGGGTGGCGGCGTTACCTCATACACCTCTCTCTCCCGGCCCGGTGTATTTGATAGCGGGCCTTGTAAAATTCTCCCACTAAAATCCCTAGCGGGTCTTTGGGGCATCCAGGGTTGCTTATAGCTTCAATCCCTGCTGGCATATTGAGCCTAAATAATCACCATATGGAGGCATCTCAGAATTATGTGACCGGGGTCCCCCTACGACAAGACCGGCTGTGTATAGCGTGTGGACAACCCCATGCTGATACTGACAGGGCACGGGTCTGCGTACCCTGTGCCGAGCAAGCACTGGCTCTGCAATCAGGCCTGCCAGTGGCTGCACCTCGTTTCAATTCGCCTATCTCCCCATGCTTAAATCTCACTCCTGCTGAGTCGCATACAAGTGGGGATTCGCAGCCTGTTGTGTCTTCTAGACTGCCTACGGCTGAACAGATTATTGCGAGGCTGTCAGAGCGCAAGGGCCCTGGTAAGAAGCAGCACTTGACACCTCATGTTACTGTTTTCCCTATGGGAACTGAGGAGTTTAATACTCGGTGTGGTTATACCCCTTCTGAGGAAGGAGAGCTCTTCTCTGACTCAGGCTCATCTGATGGGCCGGGGAGTCATGACGGTTCTGACCATGAATACTGGGCCCAGAGTGACACTGATGATCTGTTGATTAAGGTCTTTGAGGTTCTGGCTATCTCTCTCCCTGGTGAGGCTCCCAAGCAGAGAGGGGAGCGTTTCCATACAGCAACAGCAGGTTTGGAATTCCTGGAGCAGGCACATTTCCATACTCTTGTGCTTAAGGAATGGGAGTGCCCCAGTAAACTGACAGGGTTCCCAGGGGACTGGGATAGGAAGTACCCTTTCCCCCCTGCGGTGGTTAATTGTTGAAAATCCCCCCCCCCCCGTGGTGGATGCCCCGATCATAGGGGTTCCTAACCCCCCCTTTATTGCAGCCCCTGCTTATACTACCCTTCGGGATGCTGAGGACCGGCGCATTGATCTGCTGGCCTCCCACGCCTTTACATGTGCAGGGACGGCGCTGCGCCCGGTCTGTGCCGCGGCTATTACTGCCGTGGCCGCTAGAACCCTAGTTAGCAAGATGCTTGCTTGGCCCCCCTGATGATCTCCCCTGGGATGTGTTTAATGCACTCTCCAGTTGTGATGTGTTTGTAAAATGTATCATATTAGCGTTGGATGACACCATTAGAATGTGTGCAAGAACTTCTGCCCTTGTGGTGGCTATACGTCGCTTGGTCTGGCTGCGACAGTGGGGTGCTGACGATGCTTCTAAAAAGACTCTTACCGGGCTTCCCTTTAGAGGGCTATGCCTGTTTGGGGCCCGTCTAGACCTGTTTGGTAAGAAGGGTAAGTCACGGCAACGCAGGCGGCCGTCTCGGCCCCCTCGGGGCAGGGGCACCCCCCCCCCACGATAGTGTTAAACAAGAACCAGGGTTGTCCTTCGCGGGGACTCGCGCAGACTCCTGCCCCGGGAGCAGCAGACAACGCCCTGGCCCCTCCGGCGGGGCTAAGCCTAAATCTTCCACCAAGCCCCCTCAAGCATGATGGGGCGCCCTCGCCCGTCTGGGTGAGGGGATGGCAGCGGCACTTTGCTCTTGTCAGGAGGCATCACGCCTCATACTGGTGGATTCAGGAGGTAGTGTCCTCCGGATACAAGATAGAGCTTGCTGCGCGGCCTCCCCCAGGATTATCAGAGTACTCCTGGTCCCTGCCTCTGTTCAGGTACTGGCGCAGGCCATGCAAGGTCTGAGGGGTCACTTGCAGATTGCCCTTAACAGGCAGAGGCAGGGGCCGCTACACCAACCTTTCCACAGTCCCCCAAAAGGATGGGTCAGTCTGGCCCATTCTGGATTCACAGGTTCTCAGCAATTCTCCAATTACAGGCAGTTTCTGCATGGAAACTCTGAGATGGGCCATCAGCGGCTTGCGCCCAGGGGGCTTCTTGCCGTCTGTGGAGCTCTAAGATGCTTATGTTCACGTCCCTGTGCCTTCAGGACACCGAGGCTCTTCAGGCTCGTGTTGGAAGTCCAACACTGCTAATTTGTGGCCTTGTTATCTGGCCTCTCTTCAGCTCCCAGAGTGCTCACCCAGGTGCTGACGGGGGTGATGTCTCTGATGAGACCAAGGGGCGTCCGCGCGATGACCTACCTGGATGTCCTTTTTCACTTCCCAGTCTCTACGTCAGGCTAAGTTGGATACCCGGCTGGTGGTGTCCATTGGGAGTCATTTGGATGGGTGATCAATCACCCCAAGTCCTCATTGTCCCCTTAATTGGTAACTCCATTCCTAGGAATGAATCTGGATTCGGTTCAAACGAGAATCTTCCTTTCTCAGCAATAAAGTGGACAATCTGGTTGCATGGGCTCAGTCCCTCACTGCTGTCCCGGTCCCTTCACCAGGCAGGGATGCAGCTGGTGGGCCCGTTGGTGGCTTGCTCAGAAGAGGTCCCTTATGGTCAGTTCCCCTTGGGCCCTTCTGCGACTTCTATTGTTAATACAGGACAGGGATCCAGCACCCCTGGAGCAGGGTCTGTGGGCCTTCCAATCTGGTAAGGAGGTCCCTCTTGGAGTGGATGAACTCAAGGAACCTGTCTGGGGCCAGTTCCTTCTTGCCCCTTCCTGGAAATGGTCACCATGGATGCCAATCTATCAGGTTGAAGGGGGGGGGGTTTCTTCTGAAACTCCCTGCGGTTCTGGGGGAAGTGGGGTCCTTAGAAGGTCCATACACCTATCAATGTTTGAAACAGTGAGCGTCTTTGAGGTTCTGGCTATCTCTCTCCCTGGTGAGGCTCCCAAGCAGAGAGGGGAGCGTTTCCATACAGCAACAGCAGGTTTGGAATTCCTGGAGCAGGCACATTTCCATACTCTTGTGCTTAAGGAATGGGAGTGCCCCAGTAAACTGACAGGGTTCCCAGGGGACTGGGATAGGAAGTACCCTTTCCCCCCTGCGGTGGTTAATTGTTGAAAATCCCCCCCCCCGCCCCGATCATAGGGGTTCCTAACCCCCCCTTTATTGCAGCCCCTGCTTATACTACCCTTCGGGATGCTGAGGACCGGCGCATTGATCTGCTGGCCTCCCACGCCTTTACATGTGCAGGGACGGCGCTGCGCCCGGTCTGTGCCGCGGCTATTACTGCCGTGGCCGCTAGAACCCTAGTTAGCAAGATGCTTGCTTGTCCCCCCGATGATCTCCCCTGGGATGTGTTTAATGCACTCTCCAGTTGTGATGTGTTTGTAAAATGTATCATATTAGCGTTGGATGACACCATTAGAATGTGTGCAAGAACTTCTGCCCTGGTGGTGGCTATACGTCGCTTGGTCTGGCTGCGACAGTTGGTTCTATCTCGCTTGACTACTCCTCTTCTGGGCCTGCCTGTTTGGGGGCGCTCGGTCTGTCTGACGACAGTGTCCTACATTAATTATTTGGAGGAGCCTGGAGCAGGAGGACCCTCCAGGAAGTGTCTATGATCCTAATCTGGGTGGAGACAATGTTCCATGCATAACAGTGATATTCGCTCCGGTGGGGGTCCCTCTGCAACAGGATTTGCTAATCCCTGTGTCACTATGGGGTCCAACCAGTTGTGGCTCTGTTTGTGTCCCGTGACTATCACAAGCTCTCGGCCCTTGTTTCCCTGTCCCAGGATCATCTGGCCGTGGTCCGGATGCCTTAGTAACGTCATGGCTGGACGTTCGGTTCTGTATGTCTTTTCTCCATTCCCCCTGCTAGGCAGGGTTCTGCGCAAGATTGCTCTGGAAAGGGGACCAGTGATTCTGGTGGCCCCCCGGGTGCCCTAGTAGAGTGTGGTTTGCAGACGTGGTACCGAGGGCAGTAGTTCTGTACGTTCTGCCAGGAGTGCCAGCTCTGCTCACTCAGGGCCCCTTTACGTCGCCCCAATCTACAGACTCTGGCCTGGACGGCCTGACTGCTGAAACATCCATCTTGATGGAGACAGGCTTATCTGTTTCGGTGATTGAGACTATGGGAAGACTAGGAGCAAGCTTCTTCTTCTTCTTCCATCTGTTATAGGGTATGGCATACCCATATTGATTGGTGTGAGTCTAGGTTCCTTCCCTGTCGGGCGTTCTCGGTTCCCCGGGCTCTAGAGTTATTACAGCATGAGTTGGAGTTTATTCTCCAACTCAGTACCCTCATGGGTCAGGTTCTGCCCTGGCCGCCTTACTTTAGAAGTCTTTTGTTCAGTTTTCCTTGGTTTAGACTTCTTTCGGGGGTATTCAGGTGCGTCCCCCATGTAACCCTATGGTCCCTGTTGGGATTTGTAGTTGATTCTGTCTGCCTTGCGGGTTTTTTCCCTTTGGTCCTATTCAGGATGCTGTCTGGCTGTTCTTACTCTCAAGGTTGCCCTTCTGGTGGCTGTTACTTCGGTCAGACGTGTGTCTGGCGGGTGGCTCTGTCTATCTAGCCCCCATTCTTTGAGATTCTCCAGGATGGGTGGTGTTCCGCCTGAAGCCGGATTTTCTACCTAAGGTGGTGTCTTATGTTCATTGTTTCAAGATATTGTTCTTCCTTCCTGCCTTATTCCTAGCAACCCTGAGGAAAGGGTTCTGCATTCCTTGAACAGGTGTTGGAAGTTTTTTCCTTGGTAGTCACTGTGTCCTTAGGAGAACTGATGTTCCTTTGGGCCTACGGCCACTCCATCCTGAATGTGCCCAATCTCGTCTGCTTTCGGGAGTTAGGCGGCTTTGGCCCTGGTCATTACTTGGATGGGATGGTCCCTTCTGGTCCTAGGAAAGGGTTTTTGGCTTCTGCCAAGTCTACTGTTAGCCATTGGATTCGTCAGGCTGTTAAGGATACGGTCATTGTGCAAAGCCATTGATACCATTATCATTGGACTGATTTAGCCCCATAAATCAGACAATAGTGGGACGCATTAATAACCAGTAGAGTTTATTTTAATATTATTGATTTTATTGTTTTTATTTTGAGTTAATACATTTTTTCAAGGCATATTCAACTATTTGGCTTTTTTTGGGGTGCAACCAATTTGCAAGAGGAACTCCCAAAGATTTTGCCACGCCAACTCTTCAGACAAAATCCCAGCCATCCAACCATCGGGATTGGGTTACATCCCAGCCGACTTCTCAGATGATAAAACCTCACAGGCCCGGGGTAGGTCAGCGAACCCTGGGCCGCGGCGGTGAGTCTCCTTAATTGTGCCTTTATTTTCCAATTACATTTAATCATATGTAAATTGATATAAAACAATTACACTATATCAATTAGTTGCTATGTGAATAAAACCACATAGTCAAGATAAAAAAAATTTGGATTAGAAGTTGTTGTAACTCCAGGCATAACAATCTTAATGACTCTGGACAAATACACTTCTAACACAAACCCTCAAGCGCACCTAAACTGATTTTCTCTATGCTAAAGAAATTAGGTTTTGAATTGTTTGTACTTTGATAAGGAGTGACCCCTTACCACAGGCATCCTATTCCTAAGCGCAATGCCTGTGGTAAGGGGGGGAGATATTTGCCTCAAAAACACATGGAAGCTTTTCTATCATTCTACACACTGAATAAACAGCTGCTACAGGAATTATCTGAGACAGGGAGGCTATTACATTGTTTCAGCAGCAGCCACAGAGCATTCAGACAGTGTTATTAATGTATTTAAAATGTTTCTAGGAGCTTTCAACTGTCAGCAGAGCAATTATGAGTCATACAGCTAAATTTTGACTCAGGACTCTCAGGTGTGAATAAAGATGCCAGCGCCCATGCATTTCAAGAGCACAGACTCTGCATGCTATTTCACATCACATAACACCAACATGGGGTTAAGCCCACTCAAATAGCTTATGCCAGACTGGGGCTTTAGGGGAGCAATCCACTAAGCTCTGGGGAATGGGGTATAAGCAGACCTAAAATCTTTTAGACCTTATGTTTTCTTTAAAAGAACTTGTCTTGGATTAAGTAAAAACAATTATACACTTACCTTCCTTTCCCCTTAACAGATGTTCAATACTTACCCATTCTGAAGATTTAGCCATGCGAAATGCATGCACTGCCTATGATAGCTAGTCCACTAACATAATTGAGGGTGAATGATAGGCCAGATGTCCAGAAGCCTGGATCTGCATGGTAAGTAATGACGATTTGGACACCAAGAGATCTACATTGGGAGAGAATAGATATTTCTACTGGCGTTGTCTGTGACACCTTTGGGCATATAGGTAGGTATATATATATATCTATATATGATAAAATAAATGAACTTATAAGTCAATAGTTGTAGGTTAGAATACCTTTAGATATTCATCCATTATTGGGTTAATCCACCGCAGGTGACGTAGTGCAGAGAGGAAGTCTTGTAACGAGCCCCCTTCCGGCCTATATATACCTGGTACCTCCCTTCAATCACCAGTATTTTTCTCTCTGCTTGCTGACAAGTCAGAAGTTGGAAGTCTCCTGCTTACAGGTAGGCCGGGGTATTCTTACCCCGCCACCCCTCTTTTGGTCTATTTCTGCCCGGTTTGAGTTTGTATACCTTTATGGTGGAATGGAAGCCTCCCAGCCTAGGCTGCTCACCGGGCAAATGGTAGATGGCACTTTTAGTGCCTAGGAGCTTATCTCCTACCGCTCGACCTCATGCGTGGGGCAATGCGGCGATCCGGCATGGTGATCCGGAAATGGGATGCCCCTGTCCCGAGGGTCCCCTTAGCCCCTTACTCTCCCGTTACGGTCCCTTCTCCCTTCACTATGGGGGGGGGGGGTACAGAGGGTTGTGTATTATGTATAGTGTTTCACTTTTATTGCTGTCTTTTACATGTGTGTGTTCACTTTGTGCACATTAACAGACTGCGCAGCATGGTGCGCTTAGTCTGTTATGCTGGAGCTGTGTGTTTCAACAAGTGGCCAGAGTGTTGGTCAGCTTTATGGGGGCAGGGCATCGGACCGCGCTCAGTGGTTGGGCTTGCCGCCTTAGTCTGCGGCCCCTCCCGCCTCCCCCCTTCCCCGTTATCTCCGGGCGGCAGCCTGGTGGCTGTGCTTATGCTCTCCCCCCCTCCTCCGCCGCCTGGCTGTGCGTGATCCAGCGCAGCTGGTGGCAATCTCTCAATGAATTGGCGCACATGAGGACGCTTCTGACCGGGTTGTAGGGGGCGGCTCCCTGTGACGCGGGGGGGGGCGGGGCGCCGGCGGGAGCGTCGCTCGGCAGCCCCGGCCTCACTTCCTCCCTGTCTTTGATAAGTGAAGTCACGTGGGGGGGCGCGCGCTGCAGCACACTTGTATCTTGCTGCTGCGGCTGCTGCTACATTGTCCCTCCGGTCCTGCTTTGGCCTGTCAGGTAAGCGGCCCCGCTTTGGCGGAGTTTGAGATTTCTTTTTTGTCCTTATTTATGGAGAAAAAAGGGGGATATTTGGGGAAGCATTTAAAGAGGCACTCTTATCATTTATATATGATGCATAGACATGCTGCATGTGTTACACTTATATGGGGATCTGATGGTTTGTTTTTTTCCTTTCAGATCCTGGGATCCCTGATTATAGCGGCCCTCCGGCTCTATGTTGCCTGGCTAGTCTTTCTTTTTTAGAAAAGAAAAAGGGGGATATTTTTTATATATAAAGTTTACACATTTAATATATATATTCATATATATATATATATATATATATATATATATATATATATATATATATATATTTACTAAGGGGGACCTTTTTCTTGAAAAAAAAAAAAAAAGGTATTTGTATAAAAAAAAAAAAAAAAAAAACCCTCCCTTCCGGGACATTTTTTGATAAAGGGCATCCCGGGTTGGCTTATGCCTTAAAAATCCCAGTATTTGCGATACCATAAATCACCAATATGGAGGCTTCCCTGACTACCGGAAACGACTCGCTCCCGGCTGATGATGTCTTTATTTGCATTCCTTGTGCAAAGCAGAGTATTGCGCGTCAGTCTGTTGATCCGGCTGCTGGCCCGTCGCAACTTCCATCATCTCCTGCCTCTCCCTCCCTGTTCCGGACCCCGCATGACATCGTCAAAAGTGGGGATTCGCAATCCGAGGTGGCGGCAGAGTTGGCCGGCCTTCGGAAAGTATTGCCCGTTAAGGCAGGGTTGAAGGCCCCTGCAAAACGGAAGCGCCTGACTCCAGTATCTTCGGCTCCACAGGACGAATTATGTGAGCCTGTGGAATGGTCCGATGGCTCCCCGGATGAGGAAGAATTCCTCTTGGAGTCAGATGAGCCGGCAGATCAGCTTGAGGCTGATGCGACTGGCGATTGGTCGGCGGGGGTTGCCCTTGACACCCCCTCCATTTTGGCTCAGATGTTTGAAATGTTGAATTTAGATCCGCCTGAGGCTGTCACCCTGCCAAGGGGCCAGTTGTTTAAAGAGCCTCAGCCGCATTTGGTTTTTCCCAGACAGCACCACTTTGAGAGGGTGGTCCTTAAGGAATGGGAACATCCCACGCGGTTATCTGGGATCCCTCCCAGGTGGGAAAGGCGTTATCCCTTTCCGCCAGAATTGGTGAAGCTTTGGTCCATTCCTCCTGAAGTCAATACCCCTGTGCTAGGGCTCTCTAGCACCGCTATGGTACAGTCTGCTGAGACCTCTGTCCCTAAAGATGGGGAGGATCGTAGGATTGACCAGTATGCTCGCCATGGCTTTATTTATGCTGGGTCAACGATGCGCCCTGTGTGCCCTTCGGCCCTTCTTCTATTAGCAGTAAGATCTGTAATCCAGGGGCTATGCGAGGATCTCAATCCCGCTTGTAATGAGTTCGCTGCGCTTAAGCAGTGCGAATCTTTTGTGTCCTATGTTCTATCCGCTCAGGACGATGCGCTGGCTATGAGTAGCAAGACAGCGGCAATGCTGGTGGCCATTCGTCGGTCTGTATGGCTGCGACAGTGGTCGGCGGATTCAGCTTCTAAAAAGGTGCTCACAGCTCTCCCCTTTTTGGGGCTACGTCTGTTTGGGGAGAGAATTGACTCTGTCGCGAAAGGTGGTAAGATGCCACAGCGCAGAAGGCCTCGACGCCCCTTTAGGGGGGCAGGTTCTGGTAGGCCTTCCTTTCGAGGATACAGAGCGGGCAGGGGGGCTTCCCTTCCCTCTACCAGTCGTACAGGTTGGACTCGGGGGAGGGGCCGTGGCCGTCCCGCCCAGTCCTGGGGCTCCAAGCCCAAACCTGCTGGTAAGCCCGCTCAGCAATGAGGGGCTGCCCTCACCCGTGCGGGTGGGGGGACGATTACGACACTTCTCCTAGGTTTGGAACCGGGAAGTTCCGGACAGATGGATTCAGGAGGTAGTGTCGTCCGGTTACAAGCTGGAATTCGAGTCTCGCCCTCCTTCACGGTTCTTTCGGTCTCGGGTGCCCATCAATCCTGTCGCCGCACAGGGGCTCCTGGCGTCGGTAAAGAATTTACTAGAGATGGCGGTCATCCGGCCGGTACCGCGCTTAGAGATGGGCCTCGGTTTCTACTCCAATCTGTTCGCAGTCCCCAAGAAAGATGGGTCAGTTCGTCCCGTCTTGGACCTGAAGTTGCTCAACAGGTTCATCCGGTTTCGGAAGTTCCGCATGGAAACCTTGCGCACTGCCGTCGGCTCTCTTCGGCAAGGGGACTTCATGACGTCCATAGACATCACGGATGCTTACCTTCATGTTCCCATCTGCCACGCTCATCAACGTTTTCTTCGATTCGTGATGAAGGATCAGCATTATCAATTCGTGGCACTTCCGTTTGGCCTTACCTCAGCTCCAAGAGTGTTCACCAAGGTGTTGGCAGGGGTCATAGCCATTTTCAGATCTCGGGGCATTCGTGACGTGCCTTATTTGGACGACCTTCTCATCATGGCTCCGTCGCTCAATCAATCAGAGACAGACACCAGCATGGTGGTCTCCACGCTGAAAAGCTTTGGTTGGGTGATCAACTTCCCCAAGTCCTCCCTCGCTCCGGCCAGGGTAGTGTCCTTCCTGGGGATGCAGTTGGACTCTCATCAGCACAGTGTGTTTCTTCCTCAGTCCAAAATTCATCTGATTCAGGAGTTGGCTCGGGTCCTACTCTCCAATCCTCGCCCGTCCATCCGTCTGGGGATGAGGCTGGTAGGGTTGATGGTTGCCTCCTTCGAGGCAGTTCCTTTTGCTCAATTCCACACGAGGACGCTTCAGCTTTATCTGTTGGCGTCTTGGGACCGACGGCTTCGGTCGCTGGATCAGCCCTTCCAGTTGTCCTCCCGGGTCCGGCAGTCCCTCCAGTGGTGGTTGGTCTCGACCAATCTCGTAAAGGGCAGGTCTTTCCTGACCCCTCTTTGGGAAATTGTCACCACGGACGCCAGTCTGACGGGATGGGGTGGATTCTGGAAGGAGCTGCAGTTTCAGGGGCAATGGGGACCTCAGGAGGCCCACTTACCCATCAATATTCTGGAACTGAGAGCCATCCGTCAGGTGCTTGCTCTCCTGACTCAGCACGTCCTGGACCTTCCGGTCCAGGTGCGTTCAGACAATCGAACAGCGGTTGCTTACATCAATCATCAGGGAGGGACTCGCAGCCTGAGTGCTCTCAGGGAGGTGTCCCTGATCCTGACCTGGGCAGAAGCCCATGTTCCTTGTCTCTCGGCGGTATACATTCCAGGAGTGGAGAACCAGGAAGCGGACCGGTTGAGCAGGGGCT
The DNA here is from genome assembly GCA_027917425.1 of Gastrophryne carolinensis. NCBI lineage: Eukaryota > Metazoa > Chordata > Amphibia > Anura > Microhylidae > Gastrophryne > Gastrophryne carolinensis. The sequence goes on along the minus strand of CM051244.1, from coordinate 128,529,920 downwards.
CTCCCCGTCTGGGAGAATGGGCTCTCCATCCTCGGGTGTTTCGCTCACTATGTCTCCGATGGGGGACACCGGAGGTGGACCTGTTTGCCTCTCGTCACAATCGCAGGCTCCCGAATTTCGTGTCGCTCTCCCAGGATCCTCTGGCGCTGGCAGTGGATGCCATGTCCCTGAGTTGGGGGGATCTGGGGTTTCTATACCTGTTTCCTCCGATACCCATGCTAGGCAGGGTGCTTCGGAAGTTGGCTCTGGAAAAGGTGTCCGCCGTTCTCGTGGCCCCAAGGTGGCCAAGGCGAGTGTGGTTCGCAGACATCGTTCGGCTGGCGGTGGACCAAGTCGTTCTGCCTCTTCGGTCCGATCTGCTCACTCAGGGTCGATTGTGTTACCCCAATTTACCAGCGCTAGGTTTGACGGCCTGGCTGCTGAGACCTCCATCCTGAAGGAGGAGGGTCTTTCTGATTCAGTCGTTAAGTGTCAGGACTGTACCGAACACCCGTCTGTCTTGAGCTGGTAACCCCCAATCTCCACCGCCTCTTCTGCCTATAGACAAGCCCCCGCTTGTAGGAGACGCGGGTAATGCCTCTCCCAGTCGGTTGCCCCCAGGACTTATAGGGCACAAAGGATACCAGCTTAAGGTGCAGACAGATGAATGGCAGGGAATCCCGAATGAGGATGCCGGATGGCAGAAGTCCGCATACAGGCCGAGGTCAAACCAGGAGGTCACAGGGCGTGGTATCCGAAGGAGGTAACAAAGGGGTAGTCAAACGAGCCGAGGTCAAATCCAGGAGGTCACGGTGCGAGGTATCAGAGGGGTCAGGCAGAATCGTGGTCAGGCAAAGCGAAAGGTCAGGGCAGGCAGCAAGCAAGGGAAGTCGAGGTCCAGAAGCCGAATAATAACAGGAGACACTGCAACGCACATCCAGAACCCAGAGGCTATAACGGGCACTGGGATGATGGAGCAGGAAAACTTTATAGGGAATACTGGCCAGTAGGGAAGGGGGCAATTGGAGGGAAGGACAGTGATTGGTGCATACAAACATAATGGGATCGGTCCCAGGAGCTGGACGGCCCAGGCCAGACAGGCCGACCAGTCCCTGGGTCCGATCCCAGGATCCAGCCGCAGATTGGCCACTTTAAACTCGCCCCCGGCGGGCGCGCTGGGGAAAGCGCCGCCGGGAGGCATAAGAGAGACGTGCTCGCGCGCGCGCGCGAGCACGATACGAGACAGGCGCGCCCCCGCCTGGAGGAGGCAGCGTCACGCCACCCGGAAGCCCAGCAGGCCGGCGCAGCTGCGCGGAGCGGGCTGCGACGCGGCCATCAGCCGCGTCCTGCGCCGCCAGCCCCTGGACCCCGCGGCGGTGCCGAGGGGACGGAAGACCCGGGGACCGTCGAGCAGCAGCCCGCTGGGGCCCACCCGACAGCGCGCCGCGGGACCCGGAACGGCGACAAGGTGAGTGTCTAACATTACCCCCCCCCTGAGGAGGGGCCACTGGACCCTCCAAGCTGGGTTTCAATGGATTCTCCTTGTGAAATCTCTTCACCAAATTCTGCACATGAACCTCTCTGGCCGGAACCCAAGATCTTTCTTCCGGGCCGTACCCCTTCCAGTCAATTAAATACTGAAGAGAGTTCCTAAAAAGGCGGGAGTCAAGAATCCGGGCGACTTCAAATTCCTGATGACCATCGACTAACACAGGACTAGGGGAACTATTGGGTTCATGGTTTCTAGCAGGTTTAAGAAGAGAAACATGAAACGATCTACAAATCTTCATGGACGAAGGGAGGGCTAACTGAAACGTGACCTGATTGATTTTCCGTGCTATGGGGAAGGGGCCAATAAATTTAGGCCCTAACTTAGCGGAGGGCTGGCGTAATGCCAAGTTCTTAGTTGAAAGCCAAACCCAGTATCCCACCTTATAACCAGGGTTAGAGGAACGTTTGCGATCTGAAAATTTTTTCTGTTGAAGAGCTGCCTTAGTTAGATGTTGTTGGATCTTATTCCATTCCTCTGGCCACTTGGAAACCCATTCATCCAAGGAGGGAACTCTAGAGGGTTGGTCCGGAAGGGCAGAAAACTTCAGGTCTTTGCCGTAAACACAATGGAAGGGAGAAACCCCCGTGGAAGAATGTGCAGCGTTGTTAAATGCAAATTCCGCAAATGGTAAGAAGAAGGCCCAGTCAGTCTGGGTATCAGCCGTAAAACAACGCAAATACTGTTCTAAGGACTGGTTTGTTCTCTCGGTTTGTCCATTCGACTGAGGATGGAAAGCCGAGGAAAGAGAGACGGTGAAACCCAGCTTCGTACAGAAAGCCCTCCAAAACCGGGAGACAAATTGGACCCCCCATCCGAAACAATGTCTATGGGAATACCGTGGATTCTAAAAATGTGAGTGATGAAGAGTTGAGCTAATGTTTGGGCTGAGGGAAGTTTTTTTAAAGGAATGAAATGAGCCATCTTGCTAAAGCGGTCCACAACTACCCAAATAACAGTATATCCCTGGGAAGGGGGAAGATCTGTAACAAAGTCCATGGCCAGATGGGTCCACGGAGAGGCAGGAATGGGTAATGGTAGGAGTGGGCCTTCAGGAGAATGTCTTAAAGATTTACTTCGAGCACAGACTTTACAGGCGGAGACAAATTTTTGAACGTCCCTCCTAATAGAGGGCCACCAAACTTGGCGCGTCAATAAGGCAATGGTTTTCTTGACCCCCGGATGACCCGCTGTTTTGGTATCATGAAAATGGGACAAAAAGACAGTATGGTAAGTAGAAGGCACAAACTGGGCTGACTCAGGTTTTCCAGGGGGAGCTTGGGCCTGGAACTGAGCTAGATCAGGAAGTTGGGGTTGGATAGCGGCTACCACTAGGGAGTGGGGTAAGATGGGAGAATCCAACCTTTCAGGTAAGTCAGGGAAAGAAAAACTCCGAGACAGGGCATCTGCTTTAACGTTCTTGGATCCGGGCTTATAGGTTATAGAAAAGTTAAATCGAGAGAAGAACAAGGACCAGCGGGCCTGTCTAGGAGTTAGTCTCTTTGCAGATTGAATGTATTCTAGATTTTTATGATCCGTAAAGACCGTGACTGGGTACTGAGCCCCCTCCAGCCAGTGTCTCCATTCCTGGAAGGCTAACTTGATGGCCAATAATTCTCTGTTGCCGATATCGTAATTTCTTTCGGCCCCTGAGAATTTCTTGGAAAAGAAGGCACATGGATGAAGGCGTTCAGGTGACCCGCGATATTGTGACAAAACCGCCCCTACTGCGATTTCAGAAGCATCTACCTCCACAAAGAAGGGCAATTGCTCGTCTGGATGAACTAGGACCGGAGCGGCACTAAACACCCTTTTAAGATTCTTGAAGGCCTGGACCGCTTGAACAGGCCAAACTGAGGGGTACCCGCTTTTCTTGGTAAGATTGGTTAATGGTGTAACAAGGGCAGAAAAATTCTTAATGAACCTCCTATAGAAATTAGCGAAGCCCAAAAACCTTTGCAGGCCCTTCAGATCCCTGGGCTGCTCCCATTCTAAGACTGCCTTCACCTTAGACTGATCCATGGATAGACCAGATTTAGAGATAATGTAACCGAGAAATGGAACCTCTGACACTTCAAATTGACATTTCTTTAACTTAGCATATAAACAGTTTTCTCTGAGTTTTTGCAAGACCAAACACACATGTTTGCGATGTTCATCGAGGGATGAAGAAAAAATCAGAATGTCGTCTAAATAAACGACCACAAAACGGCCAAGATAGTCCCTAAAAATTTCGTTAACGAAACTTTGAAAGACCGCGGGGGCATTGCACAAGCCGAAAGGCATTACCAAATACTCATAATGCCCTTCAAGGGTATTGAAGGCCGTCTTCCACTCGTCCCCCTGCCTAATTCTAATGAGGTTATAGGCCCCCCGGAGATCGAGTTTAGAAAAAACCTGCGCCCCAACCACCTGTGTAAATAATCCCTCAATAAGTGGTAGGGGGTACTTATTCTTTACAGTGATGTTATTTAAACCCCGATAATCAATACAGGGGCGGAGTCCCCCATCTTTCTTTTCTACAAAAAAAAACCCTGCTCTTGCCGGGGAAGATGATGGTCGAATAAACCCTTTCTCTAGGTTCTCGGCAATATATTCCCGCATGGCAAGGGTTTCAGTTCGGGTCAAATTAAATATTCTCCCTCTGGGAGGCATGGTGCCGGGGAGAAGTTCAATAGGGCAATCCCATGGTCTATGGGGAGGAAGTTTGTCTGCCGCCCTTTCAGAAAAGACGTCAGCAAACTCTAAGTACGGAGTGGGGACTCCAACTGGAGCTAGATGCGCAACCCTGAGCGGAAATTCTAAACAGCTCTGAAAACATTGGCGCCCCCACTTAGTGATTTGCCCTGAGACCCAGTCAATTTGGGGATTGTGCTCCTGCAACCATGGCAATCCCAAGATTAAAGGGGTACTAGGCATACTCAAGACCAAAAAACTGATTACTTCAGAATGATTGGCTCCCACTTTGAACTGTACAGGAGGGGTTCGGGACCGAACTAAACCCCCGGCCACTGGAGTGCCATCAATGGCTGAGACGCGGATGGGAGTCGGCAAGGGCTGGATCATAATTCCTAAACTCTGCGCTAGCTCAGAGTCTAGGAAGTTCCCAGCTGCTCCGGAGTCTAGGAGAGCCTTTAAATTCAGAAACTTAAAATTAATCTTAATCTGAACTGGAATAAGAACTGGAGACGATACTTGAGGTGATACCTTACAGCCTAGGAGGGCCCCCTCGAAACCCCCTAGGCTCTGGAGTTTCCCGACGGCTTCTTTGGGCATAGTCTGACCATATGGCCGGTTCCACCACAGTACAGACAAAGCCCCTCGGATAAGCGTCGTCGTCTCTCGCCTTCAGTGAGCCTAGTGGCACCCAGTTGCATGGGCTCTTCCGAAGGTTGTGCAATTGGGACCTCAGACCTTGAAGCTGTCTCAGCATGCGACCCTTTTTCTTGGCGTCTTTCCCGAAGCCGACGGTCAATGCGGATGGCGAGGTGCATTAACTCGTCTAGGGTCTGAGGTTCCGGGTAATTCACCAAGGTGTCCTTGACGGTATCAGCCAATCCTAGCCGGAATTGACCGCAGAGGGCAGGATTGTTCCAGCGAGAATCTACAGCCCAGCGACGGAATTCTGAGCAATAATCTTCGGCTGGACGGCGTCCCTGGCGAAGAGTACGCAACTTGGCATCAGCTGTGGCCCCTTTGTCGGGATCATCATAAAGAACCTCCATCGCAGAGAAAAAACTATCCACAGAGAGACGAACAGGGTCCTGGGATGACAAACTAAAGGCCCAGGATTGAGGATCTCCTTGAAGGAGGGAGATAATCAAGCCGACCCTCTGCTCTTGTGACCCTGAGGAGACAGGACGGAGCTGGAAGTACAATTTACAAGAGTCCCGGAAGTTGGCAAATTTTGCCCTGTCGCCGTGAAATTTTTCTGGAAGTGGACTCTTAGGTTCCACAAACATTGCGGCCGAAGTCCCCTGAGGACTGGGGACATTAGGAGCAGGACGGTTCTCCTGGGCCGCAACCCGATGAGCCAGGTGCTCTACCGCCGCTGTTAAGGCTTGCACCTGTTCCAGGATTTGGTCCATTCTTGGGGCCCGTTATAATGTCAGGACTGTACCAAACACCCGTCTGTCTTGAGCTGGTAACCCCCAATCTCCACCGCCTCTTCTGCCTATAGACAAGCCCCCGCTTGTAGGAGACGCGGGTAATGCCTCTCCCAGTCGGTTGCCCCCAGGACTTATAGGGCGCAAAGGATACCAGCTTAAGGTGCAGACAGATGAATGGCAGGGAATCCCGAATGAGGATGCCGGATGGCAGAAGTCCGCATACAGGCCGAGGTCAAACCAGGAGGTCACAGGGCGTGGTATCCGAAGGAGGTAACAAAGGGGTAGTCAAACGAGCCGAGGTCAAATCCAGGAGGTCACGGTGCGAGGTATCAGAGGGGTCAGGCAGAATCGTGGTCAGGCAAAGCGAAAGGTCAGGGCAGGCAGCAAGCAAGGGAAGTCGAGGTCCAGAAGCCGAATAATAACAGGAGACACTGCAACGCACATCCAGAACCCAGAGGCTATAACGGGCACTGGGATGATGGAGCAGGAAAACTTTATAGGGAATACTGGCCAGTAGGGAAGGGGGCAATTGGAGGGAAGGACAGTGATTGGTGCATACAAACATAATGGGATCGGTCCCAGGAGCTGGACTGCCCAGGCCAGACAGGCCGACCAGTCCCTGGGTCCGATCCCAGGATCCAGCCGCAGATTGGCCACTTTAAACTCGCCCCCGGCGGGCGCGCTGGGGAAAGAGCCACCGGGAGGCATAAGAGAGACGTGCTCGCGCGCGCGCGCGCGCGAGCACAATACGAGACAGGCGCGCCCCCGCCTGGAGGAGGCAGCGTCACGCCACCCGGAAGCCCAGCAGGCCGGCGCAGCCGCGCGGAGCGGGCTGGCAACGCGGCCTTCAGCCGCGTCCTGCGCCGCCAGCCCCTGGACCCCACGGCGGTGCCGAGGGGACGGAAGACCCGGGGACCGTCGAGCAGCAGCCCGCTGGGGCCCACCCGACAGCGCGCCGCGGGACCCGGAACGGCGACAAGGTGAGTGTCTAACATTAAGACTCTGATCAGTGCTCGGAAGAGGTCTTCTTCTATCACTTACTATAGGACTTGGAAAGCCTATATCGCCTGGTGCGAGATAAGATCTTTTCCTTGTAGGGTCTTTTCAGTCTCCAGGATTCTGGAGTTTTTACAATCAGGGCTGGACTCTGGTCTTCAGCTTAGTACATTGAAAGGGCAAGTTTCTGCCTTATCTATCTTTTTTCAGAAGCGTGTTGCGCTTAAACCTTTGGTTAAAACTTTTTTTCCAGGGGGTTACGCATGTGCGGCCTCCCAGGAAATCACTACTCCCTGTTTGGGATTTGAATTTGGTTCTTTCTGCTCTTCAGGCTCCTCCCTTTGAGCCTTTGCAAGATATTGCTTTGTCTACCCTGACTCAGAAGATTGTCTTCTTGGTAGCCATCACTTCGGTCCGGCGTGTCTCAGAGTTGGTGGCCTTAACTATCCAGGAGCCTTACTTTGAGAGGCATCAGGATAAAGTGGTCTTTCGGTTCAAGCCAGACTTTCTTCCTAAGGTTGTTTCTGCCTTTCATTTGAACCAAGATATTGTTCTTCCCTCCTTATGTCCTAATCCTAAGAATGACAAAGAGAGGGTGTTGCATTGTTTGGATGTAGTACGCTGTGTTAAGTACTACTTGATTATCACGTCTCCTTTTCGTAGGACGGATTCCTTTTTTGTTGTGCCCCATGAGCCTAAGAAGGGTTTGGCACCAGCCAAATCTACCATTAGCAAGTGGATACGTCAGGCCGTTACTGCGGCCTATTCTGCGAAGGGGAAAGTTCCCCCTTTTCGTATCACTGCTCATTCTACTCGCGCCATTGGGGCGTCTTGGGCATTTCAGCACCAAGCTTCTGTTGAACAGGTTTGTAAGGCCGCCACTTGGTCTTCTGTTCACACTTTTTCTAAGTTTTACAAAGTTGATGTGCGGGCCTCAGCGGATGCTGTTTTTGGCCGCAAAGTTCTGCAGACTGCAGTCATTTAAGTTATGCTTCACCTGGCCTTGAGTTGCCCAGCCCTTGTGGACACTGCTTTTGGATGTCCCAATAATGGATGAATATCTAAAGGTGAAGCGGGGTGTGTGGCACACCAAGAATAATACCATTTTGTGAGTACTCACCTGAAAAATGGGTATTGTTGGTGTGCCACACACCCCGCTTCACTCCCACCCTTTTTTTCGGTAGTTCCGAAGCCTTTATATGGTGAAGCTTTTTATTTATATCAAATTTGATTTTGCGGTTACTGGTGGAATACTGGTACCTTGTATTTCTGCTTTTTAAATATACTGGTGATTGAAGGGAGGTACCAGGTATATATAGGCCGGAAGGGGGCTCGTTACAAGACTTCCTCTCTGCACTACGTCACCTGCGGTGGATTAACCCAATAATGGATGAATATCTAAAGGTGAAGCGGTGTGTGTGGCACACCAACAATACCCATTTTTCAGGTGAGTACTCACAAAATGGTATTTTTGCCTGTCACAATATCTGTGTGTCCCTCTCTCCTCCTCGCCCCAATTACCCCGACTTCCACCTTTGCATTCCCCTCACTCCCACTCCCACTGTGTAATAAATCTGAACATATGCATACTTTATGAGAAGAGGTCCATAAAATTGTAAGGTCACCAATGATAACCTGCCAGGGTAATTAGGCAGACCCAAGAGAGAATAAGGTCAACACTCTCCCCTCCAATATTATTTGAATATCCCTAGAAAGGTGTTTTACCCCAAACAGCCCTAGGAAAGACTGTCTATCGGAGTAGTGTGACCTCAGAGTAACTTTTGTTTTGATCAAACTGTGAACTCACCAGCATTTTATTTACCCATTTATTTCTTCTGTTTCTATTTGGGTTATACACACAATTTATTAATTGTTTTTTGTATTGTCATTTTGATCACATCGCAATGTTTGTATGATGTGCACGATTTTTCAGTTTTTTAAAATAAATCTTAAAATGATAGCTTACTCTCTAAGTGCTCTAAATTAAGAAATAAGGAGGCTGTGATGCCCAGCAGGACAACAGCTTTCTGTGAGCAGACAACCCCCAATCTCCACCGCTGCTTCTGCCTATAGTCAAGCCCCCGCTAGGTACGGCTCACCAGACACGGTTGCCCCCAGGTCTTAATAGGCGCAAAGGATGTCTGCTTACGGTGAATGCAGATGAACCACGAGGGTATCCCAAAGCCGAGGTTGTTTACAGGTAGTCAGTCCGGAAGGTGCGTCAGAACACAGGGATAAGACAGGTGCGTAGTCAGGGGTAGCCAAAGGGTCAAGCCGGGAGGTCAGAGGTATCCAAAGGGGCAGGCAGGTTCAAGGTCAGACAAGCAAAGGTCAGTTCTGGCAGCAGACAAGGATGGTCGATCAAGCCGTGCCGGAAAACAGGAAATCGATAGTAGAATCACACCCAAAGCACAAGAGACTATAATGAGCACTGGGCTGATTCCGAATTTATTAGGGACCTGACCAATGCCAACCTGGGAAGGAGCATGTGTGGTGATTGGTGCAGCTACAACACTATGAGTGATGGCAGCAAGGCTGACCAGCCCCTGATTCTATCAGGTGTGGAGGACGCAGCGCAGCTCCTCCTAGCAATAAAACTGGCAGACAGTGGGGCGCACGCCTGAGCACGTGCCCGCACAGCTGGGGAGGAGCAGGGGAGGCTGCCAGAGCGGCATGCCGTGCACCCCGTCATCCGGGAGCGGTGGCCGCACTCAGCAGCAGGAAGCCAGCGAGCGCCGCCCAGCAGACGCTCGCTGTGGGCCCCTGGATACAGGTGAGTCTCTTACAGAGGCCTCGCTGGTTTTCCCGAATCACCTTGTTTATCGCTCGGTAAATGTTTTGCTCTATCCTTGTCTAGAAGTGGCAGTAGGTGGCACCGATCTGTGTATTATGATTGTTTTTTTGATTCTGTCTCGGGGGTATGCCAATACATATAATACGTACTCTGGGGCAGGTGTTCACGTGTTGCTGATCAGACAACATCCAACGTTGTGGTGACACGTGTGTGGTGAGATTGGCTGACTTGATCAGTTAAACAATCAAATGGATTGATTAATTCTTGCCATCTTCACATTGTCCTTTAAATCTATAAAAATAAAATGTGATCATTGCCATTTCTCAGGAAGCAGGCATTTCCAAAACAGCTGGAAGAAGGCCTCAGCAGAGCGTGTTTTCATCTATCATTTTCTGCTTATACCCAGCGTGCAGGAACACAATGGTGTTTTAAGTAAAGTACTATGGATAATGGCAGTGCCAGGCTGTTGATCTTTTTGGGAGCAGCAATGCAGGTAAAGAGTAAAATGAAAATTGCCATCAGAAAAAAGTATGCCGGCATTGTGCTGATAAACCCTGCCATGTACTACCTTGTAATTTTCCCCCGAGATAATAGCACCAGCAGCAAGTTTACTTTGTACAAATATTTGCCTGACTTTTTCTTTCATGACATTAGACCCCACTGAGTAGGCAAAGCCATATTTTCTTTACAACTGCATTTTTAAAGAGAATGCCAACTACTGACTTGGTCTCACAGGGGAACCAAAAAAAAAAATCCACTGTCTCAAGAGCTACAATACATACCCAGCTGAAGCCCTCTGCATAGCTTGGTAAATTAGCTCATTGCATCTGCCATGCAGAGGATTCATCCTGGTGAGCAGTGGAATAAAGCTGCTATTGCTGGAATCCAGCCCTTCCTCTAGCCCCTAGATTATATTTGTTTATGACCATATTTTTTGGAATAAGGGTTGTACATGTCATCACCCCAATGTTTGTGTGTCTATGGGTGGATAGACTGCACCCCACAGAGGCACTTTGGCGTAGTGGTGCAGCTTAAGCATACTTCTGCAGATGTGTGTGACCGAGTCCTCTGTTTTTAACCAAGTTTAGAGACAGATTATAGGCTGGCCTGCAAGCTAACAGGGTTGAGTGCTGTGGCTCCTTTAAGACTTTTGTATCCTAATTGCCCTGCTAACGTGCACCTCCCAGGTTAGTTATAAAATGGTCTGAGCGGCTGCCACCCCCCCTTTGTTTCTATGGGAGGATAGCGTCTCCTTGCTATGCTTGTCTGGCTTATGTGTATAAATCCTCTATTCTTAGTATACAGTGCGTCCTGCTCCAAATCTAATACTTACAGTTGGGATATACTCCACCAGATGGCGCTGGACTGCAGAGACATCGAAAATAGGCTCCTCCTGGCCCCTCAAATACCCGGGGACCTCCCACAAATCCCCAGAATTTCTCTGCAGTCTGGCTGCGAAGGACGAGAAATGGCTCTCTACTCGCAGGTGAGCGGGGCTATTAGCCCGCGGCCCTGTAGGACTATTTCCACCCGTTCCACTAGTAATATGCTTCCCAGCCTTGGCTGCGCTGGTCGGGTGAAGGTAGGCAGCACCGCTTTAGGTGCTTAGGTGCTCCACCGCAATCCCCCACCAAAGGGTAGGCGGTTCAGGCTTATGGTGAGCCTCTATGGGATGCCGCTCCCGCACTAGTGCCCCCTTGCCCCTGCCCATCGGTGGGCCCTGTTTAAGTGGTCTCTCATCCTCCTTGTAGCCTTCGGGGGAAAAGGGGGGGGGTGTAAATGTGTATGCTATGCATTCTGTGTTTTACACTCTTTTTCCATTCTGTTTATTCTTTTTAAAAAATTGCCGCCGCCGCGCTGACTTGGTTCCGCGCTTGGCGGCGACATTACCTCAGGCGCACGTGCGCCGTCATTGGCTGCTTGCACGTTCCTGCTTCGCGATCTTCGGGGGGCGGGAGCCCGTCTATGGCGCGCTCCGCGTCATCGCTGATACCGGCCCGCCCCTCGAGGTATACCGAGCCCATGCGCGACGGACCCCTACCTACCGCGGTCCGTAAGTGCCCTCGCGGGCGGCTTTATATCTTTCACTTTTGTTACTGTGTGCTTACAGGTCTTGTCTGCTTATGTCTTTCAGGCGGGGCAAACCCTTTTGGCTTCTCCCGGCCCTGTATTAGTATATAACTTGTAGGCCTTATAACTTGTAGGCCTTGTAAAAATATCATGCTGACGCTGACAAGGCGCGGGTCTGTGTACCCTGTGCTGAGCAGGTGCTTGCATTGCAATCTGGCCTGCCAGTGGCTGCACCTCGTTTCACTTCACCTACTCCCCCAAGCTTAAATCTCACTCCTGCTGAGTTGCATACTAGTGGGGATTCTCCTATGGGAACTGAGGAGTTTATGAATCTTTGTGGCTATACCCCGTCTGATGAAGGGGAGCTCTTTTCTGATTCAGGCTCATCTGATGAGAGACCAAGGGGTCATGACGATTCTGGCTCTGACCCCTGGGCCCCGGATGACACTGACAGATTATTGACCCAGATTTATGAGGTTCTGTCCATCTCTCTCCCTGTTGTGGCTCCCAGGCAAAGAGGGGAGCTTTTCCATACGGCAAAATCACGTTTTGAATTTCCCGAGCAGGCACATTTCCATAACCTTGTGCTCAAGGAATGGGAGCGCCCCAGTAAACTTCCCGGGGTTCCAAAAAGTTGGGATAGGAAGTATCCCTTTCCTGCTGAGGTGGTTAAATGTTGGTCACCCCCCCCCCCCCGAGGTGGATGCCCCGATCCTAGGGCTATCTAACACCTCTGTCATGCATTCCCCTGACTCCACTACCCTGCGAGATGCTGAGGACCGGTGCATTGACCAGCTGGCATCCCACGCCTTTGCATGTGCGGGGACGGCGCTGCGCCCGGTCTGTGCCTCTGCCATTACTGCTGTGGCCACTAGAACCCTTATCAGAAATATGCTTGATAGTGCCCCTGATGATTTGCCTTGTGAGGTGTTTAATGCACTCTCCAGTTGTGATGTTTTAGTAAATTTTGTCCTCTCAGCATTGGATGACACCATCAGAATGTGTGCCAGAACTTCTGCCCTCGTGGTGGCTATACGCCGCTCGGTTTGGCTGCGCCAGTGGGCTGCTGACAACACTGCCAAGAAGGCCCCCACTGGGTTCCCCTTTAAAGGACTGCGCCTGTTTGGGGACTGCCTGGACCTTTTTGCTAAGGGAGGCAGGCTACCCCAGCGCAGGCGTCAATCTCGGCCCTTTCGGGGTCAGGGTTCCTTCTCCTCCCCTTACCGTGGAGCCAGACAGGGGAGGGGGGTTTCCTTTCCTGGGACCCGGGGAGATTTCTGGGGCAGGGGCCGAGGACGTGGGCGTCCTGGCCCCTCCTGGGGTCCCAAAGCAAAATCTTCCCCCAAGCCCCCTCAGGCATGATGGGGCGCCCTCACCCATCCGAGTGGGGGGACGGCTGCAGCACTTCGCTAACATCTGGAGGCTTCATGTCTCAGACCGATGGATTCAGGAGGTAGTGTCCTCCGGTTACAAGATAGAGTTTGCTGCCTGTCCCCCTCCAAGATTCATCAGATCCCGGATTCCTCAGGACCCTGTGTCAGCTCAGGAGCTAGTGCAAGCAGTGCAAGGCCTCCTGGAGCTGGGGGTCATCTGTCAGGTCCCCTTAAGAGAAAAAGGCAAGGGCTTTTATTCCAAACTATTCACAGTACCCAAAAAAGATGGGTCACTCAGGCCCATCCTGGACTTGAAGATCCTCAACAAGTTTGTCAGGGGCAGGTGCTTTCGCATGGAAACTCTGCGCTCTGCCATCAGTTCCCTGTGCCAAGGGGATTTCATGACTTCTGTGGACATCAAAGATGCTTATCTTCATATTCCTGTGTTCCCAGGTCATCAAAGGTTCCTCAGGTTCGCTCTGATGGATCAACACTACCAATTTGTGGCCTTGCCCTTCGGCCTCACTTCAGCTCCCAGGGTGTTCACCAAGGTGCTGGCTGGCGTGATGTCTCTGCTCAGGTGTCAGGGCGTCCGCGTGCTTCCCTGTCTGGACGACATTCTCATCACTTCCCAGTCTCTACATCAGGCAGAGTGGGATACTCAGCTGGTGGTGTCCACTCTGGAGTCTTTTGGATGGGTGATCAACCACCCCAAGTCCTCACTGTCCCCTTCCTTGGTAACTCCATTCCTAGAAATGAATCTGGATACAGTTCAGGCAAAAATCTTCCTTCCTCAACAGAAGGTGGACAGTCTGATTGCACAGGCTCAGTCCCTCCTAGCTTGTCCTCATCCCTCCATCAGGCAGAGGATGCAGCTGGTGGGCCTGATGGTGGCATGTTTCTAAGTGGTCCCTTATGCTCAGTTCCACTTGAGGCCTCTGCAACTTCACCTATTGTCAGTATGGGACAAGGACCCAGCGTCCCTGGACAGGGTCTGTGTGCACTCCCCCCTTGTCAGGAGGTCCCTCTCGTGGTGGATGGACTCAAGGAACCTGTTTGGGGGCAGATCCTTTCTTGCCCCTTCCTGGGAGACGGTCACCACGGATGCCAGTCTGTCAGGTTGGGGGGGTTTCTGGAAGTCCCTGCGGTTCCAGGGGAGGTGGGGCCCTCAGGAGGCCCACACACCTATCAATGTCTTGGAACTGCGGGCGATCAGGCTAGTTCTGGCTCACTTGACTACTCACCTTCGGGGCCTGCCTGTTCAGGTGCGCTCGGACAACCAGACGGCAGTTGCCTACATCAATCATCAGGGAGGGACCAGGGTCCTCCAGGAAGCGTCTCTGATCCTGACTTGGGCGGAGGCCAATGTCCCCTGTATATCAGCTGTGTACATCCCGGGGGTGGAAAATCGCCTGGCGGACTCTCTGAGCAGGGGGACCTCTCGCCAGGGAGAATGGTCCCTATGCAGCAGGGTGTTTCAATCTCTGTGTCACCGTTGGGGCCAACCAGATGTAGATCTGTATGCGTCCCACCACAATCACAAGCTCCCAGCTTTTGTCTCTCTGTCCCAGGATCCTCTGGCCTTGACCTCGGATGCACTAGCAATGTCATGGCAGGACTTTCAGTTCCTGTATGTCTTCCCTCCAATCTCCCTGCTGGGCAGGGTTCTGCGCAAGATTGCTCTGGAAGGGGTGCCAGCAATTCTGGTGGCCCCCAGGTGGCCAAGAAGAGTGTGGTTCGCAGACGTGGTGCAACTGGCAGTAGATCAGTACGCTCTGCCCTTGGTACCAGATCTGCTCACTCAGGGCTCACTACGCCATCCCAATTTACAAACTCTGGCTTTGACGGCTTGGCTGCTGAAACCTCCATCTTGATGGAGAAGGGGCTGTCTTCCTCGGTTGTGGATACTTTGATTAAAGCTAGGAAGAAGTCTTCCTCTTCCATTTATTACAGGGTTTGGCGTGCCTACATTTACTGGTGTGAGTCTTAGTCTGTTCCCTGTCATGTGTTCTCTATTCCCAGGATTCTGGAGTTCCTGCAGCATGGGTTGGAGATGGGACTCCAGCTCAGTACTCTGAAGGGTCAGGTTTCTGCCTGGCTATTTTCTTCCAGAAGTCCTTTGCTCAGTACCCTCTGATCAGGACTTTTTTCCAGGGGGTCACTCATGTGCCCTCCCCCACGTAAGCCTATGGTACCTGTTTGGGATCTGAACTTGGTTCTGTCAGCCTTGCAGGGTGCTCCCTTTGAACCTGTGCAGGATGCTGCCTTGGCCATTCTTACGCTCAAGGTTGTATTTATGGTGGCTATCACTTCGGTCAGGCGTGTGTCTGAGTTGGCGGTGCTTTCCATTCAGCCCCCCTACTATGAGAGACACCAGGATAAGGTGGTGTTTCGATTCAAACCTGACTTTCTGCCTAAGGTAGTGTCTGCCTTTCATTTGAATCAGGATATTGTTCTTCCTTCTTTGTGCCCTAATCCTAGCAATGCTAAGGAGAGGGTTTTGCACTCTTTGGATGTGGTTAGGTGTCTGAAGTACTATCTGGTGGCTACTGCACCTTTCAGGAAAACTGATTCTCTTTTTGTGGTCCCTTCTGGTCCTAGGAAGGGTTTGGCTCCTGCCAAGTTTACTATCAGCAAGTGGATTCGTCAGGCTGTGACTCAGACCTACTCTGCTAAGGGGAAGATTCCTCCCTTCCGCCTTACTGCTCATTCCACTTGTGCTATTGGTGCCTCTTGGGCTTTTCAGCACCAGGCTTCTGTTGAACAAGTTTGCAAGGCCGCTACTTGGTCTTCTGTTCATACCTTTTCAAAGTTTTACAAGGTTGATGTTAGGGCCTCAGCTGATGCTGCTTTTGGCCGAAAGGTTCTGCAGGCGGTAGTGGTTTAAACTGTCTGCTGCTGATTTTTCTTCGGGATCTCACCCTACTTTATGGACACTGCTATTGGATGTCCCAACTGTAAGTATTAGATTTGGAGCAGGACGTACTGTATACTAAGAATAATACAATTCTGTGATTACTCACCTGTAGAATTGGTATTATGAGTATACAGTACGTCCTGCTCCAACCCACCCTTGTTTTGCATTATCTTGGATCCCCTGTATGGTGATTGTTATCATTGTTATAGTTGATAGTTTGGATTGTTTAATTCTCCCGGCTTCTCATTAACTGCTTTTCAATGCTGGGGATTTGTGGGAGGTCCCCGGGTATTTGAGGGGCCTGGAGGAGCCTATTTTCGATGTCTCTGCAGTCCAGTCTGCTTTGCTTGTCCACCTTTTAGTACTAAAAAAAAGGTGGTCATCAATACATATAATCCAGGAGCTGTGCTACTGGAAATTCATTGCCATGGCAGGTAAGCAAACAGCGACTAAATTTACACCTGGACAATCTTTATAAGCTAGCACTCCTTGTACTGACATGACTGTAAAGATCGAATCTCCCGTACTTCACGTTTACTTTACAAGACAAGACAATGTTACAGTAATTTGCAATAAGTATTAAAAAGTATTAAAAAATAAAAGTGTGTTCTCAGCTATCCCCTTTCTGGTGATCCTCTCTACCTTTCCATACTCCTATTCGCTCTCTATTTCTATTTGTTCAGTTTTGGAAAAACGGAGGGCGGTGGGACACGATCTCAAGCCTGCCTGATGGTAGGGGACAGGCATTGGTCTAACATATTGATGTCAATTTTCATGTTGAAAGTTTCAAACAGTATGTATGCAATATTCAAGAGAACTGTCTACCATGTTTAATCGATAAATGTGATCTGTCTTACTGCTACCGCTCTTCTCAATAAAGATTCATTGTTAAAAAAAATAAATAAATAAAAGTGTGAAAATATGTTTATTCCAAGTATGCATCACACTCTGCTTCGGAATAGAATAATCACATCTGGGTTATAGTCCACAAGAGGGCGCTTTTCTGCAGAGATGGCAAAAAAAGAAGCCCCTCCCAGTCCATAAATCCCTGGACCTCCCACACATTCCCCAGTATAGTCTCTGCAGAAGGCGACGACAGTCAAGAGGATGGCTCTCTCTCTCCTTTTCAGGTAAGCTGGGTAACACCTGGCCCCCCTTTTGTTCTGTTTCCACCCGGACCTTTTTTAAAAAGTGTCATTAAGCCTCCCAGCTATGGCTGCAGGGTCCGGGTGAGGGTAGGTAACACCCTTAGGGGTGTTTTGACTAGGAGCTATGCTCCACCGCAAATCCCTCACCAAGGGGTAGGCGGTTGTCAGGTTTTAAAGATGAAATATAACCGCGCTGATATTTCTTAAAATTATTGAATTATTATTGCTCAACGTGTGTTAATCCTTTACCCCTATGGATCCTAAATGCACATATTATTCCAAAAACACAGAGCAATCAATGATAAAACAACACACTTTAGGTCAGCTTTAACTCTTAAAACATTATATAAAAAAGTCCAAGCTTCGGGGGTGGTTCCCCAATCTGAGAGTATCCTCTAAGGCCAAGGATTTTAGTGACCTTCTATCACAGGGATGTTCAAAACACTGTAGCAAATTCCACCACATGTATATAACAGCAAATTGCTGATGAGAATCTGGTGCCCACCACCTCCTTCAAAATACTCTTACCAGATAATAATAAGCTTTAGTGCCTTATTAAAAACCCTCCATGTTTTATTCCTCTCTTATTGGATAGGAGAGCCGGTTAAATATTCTGGTCCCCGCTTTAACAGGTGGAGGTGTGCTTGAATGCCTTATTAGATCCTCAATATTCCATTCCTCTCTTGTTATTAACAGAGCCAATTTGGTATTCTTATCCCACTTTGGCTTTTAAAATTGTCCCAGATTGGACAAACCACATAGAAAGGAAAAACCAAATAGAAAAATCTAGCGTAATCTCGTTTTAATCATGTGCACTGGTTAAGTTAAAAATGCACTCACATAAAAACAATGTATATCAAGTATTTAGGAGACGCCAGGCAAGATTCTCACCAAACCCTCAATGTGTCAAGGCCGATTGATGTCTCAAAGGGAGGGAGGGGAAGTGAAGTATCCCTGGAGTGTAGCTTGTGTCAGGATCCACTTACCTGCGCCCCGTTCCAGCGATGTCCCCGGGCGGCCGGTCGCAGCTTCCGACCGGCGGCCACGCCGAGCAGCGGTGGCTGGCGTGCCTTCGTGCACGGCCATCCTCCCTCCTCGTCTCCGCCTCCCTCAGTCTCGTGCTCACGCGCGCGCACGTTCTTCATATGCCCTCCGGCGGCGCTGTTCTCAGCGCATCCGCCGGAGGTAGCTGTGCTTGAGCCTGTGGGCTCGGTCAGAGGAGGAACTCCTCCCTCTCCCCTGTGTTGGGCCAATAAGCCCGGGTATTGTTCTGTGGGCCAATGAGCCCTGGTAGGGACAGCTCAGGTGTATTGCACCTAGTTAGGGATAGTTCACTCCCCTATGTTCTGGCCAATCTGGACTTGGATCCTGTGTGCACCAATCACTTACTATCCTCTCTCATGGCTGTCCCTATAAAGGGTTTCCCCCCTCAGTTGTCCATTGCCTGTGATAGCGCTCAGTACCCTGTGTTACCTTGTCTTGTATAGTGAACCCTTGTTGCCGACCTCTGCCTGAACTGACGCCTCTCGATCCGAACCCTTGTTGCCGACCTCTGCCTGAAACTGACGCCTCTCGTTCTGAACCTCTGTTGCCGACCTTGCCTGTACCCCGACTACGTTCTGCCAGACCCTTGGTGCCGTTGCTATCTCTGCCTTCCCGTTATCGACCTCTGGCTTGTCTCTGGACTTCTGTCACTCATGCTCTTGCTATTGGTTCTCCAGTCCTCCCACATATAAGCTTACATCCTTTGAGCCAATAAGTCCTGGGGGCAACCGATCCCGGGTAGGCGTATCTTGCGTCCCGGCAAGCGGGGGCTCCTACAGGTGAAGCTGGCTGTGGAGATTGGGGGTTGTGAGCTTATTAAGAGGGCTGGAGTTACCCCGAGCGTGACAGCTTGCCCGCGTACTGATAAGATCTGTCTGCCGCCGTCAACGCGTTTCAGGTCAGGTTTGGTGATCCTGACTTGGGATGCCCTGTCCATTTTGAAACCCTCACTACATAACCAAATGTAGCCATCGGCTTCCCCGCAACCTCCCTGTTCCCGGTTAGTGGGGTGGGGGGGGGGGTGGTATGTATATTATGTATTGTTTATTAATGTGTGTGTATGTGTTTTACTTGGCGCTGTCCAGTGCTGTTTTTTCCTCTCTTTTTTTTCTCTTTCGGCACTTTCTCACTTCGCAGCCGGCTCCCGCATGGCAGGGAGCTTGACTGGTTGTCTTTTTCTGAGGGGAAGGGGGCGTGGCCTAGCGCTCGGCGCGCTGTCTTGCAGGCCCGCAAGCTCCCTCTTGTTCTAGTTTTGATGTTGGCCGCCTCCCGCTTTACTGGGGAGCGCGGCTGTCTGGTTGGTCCATCCGATTCAAAAGGGGGCGTGGCCTAGTGCTCGGCGCACTACTCAAGAGCCTCGCCCCTTTTGATCTTAGTTTGGATTTCAAGGCCGGGCTCCCACACTGAAGGGGAGCTTGACCGCTTGTTTTTTCTTGGAGGGGGAAGGCCTAGTGCTGTGCAGACAGCCTGCCCCCTCTGCTCTCTCTCACTCTTCATTGTCTCCCTCTGGTCGCCATCTTGTCACCTATGGTGTGGGTGAGTGCCCCCTGCCGGGCCGTTTATATACTGATGTATTTTATGTGGTAGCTTGGGGGATGCATTGTATTATAATTGTATTATAATTGTATATATGTATTTATTAATTATGCGGGTGATGGTTATTGTGTCTTCTGGGGGACTTCCCATTTTAGCGCTTCCCCTGGTCTTGTGGCTTCTTCCCTCATTTTAAGGGGGCATACAGCCTTGTCATATATTGCCTTATTGTGTATATATATATATATATATATATATTTATATTAAATCCTCCCACTAACGGCTATTTAAGGGGCATCCCGGGTAGCTCTACGGCGTAATTCCCATTGGTCATTGTGGCTACCAAAAATCACTTTATGGAGGCTTCCCAGGATGCTGTGTGTGCCTCGGGGCAACCCTGGCTGTGTGTGGTATGCGGGGCATCCCTTGTGGGTAATAATGTGCTAGATTGTATACCTTGTGCGCAGCAGGAGCTGGCGTGGCACTCTGGGCCTGTGCGGCCGGATCAGCTCGGCTGGTCTCATCACTCACGCCCCCGCACCTGGGTATGACCCCTAGTGACTTAACACTAGTGGGGAGTCGCAATTGATGTTTGCGCTAGACTGGGCAACTATGAGTCAATTGCTAGCCTTGCAGCTGGAGGGCTCTAGCTGATTGTTGGCACATGGCACTCGATGCGCCGGCCTATACGTTAACATTATGACCTATATTACTATATGTCTGTACACCCCTTTTGTTAAGGGATATTATTCAGATTCTCCCTCCGATGATCAGCCTGCCATGGCACTGATGCCGCCTCAGAGCAGTGGCATGCTGACGTCTCCTTATACCCCTTACTTTAGCTTGCTGCGACTCCTATGCAGCAGGGAAAAATAGTTTGTACCGCAACCACGGTTGGTGTTACCAGAACCGACGCTTGGCCTAAGGGGTGGGATAGGAGGTATCCCTTCCCTGCGTTCTGGTCTAGTTTTGGCCAATTTTTTCACTAGGTGGATACCGCCATCCTGGGGTTGTATATTGCGTCTGTGGTGCGTTCCCTCGTTCCATTAATTGATGAATAGTGAGGACTGACGTATCGACTAATGGGCTTTCCGTGCCCTTGTCTGGGGGCCTGGCGCCCGGTGGTGGCCTTCACTAATACGGCCGCAGCTATTTGTTTAGGGGTCGCCTTAAGGCTCCCATAGGATCCTGCTGGTGCTGGATTTAGAGTGTTGCTATGTGAGCTAATTATCTCCTATGTCCTCTCTGTCCTTGTCGACTTAGGTGGAGGTGTTGTTGCCCTCGACTGGGGGGTCTAATGCCAGTCGCTCGGTCTTGTGGCACCTGTCGGCAGCAGGGTTGCACCTGTTGGGTTGCGCCTGTTGACGACGGTGGAGCTCTGGCTAAGGGTGGTAAGATACGCCATCTTAAAAGCAGCCACGACCCTTTCGGGGGTCAGGGTCCTTCACTACCTCCTTCATGAGCCTGGGTCAGGCAGGGGGGTACCTTTGCGGGACAAGGGGGGATTCCGGGGCAAAGGCTGTGGCCGTGGCCGACTCGGATCTTTCTGGAGTGCCAAGACTAAATCCCCTGCTAGCCCGCTCATTATTGAGGGGGCGCCTTCTCCCCTCTGGGGGGGGCGGTTGCTGCCCTTCTCTCCTCCTCCCAAATGTTCTTCACAGGTTCCTTCGGGTCCCTGGGCAGTTTAGGGCCCGTTGACGGCGGTACAAGGCCGTCCGGCCATGGGGGTCGTTTGTCGGGTTCCCCCCAGGGAGAGAGGTCAGTGTTACTATTCCAATCTCTTTATGGTCCCCAAAAGAGATGGTTCCATCAGACCCATTCTGGTTTTGGAAATCCTCGACCAGTTCATCAGAACTAAACGGTCTCGCATGGAGACGCTGCGCTCTGCTGTCAGCTCCCGACGCCTGGGCGACTCCATGGCATCAATAGATATCAAAGACGCTTACCTTCATGTGCCGGTCCTTCCAGGACACCAGCGGGTACTCAGGTTGCGGTAGGGGAGCAGTACTACCGATTCGTGACTCTCCTGTTCGGATTCACCTGTGCACACAGGGTGTTCACCAAGGTGTTGGCGGGTGTGATGGCCCTTCTCAGAACCCGGGGCATTTGCATTCTTCCTTATCTGGACGACCTGCTCATTACGTCTCCCTTGCTTCATCAGGAGGAGCTGGACACCCGGACGGTGGTGGCAACACTGGAAAAGGTTCGGGTGGGTCATCAATTACCCCAAGTCCTTACTCTCCCCGTCATGGGTGGCTTTCTTCCTGGGTATGACGCTGGATACTATTCAGGCCAGGATTTTCTTACCTCAGCAGAAGGTGGACGATCTTCAAGCATTGATTCGTCTTGTCCTGACGAACCCTCATCTGTCCATCCAGCAAGGGATGAGACTGGTGGGACTGATGGTGGCCTGCTTCAAGGCAGTGCCTTTTGCTCTAGTCACATTAGGCTTCTTCAGCTCCAACTCCTATCGGCCTGGGACATGTGTCCCCTGTCTTTGGATCAGTCCTTTGTTCTGTCTCCTCGGGTCCGTCGGTTCCTTCGGTGGTCATTTCTCCTGCCCCGCTGGGCGACGGTCACGACGGATGCCAGTCTGGTAGGTTGGGGGGGGGCTACTGGAGAGCCCACCAATTCCAGGGGCTGGGGGGCCCTCAGCAAGCACACGCCCCATCAATGTTTCTGGAGCTGAGGGTGGTTCGGCTGGTGCTGGCACGGTTGATGCTTCGCTTCCAGGGCCTACCGGTTCAGGTTCGTTCCAAGGAGGGACTCGCAGTAAGAGTGCCCTCCGGGCCATTCTTTCATGGGCCGAGAGCAAGGTTCCGTGCATCTCGGCAGTTTACATTCCAGGTGTAGAGAACTTGGAAGCAGACTCCCTGAGCAGGGGGGCCTCTCGCCGAGGGAAATGGTCCCTCAGCAAAGAGGTCTTTCTATCCCTCTGTCGCAGGTGGGGGATGCCGGAGGTGGATCTGTTAGCCTCTCGTCACGATCACAAACTCCCAGCATTTGTGTCTCTGTCCCAGGATCCTCTGGCGCTGGCAGTGGATGCCATGTCGCTGTCCTGGCGGGGGCTCGGTCTCCTGTATCTGTTTCCTCCTTTGCCCATGGTGGGCAAGGTGGTACGCAAGCTGGTTCACGAGGGTGTGCCGGCAATTTCGGTGGCCCCAAAGTGGCCAAGACAGGTGTGGTTCGCAGACGTCGTGCAGCTGGCGGTCGTTCAGTACATGCTGCCTCTGGTTCCGGATCTGCTCACACAAGGTCAGCTCTGTTACCCCAATTTACAAACGCTGGCTTTGACGGCGTGGCTGCTGAAACCCCCATCCTAAAAGAAAAGGGTCTGTCTGAAGAGGTTGTTCAGACTCTGGTCAGGGCTAGGAAGAAATTTTCCTCTAGTATTTACTATAGGACCTGGCGGACCTACATCGACTGTTGTGAGGCTAGGGCCCTTCCTTGTCAGATGTTCTTCCATCCTTCGGATTTTGAAGTTACTTCAACGTGGTCTGGACATGGGTTTTCAACTCAGCACTCTGTAAGGGCATGTTTCCGCTCTGGCGTTTTTTTCTTTCAGAGGTTTTTTGCTCTTCACCCTTTGATTTTTTTTTATAAATTTTTATGCTTTCAAGTTAAATTACAACTTACCAATACAGCCTTCCCCATCAGAGGGGCCATAAACATATGCATATGTATACACATACATAAAAAGATTAACTTACACAAAGGCAAATATAAACAACCAACAGAAATACAATTGAAATCAAAAAACACACACACACACAACAGCCACACGCATTCATCCTCGCCTATCGCCTACAATTGTCAGTATAAAAGTTGTGTGTTTTGAGGTCCAAGAAGGAAGCGCAAGAGGGAAAAGTGATCACATCTAATCTGTGACGGAGTCAGAGGCATTAAGCCAAGCTTCCCACACCCGCTCGAATTTGTTAGGACATCCCCTTGCCTATAAGTCATCTTATATAAGACCAGTTTCCCGTTTATCAGGCTTTTCCATCCTGACAGAGTTGGCGTATTGGGATGTTTCCAGTTCAATAAAATACATTTGCGTGCATAAAAAGCTAACAAACGCAAGAGAACTCTCTGCGGCCCCCCATCCAACATAGGCTCCACTACACTTAGTAAGCAGAAGGCAGCTGATTTCGTGACTGGCAGGCCTACAAGTACGTATAAAGCTAGATACCCCATCCCAGAAGGTAGAGATCACCCGGCATTCCCAAATCATATGCTTTAAGGTGCCCGCACCGGTACTGCATCTAGGACACAGGTCTGACTCCAACAGGCCCATTCTCTTAAGCCTAACCGGGGTCAAATATGCCTGATGAAGCCATTTAGCCTGGATTAATCTATCCCTTGAATCTATAACTGATGAATACAAATTGTCTATTGCCTCCTCCCAGACTTCCTGATCAAGGTCTGGGATAAGTGTTTTCCAGTTTTCCCTTGCTCTATCCAAAGGGGGGGGGAGACTTAAGAGGAGGGCAGAGTATAATGTTGAGGTGGGTTTGTCGAGGTCCTTGGATCTTACTATGGCCTCAACTGATGACTCCACTCATTGCAGTCCCTCTAAAGGGATCTGGGACCTGAGAGCATGCCGAAGCTGCAGGCATCTAAAGAAATCCATTGGAGATAACGTAAACTCAAGACATAGTTGCTCGTAGGACATCAGCGCCCCTCCAGACAGTATCTATCCCAGCGACACAATTCCTCGGCGCTTCCAAAAGACAGTGTCCGGAAGGGACATCAGCTCAGGCAACTTAGGGTTGTCCCAGAGAGGTGTATTGGGGGACCATTCTAAAAGAGAGCGGGGAGATCCCCCCAAATCATGCACTTTATGCCAGACATGCAGGGTGGTTCTCATACAAGTAGTAGCGTGTGGGAGGCCCTTAGCTCCCCTATATACCAGAGTCTGCAGGGGGGGGTCACTGGCCCCAGCAAGGAAGCCTCCAGGGCAGTCACCGGGTTGGTTGCTGAGGGGTACATCCACCACGTAGTGTACACTAGTTGGGCAGCATAAAAATAAAGCAACATATGTGGCACTGCTAGGCCCCCAGCATTCAGAGGCGTTCTGAGGATAGACCTATTCATTTTGGGGGGAGAGGCTCCCCAGATAAATTGAAACAGTATGGAATCTAGCAGTCGGAAATGAGCAGCTGGTAGCACAGTAGGTGAGGCCTGATAGATGTATAAAAAAATATTAATCCGGCCGATCACCGAGAGGGGGAGAGATGCCCATTGAGCAGTTTTCCTCTTCAGAGCATCAATCAGCGGGCATACATTCAGCTCCATGAATTTTGAGGGGACCCCATGTATAATGACTCCCAGGTATCTAAACCGGTCCACTACCTGAAGGGATGAAGCCAAAGAGATCTGAGTGTCTTCTGGCCTGTCCACCATATACAAACTAGATTTCTCCCAATTAACTTTTAATCCAGAGAACATCCCAAATTTAGCTATCATATTTAGTAGTGCCTCCAGGGAACTGCTAGCATCAGCTAGATAAACCAGGGTGTCGTCAGCGTACATGGAGACCTTTTCGACAGTGGGACCCAATCTCCAACCCTGAATTTCTGAGGAATCTCTAATTAATGATGCCAGAGGTTCAATGGCAAGTGCAAACAACAAGGGGGATAGAGGACACCCCTGTCTTGTGCCTCGATGTAAGGAAAATTCAGCCGTTGTAACTCCATTCACCCTTACTCTCGCCCTGGGGTTCTTATAAAGTAACTGTACATATTTAATGTAGGTTGGAGAAAGGCCGAAATTTGGTCAGAACAGCCCATAAATAAGGCCATTCGACAGAGTCGAAGGCCTTTTCATTGTCAAGGGATATAACCACCCTGCTCCCAGCATTATCATGACAAATTTGCAGATTACTGGCATAAAGCCGGATTGATCGGGCCCTATAAGCTAGAGAATTACAGTGTTCAGTCGAAGCGCCAAAATCTTAGCGAGAACCTTGGCATCCTGATTCAGGAGAGAGATCGGCCTATACGAACTACAAGAATCTCGAGGCTTACCATCTTTGTATATCAAAGTAATAACTGCCTGTGCAAAAGATTCGGGTAGGGTTTCAGATTGCAGAGCTTCAGAGAAAACCTCCAACAGTCTAGGCACCACAGCATCACCGTACTTTTTATACCATTCTGAGGGCAAACCGTCTGGCCCAGGGGCCTTCCGGCCAGACATCAGAGCGATTGCTTTCCCAATTTCCTCGGCCGTTATTGGACCATCCAGTACCGCACTATCCGCAGCTGACAGAGACGGAAGGTTTATGTTTCCGAGGTAAGTGTTCAGAGCTACCGAGTCATATTGCACCCTAGAAGAGTACAACTGACTGTAGTAGTCGCAGAACTGGTTGGAGATCCCTTCCGAATCAGTTATAAATTGGGTCTGGTTTGTAATACCGGCTATTTGCGTCTGCTCTCGATAGGTATGCCAAGGTTCTCCCATTTTTATCCCCCTTTTCAAAAATTATTTGCTGTTTTAGTAATAACATCTTCCTCGTGGACTCAGTTAATGCAAGGTTATATTCTCTTTGGAGTGATTTAAGTAAATTATGATGCACAGGCGTCGCTGACTTCACAAACTCCCCCTCTGCCCCAGCCATTTTCTCCTCCAATTCCCGAATTGACCTCCCTCACTTCACCCTAACCCCCTTTATGTCACTTATAGCACTCCCTCTGACCACTGCTTTAAACGCATCCCATCGAGTGTTAATTGAGGTTTCCTCCCCGTTGCATTGCCAATACACCTCTTGATCTCTTAATAGTGTGCTGCAGACTTCTTCATCTTCTAGCCACAAGGGGTTAAGAGCCCATCTCCTTACACCAATCTGGGTCCCAGACATGCGCAAAGACACCATTAATGGCGAATGGTCCGATATACCCCTTGGCAAGTATTCACTAGCCACCTCCCTAGCCAGGAGACACCACTAAGGCGAGCTTAATCCCTTAACCTAAAAGACAAAAACACTGGTTAACTGTAGTGTCAGCGATCCGTGATCATTGAAGGCAGTTACATAGAGGGATAATAAAGGATAATCATCCCCATGAAACCCAGCTAACATATTCTATGAGGGGGGGAAAGGAAAGTGCAGAACAGGGAACTGATAATGGGTAAGAACGGGGGAGGGGAACAGGGGCCCCAAAACCCGGGTAAGGGAAGAGGGATCGGTGGTCCCAAAAAACCAATCCTCGGGCTCCCTTGGCATAATAACTTCCACACAGCATGGAAGTTAGGCGAAATCAGAGTAATAGTGTGCCATTTGAATCAACTGAGCATATTCGGCCTTCAGGCTGCGGGAAGGGAGTCTATCCAGTTATTGGCCTCTTCAGCTGTGAGGAAAAACCTTGAGGTAGTTCCATCCTGGACTGATGTTTTTCCCGCGGACTCGTGCCCTCACCTCATTGAAGGATCGGCGCTGCCTCTGCCCCATTAAATAGGATATCCTTTTGCTTCCAAGCCGCCATCAACACGGTGTCTCTGTCTCAAGATAAAGGGGCGGGGTGGGGCCCCGGGTGGCGGGGGTCTAAATGGGATTCGATGTGCTCTCTCAACCGCGAAGAAAGGAGAAAGGCCCTCTAGCGCCACCGTGTTCTGGATGAGATTTTCAATGAATCTTTCAGGAGCATCTCCCTCCGCCCTCTCCGGCAGCCCAATTATTCTGATGTTATTACGTCTGGAACGATTCTCAGCATCCTCTGCCCGTTCTGTAAGGATCTTCACTTGGCGTCTCAGAGAATCCACTGCCGAGCTGACAGTTGATAAGCTATCCTCAGCCTCTCCAATTCTTCTTTCCGACTCTTTTGCTCTATCTTTCACTTTGTCTAGATCATGCTTAAAGTAGTTTAGTTGCTCCTGTAGATTATCAAACTTAGATGTAAGCACACTTTGGCAATTCGTAATAGCAGCCATTATTGCAGCATTATCAGGATCTGAGGCAGGAGACCCAGGACGTTCAGCAGGTGAGTCGGCCATGGTTTGCGTGCCGCAACTCAAAAGCACAGTACGCCTCCTTTTATTTCCTTTCATAAATGACCGGATGTCTTCTGTCAATCGAGAGGGCCGATAACTGTGGTGTGCAAAGCAGCACGGTGGGCCAAACTTTAGCCTTATCAGCAGAAGGGGGGGAGGGGTAGATCCCCAGGAGAGACGTTGTCCGAGAGAAGTGCTAGGCAGAACACAGGATCGTCCCACTGCAAGTGGTTCCAGCTGAGCCCCAGAACCTTCTCCAGCCCCTATATCGAGGCTGTAGAACCCCTCAAGCCTCTAAGCAGGCTGCCTCCAGCAATGCACCTCCCAAGGTCTGGCAGTCCAGTGACTCCCGGGGGGGGGGGGGGCAGCCACTCCACAGGTCACAGGACAGATACTGAAGAGGTCTCCCAGCCACCCCTGGGATATACAGGTGCTTCAAGGAGCCCGGCAGGGAAGCCTCCAGCTGAGACAGGCAATGATATAGTTAAGTGTCCCCGCAGCACAGAGAGCAGGAGGGGGGAGGCCACGGGGGAGCCGCTCAACAAACAATGAATGGAGCCGGGTAAACTCACTGTGATTCACCCCGCAGGAGACTTCAAAGTGTAGTCAAAGGATCCTGGCGTCAGAGGCAGAGAAGCAGCAGAGCGCTCTCCGAGCGCGGTGGAAGGGGGGGGGCAGCGCCCACCGACCAGAGCAGGGAGAACAGAACAGCCACCGCCAGTGAAGAGAAGGAGAGGTGCACCCGCCGTCAGAGGGAGGCCAAGCGCCGCCACCCGCAAACAGAGCCAGGCACCCGATGGCAGGGGGGCAGAAGGGCAGCAGCAAGACCTGACCGGCAGCAATGAAAGGACAGCAGCCGCCACGGAGCAGCACGGAACCCAAGGCAGGACTCCCCCACAGCCTCCGGATCTCCAACCCTCTCCTCCTCGGGCCCGGACCGGCAAGCCAGCACCAACAACGCTCCGCAGCCCCTCACAACCAAGCTGGACACGGTTCAAGGGGTAGTCAGCCCCGCTCCTCCTCCCCGTCTCACCCTCCAAAATGGCGTCGCCCGCCCTCGTGTAAGAGTCTCTAAGAGCCACAGGGCAGCCCAGGAAGAGAGCCCTGTCCCCACAAAGACAGGCAGAGGGTCCAGAGGGTAGATGGCGGTCCTGCAGGGCGGTTAGGATAGGATTCCCACTGGGTTTCAGGGTTTTTTTTCAGGATATCTCTCAGGAGCCCTCGTGTCACATGCCTTCCTCGCTCAGCTACATAGCCACGCCCCCTCTTCACCCTTTGATTAAGACTTTTTTCCAGGGGGTCACTCGTGTGCGTCCTCCTCGCAAATCCATGTTGCCGGTTTGGGATTGAATTTGGTACTGTCTGCCCTTCAGGGTCCTCCATTTGGGCCAGTGCATGAGGCTGCACTGTCCATTCTCACCTTGTAAGTTGCATTCTTGGAGGCTATCACCTCTGTTCGACATGTTTCTGAGTTGGCTGCTCTGTCCATTCAGGCCACCAGGACAAGGTGGTTTGTCGATTTAAACCTGACTTCTTGCCAAAGGTTGTCTCTGCCTTTCACCTTAATTAGGACTTTGTGCTTCCTTCCTTGTGTCCTAATCCTAGCAACGACAAGGAGAGGGCCTTGCACTCTCTGGATGTCGTTAGATGTGTGAAATACTATCTGGTGGCTACCGCGCCATTCAGGAAGACGGACGCCTTGTTTGTGGTGCCCTCTGGTCCCAAGAAAGGTTTGGCGCCCGTCAAGTTTACCATTAGCAAATGGATTCGTCAGGCCGTTGTTAGGGCCTATTCTGCCAAGGGGAGGGATCCCCCTTTCCGGATCACTGCTCATTCTACTCGTGCTGTTGGGGCTTCTTGGGCTTTTCAGCACCAGGCCTCTGTTGAACAAGTTTGTAAGGCTGCTACTTGTTCTTCTGTTCATACCTTTTCCAAGTTTTACAAGGTTGATGTTCGGGCCTCAGCGGTAGTTGTTTTTGGCCGCAAGTTTGATTTGTGCATTATTGCCTTTTGGATCCCCACCCATTGTTGGACACTGCTATTGGATGTCCCGAAGCAGGTTGTGATGCATACTTGGAATAATACCATTCTGTGATTACTCACCTGTAGAATGGATATTATAAGTATGCATCACACCCTGCTTCGTCCCACCCTGAGTTGTATCTTGGATCCTCTATATGGTGAATTTTTTCCTTGTTCATGTTTTTAATTTTAATTATTGGCTTCTCCTGGTCCCCTTACTGCTTTCATATACTGGGGAATGTGTGGGAGGTCCCAGGTATTTATGGACTGGGAGGGGCTTCTTTTTTTGCCATCTCTGCAGAAAAGCGCCCTCTTGTGGACTATAACCCAGAAGTGATTATTCTATTCCGAAGCAGGGTGTGATGCATACTTATAATATCCATTCTACAGGTGAGTAATCACAGAATGGTATTTTTTGTTTGTGGGGTTATACTTTAAAATTAGGCGTTAGGTAGGAGGACGGCATAAGGCACAGGAAAGGATCCACTGTGCGTTTCACCTATATTTGATCTGACCTGACATCTCTGCTTACGGCCGTAGTGGAGGAAAAGGGAAGTATTACCCAAGATTTTATATCTACACGCTTTTATATACTTTGGAAATTGTAAATGCATTTTATTATATTAAAGTTTTATGAGTGTATTAACAGAGTTGCACTAGATTCTCTCTATGCTCTCTTCCCTCTAACCAATGTACTGGAGTTTTATACTCTTTATGGGAGTTATGATCATCAAGTGACCATTGGCTTGTAAATCAGGCGGCTGAATTATCTGCATTGGATATTGTTATAAGGCGTTCATTCTGAATATAGCTGGTAAGCAGTTTTCCATAAGGTGGAGGGCACGTGTGACAAGTTAATCACTATTGCTGTGCATGCACCGAGAGACACCTTTGGAATCTCAATTAGATACGCCGAGGATAACGTTTTTTTCGTTGCTCTGTGCCTTTAATATATATAGTCATTATACTTTAAAATAAATCTAAGATTATAATAGATAGATATATAGATATATTAATTACTAAACTTTTTATTTGGTGGGTATTGCATTCTAGAAGTACAGGGGCTGTATCACCCGGCAGGCTCATCCCAATTACTGTGCGCTGGGATGAGCTCATTGTATTCAAGGTGCTGAGCAGAGTCGATTTGGAACAGATTCACCTTTGCAACAGGTAAGATGTCTAGAAAGAGAATCTTTAACCTACTGACCCCCTCCTTGCCTCATCTGAACACAACTCTGTGTCAGGCCCTGTTGCTGACCTTGCCTTGCCTAAGCATTTCTTCTCCACATTCATAACCGCATGGTATGCCAAACCGTTGCCAATCTTGCCTTGCCTGACCATGTCCTCACCACCTCTAAGTACCCCATTTGTGTCTAGTTGTTCCTGACCCCAACAAGCCCTTGTTAAGAACTTCACCATGTCCAATGGCATGTTTGGTGACACATCCGATGTCAAGCTATATAGACTGTATAGATGAACCACAGCATTGCAAACTGCTGCCATTCCCGGGGTCCCTGGTAATGATTGCTGAGGCCTAGGGGGCAGCTGTCTTTTGGTCCTACTACAGGGGCTGCTCTGGCACCAGCCTCTGGGACATTCTGCCTGCTATCTCTGCTCTGCGATTCTAGAGCTGGACCAAAACCCAGGATTTTGACTAGCCTGGGTTTTGGTCCACTCCCCCGTGTGAAACCCCCAAGATCTTATAGATTCCCGGGCTGATCCAGCTAAGTTTCAGTCCATTTTAAACCGAGGTAAGTGACATTGTCTTAGCGTTGACTTAGCATTGGTCAGTAACCAGAATCCAAGGTTGGTAAGTATGGTTGGAGGCTCAGGGGTGGGAACCTGACAATACAGTCAGCGCCTTGTTGTTACTAAAATGGCTGTCTCCAATCAGCAGGCTATCGGCAATATCTGGCAGAGGAGCCTGCTCCAAAACCCTTAGAACAACAGGATACTGTTAGAATCCATCTTGGGAGTATAATAGAATAATGCATTGTATCAAAAATAAGAAAATAAAGAGATACCACACTGGTTTTGCCATATTCTAAAACTGTGGTTCCTAACTCTCCTCCTCAAGGGCCACCAACAGGCCATGTTCTGCAGATCTCCACACAAATTATCCCAATTACTGCAGGCTAGGGTGAGCTCATTGTATTCAAGGTGCTGAGCAGGGTCGATTTGCAACAGATAAAATGTCTAGAAAGAGAATCTTTGACCTACTGACCCCCTCCTTGTCTTCCTAGACCACATTCTATATTTCACTGCAGTGTCCCCCAACCGTCTCCTTTAGAGTCACCAACAGGTTATGGTTTGTGGATCTCCACGTAGCCAGCTTTGCCCTGCTTCACCTGGGTATCTGGGTAATAAAAACTCCCCAAACCTGGCTTGCCCAGCCCCCTGCCCCTCCGGTTGAGAAATTGATTACTATAAACTTACCTCTCCGGTCACATCGCGCTTGGCAACCCTGCACTCCCTCGCCAACTTCCGTAGGGCAGTGCCATCTTGGGGCGTGTCATTACATAGGCTGCAATGACACTGGGTGCAAATGCAATATTCCAAGTATGCAGCACGCCCTGCTCCAGTAATGATTCATTACGTCTGGGATATAGTCCACAAGAGGGCGCTTTACTGCAGAGATGGCAAAAAAGAGGCCCCTCCCGGTCCTTATATACCCGGGACCTCCCACTAAATTCCCCAGTTTAGTCTCTGCAGTCGGTTGCCAAGGTCAAGATGATGGCTATCTCTCCTCGCAGGTAAGCCGGGCTGCACAGCCCCCGGCCCTGTGTCCTATTCCCACCCGTGCCACTATTTACCTGCCTCCCAGCCTTGGCTGCATGGTCGGGTGATGGTAGGCAGCACCTATAAGAGGTGCTTTTTAATGGAGAATGGAGCAAATCCCCCACCAAAGGGTAGGCGGCACAGGTTGGTGAGCCTGACATGGGATGCCCGGTCCGCTTATAGCCCTCATTACATATTTAACAAATGTACCTATTGGCTTATTCCCCCCTTCTCCTTTTGCCCGGTTAGTCGGGGGGGGGGGGGGGGTCAGTATTACAGTGTGCATGTGCATGTGTGAATGTTTGTTTGCTACTGTTTCGCTTTGCACTTTCTTCAGCGCTGGCACATGGCTCAGCGCTACCTCTCCTCCTCTCTTCACTTCATCTTTTTGCATGTTATTTCAAACGGCACGCACGCACGCTTGGCGGCGGTGGCGGCAGACCGGTGACGTCATCGGGCCGGCTTGATCCTGATTGGCTGCAGCGCAGGGTCTGCAGCCTGTCCCCACGTTCTTCTGTCTCTCCCAGCGCTATCTTGATCGGCTATGGTGGACTGATTGCCCTGCCGGCGTGCGTGAGTGCCCTTGTGGGCGTTTTGATACGATTTGCCTGTATATTATGCATGTTTAAATGTGTTTTTATACTGATTGTGGTATCATTTATGTCTTTCAGGGGGACAACCTAAATTAGAGGTTTCTCCCGGTCCTGTGATCTTCTGATGATCAGCATTGCCTTGGCGCTGATGCCGGCTCAGAGCATTGGGATGCTGACGACACCCATAGACTTCTGACTCAAATTCTTGAAGTACTTTCCATTTCCCCTCCTGCAGCGGCACCTAAGCAGCAGGGGGAGTTGTTTGGTACCACAAAACCACGTTTGGAATTCCCAGAACAGACGCATTTTAATAATCTGATTCTCAAGGAATGGGAACGGCCTAGCTGGCTTCCCAGTATCCCTAAGGGGTGGGATAGGAGGTATCCCTTCCCCTCGGATGTGGTCAAATGTTGGTCAACTCCCCCCGAGATGGATGCCCCCGTCTTGGGGCTGTCTAATACTTCTGTTGTGCATTCTCTGGATTCCACTACCTTGAAGTATAGTGAGGACCGGCGTATTGACCAACTGGCCTCCCATGCCTTTGCTTGTGTGGGTTCAGCCTTGCGCACGGTTTGTGCTTCCGCTATTACGGCCGTGGCTATTAGGACCTTGGTCAGGGGCCTTCTGGATGGCCCCCATAAGGATCCTTCTAGTGCTGAATTTAGAGCCTTGTCACAATGTGAGTTGTTCATCTCCTATGTTCTCTCTGCCTTAGATGACACCATTCGGATGTGTAGCAGGAACTCGGCCTTGGTTGTCTCTATCCGCCGCTCGGTCTGGTTGTGCCAGTGGGCAGCTGACAATGCTGCCAAGAAGGCTTTCACGGGGCTTCCCTTGAAAGGGTTGTGCCTGTTTGGCGATCGTTTGGACCTTTTTGCTAAGGGAGGTAAGTTACCCCAACGCAAAAAGCAGCCGCGACCCTTTCGGGGCTCTGGGTCCTTCACTCCCTCCTTTCGTGGGCCTAAGTCAGGCAGGGGGGTATCCTTTGCGGGACAAAGGGGAGATTTCTGGGCCAAGGGCAGAGGCCGTGTCCGACCCGGATCCTCCTGGGGTGCCAAACCCAAATCCACTGCCAAGCCCGCTCAGCAATGAGGGGGCGCCCTCACCCTTGCGGGTGGGGGGACGGCTGCGGCTCTTCACTCAGGTCTGGGCTCAACAAGTCTCAGACAATTAGATTCTGGAGGTTGTCTCCTCTGGATACAAGCTGGAGTTCGCGGACTGGCCTCCTACCAGATTCCTCAGGTCACGGGTTCCTACGGACCCTCGGGCAGCTCAGGGTCTGTTTCTGGCGGTACAAAACCTTCTGGGCATGTGGGTCGTTTGTCAGGTTCCTCCGGGAGACAGAGGTCAGTGTTACTATTCCAATCTCTTTACAGTGCCCAAAAAGGATGGTTCCGTCAGACCCATCCTGGACCTAAAACTTCTTAACAAGTTCATCAGGACCAGACGTTTTCGCATGGAAACTCCGTGCTCCGCTATCAGCTCCCTGCGCCTGGGGGACTTTATGACTTCAAT
This sequence comes from Gastrophryne carolinensis, assembly GCA_027917425.1. Taxonomy (NCBI): domain Eukaryota; kingdom Metazoa; phylum Chordata; class Amphibia; order Anura; family Microhylidae; genus Gastrophryne; species Gastrophryne carolinensis. Next base: position 128,495,517 of record CM051244.1, on the reverse strand, counting down.
AGACATCAAGGATGCTTACCTTCATGTGCCGGTCTTCCCAGGGCACCAGCGGTTCCTCAGGTTTGCGGTGGAGGAACAACACTACCAATTTGTGGCACTTCCCTTCGGTCTCACCTCCCCAGATTGTTTACCAAGGTGTTGGCAGGCATGATGGCCCTTCTCAGAGCCCGGGGTATTCGCATTCTTCCCTATCTGGACAACCTCCTCATTACGTCCCCTTCACTCCAACAGGCAGAATTGGACACCCTGACGGTGGTTGCGTCCCTGGAAAGGTTCGGGTGGGTGATCAATTACCCCAAATCCTCACTCTCCCCGTCCCGGGTGACCGCCTTCCTGGGAATGACTCTGGATACTATTCAGTCCAGAATTTTCCTCCCTCAGCAGAAGGTGGACTCTCTTCAAGCTCTGATTCAATTCTTGCTGTCCAGCCTTCACCCATCCATCCGGCAAGGGATGCAACTTGTGGGACAGATGGTGGCCTGCTTCGAGGCAGTTCCCTATGCTCGATTTCACATGAGGCCTCTTCAGCTCCATCTTCTGTCAGCCTGGGACAAGTGTCGCCTGTCTTTGGATCAGGCCTTTGTTCTGTCTCCACTGGTCCGGCGGTCCCTCCTTTGGTGGCTGGACTCGAGGAAACTTCTGGGGGGCAGATCATTTCTGACACCGTGCTGGGAGACGGTCACTACGGATCCAGTCTGTCAGGTTGGGGGTGCTACTGGAGAGCCCACCAATTCCAGGGGCTGTTGGGTCCTCAGGAGGCACACGCCCCCATCAATGTTCTGGAGCTGAGGGCGGTTCGGTTGGTGCTGGCGCAGCTGACGCCTCACCTACAGGGCCTGCCGGTTCAGGTTCGCTCCGACAACCGGACTGCGGTCGCTTACATCAATCATCAGGGAGGGACTCGGAGCAAGAGTGCCCTCAGGGAGGTGTCGTTGATTCTGTCCTGGGCCGAGGACAATGTCCCGTGCATCTCTGTGGTTTACATTCCGGGAGCGGAGAATCTGGAAGCGGATTCCCTGAGCAGGGGGGCCTCTCGTCGAGGAGAATGGTCCCTCAACAGCGAGGTCTTCCTATCCCTCTGTCACAGGTGGGGGATGCCGGATGTGGATCTGTTTGCTTCTCGCCACAATCACAAGCTTCCAGCATTTGTCTCACTGTCCCAGGATCCTCTGGCTCTGGCGGTGGATGCCATGTCTCTGTCCTGGCAGGGGTTCGGTCTCTTGTACCTCTTCCCTCCGTTTCCCCTTCTGGGCAGGGTTCTACGCAAGCTGATTCAAGAAGGAGTGCCAGCTGTTCTGGTGGCCCCCAGGTGGCCAAGACAGGTGTGGTTCGCAGACGTCGTGCAGCAGGTGGTCGATCAATACCCTCTGCCCCTGGTTCCGGATCTTCTCACTCAAGGACGGCTCTGTTACCCCAATTTACAAACGCTGGCTTTGACGGCATGGCTGCTGAAACCTCCATCCTAAAGGAGAAGGGGCTGTCTGATGCGGTTGTTCAGACTCTGGTCAGGGCTAGGAAGAAATCCTCTTCTACCATCTACTACAGGACCTGGCGGACCTACATTGACTGGTGTGAGGCTAGGGCCTTTCCCTGTCGGGTGTTCTCCATTCCTCGGATACTGGAGTTCCTTCAACATGGTCTGGATATGGGTTTTCAGCTCAGCACTTTGAAGGGGCATGCTTCCGCCTTGGCTGTTTTCTTTCAGAGGTCTTTCGTTCTTCATCCTTTGGTCAAGACTTTCTTCCAGGGGGTCACTCATGTGCGCCCTCCCCGCAAACCCGTGTTACCGGTTTGGGATTTGAATTTGGTATTGTCTGCCCTTCAGGGTACTCCATTTGAGCCTGTGCATGAGGCTGCACTATCTATTCTCACTTTAAAAGTTGCCTTCTTGGTGGCTATCACTTCTGTCCGGCGTGTTTCTGAGTTGGCGGCTCTGTCCATTCAGGCCCCTTACTTTGAGAGACACCAGGACAAGGTGGTTTTCCGCTTTAAACCAGACTTCTTGCCTAAGGTTGTCTCTGCCTTTCACCTCAATCAGGACATTAGGCTCGATTCAGAGACACATTCGTCTGGACTTCCGTAGCTGTCTGTGAAAGTTTTGGTGGGTGTTTGTAATTTTTTTGCTTTTTTTCGATCATTTTTCATTCGTACGAACGTTCGGGCAAATGCGTATATGCGCTTTCGATAAACAAAAGCAAATCTGAACATTTCCGTTAGTTCGGGTCATTTTCCAAACCAAATCTGATATTTTTCTTTCGTTCAGATAACTTACGTTATTGCTATTGGCTTGCGTCTCATTCAGAGAGCTGATTGCCAACGGACCACCACCCTATAAATCCGTTTCCTTTGCGATCCCCTTACGGGACCATTTTGACCTCGAGACTAGCAGCTATGGACGACTCTAGTGCATTTGAGGAGCATGAGGATCTGCAGCTCATGGGCATTGAAATTGTCCGGAGGGCTGAGACCAGATTGCATCGGCGGCGACGCATGCACATCGATGGCATGCATGACGATGAGTTGTTCGAGCTCACCAGACTTAATCGCGCTTCCCTCCATAAATTGTATAGTGAGCTGTGGCCATGGTTAGCCCGCACCAAAAGGAAGGGGCAAGCAATTTCAGGTATGACCAAGATGCTTGGCTGCCTGCAATTTTTGGCGAACGGCTCGTTCCAGAGGCTGGGTGCCCTCTCCGTGGGGATCTCCCAGCCTACGCTGAGCAGCGCACTATCCAAGTTTTTGGAAGGCATGGCTACCATTACTCGCAAATATATTTGTTATCCTGACGACATGGTAGCCAGAAACACGATTACGCTGGCATTTTATAACATCGCTGACATGCCCAACGTGCAATTGACTGCACCCACGTTGCCCTTGTCCCTCCGGCAGTCTACGAGTATATCTACAGGCAGGTTCAATCAGTCCTTTTTTTTTTTTTTTTTTTTTTTTAACCCTTTCGCTGCCAGCCTACCTGGAGTTTTTGTCACCCTTGGTGCCAGACCATTTTGCACTATTTTGCGCTCCCCATGTTCAAATGTGATTTTTGAAGGGATTTCCAGGGATTTCCAAGGAAAATGATATATTGTTTTTTTCAGCAGAGTCTGGGCTTCAACATGCGATGTCTTGTTTGGCCTTTTTTTTGTGTATTCTCAATACTTTTGGGTGAAATATGTGCAAAAAAATAAAAAAAAAAATATTTTTTGCAATTTGTAGTGTTTTTTTGTAATAAAAAATGTAAGTTTGTCAATAAAATCTTATTGCGTGTGAAACCCCAATTTCTCCCGGTTACAGCGGTACCACATATGTATAGGTAGACACCCTTTCCTGCCCAGGAGACTCCCCCAAACTGAAACAGCGCTTTAGGGGATTTTCAGAAAAAAATACAACTGTGATATGCGCTATGCGCACCTTGCAGTTTTTCCAGAAAAATAACCCTTTACATTTGAAATACCCCCAACAAACTATATATTCTCTGGAAGTACACACCTCAAGCTTTCTAGGTGTACCAGGCTTGTTGATGTGGCCACAGTTTTCTGGAAGTAATCCCTCAATGTATTCTTTGGTTGCAAAGAGTTTCCCTAAAAAAAGGATAAAAAAGCAGAATCAAAGCAACATTTTCCTAAAAAAACTATATACAAACAAGAAAAAACAAGTATGATCTGAAAAAGCAACCTCCCCCGAACAGAACGATACCCAATATGCATAGCTACTGTCAAGGGAAGAGTTGCCAAACACCCCAAAGTAAAGCATGCGCATAACGGTAATTTTTCTTGAAAATTTCAGCTCTGCAGACAAGGTGCGCACCTTGCGATTTTTCAACCAAAACAACCCTTTACATTTGGAATATACCCCATAAACCATATATTCCCTAAAAGTACACATGTTAAGCTTTCTAAGCGTACCCAGCTTGTTGTAGTGGGCTCATCTTTCTGGAATTGATCCCTCAAAGGATTCTTTAGTTGCGCAGGGTTTCCCTAAAAAAAATTATAAAAAAGCTGAATAAAAAACACCTTTTCCTAAAATATAAATATGCAAACCAGAAAAAACAAGCTAAGTCTGAAAGCGCAAGGTCCCCCGAACAGAACAATACCCAACATGCATAGCTACTTTTAATCCTTTTAATTGCCAGCCTACTTGAGATTTTGTCACCCTCTGTTGACAGGTCATTTTTCCCCATTTTGCTCCATGTTTTGCGACATTTTTGCTGGAATTTTCAGGAAAATTATATATATATTTCTTGCAGCAGAGTTTAGGCTTTAACATGAAATGTCTTGTTTGTAAATTTTATTCTGTTTTTTACAATATTATTAAGTAAAAAAAAAAAAAATTTTTTTTTAGAAAATTGCCTCCTTTATTTTAAATAAAAAATGTATTTTATTAAAGAAAACCATATTGCATGTGAAAGCCCCATTTCTACAGATTAGAACGGTACCACATATTTATCGGTAGCCCCCCGTTCCTGCCCAGGAGACCCCCCTAACTGAAACAAGTACTTTATAACATTTACAAATAAAATACAACTACCATCCACACTACAAAGGGTTAAATCGGGGAAAAAAATGACATAGGGTCCCCCTTCCCAGGGGGGGGGACCCCATTTTTTTTTTTTTTTTTTTTTTAAGGGTTAAAAACCCTTAAAAATCCCCCAAAAAAACGACATGGGGGCCCCCTTACCCGAAGTAACCAGCCCAGGACCAGCTATGCAGGGCTTGTAGGAACAGGGCACAGGGGCCAGCTTTTGTGGCCCCTGGCCCTGCAGGCTACAAAGCCCGCATAGCCCGTGGGCCCGGGCTCTTCTGCCCCCCCCTGGCCTTTGGGGAGGCAGGTAATGGGGGTGCCAAGGGTTAATGGCAAGTCACCCGCTAGTGCAGGTGACTTGCCATCCCCCAGCCTTGTGAACTGATATAGGGGTCTTGTGGACCCCTTACCAGTTCACAAGGGGTTAAATGTAAAAAAAAACACCACACAGACGCAGAAAAAAATATTTTATTATTATTATTATTTTTTTTAATACTTACCTCCCATCCATCTTCCCCTCCCAATCACTGGCTTCTGCTCATCTGCTGGAAGCCTTTTATAGCTGCTGGGTGACAGAACAAAAGAGGTTAATTAAAAAAAAAAACGACATAGGGTCCCCCCTCCCAGGGGGGGCGGACCCCATTTTTTTTTTGATTTTTAAGGGTTAAAAATAAAAAAAAAATGACGTGGGGTCCCCCTTACCCAGCATTACCAGCCCGGGACCAGCTATGGGGGCTTGTAGGCACAGAGTGGGGGGGCCAGCTTTTGTGGCCCCCCCACCCTGCAGCCTACGAGCCCACATACCCTATGTGGGCCCGGGCTCTTCTGCCCCCCCCCCTGGCCTTTGGGGAGGCAGGTAATGGGGGTGCCAAGGGTTAATGGCAAGCCACCCGCTAGCGCAGGTGGCTTGCCATCCCCCCAGCCTTGTGAACTGGTATAGGGGTCATGGACCCCTTACCAGTTCACAAGGGGTTAACAGTAAAAAAAAAAAAAAACACCACACAGATTAAAAAATAACTTTATTAAAAAATAAAAACTTTTTTTTACTTTACTCACCTCTGATCCTCAGCTTCTGTGTCCCTCGCAGCTCTGATGACAGTTATTGTCATCCCTGTCCAGTGGAGGAGGGAGGCAGGTGATCAGATCAAAGGGGCGGGGCTTATCGGCAAAATGGCGGCGCCCGTCGAGCAGGACAGGGAGAGGGCCTATCAGGCCCTCTCCTGAAGCTGGAGAGCGAGGGGGGGGGGCGATCGGAGGCCCCCCTGGTGAAGAGGAGACCCGGCGGAAGCAATCGATCACTAAGGTAAGTAAATGTCATTTTTATATATTTTTTTTTTAACATGTATTTCGGCGGCTGCTGAAGGGGGGGGGGTGGCTATTCCGGGCTCTCCCCTGCACCCGGGGGGGCCTGGGTGGGGGATCGAAGCCCCCCCGGATGAAGAGGAGACCCGGCCGGATAGAACAAGGGGTCAGGTGAGTGTTTTTTTTTTTACTTTTACTGTAGCAGGGGGGAAAGTCAAGCACGTAGATTCTACGTGCTTGGCACTTAATTGGAGTGGATGCAAGCACGTAGAATCTTCGTGCTTGGCACTGAAAGGGTTAATGTCCTTCAAAATTCCAAAATACCCTCCTTGTCAAATGTCCCTTCTTCGAATTAGTCCCTCCTTGTAATTAATCCCTCCTTGTAAGTTATCCATCGTTGCAAATACTTCCCTTATTTTTTTTATTCCCGTGTAATTTATCCCTCCTTTTAATTTGTCCCTCCTTTTACATAATCACTCCTTGTAATTAATCCCTCCTTGTATTTTTACCTACTTGTAAATATTCCCTCCGTGGAAGTAATCCCTCCATGGAATTATTTACTACTTTAAACTATTACTTCCTTGTAATTATTCCCTCCTTGTAATTTATCCCTCCTTGGAATTTTCCCAACATTTTTATTTATCCCTCCTTTTAAGTATTCCCTCCTTTTAAAAAGTCCCTGTGGAACCATGGACCGTATTTAGTTGCATATAAATGTCACATGTGTTCACCAAGGAAAAATTTTAGTGTGTACCTGAAATTGACCCGGGAAAGTTAATCTTTACTTTATAAAACATACATATTGTTTTTTGGCAAGACAAAATACTTATGTACTTGCTTATTGCTAATTTCATTTGCCCACAGCATTTGCTTAGGGTGTGATGAGTTAGTGTTCCCCTAGTTTGCGTCCCCTTTATAATGTTTTTGTTGTTTTGTTTTATCCCAGGAACCGCAAAATGGGCCACTCAATGAATGTCCAAGCAGTGGTGGCCCCGGACATGCAGTTCCTTAGTCTGCTCGCCGGGTTCCCAGGCTCATCCCATGATGCCTACATTCTTCGCAGATCTGGATTGTACGGTCGGTTTGAGTCTGGGGAATTTTCCGGTGGATGGCTCCTTGGTAAGTTGCCGCCAATAACGTCCTTTTTTTTCGATATGTATGGCTAGGAATTTAATTTGTGTTCCATGTATGAAACTATGCCTTTTTGAACACCTTGTTTACCTGTGAAACACAACCTTAACCATTAGATTTTTCAAGCAACCAAGCCTTGGCAAATGTTAGTCCTGCATTAGCAAACTGCAGAAATGGAATTTAGATTAAAGTAATAATGAGTCTTCCACACACTCTGCTTAAAGTATTTCCTTGAATTTATCCTAGGGTCTGCACCATCTTTGAGTAGATGCATTACACTTCCTGAGTAGAGGAGAGTGGGATAAAGTGCAGGGGGCGGGTTAGAGCTGGTTTGTACTCACACCAAGCAGCTACAGGGTCCTGAAAAGTTAAGATATCCAAGAATGCTGAGCAGCACAGTCCGAAACCAATACCTGTTATCAGTCTGGCTGGTTGGCCCTCACCCGCCATCTTGGATGTTTAATTTTTTCAAACATCTATTTGATGTTTTTTTATTTTTGGAAGGGCCTGTACACTATGTATGCTCATGCTGTGTAGCAAATGTGACCTAGGCTCTTAGTAATGTTGATGGCCCGTTTAGGGGATTCCAGTTATTGAGGAATGTGTAATTTATGTTTATTATCATACATTTTGGCAGGTGATTCCGGCTATCCACTTCTTCCGTGGCTGTTGACGCCCGTCCTCCGGCCCCATAATGCAGCCGAGGAGGCATATAATAGGGCGCACAGGAAGACCAGGGCCGTGGTGGAGAGGGCGTTTGGCCTGTTGAAGACCCGCTTCCGATGATTGGACCATACAGGGGGAGCACTTCAGTATGACCCCAAAAAGGTCATAGATATTATAATGGCCTGTGCAGTGTTGCATAATTTTGCTATATTGCAGCGTGTCCCCCGGTATGTGGATGTGCCCCCCTCTCCACCCACCGATGACTCAGACGAGGACTATCGTGGCCCACCGAGTGCGTCTGCCCAAGCAGTGCGGTCTAATTTAATTGAGACACATTTTGCTTAATTTGTGGTTCCTTTGTTTTGTCCCTTTTTTCTTGGCTAATTCTGTTTTTGGCCCTTTGTGTTTGTATGTTTGTTTGTTACTTTTACAAACAGTAAAGAAATAATTTTAAACAACCTCACACATGATTGTCATTTGGGTTTTTTGGCATGTTACAAATGTGTTACTGCCTACTTTAACTCATCTTTATTCACCCAAAACTTAAAGGCATAAACTTAGTCCACAACAGGTTAATTACAATTTTATGTCGTTTATTTCAGAAGCAAACATTGCATTTGATGGTCACTCCCATAGTTGCATCAAAAACATGGGCAAAACACAAATGAAAGTTTTTCCAAATCAAGCCACATAGCAATTGCCCAGAGGAAGGAGTTGTAAAGTAAGCCACTCCTGTGCAGAGTTAAGGACAAATGAAAATGTTACAAACATAGGTGACAAGCATTGCCATGTCCACATTGTGCAGCAAATAGGCCCACAGACACACCCTCTCCTGCTTGACCACATTTGCCACAGGCACAGGTGTAAAGCAGCCAAACCTATGCCACATCTACACCTGTTACTCAGTGTGACACCCAAACAAGAACCCCCAGTCCCAATCCAAGTCCAGTTCAATCTCAGCCAGGGGTCAAGGTAGTAGTCTGCCAGCCCAGAATGTCCCACAATCATGCCTACAAACAGGAGGAGCCAGAACCAATGTCATGCGCTACAAGCATGCAGCGCAACAGCTTGAGTGGTAGGTTCATTGAGGCTTCACCTCCGGCATTGGCTAGTGGCCTACCTCAGCACTCTAATGAGCTATATGGGCGCAAATCCAAAGCAAACAAGCAAAGTCATATCAAAAGGGTATATTGGTAGGGCTCACCAGACAGGTCAATACAGTGGGGATGTAGATCAAAGATGTGGAGCAGATACATTCCAAATAGGCCTTAAAATGGGGGATGCCCATAAAACCCAGGTTGGGGCCCTTGGAGGTGGGCCCTCACCTGGGCCTGTGTGGCATTCAGAATCTGCAACTGTTCCAGCATGTTTCTATTAGAAGTTCGAAATTCAGCCATCATGGCACTGAGATTGGCAGTTAAGGTGGCCATGTGGCTGTTGCTATTTCGAACTTCCTCAAGCATGCCACTGTAATAATTGGATAAGGTGGCCATGTGGCTGTTGTTGGACCTAAATACAGTCAGCATGGAGTTTAATGTGTTGTTTAAGGTTTCTAATTGGCCATGAAGATGTTTTGGCGAAATAGCCGCCTCTCATGGTGCCATGCTGACTCCATCATCTGCGCGCCCCTCCCCTGGGCAAGTGGGTGACGTAGTCGACTACGCCTCCCAATATTCCCCGGGTTTGGGGGCGTGCAGATGATGTGCCTCTAGGTCCACCAACAGCCACAGGTCTGCTTGGCAAATCCTCAGCAGCAGAGCTAACACTGGGGACTGTCGGCTCAGTCTCTGCATGCTGCCCACGGTGGGCTGGCAGCATGCCGCCAGCTTCACTCTGCTGCTGAGCATTTGTTGTAGAAACATGTTGGGACAGTTGCAGATTCTGTCCCAGGGGGAGGTGTTCTGAAAGTTCCATGAAGGCTCCATCTTCCTCCTGGATTTCCTCCATCAGTGTGTGGGTCTGTTGGGACATGTAAAAAAAAAAAGGTTCAGTTTAGGGACTACATATGTAATTCCGCAAAAAGAAACATGGCAAGGCACATGCATAACATCATATAAAGACACTTACCGTATATATCGGATCCTGGGTCCGAGGCAGCACGGAAGTAGACGGCATGTTCAAACTGGCAGAGGATTCCCCACTAGCTGAGGGATGATGCTGGGCTGCATTGGGGAAAAGAAGGCATGTTAACACACAACTAGGCATTGGTGATGTGTATTAACACATATGGTTCACTAAAACACGGGCCCATGCCTGAATGGCAACTCCCCCAACGGACCAAGTTAAACTTGACTATGAATGTCATTATCTGTTAGATGTATTAGTCAACAAGTACATACACATTGGTCTCCTTAACCAAAATAAACATGCATGTACTGGCTGTTCTGAGGCTTCACACATCACTTAAAGCCCATTATGGGACCACACTCAGCTTGCAAATAGCATTTGCCATTATATTAGGCTGCTTGACATTCTTTCTAGGTCAAACGTTCAAGCACCCCACATCAAGTCGTTCGGGGCAAAGCACAGCTCCAACCCAAATTGGCTACAGATAAAGATGGAAGTGTTGTATGTAATTTTCTCTAAATACATAACAGGCAGTCCTTTGCTAATCTCAATAGTGTTCCTCAAGACTCTCCAAAATAATCTCACAGGAAGTAAACAAGCAAATAATGGGTCGCCACACATAACACACTCTGTTTAAATTGTTACGTCCACTACAAGGCACACCCTAGGGGCATGTGTTAATATATGGGTTTGTGCGTAATTTTACACGCAGGTCACATTTCACATACACAGTAACATTACTAACCGGCAGAAATATTAGGGATGTCCGTGTCCTGTCGTGCCGAGTGTCCCTCTAAGGCCACAGGATGTAGCAGTCCCAGCACCATCTCCTCAGCTTGAGTAAAAAAGAGAGTTGCACACATTTAGATAAATGTTTCCAATACAAGACGAAGCAAAATCCACAAAGTATATATGTACCTGTAATTACGCCGTTTATTTTCTTTCCTCCGTGCTGCATACTTTAGGTCAGATATTTTCCTTTGTATCTGCTCCACATCTTTGAGCTCTTCCCCCGCTGCATTGACCTGTCTGGTGAGCTGCTCCAAAATCTCGGCTTTCCGCTGCTTGCTTGTAGCTTTGGATCTGCGCCCTTATAGCTCATCATAATACAAGGTGAGGGCACTAGCCAATGCCAGAGTTTGGGCCTCACCAAACCTGCCACTCAAGTGGCCTCGGCGCAATGTGCGCCCTGTTGCTTGACATTTTGGCTCATCAGTGGTTGGCTGCAAATGGGGGGACATTCTGGGCTGGCTATGTTGGGGAGAAATGTAGGACAGGTGGCTGGCTTCTGATTGGACTGGACTTGGATATGGACAAGGGGTTCTTGCCTGGGTGGCCACTGAACTAGCAGGCGTAGCTGTGGCATATTCTGCCTGCATTTCCACCTGTGCCGGTGCCAAATGTGGGCGAGGAGGAGAGGGTGTGGTGGATGATGTTGGGCCTGTGCCTCTGTGGCCCCTTCACACTTTCATGGCCCTGGGAGGTTGATGCACTTGGCTGGGGTGATGCTGAGCTCTGGCTGCTGGGGCTTCGGGCCCGGTGGCTTGGTTTCTTGGCCTGAGAGCTTTTCCCACGTGGCTGGGGTGATGCTGAGCTCTGGCTGCTGGGGCTTCGGGCCCGGTGTCTTGGCCTCTTGGCCTGAGAGCTTTTCCCACGTGGCTGGGGTGATGCTGAGCTCTGGCTGCTGGGGCTTCGGGCCCGGTGGCTAGGCCTCTTGGCCTGAGAACTTTTCCCACGTGGCTGGGGTGATGCTGAGCTCTGGCTGCTGGGGCTTCAGGCCCTGTGGCTTGCCTCTTGGCCTGTGAGCTTTTCCCACGTGGCTGGGGTGATGGTGACCTTTGGGGGTTGGGGCTTCTCACCCTCTTCGTGTGCTTTTTATGGGCCATACCTGTGTGTTTGCTGGCCTGGCCCTTCTTCTTTTACACTGGCTCCTTTGTTTTTGGGCTTGTGGGTGCCTTTGTGGTCACCTTCGCCTGCCCACTGCGGGTTCCCGGCCGCTTCACCTTAGGCATTTTGGAGCGAGTGGTGGGGCCTGCTGAAGCCTCCTCACACTTTTTCCAGCTGGCTTCCTTGGCTGCTTTGGCCTTTGCTGCGTTTTTTTTTGCTGGCATCATGAAGAGACTCTGAAAGAGAATGAGCTGTGGCTCCAGGCCCCTTTAAATACTAATGCGTTTACGCGTTCTCGTACGCGTGCGTACGGCCGTTCGTCCGGCCGTGCGGAACCCGGAAACCGCAGGGGCATTACTTATCTGCTGCAGACAAGAGGCAAGATGGCGCCCACAATCTTCACCCACCAACAAGAAGAGATCATCATGCTTGTAAGTGTTTTTTAATGCCTTTGATTTGCCATGTAAATGCATGCCTAGCCCTTAAGGAAGCGCATGAACAAACGGTTGTTTTAAAAAGTGTATCAAACTCTGTGCCAAACTGAAGTGAGTGCCCACATGTGCGAACCAGCACTGAGGCCAGCTTCAAGGATTGTATTAGGCTACAAATATGTCTGTTAATGTCAATGATCAATTGTTCACAGATATTTGTATGCTGTTTTAACTCAAACCTTGTTTTTTTTTTGTGTTTTGTAGACCATGCTGGAGCACAGGTACGACTACCTGCCCAACTCTTTTGAGAAGTGCACCGTTGCCCCGGAGATAGTTTCCAGAATCCACCATCAGACGGACACCACCTTCACCCACACGCAGATCATGCAGCATTGGTCGGACCTGAAACAGCTGCACATGCCCCGGGTGTGGCGGTTTTTCGGACTCCATTTCCCTAGTAAGTACATAGCGATTGCATGTTAGATGTAACTGCTGCAGAAGGTAGGCATTGATTTAGAATTGTATTTCTTTTGTAGTGCTGGAAATGGATTACCGAATCCGCTGCACCCGGAGGCGCACAGGAGGACCAGTGCTGCATGAATCTGCAGCTGGAAGTGAAGGTGGTGGATCTCCAGTGCGACGGTCCTACCCCTCCTCTGTTGGTTCCTCCGACCAGCCCCTGGACCTTTCCACAGAGGAGGGGTGGCACGGCGTGGGCAGGGAGTCGTACCCAGCGACTCTTCATGTAACCGCACACACATATACATGCAATTTCCACCCAAGTTGATTCCCTTAATCTGTTTTTCTAGATGCTTCTGGAGCGGGTGAAGATGTGGAGGTTGCAGCAGATCTCGCCCAGGAGGCACAGGGAGAAGGTGAGTGATGTGACACACACATTGAAATTGACATTTGATTACTGTTGACTAAGACATTATAAGTGACCCTTTTTGCCATGTCTCGACAGCCTCTACTTCACAACAGTGGCAGGGCCTAGGACATAGGGTTGTCCCCAACAAGGCATCCGTCGGCCACCAACCAAGTAAGTTGTAATGTCATTCTTTGCAGTATGTTACTTGATCACCCAGATTCATAAAGGCAGAGTCAATGTCATTAGCAGAATGACCTGTGCCCACTTCCTTAGAGTAATGACTTCTCAGAATGACCTCTGCCCACTTCCTTAGAGTAATGACTTAGCAGACTGATCTGTGCCCACTTCCTTAGAGTAATGACTTAGCAGACTGATCTGTGGCCACTTCCTTAGAGTAATGACTTAGCAGACTGATCTGTGGCCACTTCCTTAGAGTAATGACTTAGCAGACTGATCTGTGGCCACTTCCTTAGAGTAATGACTTAGCAGACTGATCTGTGCCCACTTACTTAGAGTAATGACTTAGCAGACTGATCTGTGGCCACTTCCTTTAGGTAATGACTTTGGAGAATGACCTCTGCCCACTTACATAGAGTAATGACTTAGCAGACTGACATATGTCATGTTTATTTAGGTTGGCAACTAACAAACATTCCATCCACAGGTGAGAAACATGTATTTGGCGCAAAATTATGTTTTTGTATTAATTTTATACAGGGACCACACGGGCAAGAGTGGAAGAAATGAATCGAAGGGTCCTTGAGTTGGTGGCCGATATGCAGCAGCTGGTTGACTCGTTGGGGACAACAGAAGAAGAATAGTGTTCTGGGTCCTGTCACTGTTTTTATTAATGTAAATAGTTTTACATTTTATAAAGTTTTACATTTTTTTAATTTTATGTGGTTTTTAAATTTTTAAAAATTTGGAAAACTAAAATATTTTACAAATGGCACCAAAAAATGGCCTTCAAATTAAAAGAAAAAAAACGTTTCACTGTCATTTTTTTACACAAATACATTTACAACAAACGAAGGTTTCTAAAAATATTTAGAGATGAAGATTCAGATGAACAGGAAGTGGTTTGGGTAAGTTTTAGGGACATAAAATGGAAGAAGAACATAACCGCGAAGTGGTTTGAGCACGTTTTAGGGACATAAAATGGAAGAAGAACATAACCGTGAAGTGGTTTGGGTAAGTTTTAGGGACATAAAATGGAAGAAGAACATAACCGCGAAGTGGTTTGGGTAAGTTTTAGGGACATAAAATGAAAGAAGAACATAACCGCAAAGTGGTTTGGGTAAGTTTTAGGGACATAAAATGGAAGACGAACATAACCGCTAAGTGGTTTGGGTAAGTTGTAAGGGTCCAAAAGGGAAGCTGGAGGATAGCGCTAAGGGGTTGGGGTGAGCTTTAAGGGTCCAAAAGGAAGCTGGAGGATAGCGCTAAGGGGTTGGGGTGAGCTTTAAGGGTCAAAAATGGAACTGGAGGATAGCGCTAAGGGGTTGTGGTGAGCTTTAAGGGTCCAAAAGGGAAGCTGGAGGATAGTGCTAAAGGGTTGGGGTGAGCTTTAAGGGTCCAAAAGGGAAGCTGGAGGATAGCGCTAAGGGGTTGGGGTTAGCTTTAAGGGTCCAAAAGGGAAGCTGGAGGATAGCACTAAGGGGTTGGGGTGAGCTTTAAGGGTCCAAAAGGGAAGATGGAGGATAGCGCTAAGGGGTTGGGGTGAGCTTTAAGGGTCCAAAAGGGAAGCTGGAGGATAGTGCTAAAGGGTTGGGGTGAGCTTTAAGGGTCCAAAAGGGAAGCTGGAGGATAGCGCTAAGGGGTTGGGGTTAGCTTTAAGGGTCCAAAAGGGAAGCTGAAGGATAGCACTAAGGGGTTGGGGTGAGCTTTAAGGGTCCAAAAGGGAAGATGGAGGATAGCGCTAAGGGGTTGGGGTGAGCTTTAAGGGTCCAAAAGGGAAGATGGAGGATAGCGCTAAGGGGTTGGGGTGAGCTTTAAGGGTCCAAAAGGGAAGATGGAGGATAGTGCTAAGGGGTTGGGGTGAGCTTTAAGGGTCTAAAAGGGAAGCTGGAGGATAGCGCAAAGGGGTTTGGGTGAGCTTTAAGGGTCCAAAAGGGAAGCTGGAGGATAGCGCTAAGGGGTTTAGCTAAACATTGTAGTAGAAGTGAGGGTGTCAAATATGTAGGCGAGCACTTTAATGAGTTAAGTTTGTAGTGCGCAGGCGCAAGATCGTAAGTATTTCCGTCTGGACGATTATTTTTTGTAAAAGGGTAACATAGCATATAATTGCTATATTTTTTTAGACTTATGTCCTTTGTGAATTATATTTGGATTGTTGAACTTGAATCTTAATTTGTTGTAGGAGTTATTGTTTTAGTTGGTTACCTTTGCTTTGTGTAATTATTTTATATTTGGTTGCAGGAACCGCAAGATGTGCCACTCGCCCTTGCTCCTGATGCCCGTTCTTTGCCTGCAGAATGCGGTCCAGGGGTTCTCTAATCGGGCACTATGCAAAACCCGGGCCATGGTGGCGAGGGCCCTCTGGCTTTTGAAGTCCAGATTTAGGTGTTTGGACCATACAGGGGGGGGGGGGGGGCACTGCAGTATGACCCCAACAAGGTTATACCAATATTTTAATTTACGTTTTTTAACAGGGACCACACGTGCCAGAGTGGCACAACTGAGTGTCAGGGTCCTTCAGTTGGTGGGCAAGATGCAGGAGCTGCGCAACTCGTTGGGGACCACAGATGAAGAATAATGTTCTGTGGCCTGCCATTGCTATGTATTTTGTTTTTATATTTTATGATGGAATAAAAAAAAATGTTACATTGTCATTTCATTTACAAAATACATTAACACAAAACTAATGGGCCCAGAAATATTTTTTTTTTCAATATGTCTTTATTGAATTTTAACATTTTATACAGAACAATAAATAGAGACAGGGAAATAAAGGATCACAGGGCGGAGACAACCCGGCAGCCGAATACAAAGCTTAACAAACATATGCGGCCTACAGGGTTCCGATCCAACTTCTTCCTCATCTCGGGGCACACAATGGGCAAGTGGGGTCTATTATTCAACGCCCAACATCTACCATCTATATCACACTGGACCACATGCACTATGGGGTGACCATCCCCTTCTTGTGACCCCTTCTCAGGTCGGCCATTCAGCACATAAGCTGCCGCATCCGCTCCTCCCAACGATCAAAAAGGATGGAGAAAGTGCAGAAAGAGAGTGCAGAAAAGGAAAACAACAAGAAGAGCGAACAGGGAGAGTAGAGAACCTTGAAGTCCCGCATCCACACCCGGACCCCACCCCCCAACCCCTCCCGACTGCACCCCATCAACCGTGGGTCAGGCCCCCCCGCCCCACCAATCGCTACATCTGCTCCAGGAGCGCCCGGAAATCTGGCGAGACCCGTGACACCTCCCAAAGAGTCCATGTCTTAAGGAACCTCTGGGTTCCTTCATCGATCTTTTCTAATGTCAGTTCCTCCATCCTCTTGATGTTTTCCACCTCCCCATACCACTCCACCAGGGAGGGAGC
This sequence comes from Gastrophryne carolinensis, assembly GCA_027917425.1. NCBI lineage: Eukaryota > Metazoa > Chordata > Amphibia > Anura > Microhylidae > Gastrophryne > Gastrophryne carolinensis. Next base: position 128,479,098 of record CM051244.1, on the reverse strand, counting down.
AACATTAGTACGCCAATGCCTGGGGATCACCGATCTAGCGGCGGTAAGCAAGTGCCTCAGCAGCCCCTTCTTGTTTGACGACACCAACCCAGGGATCATTGAAAGGAGAGTCACCTGCGGTGTGCTCGGGACATTTTCAAGTGTCAAATGCTTATAGATTCTAAGCCCCCCCTCCCAGAAGGTCTTCACTACCGGGCATTCCCACCATATGTGAATCATGGTCCCCGGGGCCCTCCCACACTGCCAGTAGTCCCCAGACTCCGCCCCCCGAATTTTCCCAAGTCTGACGGGCATCTATACCATCTTGCCAGGATTTTTTTAATTTCGTTCCTGGGCCCTACACGCCATAGACAGTTTGTGGGTAAGGGCAAAGGACTTCTCCCAGTCCCCGGATTCAAATGTTTGCCCCAAATCCTCCTCCCATTTCCTACAGAACTGGGGTCTCTGGCCCTCCCCTTCTCCCTGGAGGATCTGGTATAGGGTAGAGACCACATGTTTAGGGGGTGTCGGCTCCCTCAGAAGCCTCTCCAAGGGCGTGAGAGAGCGAGAAAGGTTCGAGGCCGGGGTATGGGACCCGATAAAAGCAACCAGCTGGGCATGAAGGAGCTAGGAGACACTCCTATCCCCTCCCTGGATCCGTAAATCAGAAAGGGAAGGCGGACCTGTACCAGACACTATGTCTCCCAGTCTAGTGTCCTGAGTCGCCTCCCAAAGGAGAAATGTCTTAGAGTTCAACCCCGGTGGGAAGGCCGGGTTATCGAACAACGGGGTGAAGGGTCCAGGTCTGAGTGATAGCTCCCCCCGCCTCACAAACCTATCCCAAATTGTCAATAATAATAATGGCCCTGCAGAGTGTTGCCCTTCGTACTCTGGGCCACTTATTGCCCCAAATAAATTTAAAGAAGGCATCCTGGAGCAGCTTAAAGAAGCCGCGCTCCGGAGCCAGTGGGATTGCCTGAAACAGGTAGAGAAATCGGGGCAAGATGTCCATTTTCAAAATATTTATGCGCCCTAGCCATGAGTATTGTTTTTTATGGTAGAGGTTTAGGTTTGTGACCGTAGAGTTTAGGAGAGGGGCGTAGTTAAGTTTGTAGAGTTTCCCCAAATCCGAGGGAAGCCGGACCCCCAAGTGGCCTCCCCTTGCCACCTGAAGGGAAAGTTCGCTTGTAGGAGTTGCTGAGACCGCTTATCCAGTGAGACATTTAGGATCTCTGTTTTAGATAGGTTCACTGCGGTGAGGTTATATACATAAGCAAATCATCAGTGAAAAGAGAGAGCTTGTGCTCCTTTCCCCCACAAGAGATTCCCCTGATGGAAGGGTTAGCCCTCAGAGCATTGGCCAAGTGCTCCATCACCAACACATAAAGCAATGGGGATAGGGGGCACCCCTGGCGAGTACCATATCTGTCTGTGCGTCTGCTATTACTGCTGTGGCTATTAGGACTCTCCTCAAGGGTCTGCTGGATGGCGCCCCTGATGATACTTCTAGTGCCGAGTTCAGGGCCCTGTCACAGTGTGAGATGTTCATTACTTATATCCTTTCTGCCTTGGATGACTCCATCAGGATGTGTAGTAGAACCTCGGCCTTGGTGGTTGCTATACGCCGCTCTGTTTGGCTGCGCCAGTGGGCAGCTGATAACGCTGCTAGGCCCTTACCGGGCTCCCCTTTTAGGGGTTGTGCTTATTTGGTGATCGCTTGGATCTTTTTGCGAAGGGGGGTAAGTTGCCTCAATGCAAGAAACAACCGCAGCCCTTTTCGGGGTTCTGGTGCCTTTGCCTCCTCCTACCGTGAATCCAGGCCTGGGAGAGGGGTTTCCTTTGCGGGGCATAGGGGAGACTTCTGGGGCAGGGGCAGAGCTCGGGCCCGCCCCGGATCTGCCTGGGGGTCCAAGCCCAAATCTGTCAGCAAGTCTCCTCAGCCATGAAGGGGCGCCCTCACCCATCCGGGTGGGGGGACGGCTGTGGCTCTTCGCTCATGTCGGGGGGCAACAGGTCTCAGGCAGGTGGATTCTGGTCGTATCCTCCAGCCACAAGCTAGAGTTCGCTGCCTGGCCGCCTCCAAGATTCCTCATTTCTCGGATTCCTCTAGACCCCTTGGCAGCTCAAGGTCTGTTTCTGGCTGTGCAAAACCTCCTGGATATGGGGGTCATCTGTCAGGTCCCTCCTGGAGAGAGAGGTTGGGGTTTTTATTCCAATCTGTTCACAGTACCCAAAAGGGATGGTTCCATCAGACCCATCCTGGACTTAAAGCTGCTCAACAAGTTCATCAGGACCAGGCACTTTCGCATGGAGACCCTGCGCTCTGCGATCAGTTCCTTGCGCCCGGGGGACTTCATGACCTCCATAGACATCAAGGATGCTTACCTTCATGTTCCAGTCTTCCCGGGGCATCAGAGATTCCTCAGGTTCGCGCTGGAGGACCAGCACTATCAATTTGTGGCCCTGCCCCTTGGTCTCACTTCGGCCCCCAGGGTCTTCACCAAGGTGCTGGCGGGTATCATGGCTCTCCTCAGGGCATTCGCATTCTTCCCTATCTGGCTTGTTCGGAAGTTACAGCTTTAACCTGTGAATGTGCTACAAGCTGTGGAATTCCCCATTCGTGGCACACATGGAGCACTAAGGCACTGGGAAAAACTTGTGGAAAGCTCTCCTGAAAAACTCAATATTTTGTTTTAATACTTTTGTTTATTTGTCTTTTGTGTACTTGCACACACATAGGAATGTGTCCTCAGCATTTTATCCATCCATGCAGTGAGAACAAATACAAAACCACAAGCCTGGAACGGTGGCCTGCAGCAACAAAGGCTCCTGCCAAGAGCAGAAGTAAAAAGTACGCTTTACAATCTTGCATGATTTTTTTTCAATGAAATACATGCTAGGCTGTCTTTTTAATGTTTGTAATTATTAGTATTATTGATATTATTTACTTATTTTAAATGTGCCCCCCCCCCCCAAGCCAGCCAGCCCAGGCATCACGCATAGGAGCTGGTAACCCAGGGCTCAGAGACCAACCATCTGGCTCCTGGCCCTGCCATTTAACCAGCACGTATGCCCCACTTAAAGAAGTGCTGTGACAGACGCTCTGTCTTTTGGATGTCATCACTATTCAGTTGCCCACCGGGTCATTCACTGGCCTTTTCTTAATTAGGTTCCAGACAATGTCATTGTATTTTGGAGTGTATTACAGACTGCCATTGTGTTGATTGATTACGTCACAGACAATGGCATTGTTCTGACTGATTGTGTTACAGACGTCTATTGTGTTGCTGATTGCGTCACCGGCAGAGTTGAGGGATTGTGTGCCCTGCTCCCATTGGTCTGTGTATTTGTCATGCAGTCCTCCATCAGGTCCATGGGGGAGGTCCCCTTGCACGGAGGCTTGCATATAAGGCCCAGTGTGGCACTAATAAAGTCTACTTCACCTTCACCCTCAATACTGAAGTTCTGTCTCTTATTGGGAGAAACGCTATATTACAATTCACTAGCCCTTGTAAGGGCTGTTCCTGTTTCCTCACGGACGACTCTGGAATTCCAGCAGCACCTCTTACGATTGGGAAAAGGACATCTCGGGCGGTGAAGCCCTCCGGCGATAAGGGTTATCGCTACAATTGGTCTGTCCGGACTCTTGTTATGGGCAGAGTTCTGTGTAAGGACAAGTCTGCAAATAGTGAGTAACCGGACTAAACATTGGCGTGGGCTGTACATAGGAATCGGTCATGGGTGGGGTCCAAACACTGGGATATTGTGGGGTTGGTGAGTTCAGCATCAAAGTCCTTGGTTGGATGTGTGCAAAGGTGCTTCGCTTTCCTATATCTGGTCCAAGTTTCAATCTCTTTCCATGGAAGCTGATCGGAGAATCCACAATCTTCTGCACATCTACATCATCGTAAAAGTAGACAAAACCATAACCCTTAGAAACGCCAGAGGCATCCCTAATAATTTTGACATTCTTTACAGCGCCATACTTTGAAAAAACATCCTTAATTTCAGGCTGATTAATCCGACGGTCAATGCCCCCAACAAAAATAGTGTTTGGCATAAGTTTCCCTTCTGGAAGGACGTAACCTGATGGCTGATCCTCTTCTTGACTTCGTGTAACAGACATGACGTGATGCAGACGAAACCCCTGGGTCTCCCCGACCAGTGGGCTGGAGTTGGCAGCTCGGGCTGGAGACCGGGTTGTAACAGGGTTGACGCTGGCTGGCCCAGAGGTAGCGTAGGCAGAAGTCATTGGTCCTAGATCATTTCCCAATAGTACTTCTGCTTGTAAGTTGTCCATAAGTCCCACCTGTACCCTGCCGGATCCAGCGCCCCAGTCAAGATGTACTTGGGCGGTGGGGAGTCGAAACACAGCTCCCCCCGCCACCCTTACTGCAACGGTGTGTCCAGTGCGGTCTTTGTTCTTGACCAAATGAGGTTGGAGCAAGGTAAGTTTGGCTCCGGGGTCGCGTAATCCTTGCGCGGTGCGCCCATTGACTCGTACCTCCTGGCAATGGTGCTGTCGGTTGTCTTGGATGGCCGCTTGTACGGGATCAGCTTCATACAGTACCCCCAGATACTCTTCCGAACTGCTCTCAGCTTCCAAACAGTGTGCCACAGGAGTACGGGAGGTGGAAGGTTGTTTTTGCCCCCACGTGTTTCGGGGAGGCTCTAGGGCGCAATCACTGCGATAATGTCCCCAATGTTTGCAACGATGGCACTGAACTGTGGAGAGGTTCGGTTGCTGCGCTGGCCTATGTGGCCCAGAGTCACGAGTTGGCGCTGAAGCCACAGGTGCTTGAAATTTGATGGGAGGTTGTGGTTTTGGAGCGGACTGTTCTGTCCGGCGCGCATCGGTGTACTCGTCGGCTAGACGAGCAGCCTCAGGTAGCGTTAGAGGTTGTAAAAACAACTGTAGTACATCCTCAGCGGTCGTGGCTTTGCATCCAGTGACCCAGTGTGATGCTGTACGATGGAGGCGACATGCCCACTCCGTGTAAGAATCCCCTCCCTTCTTTTGGGATTCCCGAAATCGTCGCCTGTAGGCTTCCGGGGTGACAGCGTACCGGGCTAACAAAGCCTCCTTTACCAGATGGTAGTGTGGTAAGTCCACATCAGGGATGGCCCGGAAAGCATCGGAAGCTTTCCCAGATAGTTTCCCTGATAATATGGTGACCCATTCCTCCGTGGGTACCCGGTGTAAAGCGCACTGGCGTTCAAAATCGGCCAAAAATCCGTCAATCTCGTTGTCACTTTCCTGGAAGGATTTAAATGCTGCAAATGGAATCTTTCTCCCCCCAGTGTAACTGAGGCTGAGAGGCTGCTGGGTTGAAAGTCGCCGATCTTCCCTTCGCTTACTGGCCTCTGCCTCCACTGCGGCGAAGACTTGGTCGATCAGTTCCTGTGATGGACCATCCGACCGCTTGCCACCAATTGTAGCGATAACCCTTATCGCTGGAGGGCTTCACCGCCCGAGACGTCCTTTTCCCAATCGTAAGAGGTGCTGCTGGAATTCCAGAGTCGTCCGTGAGGAAACCGTGAGGAAACAGGAACAGCCCTTACAAGGGCTAGTGAATTGTAATATAGCGTTTCCCCCAATAAGAGACAGAACTTCAGTATTGAGGGTGAAGGTGAAGTAGACTTTATTAGTGCCACACTGGGCCTTATATGCAAGCCTCCATGCAAGGGAACCTCCCCCATGGACCTGATGGAGGACTGCATGACAAATACACAGACCAATGGGAGCAGGGCACACAATCCCTCAACTCTGCCGGTGACGCAATCAGCAACACAATAGACGTCTGTAACACAATCAGTCAGAACAATGCCATTGTCTGTGACGTAATCAATCAACACAATGGCAGTCTGTAATACACTCCAAAATACAATGACATTGCCTGTAACAGTATCAAAATACAATGACATTGTCTGGAACCTAATTAAGAAAAGGCCAGTGAATGACCCGGTGGGCAACTGAATAGTGATGACATCCAAAAGACAGAGAGTCTGTCACAGGTGCTTCCAATACACTGATGCCTAGTGCCCAGGAGAGGGTGCAGGTAATCAGGTGGGGGTACCAGCATATCACATGCCGGTGCCAGCAGGGGGCATGCCATCCCCACTACCGTGTGAACTGGTATAGTATAAGTTGAAAAAATATTCAAATAATTTAAATTCTTACCTATATGCATCTTCAACGTCATGTCCCCTGCTGGATGGCATCCTCTTCTTCCTCTGCTTGGTCAGGTGCTTCCTTGTTATTTGCCGGGACATTCAATGCCAGGGGCAACATCTAGTGCATATGCCATGCTGGCATCTCTTGAGCGGATTGGGGAGGCACAGGTTCCCCCTCCTTCCTTCCTGGCTCCCAGCCAGGAGTAATAGGAGGGATACTTTTATACCACAGAGGCTAAATGTGTCACTGGAGGGGTATGGAGGAGGATCTTCTTGGGTATCCCCCTCCATCCCCAATCTTCTTGGAGAAAAGTTGGTGATGAGTGCCAGCTATGATGAACGGTGTAGCCAGTAAATTACATTGTTCTTTTAGTGGCTTGTGAAGACAATGAATGAATAAATACACTGTTTCTCAGATTGGATCCTGCAGTGCCGTATACTGCCAGAGGTTTACAGGCAAATTTGTGGGTGAGGCCTCGCCTCACCATCACAGTGACTGGAGCGTTCCAAGCTACATTTTGCTGCAACAGAGGGGGCATGACAGGCACTGCTTTGGACCCAACCCTGGGATCGGGTGAGTATTATACAAGCAGACCTCGTTGACCTTAAGCTATGGGTAAGGTGAGCATTTATTCATTTTTTAGATTTGCCCGTCCTGGGCATTTGACGTTCGACAAATGTACCTTTTATAGTGTTTTTGTACATATGAAGGCTTTGGCATAGCTATACTGTAATAAGTTGTTTTGCTCAGGTGGGTCGCACTACATCAACAACTGAAGCAAGTGCAAATGCAAGTTTCAGATTTCCCAGCTGGAAAATGTTGCTCGACGCCATTTCACGTGCTTGTTTCTGCAGACTGCAAACGTCAAAACAGATTTCAGTGTTGCATAATTGTACATACGGTGTTGACCGTTTATTTACACACTCACATTTACCATTCTGCAGGCACCTTCTTAGGACGGGTACTTGTTGATGCAAGGTGTTGTCAGCAGTGGTATAAGCCGTGTCTGAAGTGTGATGTGTACATTGCTCCTTTTCTTCTGAGGTACTGTGTGCACCAGTAGGCCGTGACCAGTGTACAAATATTTTCCTTATTCCAATAATATTCCTCTTCTTATCCAGGGGGTGCTTGAAGGAGGAAATTCAATAATTCCAAAAACATTTATTTAATCTCCCAAATTCTTCCCAAATCCAAAATGAAGCAGTCTTTGCATACAAAAAGAAAAAGAGTAAGTAGCAGAAATGGTGGCTGCATCCAATTTCCTGTCCGCCATGACCATGTAGTAAAATAAATGTTACAACTTATGCAAGAGCACAACATAAATTAATTGCTTAGATGAATATGCTGAGAATACAGAGGACTCATACTCCTGACGTTTCAGGCTAGTATAAACCCTTCCTCACCTGATTGTGTCCAAGGAAAGAAACACCTATCTCCTTAAGACGTATCGGGACTTGGAGGGCCTCTTTGGTTTCCTGGGATGCGAACCGGTCCCTGTGCCGAACTGGCTCGCTCCACCTATGGAACTTCCCCCACGGAGGCAATATGGAGCACCAACCAGGCGAGCCAGATCCGAGAGGCCTAGAGGAAGAAGCGACAGAAGACTCGGACCGCTCGACCATGAACAGTGAGGCGGAGGGCTGTGAGCCCTCGGCCGAGGTTTGCCTGCCCTCTCCATTTGCTTTTCCCCTGGCCTTTCTACCTCCCCTGTTTAAATGTTGTTAGCAATGTTTAGCTGAGGACCATCGCTGGGTGGCCCGGGTTGGTGCGCGCGGGGCCCTTGGCGGGGGGGCGCCTGGGCCTGGCCGATTTCGGCTGGGGCCGGGCGCCGCCCGGGCGGGGGCCGGCGGGGGCCGGCCTGGGACACGACCTAGTAAGCTATAGCAACTCTCCTCAGATAAGTTATGGAATGTTTTATCTTGCTGTTTAAATGCCTTGAAAGGGGTGCCATCCGGCAGCCCCCATTAGCTACTACTCTTACGTCAGTTGTTCAATGACTTCTGTAATGCCCTGTATGCCCCTGGAGCTACCCACCTTGAGCTTGGTGCCAGTCACTTTTCCCCAACTAGGCCTGGGTCGGCTTCCTCCTGATTAGAGGGGGCTTAGACTGAGCGCGGACGCGCAATAGTCCTTGCACGGGGCGGGTTCCCTGGTTGGCTTGGCTACTTGGCTGGGCTGCGAGGGGGCCCGGGCCGGGCATACACCAGGATCCATCGGATCCGCTTTCTCTATTTCTGTCTGTTCCCTAACTTCCCCTTCTCTCTCTTACTGTTTCTCCTCCCTCTTTCCTCCGCGGGTCCCATTCTTAGGCCCGTCTGTTCATCGTCCCTCTGCTCTTTGGCCTCCGCCCCTCCTCTTCCATCTCCGAGACCCCACCAGGGCGGGGCGACTACTACTATCTACTGCTGTCCACTGGTCATTGGACCCGGCCTGACTCCCTGGGGTGCGCGGGGGGTCCCCTCTCTCTTGACTAGTCGGTTCTGGAAGAATCGCCGCTGATTTGGCAAGCATGGCCGATACTAATTTTGTCTCTTTCAATGTAAAAGGGCTGAACACCCCGGAGAAGAGATCTATGATCCTGAACAACCTCAGAGCACAGAGAGCACAGGTGGCCTTCCTGCAAGAAACTCACTTTAAAGCATCTAACCCTCCGGTCTTCAGGAACAAGGTATTCCCGGTTTCCTATCACAGCTTCTCGCCGGACTCGCGGTCTAGGGGAGTGAGCATACTCGTCTCCAGATCCGCGGCCTGGGAGGAGGTGGGCTCTCTGAGTGGTGGAGAGGGGCGCTGGCTCTTCGTCAAGGGGAGGATCCGGTCCGAGCTTTTTACCTTAGCTAACCTGTATCTTCCCAATGTGGGGCAGATCGCCTTCCTAGAGGAGGCCCTAGAAAACTTGGCAAGCTTCTCTGAGGGAATAGTGATCATAGGAGGGGACTTCAATTTCCCCCTGGAACCCCTGGTGGACACCTCAAAGGGACACTCCTACATGTCTTACGCGAAACTGAGAAGAGTCAGGAAGCTATTTCACACACATCAGTTTGTGGACCCTTGGCGGATATTAAACCCCAACGGGCGGGATTACACCTATTACTCCCCCCCCCCCCACAACATATACTCCAGGATAGATATGTTCCTGATTCAACACCACTCCCTGCCTAGGATTTTGTCGGCCTCAATAGGCAACATCACAATCTCGGATCACGCCCCGGTGAGCATCCAGCTGGCAGCCAGTGGCCGTGTGCCGCGCCCTTGGTCGTGGACCTTAAATAAGTCTCTGATCCAGGATCCGGTGATCCGTGAAGAGATGAAACAGGTCTTACGAGACTATTTCCAGGAAAATACCACGCCAGAGGTTAGTGCGCCAATGGTTTGGGAGGCTCACAAGTGTGTCATCCGAGGGGCACTAATTCAGAGAGGAGCGAGGGTGAAAAAGGAGAGGATTAAGCAAATATGCGACCTGTTGAACGAAATTAAACAACTAGAAGGGGCCCATAAACAGTCGCTTGCAAGGGCACACTTGGTTTCCCTGACGACTCTCAGAGAACGACTCCGGAAGCTCTACAGTGAAATAAAGAGCCGGAGGGTATTTTATGAATCAGGTGATAAATGTGGGAGACTTCTGGCCTCGGCTCTGAGAGGGGAAAGGGCTAAAACCTATATCCCCAAAATCTTAAATCAACGAGGGAAAGCTGTCCACACTGATAGGGAGATTGCGGAAGTCTTTAGAAACTATTATGCAGCACTTTATAACATTCCTTCCCAGTCCCAAGGGGATAAGGTAAGGAAGATTAGCGATTACATAGCGCAATCGAGACTCCCTAAGCTCCCATCAGAAGTTGTGGGGCAGCTGGAAGACCCTATTACAGCGGATGAGTTAAGCAAAGCCATTAAGGATTCAGCAAAGGGGAAAACACCGGGCCCAGATGGACTGCCATTGTTGTATTACAAGGTCTTTTCTGAGGTCCTATTACCGAGGCTCCAGGTGGCCCTTAACTCCCTAGTATCAGGTTCCCCCCTCCCTAAGGATAGTCTCCGTGCACAAATTTCGGTAATCCCGAAGGAGGGTAAAGATCCCATGCAAAGCTCAAGTTACCGGCCGATCTCACTCCTCAACACAGACATAAAGCTATTCGCTAAAATACTTGCCTCCCGCCTTGCCCCACACTTACACCACATTATTCACTTAGACCAGGTGGGTTTCATGCCACTTAGAGAGGCAAGGGATAATACGGTGAAGGTCCTAAACCTCCTAGACATTATACAGAATAGGAAAATCCCTGCGGTTCTCCTTGCCACCGATGCTGAGAAGGCTTTCGACAGGGTACAGTGGGACTTCATGCTGGGAGTCCTGCGACATGTGGGTCTAGGGTCCAATATGATAGAGTGGATCACTAGCCTCTATCATCACCCCTCGGCAGTCGTGAGAGTCAACGGCCTTTTGTCGGAACCTTTCAGCATCGGGAATGGGACAAGGCAGGGTTGCCCCCTCTCGCCACTCATCTTCATCATGACATTGGAGCCATTCCTTTGTAGAGTGAGAGCGAATCCCAGCATTCAGGGGGTCCCCCTCCCTTCTGGTCACTATAAAGCGGCAGCATATGCGGATGACCTGATCTTCTTTGTGTCTTGTCCTGAGGTCACCCTTCCTAACCTGATACAGGAGCTGGATGCCTACCGTGATGTTTCAAATTACAAAATCAATTTACAAAAATCTGAAGCTCTAAACCTTAACCTGGACAGTAGTAGGGAGCTTAACCTCCAAGGCACCTTCTCCTTTAAATGGGCTAGGGAACATATTACCTACCTGGGTACTAAAATAGGCAAAACTTTGGACAAAATATTCCCACTAAACTTCCCCCCACTTCTGCAGAGTTTTGTCAGAGACACAGAGGCGTGGGCTTTGAAGAAGCTATCCTGGTTTGGGAGATGTAATGCCCTGAAAATGAACCTGCTGCCTCGCCTCTTGTACCTGATGCAGGCTCTTCCATTAGACATCCCGAACTCTTTCTTACAGAAGGTGGGAGCCCTGTTCGCCAGGTTCATCTGGCTTGGTCGGAGTCCCAGAGTCAGCAGAAAGGTCCTTGGGAGGACAAAAGAGAAGGGGGGGATAGGGCTCCCAGACCCTAGCCTATACTACGCTGCCACTCACCTCTGCAGGATAGTCGACTGGTGCCGACACTCACAGCACAAACAATGGGTGCAGATTGAACAGAACAATACCCCTATCCCACTGAATTTCCTGCCATGGCTAGCAAAACAACACATGGGAGCACTGATGAAACACCCGACCATAGGATCCTCCGTTAAGGTTTTTCAAAGATATAGGCCACACAATGACATCTCCCCTGATTTCTCTCCGCTTTACCCGATTCTGGGAAACCCAGCGTTCCCACCGGGACTGTCGGGGGGGACGGCTAGGAGTTGGATAGAGGGTGGAATGGGCAGGGTTAGGCGATTCCGGCGTGGGGACACCTGGGAGCCGCTTGCTGACATGGCGGACGCTGGGGGTCTACCCAGGTGGAACGCCTGGCAGGAATTACAGTTGAGACACTTTTTGTTGTCCATCCAGAGGCAGGCTCTGGGAGCCAGGGAACTTACCTCATTCAAAAGGCTCTGCGACAAGAGGGGCCCGACCCAACATGTCCTCTCTAAGACATATAAAATGCTGATAGACCCGGGGGAATTGGAGACACCGCCCTTCATTCGAAAGTGGGAGAATGCACTGGGTACCTCTTTCACAACCAAGCAATGGACCAAGATGGCTGGCTTGGCGCACGACTCTGCTAGGTGCACTAGGTACAAGGAATGCAACTACAAGATACTCAAGGGATGGTACCGAGTACCCGCCTCCTTACATAAATGGTTTCCAGAGGTGTCTCCGCTCTGCTGGCGGTGTGGCCAGGAGAGGGGAGACCTCCTCCACATTTTCTGGTCCTGCCCGAAGATAACTAGCTATTGGTCAACAGTTAAGTCGGTTGCGGAGCACGTGCTGGGGGAGGCGCTCCCGGAGGGTCCGGCCTTTTTCCTTCTCTACCACTCAGAGGTGCCAGCAAAGAGATACCGGGGATCCATCCTGGGTCAGTTGGTTAACGCGGCGAGGGCGTGCATACCTGTGCAATGGAAGGAGGTGGAGCCGCCTAGTGTAGACATGTGGCTCAACAGGGTCTCGGAGATGGAAAGATATGAGGGCATAATTGCGGAGCGCAACGAGATGACTGAGGCTCACAACCGCAGATGGGCTGGATGGGACTCGTTCGTGCACTCCCCGGAACATAAGGTTCTGGTCGGTGGGGTCCCGTGAGGGAGGGAGCTGTCCCCTCCTCGCAATCTCTCTACACCTTCTAATATCTCTTCTCTCTTCTTTTGCTTTCTTCTCTGGTCTACCTACCTGTTTACTTGCTTCAGATTGGAGACGCTGGACGTTGTCGAGACTATGGGAAGGGCCTCCCTGGTTTGTCCAGGCGAGGGGACAACATATTGGCGGCGTCTGTTATCAATAGCAACAATAAGAATAACGAACACTCAGAGATACTTGTTAGAAATTCCTTTTGTTATGCCTATTCCAATACAGGCCTATAGACTTATTTGTATTAGTACTGTCTGAGTATCTTGTACCTCTTTTTTTTCTGTATTGATTTATGCTAAATAAAGAATATATAAAAAAAAAAAAAACCCTTCCTCAGAGGAAAGTAAGGGACATTTTCTTTGCCCTGAAGAACGGATTTGGATAGTGCATGCAGCAGTCTGTACACTTCTGGTGGCCCCATTACAGTAGGTGAGGGCCGGCTCTAGGTTTGTGGGGGCCCTTGGTCAGGAGAGTCTTAGTGGGCCCCAAAGTAATGTGTCACATGATGTAACCTTTCAGCTCCACTGCCACAAATGGGTCATCTGCTGCTGATCACCCTCCAGTCCTTATTGCCTTTCCTATAGCCACCAATCATCTTCTAGTCCTTGTTGCATTCTCTTAGGCAGCAAGCAACCTTCAGCCCTTACTGCTTGCTCCGCTGCCACTAAAGACTCCATCATTGCTGTCAGCTGTCACCTGGTTCTTGCCACCTTCTGAGCTTCCATGCCACCTTCTCCACTGTTACTGATCATCCCCTGTTGCTGAGGCCATCCATGAGCAGGTCTGCACACAAAATCTGGCATTTGGTGGTTCAGGTCCACTGTAAAATAATACCATGGCCAAGGGTGAGCCTGAGTGGGCCCCTGAAGATACCAGAGGCCCCTGGCAATTACCCAGGTTTGCCCTGTGCTGGCGCCGGCCCTGGTAGTAGGAGTAAAGGAAAAGAACATCAGTGTTAGTAGGTTATTGTCAGAGAGGCAGTGGAGATGAAAAATAGTTGGATACTGAGCAAAGGATAGTGAACAGCAAGTCTAGAGTATAGAGTTTGAGGCTAGAGTAGAAGGTAAGTAAAAAGAGGTCCTGTTGGTTGGTTTTAACAGGAATGTTACAGTCTTTTATCCCATGATTATTGCAGGGATGTCAGTGCAGAGAAAATGGAGAAGTCAGGTCAGGGCAGGGAACTGATAAAGGCCCCCTATTCATACATATTTTATTTTACCTTTAAATAAATAGTCCAGCCAAGTAACATAACAGTTCAATAGGCCATGGTTTATCAGTTATATTCTGGCGCTCACACATTCACAGGATTGTCTCCGTGTCGTGCAGGCTGAATCAGCCAAAATGATGCTGTCATGGCCACTATATTTACTGTAAAGGAGTGGGTATGCTCCAGGCCAGGCTGTTGCTATTGAGGTGCTGTGGGACCAAATTGCTGCTGTTAGGCTGCTTCAAGCTGGCTGAGCCTGAAACAAAGCATTCTGGAAACTGATGTCCCAGGCTGATAGCCAGCTACCATCTGTACCTAGTAATTGCAGCAATGACCATAGTAGATGGTGGACCCTGGGGCCACAAAGTTGTGGAGGCACCAAAGTGGTGGAGGCCCCTGTGCAAGTGCCTATCTTGCCCAATGTTTATTCCGGCGAGAGAGCACAAGTAACAGTAGTGTGGGGGGGGGGGGGGATTGGAGTAATGTGTATGAGCTTAGTAAGTTTATTGGTGGAAGCAGGCTTGGTACAGCTATGGGTTTGGAGATGGTTGAAGGGAGTAGGAGAAATGAGAGCAGAGCCACGGTTGGGTGAGATGTCACCTGCAGCAAGAAGCAGAGAGAGGGTATTTAGTGACTGTTCAGTTTAAATGTTTCTTAAGAGTTGTGAAGAGAAAATAGATTGTTTTAGTGAGATTAAAGAATTCATGAAAAGAAATATGCGGAGTGGATAGAAGTTAGGATGAGAGGACCACAGACTTGCCACCAGTAGGATGATGCATTGTTTGTAAGACTCTGAGTGAACTGCATTGACAATGATAAGGTATTAAATAAGCAGTGAGTGGAGATTCAGATTAGCAGAATCTTGTCTGATTACTTTAGGAAGTTCTGTGGACATTTCCTAATACTCCAGCACCAGACAGTCCAAGGGGTAACTAGATTTTCTTACCTTGCCACTAAGCATTCATCCTCACAAGGCTGTAGATAGATAGCTGTATGGGGGTGAGGTTGATGAGTGCCAAACCATAGTCATAAGCCAGGATAGGGAGAGACCCATGTTAGGTCTTGTGGACACCTGTTTCAAATGGCTGTGTAAAATTTAGATATGCAAAAGATTTGCTCACCCTGATGGCTTTCCTTGAGCTTTTGGGCATAGCATAGAGGTGAAAAGAGATGTATTCGAATGCCACCGCCATTTGCAAACTGAGAAAATACTGTTATCCTCAATATGCATTGTTATGGAACCACATTCCCTGTGTTGCAGAATTATGTGTTGTTCGTTCTGTATGTTTGTTTAATGTTTCTATTGATTTTTATTGCATTCTATTATTGCCATAGAGTTATATTGTAAACACCACCACCTAGTGATGCCTTAGTGAATTGCAGCTCTATATGCAACTGTGAATGTAATCTGTTACAGTTATGCCTAGTTTGGTCCTACTGAGCATTTGCCCTCTTATGTAGCTTTTTGGCCCTGTTAGCTCATTGTAATTTTGGCAGCTTCCTTAGTGGTGGTAATTCATTCATTAGAAGCCATCATCTCAGTGGCAGCAGGCCAATTGTTCAGGGAGCCATCCACAGCTATCCGTCTAATTAACCCTCCGCATAGTACAGCACGTAAGTCCAGTTTACCATTTGGATGATCCCTCACTAGGAAATGTGTATTCTGTTTCATATTCCTGTGTAGCAGTTCCATGTTAGGGTCTGTTCCTCCTTGTCCCCCCCCCCCTTCACATAGCATGTTTCTTCACCCCCATACATCACATAGTCTGATACAAGCAGCTACACTGTATTTGTTACCTAGCCATGTATAGCAATGTATTGCATTAGTATGATATTATGTAGATTAAGTACTGTTTTGCTTCTAGTTTTATACTTACCCCTTTGGATAAAAGGTTAAACAACCCAGTGTTGGCTTACTTCCTTTAGCTGGCTGCCACCTCAGGGGACAGGGGATGGGGTCACAAAATGGATATTGTTAAAGATGAACAAAACCCAATATTTTCACTGTCCTGTGGTTTGTTCCTCCTGCTGGTGGAATCCCTATTCTTATTCTTGCTGCTAGGAGATATTGATAAAGCCTAGAGTTATTCCTCATAGAAGTCATCTTCTCAATTGGAGGCCACTCCCCAACTTACTAGCCCCCTACCAATGGATCAGTGTTGCCTTTCTAAGCTTCCCCTGACATGCCCCCCCATCCCTGTGGCTGCAGTTTTCTTATAGACTTTAGCTAATATATTTTCCTTCTTTTTGGTCCACTTGTGTGTATACCCTCTTCTTAAGTTAGCCTCTCTTCCACCAACTGACCCTACTTATCCTCTGTTTTTGCTACTGTCCTACTTAAAGGATTGCTCGATTGGACACAGATTTCCTGCAATTCACTTAGAAAAGAAGCACCATAGAAAAGACGCACCTAACCATAAGACGTACAAAGGGTGTCCTAAAATACCTCCCCTCCAAGTACCTTAAATCTGAGGTACTCAGAATCCTAGCAATCCCCCTATAGCAGACAGTGCGGCAAAATTCCCCCAATCACCCTATAACAGTTAGTGTGGCTAACCACCCCAGTCACCCCATATCAGGCATTGTGTAGATTCCCCCCCCAGTCACCCCATAACAGGCAGTGTGCAGAATCCCCCTATATCAGGCAGTCAGAACCACCCCAATTCCCCTATAACAGATAGTATGCAGAATCTCCCTCCCCCATCACCCCATAACAGGCAGTGTGCAGAATCAGTGTGAAGAATCCCCCCCATTCCCCTACAACAAGCAGTGTGCAGACCCCGCCCCACTCCCCCAAATTTCCCAACAATGTGGCAGAGTCCGCTCAATCCCCATTAACAGGAGATTCTCTCATAAATCTTAATATTAAAAATCAAAAGTGAAAATTTAGAAAAAACAAATTCTAAATGTATTAAGAGAAGAGAAAGAAAATGGAAGGACGGCACATATTGAGGAAGAGATCAGAAATCTGAAGGCCTTACAGGCCTTTTCTTCCTATCTCATGGGATTAAGCTTGACTTACCCCCTCGTAATGCAGGGAACTATACATTTTATTTCCGAATATAACTTCTCTGTCAATCGGAATCTTGGCCCAGAAAATTTTTGACACCTGGTCGGTGGACCAGGATTTTAGCCAAAGTGCCTGTCTCGCTGTTACAGAACAGCTGCAAGGAGTTAAGCCCTGTCAAATAGTTTTAGGGGAGCAATTTACTAAACTTTCTTTTTTGACATGCGGTCCCCTTTAAGTTAAGCTTTTGAGAATACTTATTTCTCTTCATCAGACATAATATTATACCAGTGTTGGTATAACATGTCTGATGAAGAAAACGTAAAGCCTTATTTATTAATAAAATGTGTGGAATGTTCACATTGCAGAGCCGGTTGCAGAGCCGGCGCCGTGCCCTCGCTCGCTCATGTGTGGCGGCTGGGAGTGCTGGTAAGCAACCCCTAGCACCGTCTGGGAGTTCTGGTAAAGCACCGAAGTTAAGAAAAAAAAAAACAGGGCCGGAATGGGCGTTGTCAAAAGGCATTGCATTCTTACGGTGCCTGTTGCAATTTTTTGTTTTGGGGGGAAATGGCAGCACAGTAAAAATAAAAAACACAGGAATTTGCATCGGGGACACATCAAAGACATGACACAGGTTTTGCATGGCCCAAATCTCAAGTTGCAACACAAAAGTGCCTAAAATGCATACAAAAACAATTCCAAACAGCCCAGGGATCCCATGGCTCATGCACCAACCCCCCCCCCCCCAAAAAAAAAGTGGCCAAAACAAGTACAACTATCCTAGCCCGTTGAAATCTATGGGATAAGGCCACACAGTGCACGGTTTGCATCTGGTCTTATCTGCACTCAGCGCCGGTACTCATCTCATTGTCTGTGCTGTTGATAGATCGGACACTACCTGGCACTATCAGAGGCGCTCTGTATTTTTGACTTGATAACTACACCTTCTGCGTTGGGACCTGACATTTACATGACGTTCATCTTCAGTACGTGACAATAGCGCTTATTAAATAAGTGTTCTTGAAAGCTCCCCTTAACCCTTTAACTGCCAGCCTACCTTGAGATTTTGTCACCCTTTGTTGCCAGATTATTTTGCCCTATTTTGCGCTCCCCATGTTCAACTGTGATTTTTGAAGGGATTTCCAGGGATTTCCCAGGAAAGTGATATATTGTTTTTTTCAGCGGAGCCTGGGCTTTAACATGAAATGTCTTGTTTGTCATTTTCTAAGTGTATTCTCAATATTTTTGGGTGAAAATTGTGCAAAAAAATAAAAAAAAAACTATTTTTTACAATTTGTAGTGTTTTTTTGTAAAAAAAATGTAAGTTTGTCAATAAAATCTTATTGCGTGTGAAACCCCAATTTCTCCCGGTTACAGCGGTACCACATATGTATAGGTAGACACCCTTTCCTGCCCAGGAGACCCAAATTGAAACAACGCTTTAGGGGATTTTCAGATAAAATACAACTATGCTATGCAATATGCGCACCTTGCAGTTTTTCAAGAAAAACAACCCTTTACATTTGAAATACCCCCAACAAACTATATATTCTCTGGAAGTACACACCTCAGGCTTTCTAGGCGTACCAGGCTTGTTGATGTGGCCATAGTTTTCTGAAAGTATTCCCTCAGTGGATTCTTTGGTTGCAAAGAGTTTCCCTAAAAAAAGGATAAAAAAGCAGAATCAAAGCCACATTTTCCTAAAAAAACCTATATGCAAACCAGAAAAAAACAGAAAATCTGAAAAAGCAACATCCCCTGAACAGAACGATACCCAACATGCATAGGTTCTGTCAAGGAAAGAGTTGCCAAACACACCAAAGTAAAGCATGCGCATAGCGGTAGTTTTACTTCAGATTTTCAGCTCTGCAGACAAATTGCGCACCTTGTGCTTTTTCTACCAAAACAACCCTTTACATTTGGAATATCCCCCATAAACCATATATTCCCTGAAAGTACACATGTTAAGCTTTCTAAGCGTACCCAGCTTGTTGTAGTGGGCTCATCTTTCTGGAAGTAATATCTCGAAGAATTCTTAGGTTGCACAGGGTTTCCCTAAAAATGAATAAAAAAGCAGAATCAAAACCACATTTTCCTAAAAAAACCTATATGCAAACCAGAAAAAAACAGAAAATCTGAAAAAGCAACATCCCCTGAACAGAACGATACCCAACATGCATAGGTTCTGTCAAGGAAAGAGTTGCCAAACACCCCAAAGTAAAGCATGCGCATAGCGGTAGTTTTACTTCAGATTTTCAGCTCTGCAGACAAAGTGCGCACCTTGTGCTTTTTCTACCAAAACAACCCTTTACATTTGGAATATCCCCCATAAACTATATATTCCCTGAAAGTACACATGTTAAGCTTTCTAAGCGTACCCAGCTTGTTGTAGTGGGCTCATCTTTCTGGAAGTAATATCTCGAAGAATTCTTAGGTTGCACAGGGTTTCCCTAAAAATGAATAAAAAAGCAGAATCAAAACCACATTTTCCTAAAAAAAACCTATATGCAAACCAGAAAAAAACTGAAAATCTGAAAAAGCAACATCCCCCGAACAGAACGATACCCAACATGCATAGGTTCTGTCAAGGAAAGAGTTGCCAAACACACCAAAGTAAAGCATGCGCATAGCGGTAGTTTTACTTCAGATTTTTAGCTCTGCAGACAAAGTGCGCACCTTGTGCTTTTTCTACCAAAACAACCCTTTACATTTGGAATATCCCCCATAAACCATATATTCCCTGAAAGTACACATGTTAAGCTTTCTAAGCGTACCCAGCTTGTTGTAGTGGGCTCATCTTTCTGGAAGTAATATCTCGAAGAATTCTTAGGTTGCACAGGGTTTTACAAAAAAATGTATAAAAAAGCAGAATAAAACACCTTTTCTTAAAATATCAATATGCAAATAAGAAAAAACAAGCTAAATCTGAAAGCGCAAGGTCCCCCGAGCAGAACAATACCCAACATGCATAGGTACCTGTAACCTTTTGACTGCCAGTCTACTTGAGATTTTGTCACCCTCTCCTGACAGGATATTTTTCACCATTTTGCGTGATGTTTAACTGTGATTTTTGCAGGAATTTCCAAGAAAATTGCATATTTTCTTTTTGTGGCAGAGTTTAGGCTTTAACATGAAATGTCTTGTTTGTATTTTTTCTACTTTTTTAAATATTTTTAAAAAAATTAAAAAATTAAAAAATAAAAAAATATATATTTTTTAAATTGTCTCCTTTATTTTAAACAAAAACATTTATTTTATTAAAGAAAACCATATTGCATGTGAAAGCCCCATTTCTCCCGATTACAATGATACCACATATGCATCGGTAGCCCCCCGTTCCTGTCCAGGTGATCCCATAAACTGAAAAGAGCACTTTATAACATTTACAAATAAAATACAACTACTATCCACATAATAAAGGGTTAAATAAAAAAAAAATTGGTGTGGGGTCCCCCTTCACGGGGGGGGGGGGTCCACCATTTCTTGGGGGAATTTTAAGGTTTTTTTGGGAGGCAGGTAATGGGGGGTCTCTGGGTTAATGGCAAGCCACCCGCTAGCGCAGGTGACTTGCCAGACCCCCGAGCCCTGTGAACTGGTATAAGGGGTCACATGGACCCCTTACCAGTTCACAAAGGGTTAAAAGTAAAAAAAACACACAGACACACTTATTTAAAAATATTTTTATTAAAAAAAAATAAATGTTTTTTAATATTTTTTTTTAATACTTACCTCCGATCCATCCATGTGTCCCACGCTGATCACTTAGGCTTCTGCTCTCCTGCTGCTGCTGGAAGCCTTTTATACCTACTGGGTTACAGGTAAGAAAGGGTTAATTTAAAAAAAAAAATGACATAGGGTCCCCCCTCGAAGGGAGGGGGACCCCATTTTTTTTTTGGATTTTTAAGGGTTAAAACCCTTAAAAATCAAAAAAAAAATGGCGTGAGGTCCCCCCTACCCAGCGTAACCAGCCTGTGACCAGCTATGGGGGCTTGTAGAACAGGGCGCAGGGGCCAGCTTTAGTGGCCCCTGGCCCTGCGGCTACAAGCAGCCATAGCCTAGGGCCACGGCTCTTCTGCCCCCCCCTGGGCTTTGGGGAGGCAGGTAATTTGGGGGGCCAGGGGTTAATGGCAAGCCACCCGCTAGCGCAGGTGACTTGCCAGACCCCCGAGCCCTGTGAACTGGTATAAGGGGTCACATGGACCCCTTACCAGTTCACAAAGGGTTAAAGTAAAAAAAAAGACAAGACACTTTTTTTTTTTAAAGACTTTATTAAAAAAAAAAAACTTTTTTTACTTTACTCACCTCCGATCTTCATTTCCTGTGTCCCGCGGCGATCTGCTGTCAGTGACGGCTGGGCAGAGGAGGGGGGAGGCAGGCGATCGGAGGATCGCCTACCTCCCTCCTCCTCTGTCCAGCCGTCACCGGCATCTGAAGGCTGAACTGCCGGGTGCCCGATGACACCCGGCGGTGACGTCAGAATCCAAGATGGCGGCCGCCATCGAAGGAGGTAAAGGGAGGAGGGCTGTTATGCCCTCCTCCAGAAGACGGAAGACCCGGGGGGGGTGATCGGAGCCCCCCCCCATGAAGAGGAGAGGCGGCGGGAGCCGGCGGGAGCGGAGGTGAGTAAATGTCATTTTTTTTTTGCAGGCAAATGCCGGCGGCTGCTGAAACGGGGGGGGGGCACCCTATTCCGGGCCCTCCCCTGCAGCCGGAGGACCCCCAATCGCCGATCGGAGCCCCTCTGGCTGAAGAGGAGACCCGGATGAATCAAACAAGGGGTCAGGTAAGTGATATTTTTTTATACTTTTTATTTTATTTATGGGGAAAGTCAGGCACGTAAATTTTACGTGGCTGGCGTTTAACGGTTGGAGAGGCAGCCACGTAAAATTTACGTGGCTGGCAATAGAACGGTTAAAGCAGAACACTCACCTCTTCCTGGTACTATGGCGCTTGCTGGGTTTTGTTCAGTAAAGGCAGAAGTCCAAACTTGGGGGAGGGGGGGGTTGGGGGAAAGTTTACATGATTTGTACATCACCCACAACCGTACCTTCAAGAGCCTATCTTGTAGGTTTCCACTACCCTATACACACAGAGTGCCCACATTAAAAATCGGGGGCGTGGTTTGGTAATGGCGGCGTGAGGACGGGAGTTTCAGGAGCTCTGCACTAAATCTGAGATTTCTTTAAACATCTGCAAGATCAGGCTTACCGGAGCGATGCCCAAGAGGCGGAAGAGCAAGCCTGCCTAGACTAGCAGACAATCGGGCAAAATAGGAAAGTTCTTGGTGGCAATGAAGAGCTCGGAGGTGAAGGTTGGCGGCGCGGAGCCCAAGATGGCGGAGGCAGCCGAGCCAGCATGTGAGCGGAGGGCGGCCGGAAGTCTTCGCTATGTAGTATGGAGAGTGGGCGCATGATTTAATCGCCCTGCCCGGTGCCTCGGGCACTGAGCGGCAGCATTGCCGGGGCAGAAGAGCCCGAAATTATCAGCCCTGTAGATGTGGGGACGGAGGAGCGGGGCGCGATGCAGCACGCGCTCACCGCAGCAACTCCCGTCGGTCGTGACGGCTCGGTGGAGGGGCCCCGATCGCCGGCTTGCGGTGAGTCATGGAGTGGGGCGGGGGTGGCTTCGGTTGCCGCTCTGTCAGTAACCCAGCGAGGAGTAGAGGAGAGGGGAGGGGGCCGGAGGAGCCCCCCTCTGGACGATTCCACTACCACCGATGAGGAGTGGCACGAGACAGGAGCCGGGCTGGGGGGCCAGGACTGGGGGACAGATGCCATTTCAGCCAGACTGCCAGAGACTGGGAGTGGAGGCATGCAGAGAGGCTCCTGGGAAGCTGAGCTTGGGAGAGGGCGATCAGGCCGGGATCAGTTGATCCCCCAGCCACAATCACAAGCGGAGGCTCGATCCCCCGGCGGCGTGGAGCCCTCGCCTCATCGGGCCCCCCCACCAGGCAAACACATCAAGGAAATACACCAGGGAGCCGGAGGGGAATCGCGGCTGTTTGTGAATGAGCCTGGCTGGAGGGAGGAGCTTCCCAACTCGGGAAATCAAACGGTGGTCAGAGCGGAGATCCATCCGCCACCGCGCAGTGGGAACTGGACGGCCTCCAGTGGAAAACTGGAACGCCCGAGGTGGTCCCCAGCCGGCGACACTTCTCCGGGTAATATAGAACGAACCCCCAGATTTGGAGATAGGGACCTGGACTCCCTGACCGGGACAACTGGCAACATCTCCCCGGGGATGCCCGCTAGAAGGGGCACACCATCACAAATGGGCTGCATTGAAGGGCCCGCAATAGGACCCCCTACCGGCCGGGAGGCGCACTCAGCAGGCATAATCAGTCCGGCGTTCTCTGAAGAGCCCTTTGGCGGAGCCCCGCTGCGGTCCCCTAACTGGTCTCAGGCAGGGCCAGCTTCGCCGGATCTGATAGATTGTGGTCCGCAACTTCGTGAGCAGTATAATCTGGACATACTTCTGAGATTCCTTCCTTCTAGGAAGGACTTTGAGAATTATATTAACAGGATGGAATCCTTCTTGAGAAGAGAGCTTGAGGAGGTGACGAGATCAGTCTCCGAGGTATCCGGTAGGATAAACACCCTTGAACATCAGCAGGCCACCACGGATCAACGGCTGGAAGCGTTGGAAAGGGCGCAGTCGGTGATGCAGCAGGCGCATTCGGACTCTAGCCGACTAACAATCAGAACCCTGATGCACCTTGATGACTTGGAAAACAGAAGTCGTAAGATCAACATCCGAATCCGCGGATTCCGGAGGTCCCGGAGAATAACAACCTTAGTGGCGTCATCACCAGAATTTTCAACCTTGTTCTGGATAAGCCCCCTGGAGAACACATAGAGCTCGATAGAGTGCATAGGGCCCCGGGCCCACGCTCTGCGGACCCTGCCCGACTGAGGGTTGTGGTGTGCCGCGTACACTTTTTTAAAGTGAAAGAGGACATAATGAAAAGGGCGTGGGATAGAGGTCCCGTCTCCTACAACGGATCCCGGATTGTCCTGCTCCCTGACCTCGCCAGACGCACCCTCCAAATGCGTTGAATTATGAAACCATTGCTGGAAGCCATCAAATCGGTTGGTGCAACATACAGGTGGGGGCATCCGTTTCAACTGGTGGTCACGCAGAGAGGACGCTCGTTCGTGCTGCGGTCCCACTCACAGCTCCCGGCCCTCTTCAACTTCCTCTAAATTCCGAATATACAGCTGGAGGACTGGCTATCACCTGCCCTGGGGGACCCTGTGGGGCAGGGCCGGCCCCTGCGTCCCGAGGAGCCGCGGCCCCGAAGACATAGAATCAGAGGTGGTGGACGGCGCCTGGTCGCATAACCATGTTCCGCAGTGTTTCGGTAACCTTGAGTCCTGACTACTGTTTGTGTGAATGGACCCGGCTATAGTGGAGCTGAAGAGTTTGTCCTCATTCCTTTTTCTCTCTTATTTTTTGTTTTGCCCTCATATGCTATTTTGATGCCCGACCACCTCTCTCAAGAGCTTTAGGAGCCGCATGTCTGCCGGGGGGCACGGGGGGCCGGGGGTTGGCGCTGCCTGGGTGGACCGGCGTGAATGTTGGCTGGGCACCCGGGGCGCGGACTGTCCCGGACCCCTTGCTGGCCTCCCTGGAGTTGTGGCCCTGATCTGGGGCGACTTGGGAGACTTCGCTCTAGCTCATGTCCCCCCCCCCCTGCTCATGACAAGATTCCCTGGAGGTGGCCCCCTGGACCCGGGGCCGCTCACCATGCTGTGAGTTTTGGTGGCCTCGAGAGTGAAAGGACGATGCATAAACGAGAGACAGCTTGAAGAGAGGGTAATCTTGGAGACCCGCCCACGTTGACAGACATTACATCAACATGCCTGTGGTTGGACGCGTGGCTGGCTGCGGGCCGGGGGCGGCTGGGGTGGCGGCTCCGTTGGGCGGGCAGGTGTGATTGTAGCTCGCTGGCCTGCCGGCGCTGTGGCTCTCCCTGGGGCTCCCCGCCGTGGCGGCTGCATTGTGGACCTCAGCAGAAGATATTTGGAGTCTTGGGAGAGGGAAAATATGCAGTGACCTGGGGCGGGGCCAGGGGACACTCTTCCTCCCGGCTCTGGCGCTGTGGCGGCCCTGTCGGTGCCCGCTTGTTGGTGGTGGGTGGGCTGGCGGCCTGGTGGGGGACTGATCTCCCTCCGCTGACTTGGTCAGGTGGGGGCAGGGTTGGGCCTAAGGTAGCACGGATATAACTTCATAATTAAGTGTGCGTGAGTGGCCCGGCCCTGTGCCCATCGGCTGTCTCCTGTTGCGAGAGTGAGTCATTGTGGTGTGCGGGGTTGGACATGGGGTCGCTGGCAGGGTTGTGCACCGGGGCGTGGTTGGGCTCTTGGCTGGGCCGCCCCCTCATCTCTGGAGGGGGGCGGATGGCGGGGGGAGCCATCGGGCATGGTTGTAGTTATGGTTATGACTGTTGTTATAGTTACTGTCAAGGTTACATGTTAATCTCCGAATTTGAATTTGTCCCCTGTTAACTTGCAACGCTGGATGCAGATGTGCGCAGAGGATGTGTAATGATAGTGCATCTCCTATGCCTACGTTTGCAACCTTCCACTTCCCCCAATAGGCCTGTTCGCTCAATCCGAGTAGGAGCAGTTTAGTGAACACTAGCTTTAGCTCTTATCTGTTTTTCTTATTAATACTTTCTTGCTAATATTCCTTTTCTCCTTTTTTTAACGTCTCACCCCTTCTTCAACACCTCTTTTCTTGCCTAAATACCCCATTTCCTAGGGGGGCCGGTGATAGGGGAGCGCGGGGATGACAGAACTAGTAATTGGCTCCTTCAATGTTAAGGGGCTGAATATCCCTGAAAAAAGGTCACAGGTTTTGTACGACATGCATAAATGCAAGGTGGCAATTTTGCTCCTTCAAGAGACACACTTTAAAGAGGGCTACTTACCCATTATTAGGAATTGGTACTTCACTTCATGGCATCATGCACCTAACCCTAACACTAAAGCAGCTGGGGTATCAATTGCCGTCCATAAATCCCTCCCCCACAAAGTGATAGAACTTAAGATTGATCCCAACGGTCAGTTTATATTTTTCAAGGTTGAGCTGTTCGCAAAGGTGTACACCATAGCAAATATCTATGCCCCTAATACCGAGTGCTTCAGTGTGTGAGTGCTCAAGATGAATTTTCAGAAGGCACCCTGATAGTAGGGGGGATTTTAATACTCCTATGCAGCCAGAGTTGGATACCCTCTTGGGCAGGTCGGCAGTGTCCCTGAGCAAGCTAAATAGGTTAAAGAAATCACTCTCTGACATGTGGCTGGTGGATTCCTGGCGGGTTCTGCATGGGCAAGACAAAGACTTCTCGTTCTATTCGGCAGCCAACAATTCCTATAGTAGAATTGATTATTTGCTAATTAGCCACCATGCAATGGATTGGGCCCCACAAGCGTGGATCGGCCAGATTTTGTGGTCGGACCATGCCCCAGTATTTCTCTCAGTGGCTCTGCCTGGGCTCTACCCGAAGTGCTGGAGTTGGAGACTTAATAATAACTTGCTTGGGGACGCTGTGTGCCTGTCAGGGGTCAGGGATGCTATAAAAGGTTTTCTTAGGAACCATGAGCAGGATCCCACACCTCTCCCGTACCAGTGGGAGGCATTGAAATGCGTAGTCCGGGGTGAATTTATAAAACACGGGACCAGACTAAAGAAGGAATGTGCCACCACAATCTTGGACACTCTACAACTGATTCGGAGGTTGGAACAAGATCAAAAAAAGAACCCCTCTGGCACTCAAGCTCTTGACTTAATGAAGGCTAGAGAGAAGCTGCAGGGCCTATATAACCAGGCGTATCTGAGATACAGGGAGAGGCAGAGAGCACTTTATTACGTATTCTCGGATAAGTGTGGGAGGCTGCTTGCCAGGGCATTACACCCGAGGCTCTCAGCCGCGTACATTCCAAGTATTAAAGGCCCGCAGGGCCAGTCCACTGTGGTGCCCTCCCAGATCGCAGATGCCTTTAAAGATTATTATCAGTCTCTGTACAACTTACATCAAGACCAAGGGGCCCTGCTTGATACAGAACCCCCCCGAGGGGGTCCTAGCATACATACACAACAAACACCTTCCCAGGGAAGAAGCTGAGGCCCTGGAGGAACCATTCTCTGCACAAGAAGTGGCCAAAGCAATTAAGGAGACATCGCATTTCAGGAGCCCAGGGGCCGATGGCTACACCCCCAAATTTTATAAACAGTTTGTACCCGAGCTAGTTCCTTTCCTGACTAGAGTGTTTAATTCCATAGGACCGGAATGTGGGTTCCCCAGACAGTCCTTAGAGGCTGTTATCTCGGTCCTCCCTAAGCCAGGGAAGGACCCGTCCTTGTGTAGCAGCTACAGGCTGATATCCTTAATAAATGTTGACATTAAATTGTATGCTAGGACCCTATCTCTCAGGCTCCAGCCACTCCTCCCCGGTCTGATAGAGTCAGATCAGGTTGCGTTTGTACCTGGGCGGGAGGCGCGGGACAACACCAACAAGCTTTTTAACTTAATATCCCATGTAGCCGCTAACAGAACCCCGGCATGCCTTCTATCGTGCGATGTGGAGAAGGCATTCGATAGGGTGGATTGGATGTTCCTCAAAGCATCCCTTCAACAGGTTGGTGTGGGCCCATCCCTCTTATCCGGGATACTGGCTTTGTACTCCGAGCCCACTGCAAGGGTGAGAGTGAATGGCTTGCTCTCCTCTTCCTTCGATATCAGTAATGGCACACGACAGGGCTGCCTACTTTCCCCACTATTGTATGTCATCACCATGGAGCACTTAGCTGTGGCTATAAGGCAGAACCCAGATGTTAAGGGCATAGTGGTGGGAGACCGGGAATACAAGGCCTCATTGTATGCAGACGACCTGGTCTTACATCTGACGTCCCCTTTGACTTCCTTCCCGGCAGCCCTTAAAGTGGACCAACACCCACGGGGGATCGGCCCGGGAATCTATAAGATTCCCGGGCCGATCACCTCCCTCCCCGCGGGACATCCGAGATCGGGATGTCCCGCGGGGTGAAACCCCCCCAAACACCCCAAACTCCTTACCTTATCTACCGGCCGCCGCCGCCTCCCTCGCGCCCCTCTAGACATGCCCGCGCCGGCCGTCTGTGAATGGCCGGCGCGGGGACGCGCGGGAGGCGGCGGCGGAGGAGCCGCTTGTCCGCGGCTTGTCCGTCGGCGCTGGGAGCGGGGAGAGGTGAGTTGTTCAGGGGGTTCGGGGGGGTTTCACACAGCGGGGCACCCCGATCGGGGGTGCCCCACCGAAGTGGACCAAGACCCAGGATAGTCAAAATCCTGGGTGTTGGTCCACTTTAAGGAGTTTGAAACGTTCAGTCGCATGAGTAATTTTAAGATCAACTATTCCAAATCGGAGGCCCTGAACATCTCCCTTCCCCGTCAGACTGTAGAACAACTTGGGTCGAGCTTTCCCTTCAAGTGGCAACCCCATTCAATTAAGTATCTTGGAGTCCATGTCCCCCCGGACCTCTCCCGCTTATTTGATCTCAATTATTCCCCGTTACTTGTAAAGACAATGGGGTCGATTCAAAGAAACATGTTACAGCTTTGATTTTGGTGCCGATCATCCTATTGTTTCCGAACGCTCGTGCGCTCGTATGAACTTGCGAGTGATTCTATAAGCTAATCCGTTTCTATCCTAAAATGTCCGTCCGTTCGTATGGCATTTAGCGAATCAGACCTATGTCAGTTTCCTTCCTGAATTTTCCGTTTCATTTCTCAGGTTGCAACATTGGTTTTGGTTTTACCCTTTTTCCTTTTTTGTCTGGACGTAAATCCTTCTGATCTTGCGACTGCGCACTACAAACTTACCTCATTAAAGTGCATTCTAAATATTTGGTTTTTTTTTTTCTTTATTTCATTCATTTTGTAGTAACCAACCATTAATGAATGTATTTGCATAAGTAAATCTTACTTTGTTTAATTTTTAGTTAACTTGCATTTTTTACTTGTGGATTTAATTTTAAAAGTTTGGCTTCAAATGGTACAACTTTTAATTTTTTGTGTGGTTACCCAAACCCTCTACATACAGATTGCTCTCAAAAATTAAAAAACACCCAGCAACTTCTGCATGTTATGAGCCTAGAAACAGCCAAGATGGCGGGTCAGGTATTCTCGGGCAGCCTGCAAACAGAAAGGTCCTTGTGACTGTGTTGCTCTGCATTCTTTGATTTCTGACCTTTCCGTGCCCCCAGCTCTGCTGTGTCTGTGCAAAATACAGCAGTAACCCACATCCTGCACTTTATCCCGCTCTCCTCTCCTCAGTAAGTGTGATGCATCTGACCAAAGATGAGCTAAAATAATTAAACAAAGCAAAGGTAAACAACTACACCAATAAATTCAAATTAAAAATATGATTCTAGTACATCAATTCCAAAATAAATAACAAAGGACATAAGTTTATTTAAATAACGCAAATATATGGATGTGTTGCAAAATAAAGGTTTACATGCAAAGGACTAATTAAGGTCCACATTAAAATGCTTTTATAAGGCATACATGAATCAGGTATGCATTGCCATACAATTTATGGCCTCGGCCATGCTGATACATGCAGTTCATTGGAGCTCAAGACGCGCAGACTCCTCCACATAGCCAAAAAACCTGTTCAAGAACAGCAATACGACTGCTAAAAGGTGTCGGAAGTGGCTTTCTTTTAAAACGGATTTAGAGGTTGGAAAACAGCTCTCTGAATCACACGGAAACACATCCGATTATCCTAAGTTTTAGGTTTTGATCCTACAATTTAGGTTTTGATCCTACAATTTAGGTTTTGATCCTACAATTTAGGTTTTGATCCTACAATTTAGGAACGAACTTCCGATGATCGTAAGAGCATATACGAAATCGGACGAAGGCTCGTGCGAGTCGGAAATGGCCAAAAAAACAGGAAAAAATGACTAACACCCACCCAAACTTCCGATTCCAGATCCGATATCAATTAACTTTTGCATTTTGAATCGAGGGGAATGTCTGAGCTGAATTCATATGATAAAAGGTATTTTTCTTGGTTTGGGAGGATTAACATACTTAAAATGGACATCCTTCCGAAATTTCTGTATCTCTTTCAGACTGTGCCCATCCACCTGCCCAATGGCTTTTTCAAAAAGCTAAAGACCGCATTCCTGAGATTCGTTTGGGGCACAGGGAAGCCTCAGATAAAATTTAGCACCTTGACTAGGCCCAAATCGGACGGTGGTAGTGGCCTTCCTGACCTGTAAACATATCATGCAGCAGTGGTCTCGCTACGAATTCTTGACTGGACCCGTGGGGGGGAGGAGAAGCAATGGGTTAAGATGGAGAAGGCAATGTCTCCTATGAATCCTATTTCTCTACCATGGGGAGGCCCACTCCCGAGGCGCCAGAGGGACTCCCTGCCATTTCTGGCAGGGCAATTTTTGCTGGTTTGGGATAGGCTGACAAGACAGCATGCAATAATTACTAGACCAGGTCCCCTAACCCCACTTTTTGACAACTATTCCTTTGCGCCAGGCATGCGGGCAGGGAGCTTCTTAGTGTGGGAAGCCTCTAACGTTAGGCAACACTTGACGAGCTAAGGGATAGAGTGCCGGGACAGTATGTCTCATGGTTCCTTCACAGGCAGCTGAAGGCCTTTGTTACAACCCAAAACCTTGTGGAGCAGGGCACTAAACCGTTGACGCAACTAGAGCACGTTTTGATCCGGGTCCCCCCCCCCCCAGGCACATGCCATAGCAGTTTTATACCGCACCCTAATAGAAGCACTGCATGAATCTCCCCCGGGATTTATTAGGAAGTGGGAAGAGGAATTAGGAATAACTATAACAAGTGAAGACCTCACCAAAATATACCTGTTCACCCATAAGTTGTCGATTCCATGTGCCGCCCAGGAGAGGAATTATAAGGTTCTGTCTCGCTGGTACAGGTGCCCGGCAGATATAAACAAGTCATTCTGCCCGGATAGGTGTTGGTGATGCCTGGAAGGACCCGGTAACATGACCCATATATGGTGGGGCTGTCCGACTATTAAAGCCCTGTTTGGGGAGGTTCTGTCCATTTACAACTCCATCACGGGGGATTCGGTGCAGAACACACCTCAGTTGGCACTGTTATCTCTGCTCCGAAGCTCGATCTCTAAAAATAAGCAATGAAAACTATAATCCACAGACACTGGAGGTCAGTATCTTCTCCAACGCTTATGGAGTGGGCACGGAGGTGGAAGCCATTCGCCGCATGGAGGAGTTAGCCTCGGAGGATACACATGAACGGTACACAATGACCTGGGCTGGGTGGATGGACTACAGGGACTCCCATTTATTCCTACGGGTGCAGTAGATTGCTGCCTGCGCATTCCTGCCTTTGGCTCTCGATCCGATCTGCTCGCGACTCTAATCCCACTCCTATCTCTGCCCTATTTCTATCTATCCCTTCCTCCTTACTTCTATGTTCTATCTTCTCTCGCGTCTTAGTGGAGGTCCCCAACCAGATCACGACGCTCCTCGACCACTCCCAGCTGCTTCCTCCTTGTGGGGCCTTATATCATCCTGGCTTTATCCTATAATGGGCACAGCTCACAAGCCCCTGGTGTGGAGGTTAAGAGTTAAGTGAGAAAAGACAGGAGACATCTAATGTACATCAGCCCGTTCAAATTGCCAGGCAGTGGTTTATTGAGGTATTGGGCCGGGGATGTGTTGGATGGTCGTGGGGGCGGGAGGGCCTGTCGTCAATTTTATATGTGATTAATATGATTACGCGTGTGAATCTGAGACCAACATGTTCTTTTCTGTACTTCTATACCATTTTATTGTATCTTACTTTTGTTCTGTTTATTCTATGTATATTGCAAATCTTAATAAAAATATATTGCATAAAAAAAATCATCCTTTTGGGCTTTTCATTAAATGATGCTGAAGGTTTAAAGCGGTAACAGGTCCACATGACTAAATCACATAGGTGCAGTGAATATTAGGCGGGCAAGCAAGAGTATTGATATTTGCCAGTGTCTGGAAAAACAAATAGGCCTTGAACATTTCACACCAGGTCACACCATTCACTACAATGGAGGTGGCAGGACTCGACCCACTTACCTCCATTGCGATGAATGGGGAGGAAATGGCAGCACACCTGAGATTAATGGCAAGTTGCGATTCAGACCCAACATCAAACCAGACCCCATATGTTGGCCCTGGACCGCATGGAATGTGGCGGGGAGCTCAGAACCAACGCTCAGTGAGAGACCGATCGCCAGACAAGCACAGATCAGCTGCATGGGACAAAACATATTTTCTTTTTGTGCCTGCTGAATCACTTTAATGTTGAATGTCAGCGGCTGCATCTTTCATTCGCCAGCATTTTACATTTTTTAATAAGTCCTTTTGAACTTGCTCCCATCTGCTGAGCTTATCATAAACAAAGCCCTCAATTAATGACACGTGTTAGGGACCTTCACATTTTCAGAGCAGCAAAGGGATGACCCATACATAAAAAAGTTAACAGAAGGGAGAGAGTTCACTAGGGCTTAAAGGGAAATATAAAGCAAGACTGAAAAAACATGTCCCCTGAATTCAAGCGTGCAGAAAGCAGACCAATTTAACGCTTTGCCTGGACTGTCCCTTCAACTTGGCAGCAGGAAACTGCAAAAGAGTGATGCCCCTCCCTGCATACTTGTGCTAGTTGCTAACAACGCAACGCTAACTGTGTAGGGTCAGGTAATAGATAAACCACTACCATTTCCACATGGGACCCGGCACTAACGTGCTGCTACATTCCCAAGATGCAGCCAATTTGTGTGGCAGGCTTGCACTGGGCACAATATTCTCCCTAATATATTATTTATCTTAAGGGCAAAGTCCAGTCTCATACAGCTTTCATATATTTCCCCCTTAAACATTTACCTGCCCTTACTATAGTGCAGTTCTACAGGAGAAGTGCAAATTATTATTTTTAATGGTTAAGACAACTTATAGAAGAAGTCTGGGAATACAGAAGCTTCTGGGCTGCCGTTATGTCCACATTCCTGAAATAAAATATCTACCCCATTAAAATTAATTTGCATCCAGATTGTAGAACTTTGTGTTGAGTTGCAAAGACCCTCCAAACGCAGCCCCTCCAACCATTCGAAAATCTCCTACAATTATTTGGATAACCCCCTGTCTAAAGGTGGGATGCAATGACCCATAAGTGGCCTGAACAAGTGGACACTCCACTAATACTTGTTTTTAAATGGGTGGCAGTCCTAGCAAGGGCCCCCTACATGAACAACTATTTACATTATATTATATTTCAACTAGAAATGGCTTTTATAACACCGCAGCTTCCTATTCTTACTAAATTATATTATAGGCAGCGCTATGACATAGGAAAGAAAAGAAGTGATGAAACCATTTAGACCATTTAGGCTGAGTGTCATTTGAAATCTGTAAAGATGGCCGTGTTGCCATGCATGCGTTCTTTCTGATGTCCTGTAAATGAAAAGCCATGTGAAATTTAAATACCTTATTTCCAAAGCAAATCGGCTAATAAGGAAATCATTGTAATTGCTATTGCTATGCGAGCCACATTGTGACACCATACAGTAGGGCAAGACAGACAAGCCGTTGGGTCTTAATAAAACACAAGATCTCAATAAAATCGGAGTGTTTTTTCATCCCACAGCCTAATTGGCACCAGATAGAGCTTCCCTCTGAGAAATGTACAAAGATTAATTACCAGTGCTAAAAGATAATGGAATTTAACAATTACAGCCTAATATGTGATATTAAAAGTAAGGAGCCGCGCAGGGGAAAACCGCAGTGTTAAGCTTTGATTAACACCTTTTAATGGGTTTTTGCCGTGATTGTAGCTAGCCCTGCAGCTCAACAAAATGTCTCCATCCTGTATCACTCAGATATCAGGCAGGAGGCACAGCAGCCGGTGACCTTGCATAACTCAATTTATAGACTTGTAGTCACACATAAGAATACACAATCTGTATAATTCTTTTCCTCAATACGTGTCCCCGGAGTTATACCGAGCTATGTTTTCTAATGTGCCATGTCTCCCAATTAACTTCTATTCCGATGGAATTTAGCCGTGTGTGGCAAAATGCTTAGTGTTGGTACCAGATTACCGGCCTCTACGGGGACCTCCGTGCTATTTGCATTCAAGATTTGGAAGCTGATCCAAGTGTTTTAGCAAACTCTAACAGCTTGGAGTAGGAATTGGTAAAGCAATCCTGAACTGCTGCTGCAGAGACGCCATCCTGACCCATTCCTGCAGGGTAATTTTTCTCCAGTCCTGCACTTAGCACTGACCATGTTCTTGAACACACCTGAGCTCCGCCAATTAACTGGGTAATTTAGGACCTAATTATATCTCTATATAGGTGTGTTGATTAGGGTTGAGGGAAAATCGCAAAGTTCGGGTCTGTGCCATTCTGGGCATGGCTGTGATTGGCCAGGCAGGACACATGACCCCACTATATAAAAGGCAGGGTCTGTCTCCCGATGCTCTTTTTCAGGAACAACAACTTTCTCTACAAAGTGGACGGAGTGTAGTTTTTGCCCTAAGTATTGCTGTTATTTTTGGCACTGTTCCATTATCATTTTCTTTTTGTGTTTTGGTTAGGTATATGGGGTTCAATAGGATACTGTTTTCTGGTACTTTAGCAACACATTTGACACTGAGATATGCACTTATACTTTATTTGTGCACTTTGTTAGTATAGGATTTGATGTATTTTTTGTTAACAATATTTGGTTGTTCACTAATATTATGATTGATAATTTTTATTGTGTATTATGGATCTGTGGCATTACTAACTTAAAGTGGACCAAAACCCACATTTTTAGCTAGCATCCCCTGAATTGCTCCCCCCCACGAAGAGCACACTTTGCCAATTTTTAGTGCTCCTGCTTCACTCTAATCTCAGATAATGGCCCATGTTTTAGCTCCACCTCCTCCATTCATTCCCATTGTTGTGTGTGGCGATGCACACCAGTGCAATGACTGACCTCCTGCCATCTTACAGAGAGGGACGGAAAAAAACAGTGTTTCAGGAAGATTCAAAAAATGAAAATATGCATTTTTAGTTCTAAACCCTAAGAAAGGAATATCGGCGGGGGCATTGGCCAAATGTATTTCACAAATGTATTTCACAAGTTCGGTGGGTTTTGGTCCACTTTAATGTATGGCCTTATAGCATATTGGATTGTGTGGAGGGAATGCTGTGTTTTTGTATTTCCCCTTGCCTTGGTGTGATTTTTTATGTAATGTCTTTAGTATTCAATAAACATTAAAGTGGGCCTTCACTCTGAATAAGAGTTTATCTTATATGTTTCCCACACCCTGTACATACAGATTGTCCACATTCAAAATCACCCTACCTGCATCTACTGCATTTTATGAGCCTTTAAACATCCAAGATGGCGGCTTATGGAAGCTGCCATTTTATCAGGCAGCCTGCAAACAGGAAGTGCCTCCTGACTGTGTCGCTCTGCATTCTGGGACTGCTGACCGTTACCTGACCCCAGCTCTGCTCTGTCTGAGCAAAGCACAGCTATAACCCGCCCCCCTGTACATTATCCCACTCTCCTCTCCTCAGTAAGTGTGATGCTTCTGAGTCAAGATGGCGGCGCCCGTATCCTAAATTCCTGAACAGAGTTGCAGCCCAGTGGGGGAAAGAATAATAAGTTAGTGACTAAAAACGTAAAATATATTAATTTTAGATGCTGGGGAACCGTTTTTTAAGAGTTTGGGCTTTTCATTAAATCACGCTGAAGGTCCGGTTTAATATAATTTTATACACTTTTTGTGCAGCCTTTTTATGTGTGGGGACACTTTGTGGATCTCTGAGGTCTAGAGTCCCAGAGGCGGCCATTTTGTTTTACTTTTCGAGCACTCCCTCGATGGTGGGGTCTTTTCTGGGCATGACGTTGGACACCTCTCTGGCCAGGTTATTCCTGCCACAGCAGAAGCTGGTGGGTCTTCAGACACAGGTGCAGGCCTTGCTGTCTTGTCAGCAACCATCTGTCCGTCTGGGGATGAAACTGTGGGCCTGATGGTGTCATGCTTCAAGGCAGTGCCCTTTGCTCAGTTCCACTTGAGACCTCTTCAGTTGAATCTGTTGACCGGTTGGGATCGGACGCAGGAGTCGCTGGAACCGGAGTTTTCACTGTCTCCCCCGGCCAGGCAGTCCCTTTTGTGGTGGCTGGACTCCAGAAATCTGCTGGTAGGCAAGTCATTTCTGCCTCCACGGTGGGAGATTGTCACCACAGACGCCAGCCTGACCGGCTGGGGAGGCTTTTGGCTGACTCAGAACATCCAGGGTCAGTGGGGGCCACAGGAGTCCCACTTGCCTATAAATATTTTGGAGTTGAGAGCTATCTGGTGGTGTTTCTTCACTTGACTAAGGGGTCGTGCGATTCAGGTTCGCTCGGACAATCAGACGGCGATCACCTACATAAATCACCGAGGCGGGACTCGAAGCAAGCGACCCCTTAAGGAGGTGACCCAGATTCTGACTTGGGCAGAGGAGAATGTTTCCTGCATCTCGGCGGTTTATATTCCTGGGATAGAGACCCAGGAGGCAGACTCCCTGAGCAGGAGCGCCTCGCGCCTGGGGGAATGGTCTCTCAGCAACAAGATTTTTCACGCTCTTGTCTCCGCTGGGCTCAGCCGGACGTGGACCTGTTTGCGTCCAGACACAATCACAAGCTCCCGAGATTAGTCTCCCTGTCGAGAGATCCTCTGGCCTTTGCCACAGACGCTCTGGCAATTCCTTGGACGGAGTTCAGGCTCCTTTATGCGTTCCCTCCGTTTCCACTCCTGTGCCGAGTGCTGTGCAAGATAGCCCAGGAGGGGGTACCAACCATCCTGGTGGCTCCTCGCTGGCTGAGGCGGAGTTGGTTCGCTACGTCTTGCCCAGCGATCCAGGGCTTCTCACGCAGGGGTCGCTGCGGCACCCCAATTTACAGACACTGGCTTGACGGCCTGGCTATTGAAACCTCAATCCTGATGGACAAGGGGCTGTCGGCCACGGTTGTTCAGACCATGATTCAGACGTGGAAGAAGTTTTCTTCCATGATATATTACAGAGTTTGGCATGCCTACATTGCTTGGTGTGAATCCAAGAGCCTTCCTTGTCGCACTTTCCCTATCTCTAGGATTTTGGAGTTTTTTACAACACGGCTTAGACTTGGGTCTCCAGTTGAGCACCCTCAAGGGCTCGGCCTTAGCCATATTCTTCCAGAGATCCATTGCCAATCATAGACTGATCAAGACCTTCTTCCAAGGGGTTACCCATGTACGCCCACCGCGTAAGCCTGTGGTACCAGTGTGGGACTTGAATCTGGTGCTTTCTGCTCTCCAGGGTCCCCCCTTTGAGCCCTCGTGTGATGCTGCATTGTCTATTTTGCCCTAAAGGTGGTATTTTTGGTAACGATCACCTCGGTGCGTCGCGTGTCAGAGCTGGCCGCGATTGGTGTGAAGCCTCCTTACTTTGGACAGCATAGGGATAAGGTGGTGTTTCACTTAAACCTGATTTCTTGCTTAAGGTCGTGTCTCCTTTTCACCTTAATGAGGAAATTGTCTTGCCTTCCTTGTGTCCAGCTCCGACTAACTCTAAGGAAAGGACCCTCCATTCCCTGCATGTGGTCAGAGCCATTAAGTACTCCTGGTTGCGACTTTGTCCTTCAGGAAGTCGGATTGTCTTTTTGTTCTCTCCGAGGGGTCTAGGAAGGGCTTGCCTCTGGCCAAGTCCACTCTCAGTAAGTGGATCAGACAGGAGGTGGTGCAAGCATATTCTGCCAAGGGGAAGGAACCCCCTTTTTCGTGTTACAGCTCATTCTACTAGAGCTATTGGTGCTTCCTGGGCTTTTTAGCACCAGGTCTCTGTTGAACAAGTTCGTAAGGCCGCCACTTGGTCTTCAGTTCATACCTTTACAAAGTTTTTACAAGGTTGATGTCAGGGCCTCAGCTGATGCTGTCTTTGGCCGAAAAGTGCTTCAGGCGGTAGTGAAATTAACTACATGCTGTTTCGCACTGGGGATCCCACCCTAATGGACACTGCTTTTGGATGTCCCAACTGTCATTACTTCTGGGACGACCTGGACTGGATATAGTGAAAAATACAATTCTGTGAAACTCACCTGTAGAATTGTTTTTGAATATATCCAGTCCAGGTCATCCCACCCCGCCTTTATTCATTATATCTGGATTGCCTGTTATGGTGATTACCATTTTTATATTGGACCATTGTCCTTAGTTTGATGGAGAGAGTACATGCTGAAGCTATGTGAAGTAACATGGTTTCTTGGCCTCCCGGCCTGTCTCTTTTCTCACTGCTGTTTAACCACTGGGGAATCATAGAGAGACACCTGTTTTAAAGGAGGCCGGGAGGCGCGACAGCTTTTGATCCTGCAGTCAGGCGCCACCTAGCGGTGGATTACCCAACTGTCATTACTTCTGAGACGACCTGGACTGGATATATTCAAAAACAGTTCTACAGGTGAGTTTCACAGAATTGTATTATTTTCTTGTGTGCATGTGCTGTGGGATCGCATGGCCTCTCCCATTGTGTCTTTTAGGTGGGATCCCCTGGTCAGCCGTGGTCGTGGTTCCTCCCAGTCTCCTACCACCCCTCCCACCCCCAGCTACACATTTCTCTCCGACCCTCTCCCGTAAGAGGGATCTCTTAAGAGGGACTATTGTAGGGGGTCTTAATAGGTTTGGGCCGTTAGTGCCTTGTAACCTTTATTTTTTATACCATAATCACCATAATGGAGGCTTCTGGGGATTGTGAGCTAGGGGCCTCCTCTGGGTGGGTGAAGCTCTGCCCCATGTGCGGTACCAGCCCCCTGGGCGGACTCAGCACGGTTTGTGTCACTTGCGCTGGGAGCGTACTTTTGGAACATGTTAGGGTGGGCGTCCCTGCCCCTATGCCTCTTTTACCTACAGCCTCACCAACCCCCCCACTACTGCATTCAGCCCTCAGCAAGGGGGATACTAGCAAGGGGTCCCAAGCCGATTTGTCGCACCTGGTGACCAGCCTAGAGAGACAGTTATCTCGCACGGCTACGGGTAAGGCCACGAGTAAGAAGCGGCACTTTGAGCCAGATTACTCGGATATTGCTGACGACGATGACCTTTTTGGAGGTCGGGACTCCATGGAGGAGGGAGAGTTGTATAAGGACTCCGCTTCCTCAGGGGATCGG
This sequence comes from Gastrophryne carolinensis, assembly GCA_027917425.1. Classification (NCBI taxonomy): domain Eukaryota; kingdom Metazoa; phylum Chordata; class Amphibia; order Anura; family Microhylidae; genus Gastrophryne; species Gastrophryne carolinensis. The sequence goes on along the minus strand of CM051244.1, from coordinate 128,440,163 downwards.
TCGGTTGGTTATGACAGCGAGCCTGGTTCCTCCTCTGACGTGGATATGTGGCTCCCTGACGACACGGAAAAATTGCTGTCTTCTGTGTATGAGACTTTGCATATTGTCCCTCCTAAACGGCTAAGAGGAAGCAGGGGGATTTATGCCGGCCTGAGAGACAGAGGATTGTCTTCCCGGAACAGGCCCACTTTTCCAATATGGTGTTTAAAGAATGGGAAAGGCCTAATAAATTGCCATCGGTGCCTAAGAGTCTGGACAGGCGGTATCCCTTCCCTGAGGAGCTGATCCGCCTCTGGCCCCGTCCCCCCGATAAGGATGCCCCTGTGTCGGGGTTATCTAACACTACGGTTATGTCGTCACCCGATACTGCTTCCTTGCGCGACCCTGCAGACAGACGCATGGATCAGCTAGCTTGTCATGCTATTACTTTTGTGGGTGCTGGGCTTCACCCTGTCTGTGCCGCGGCCATTGTCTCATTGTCTCTCAAGAAGAAGGTGAAACGCCTTGTTGATATTGCCAAGTCTCGCAAGTGGGCGGAGGAGTATAAAGACCTCAAAGCCTGTGTGGATTTTATTGCCTTTGTAGTCTCGGCCATGGACGATACTGTCCGACTGGGCGCCAGGGCATTCGGCTCTGCTCGTTGCGCTTCGTCGCTTGCTCTGGCTGTGGCAGTGGTCGGCTAACACTGCGGCCAAAAAGTCGCTTGCTAGTATTCCCTTCCTGGGACTCAGGTTATTTGGGGAGCGCCTGGATCTTCTGGCCAAGGATGGGAGACTCCCTCAGCGGCGGAAGCCTGCACGTTCCTTTAGGGGTTTCTCTGCCTATCGCTCCTTTCGATGAGGAAGAGGCTCTTCATTTTCAGGTGGCCGCAGAGATTCCTGGGGATGAGGTAGGTCCCGTGGTCGATCCAATCGCTCCTGGGGAGCTAAATCCAAACCCCCAACCAAGCCCTCTCAGGCATGAGGAGGCGCCCTCACCCTTTTGGGTGGGGGGACGGCTGCTGCTTTTTGCTCACATATGGAGACAGCACATCTCGGATCAGTGAATTCAGGGGGGGTTGTCTTCTGGGTACATAATAGAGCTGGCAGTCTGGCCGCCCTCAAGATTTCTTCGGTCGCGGGTGTCCCGGAATGCCTTAACGGCGCAGGGCCTGAAGGGGGCCGTTCAGAGCCTTCTGCTATCAGGCGTGATTTGTCCTGTGCCTCACCATGAACGGGGGCGAGGTTTCTACTCCAATCTGTTCACGGTGCCCAAGCAGGACGTAACGCTGCAACCCATCTTGGATCTGAAGGGCCTCAACAAGTTTGTCAGAGTCAGACATTTCCGCATGGAGATCTTACGGTCCGCGGTGAGCTCGCTTCGGCCCGGCTTCATGACCACAGGATCAAGGATGCTTATCTGCACATCCCAATCTTTCAGGGGCATCATAAGTTCCTGTGGTTTGCGCTGGAGCATCAGCATTACCAGTTTGTGGCACTACCTTCGGGATAGCTTCAGCTCCCTGTGTGTTCACCAAGGTGCTGGCAGGCGCCATGGCCATTCTGAGGACCCGGGGCATTCGTGTTCTTCCTTATGTGGACGATTTGCTGATTGCGGCTCAGTCCCTTCAGCAGGCCGAGAGCTACACCCGGACGGTGTTATCCACTCTCGAGGAGTTCGGATGGGTAATCAATTACCCCAAGTCTTCTATCACTCCCTCAATGGTGCGGGCCTTCCTGGGCATGACATTGGACACCTCTCAGGTCAAGGTGTTCCTCCCCCAGCAGAAGGTGGAGGGTCTCCAGACGCAGGTACAGGCCTTGCTGGCTTGTCAGCAGCCATCGATCCATCTGGGGATGAAACTGGTGGGCTTCATGGTGTCCTGCTTCGAGGCAGTGCCCTTCGCCCAATTCCACATGAGACCTCTTCAGTTGAATCTGTTGACCGGTTGGGACCGGATGCAGGAGTCCCTGGATCAGGAATTTGCACTGTCCCCCTTGGTCAGATGGTCCCTCTTGTGGTGGTTGGACTCCAGAAATCTGTTGATGGGCAAGTCCTTTCTGATTCCCCGGTGGGAGATAGTTACCACGGACGCCAGTCTGACCGTTTTTTGGCATACGCTGAAGTTCCAGGGTCAGTGGGGGCCACAGGTGGCCCACTTTCCCATCAATCTCCTGGAGCGATTCGGTTGGTACTTCTTCAATTGACTCCTCATCTAAGGGGTCGTGCTGTCCAGATCCGCTTGGACAATCAGACGGCTGTCGCCTACATCAATCACCAGGGCGGGACTCCTTCAGGAAGTGTCCCAGATCCTGACTTGGGCGGAGGAGAATATTCCCTGCATCACGGCGGTTTACATCCCCGGGGTAGAGAACCAGGAGGCAGACTCCCTGAGCAGGGGGACTTCTCATCTGGGGGAATGGTCTCTCAGCAACAAGGTCTTTCACGCTCTGTGTCTCCACTGGGGTCTGCCGGACGTGGACCTGTTTGCGTCCAGACACAATTACAAGCTTCCAAGGTTCGTCTCCCTGTCAAGAGATCCTCTGGCCTTCGCCACTCTGACTATTCCGTGGACGGAGTTCCGGCTCCTTTATGCATTTCCTCCATTTCCACTCCTGGGCCGAGTGCTGCGCAAGATAGCCCAGGAGGGGGTGCCAACCATCCTGGTGGCTCCTCGTGGGCCGAGGGGGAGTTGGTTCGCGGACGTGGTTCAAATGTTGGTCGATTATTACATCATGCCCGACGACCCAGGGCTTCTCACTCAGGGGTTGCTGCGGCACCCCAATTTACAGACGCTGGCTTTGACGGCCTGGCTATTGAATCCTCAATCCTAATGGAGAAGGGGTTGTCGGGTACGGTTGTTCAGACCATGATTCGGGCACGGAAGAGGTCTTCTTTCATCATTTACTACAGAGTTTGGCGTGCCTACATTTCTTGGTGTGAATCCAAGAGTTTTCCTTGTCGCACTTCTAGGATTTTGGGTACCCTTAAGTGTCAGGTCTCTGCTTTGACCATCTTTTTTCAAAGATTCTTTGCCAAACATAGGCTGATCAGGACTTTTTTTCCAGGTCCGCCCTTTGAGCCTTTGTGCGATGCTGCTTTGTCTATCTTGACCCTAAAGGTCTTTTTGGTTGCCATCACCTCGGTGCTCCGGGTGTCAGAACTGGCTGTTCTTTGCATGAAACCTCCTTACTTTGAGCGGCATAAGGATAAGGTAGTTTTTCGCTTTCGGACTGATTTTTTACCTAGGGTCGTTTCTGCCTTTCATCTTAATGAGGAAGTTGTTTTGCTTTCCCTGTGTCCGGAACCGTCTAACTCTAAGGAAAGGATCCTCCATGCCTTGGATGTGGTCAGAGCCATTAAGTACTACCTGGTTGCGACTGAATCCTTCAGGAAGTAGGATTCTCTCTTTGTTCTCTCTGGAGGTTCCAGAAAGGGTTTGCCTCTGGCCAAGTCCACTCTCAGTAAGTGGATTAGACAGGCGGTGGTGCAAGCCTACTCTGCCAAGGGAAGGGATCCCCCTTTTCATGTTACCGCTCATTCTACTAGAGCTATTGGTGCTTCCTGGGCTTTTCATCACCAGGCCTCTGTTGAACAAGTTTGTAAGGCTGCTACCTGGTCTTCTGTTCATACCTTTACCAAGTTTTACAAGGTTGATGTTAGGGCCTCAGCCGACACTGCTTCTGACCGAAAGGTGCTTCAGGCGGTAGTGAAATGAACTACATGCTGTTCCGCTCTGGGGATCCCGCCCTATATATGGATACTGCTTTTGGATGTCCCACACGTATATGGATTGGGACGGCCTAGACTGGACGTAGGGAAAAATACAATTCTGTGAGTACTCACCTGTAGAATTGGTTTTGCCTATGTCCAGTCTGGGCCGTCCCACCCCGCCCTTGGTTCATTTCCTCTTTGCCTGTTATAGTGATTATCTTTTTGTATTGGACCGTTGTCCTCGTTTTTTTGTGGAGAGAGTACATGCTGATGCATGTGAGTTAACATGTTTTCTTGGCCTCCCTGCCTGTCTCAAATCTGCTTTTTGACATTCTGGAAATTCTATGGAGACCGCTCTTTTTATAGGGGGCCAGCAGGAGTTACAGCTCTGGATCTTGCAGTGACTACCCACACGTATATGGATTGGGACGGCCCGGACTGGACATAGGCAAAACCAATTCTACAGGTGAGTACTCACAGAATTGTATTATTATTGGTATTTCCATGAGTTCTGGTGCACCACCTACCATAGTGTCTATGCCAATGTTCCTGGGCACAGAAGTGAATCCAGTAACAATAGAGCATTCTAAAAAGACACACTATTCACTTCAGAGAATCATGTTCAAATTCATCCACGTTTTTCTTGTCCGGAAATCTCACACAGTACTATCTATTTTGGTTTGTCGGCTGTTTTTTTTAGCACTTCCACTATTGTAGCACAACCCTTAAAAATTTCAGACACTTGTAGAACAGCATTTTATTGTTGATGCCTACTTTGATTGCCTAAGCAACTCGTCTCTTCGAACTGTTGCACCCACCTTGTGGTGATAGTGATTCTGGTACAGAAGTGTCTCTAAACAACGGCTCTTGATATAGTTTTTGCATATTCTTGCACACAATAAGCTTTTTCTTGCACTGATATTGCCATTTTGAATGAATGCGCCTCTATGGAATATATTAATATTTAGAAAATATATATAAAATATATCATTGGAATCTTAATGGTATTTGAGAAGTAAATGCATTTTAGCAATCCTTGATATGTTTTATTTTTGATTTCGTGGAACAGGCATTTTGCCCAGGGTGGTGTGTAAAACTTTCTAATGCTCCTAAAAACTGAGACTGCTGAGGCTATTTTGACAGACTTCTTTCTTATTGGCACCATTGCTGTGCCAGACATGCTCAGCTCCTTATTGTGACATCTTAGGAAATCAATGACATTGAGGTTGGAATGGTCCCCGACATTTCTAGTGACAGCCTTGTGTTTAGTACTAAAAATAAAAAACCTTGTTTCTCTTTATTTAAACAGAGGATCACTGTGTTAGGAACTCCTGTATACCTCTACATTACTGGTACGTTTTTAGGAATATTCAAGGGGATTTCAAATCTGATCATTGTTGGTTGTGTGTTCTGGTCTCTGGAAAGCAACTAAACCACCCTTGCACAGAAAGGTCAACACATGTCTAAGGAAGATTGCGCTAAAATGTCAGAGGTCCCCTTTAGCCAAATAATGTATTTTTGAGTTCAAGTGTCCAGACACACTAAAAAGTATTCACATTATGTAGGGCTACACCTCTCAATGGTCTCATTTTCTTTCCTTTTTAAACAAGAAGTTATATTTTTTGCACCAGTGGATGCACCATAAAATGCACCTAGGATTTAGAGAAGACAAATAAGAAAAAGAAATGTTATGAACCAAATGATGTGCTAAAATACCCCCGCCCCCCCCCCCCCAAAAAAAACTAATAGCTGGCAGTGTGGGGGGAGCTTTGAAAGCTTTTCCATATCCAAAGTCAAATTGGATATGGAAGGATAGGTGTCAGGGAGCTGACATTGTGTGTACATTAACTACTAGCTGAGACGGCAAGTGCAGACTACACGTTTCTGGAATTCTCTGATTCTCTTACACAGCTGAGAGACCGGTAGGGGGATATACAGGCCTCAGTGGCGCGTGGAGGGGGATGTTTTGCTTTGGTGGACAATCCCTTCTGAGTTACAGAAGAGGGACAGATTTCTGCAGTCAGAAAAACGATGCCTGATAACAAAAGAACTGATGTGTCATATCATCTTGGTTTAAACAAAAAAGGACTCAGCACTTTGCCCTGTGGTACCCTTCTGCTAACTTTATCTTATGCTGAATAAGCTTGTGATTTTTTTAACATACTTTAACCAGGTACCTAGTATGTTTTAATGTTATATGAGGCTTTACCTCCCAGAACATCTGCATAATTATGCCATCTGTTTCTAAAGTCATATGTGTTGCTATTGATTTCAACAGGGACCTGTCTGCCACATGCACAGAAGCCTGTTATCATCCTTCCTGGTGACAGGCACATTAACCAAGCCTTTCACCACTAGTTATATGCATTAGGGTTATTAATCAATGTGTGGAGAGCCTCGCTATCACTCAACTTCTCTGTCAATTAGGTGCAAAGAAATTCACCATGCACTATTCCCCTTCTTGACAGCACACAGAATTGATACACAGTTAACAGAACACCTATTAAAACAATTAGCAATTTACATTATTCTAAGTATACAGCATGTCCTGTTCCAGAAGATATTCCTAACACTTGGGATATACATCCAACAGATGGCGCTGGACTGCAGAGACAGAAAAGTGGCTCCTCCCGGTCCTATATATACCAGGGACCTCCCACAAAATCCTCAGTTCTTCTCTGCAGTCCTGGCTGTGATGACTAGAAGATGGCTCTCTACACGCAGGTGAGCGGGGCTATTAGCCTGCGGCCCTGTAAGACTATTCCCACCTGTTTCCTTTTACTGCCTCCCAGCTCAGGCTGCGCTGGTTCGGGTGAAGGTAGGCAGCACCGCTGTCAGGTGTTAAGGAGCGCTGCTCCAGCCGCAGTCCCCAACCAAAGGGTAGGCGGTATAGGCCCATGGTGAGCCTTATGAGATGCCCCTCCCGCACTTTATGCCCCTCGCCCCCTGTCCCCGCAGTTGGCTCCCTTTAGGCTGGCCGTCGCTTCCCCCTCGCTCTCCCTTGTAGATCCCGGTGGGGGGGGGGTGCATGTCTTTACTATATGTTGTGTGTTGTGTTTTGATCCCTTATAAATTGATTGCACTGGTTTCTTTGCCGCCGCACGCTTGTACTACGCTCCGCGGTCAGCGACGACATCACCTCAGGCGCTGCTGCGCAATCATTGGCTGGCCTTGTCAGGTGGGCACGTTTTCGCGCTTTTCGGGGGGGGGTCGGGCCTTGTGGCTGACTCGTTCTGCATCACTGTCTCCACGGCCCGCCCCTCGAGGTATATGCGGGCGCCATTTTAGTTCTCTGCTGCGTGTGCCTGGTGCCTGGTGTCTCCCTATCGCGGTCCGTAAGTGCCCCTGCGGGCTGATTTATATTTTTCTCTGTATTGCATATTGCTTATGGGATCTTTTGCTTATGTCTTGCAGGTGGGTCAAACTTTGTGGTTTCTCCCGGTCCTATCCCCTCTATTTAGTGTTAACTCTTATTGGAGGGCTATTATATTTCATTACTCCCACTTCCCTAGCAGGCTATTGGGGCATCCTGGGTTGCTATTATTAGCGTCAATCCCTATTGGCCTGGTGTGCCTTGATAATTACCATATGGAGGCTTCTCAGGATAATGTGCTCGGGGTTCCTTCGGGACAAGCCCGGCTGTGTGTGGCATGTGGGGTATCCCCTATAAGTGATGATGTCAGGGTGTGTGTACCCTGCGCCCAGCAGGTACTTGCGCTGCAATCTGGGTTACCTGCAGCTGGGCCTAGTGCTGCGCCCCCTCTGGCTTTGCCTACCGCCCCACGCTTACACCTGACTCCTAGTGAGGTGCATACCAGTGGGGAGTCTCAACCTGATTTGGCTGCCCATGTAGCCAGTATTGAAAGGCCTTTTGCTGGGTCCGGTCCGCGTAAGGCTCCTGCTAAGCGGCAGCATCTGGCACCCGGTGTTACTATCTTTCCTGTGGAAGCTGAGGAGTTTTTGGATATTACTGGATATACCTCCCTGGAAGAAGGGGAATTATTCTCTGATTCAGAATCATCTGAGGATCAGCCTAGGGGCTATGCTGAGTCTGGGTCTGACCCATGGGCTTCAGATGATACTGACAGACTTTTGGCTCACATTTTTGAAGTGCTCTGTATCTCTCCTCCTGCCGAGGCCCTGCGGCAGCAGGGGGAGCAGTTTCATACTGTTAGGCCACGTTTGGAGTTTCCTGAACAAACTCACTTTAATGATCTGGTTCTCAAGGAGTGGGAACGGCCTAGCCGGCTTCCTGGGGTACTAAAGAGTTGGGATAAGAGGTATCCCTTTCCTACTGAGATGGTTAAACGTTGGCCATGTCCTCCAGAGGTGGATGCTCCAGTTCTGGGGTTGTCTAATACATCTGTTATGCATTTCCCTGACTCTACTACACTGAGGGATGGGGAGGACAGGCGCATGGATCAGTTGGCTTGCCATGCCTTTGCCTGTGTTGGGACCGCGCTCCGCCTGGTCTGTGCATCTGCTATCACGGCTGTTGCTATTAAAAGCCTGCTCAGGGGTCCCTGATGATGCTGGCAGTGAAGAGTATAGAGCTCTTCTGCGTTGTGAGGAATTTGTTGCATATGTTCTCTCTGACCTGGATGATACCATTAGAATGTGTGGTAGGGCATCTGCCTTGTTGGTGGCGACACGCCACTCAGTCTGGCTGCGCCAGTAGACAGCTGACAATGCTGCCAAAAAGGCTCTCACTGGGTTTCCCTTCAAGGGGCTGCGCCTCTTTGGGGAAGATTTGGACTTGTTTGCTAAAAGGGGCAAGTTACCTCAGCGTAGAAGGCAGCCCCGATCCTATCGGGGTTCAGGTGCCTTTTCTCCTTCCTTCAGGGGCTCCAGAATTGGACAGGGAACTTCCTTTGCTGGAGCCCGTGGAGATTTTTGGGGCAGGGGCAGAGGACGTGGCCACCCTGGCCCCACCTGGGGTCCCAAGACTAAGTCCTCCCCCAAGCCCCCTCAGGCATGAAGGGGCGCCCTCACCCATCTGGGTGGGAGGACGGCTTCGGCTCTTGGCTCACTGGAGAGCGTCATGTCTCATGTCTCATAACGATGGATTCAGGAGGTAGTATCCTCCGGTTACAAGATAGAGTTTGCAGCCTGGCCGTCCCCAAGGTTCATCAAATTACGGTTAGCTCAAAACCCCTTGTCAGCTCAGTGGCCCTCCCTGGCTGTCCAAGGCCTTCTAGACCTAGGTGTCATCTGCCGGGTACCCTTGAAGGAAAGGTGCAAAGGCTATTATTCCAATCTTTTCATTGTGCCCAAAAAGGATGGGTCCATCAGACCTATCCTGGATTTAAAGCTTCTCAACAAGTTTGTCAGATTCAGACACTTTCGCATGGAGACTCTGCGCTCAGCTGTGACTTTTCTATGCCCAGGGGACTTCATGACCTCTGTAGACATCAAGGATGCTTACCTTCATGTACCTATCTTTCCAGGTCATCAGAAATTCCTCAGGTTCGCTCTGGAGGATCAGCATTACCAATTTGTGGCCTTGCCCTTCGGCCTCACCTCGGCCCCCCAGGGTATTCACCAAGGTGCTTTCAGGAGTGATGGCCCTGCTGAGGTCTCAGGGCATTCTTCCCTACCTGGACGACATGCTTATCGCTTCTCAGTCTTTCCATCAGGCAGAGCTGGACACTCAGAGGGTGGTGTCCACACTGGAATTATTCGGCTGAGTGATTAATCACCCCAAATCTTCCCTGTCTCCTTCCATGGTGAAGTATTTTCTGGGCATGATTCTGGATTCAGCTCAGGTCAAGATCTTTCTTCCTCAACAGAAGGTGGAGGTCCTTCAGGAGAAAGTTCAGTTCCTGCTGTCTTGTCCCCATCCATCCATCAGGCAGGGAATGCAGCTGGTAGGCCTGATGGTGTCATGCTTCGAGGCGGTTCCATATGCTCAGTTCCACATGAGGCCTCTTCAGCTTCACCTCTTGTCAGTATGGGATCGGGACCCTGTGTCCCTGGATCAGGTGTTTGTCTTGTCCCCTCAGGTCAGGCGGTCTCTAGTGTGGTGGCTGGACTTTTCTGGCCCCCTGCTGGGAGACTATCACCCCGGATAGGTTGGAGGGGATTCTGGAAGTCCCTGAAGTTCCAGGGTCAGTGGGGCCCTCAGGAGGCCCATGCCCCTATCAACATTCTGGAATTGAGGGCAATCAGGTTGGTTCTCGCCCACTTAACCCCACACCTGAGGGGTCGGGCGGTTCAGGTCCGCTTGGACAACCAGACGGCAGTTGCCTACATCAATCATCAGGGAGGGACCCGGAGCAAGAGGGCCCTCAAGGAAGTGTCCCTGATACTGTCCTGGGCGGAGGAAAATGTTCCCTGCATCTCAGCTGTGTACATCCCGGGGGTGGAGAATCTGGAGGCAGACTCTCTGAGCAGGGGGACTTCTCGTCTGGGAGAGTGGTCCCTCAGCAGCAGGGTGTTTCGCTCCCTGTGCCACCGCTGGGGTCAGCCAGGTGGGGATCTGTTTGCGTCCCGTCACAATCACAAGCTTCCAGTCTTTGTCTCTCTGTCCCAGGATCCTCTGGTCTTGGCCACGGATGCCCTGGCGATGTCTTGGACGAGGTTCCAGCTCCTATATGTCTTTCCCCCATTTCCACTGCTGGGCAGGGTGCTGCGCAAGATAGAACCTCCATCTTGATGAAAAGAGGGCTGCCTGCCTCGGTGGTGAATACCATGGTCAGGGCTAGGAAGAGGTCCTCTTCTTCTATCTATTACAGGGTTTGGCGTACTTACCTTGACTGATGCGAGTCCCACTCGCTTCCCTGTCGTGTGTTTTCTATTCCTAGGATTTCGTAGTTTCTCCAACATGGTTTGGATCTGGGTCTTCAGCTCAGTACTCTGAAAGGCCATGTGTCTGCTTTGGCAATTTTTTTCCAAAGATCCTTTGCTCAGCATCCCCTGGTCAAGACCTTTTTCCAGGGGGTTACTCACGTGCGTCCCCCACGTAAGCCTATGCTACCAGACTGGGACTTGAACTTGGTCTTATCTGCCCTGCAGGGGTCTCCCTTTGAGCCCTTGCAAGGGGCTCCTTTGTCCATTCTTACGCTTAAGGTGGTCTTTTTGGTGGCTCAACCCTAAAGTCTATTCCATCAGGCAATGGCGAGTCCTGAATCCTTCTGACAACGCCAATTTAGGAACCATGCATACCTGCACCCAGGTTTTGGGTGCGCTTTGGGTTTAGGTGCAATCTGATACCATCTCTAAAGAGATGATCTTTAATCACATCTTCTAAAGTCTGTATATTGTTCAAAACTAAATGCTGCTTCTGAATAAATGTGTGCATACATAGAAAGTATAGTGAGGCAATAGACTGGCCTAGCGGGGTTCTGGTCACAGTTTCGTACTTGTCATCGTTATTTGCAGCCTCAGCACACGGAGCCTCTGTGTAGCTTCTCCTAGCCGTACTTGTGTTTTCCTAATTACAGCAGAAGCTGAGCTCATTAACTCCTCTCATCTGGCTTACTGCTCAGCTAAATATTCTGTAAATGAGCTGACAATTATGGCAGTATTACCAGCACCAGCTCGGCTCCCAGCTACAGGTCTGCCTAGGAGATTCTGCAACTGCCGAGATTATCAGGTTAGAAGTTTTGTAAACATATTGAAACACTTAATTGGAGGACTATTAAAGCCTGAAAACAGTTCTGCAACACGTGCCTGATAGGGAGTTAGTATGATTGTTTCTGCAAATGTACAAGATACGTGGCTTCTCATTATCTACCTCACAGCTCTACATCTGGCTGCTTTTAGAATATATAGTATATATATTGTAAGCCTCTGGGATCTTTTGTGTGTCACAGGCATAACATAAGGATTAAACTCAAACAGCTTTTTTCTTCACAAATTAAACAGAAAATAAGCTTTCTTCAGGCCAACAAAATAAAAAAGTCCATAAAGTTGAAAGCCTCTTGACTTCCTCAATGTTTGAGCCAAGACTGGTCTCTAATATGGAAGAGGCCTATTAGGCTTCATCTCAGCTGAGCTCCTCGCTCCAGGTTCTTGGCAGCTCATTGGCCTTCCTTGGCCTACCTCAGCATAAGTTGTGCGCACAAACATGACTCCATGGCCCATGACTCCTTGATTCCATGGCCCATCCCCCTGGTGCCTCCTGAACATGGTTAATTCAAACAGCAGCATGGCTGTATCTATATGTATAAACCCTCAAAGGGGTACTGTATATTAAACTGGACCAACACCCTTACAATAAACATTGCTCATATACACCCCTCCCTGGATTGCTGCACATAACAATTATTTTACCTTTTTGTAACTCCTGTCATGGATCTGCCAGTTGCCTGCAAAGAAAAAGTGCTGCTGGGTTTGCTGCCATTGTGGGTTATGTCAGTTAAATCCAGGCTGGGATGCTGGGAAAGAAAGCCTCCCGGGTCCTGCAAGATGGCTGCGACCAACAGAAACTTAGTGAGGTAGTGTCTCAGCTTTAAGTGAATGCAGGAGCTAATGTAAGTGCTGACAATGATTCAGTATCATCCATGTAAATGGGATTAGTGGGTTTTGGGAGTTTATTTTCCAACTGTGCAAGGCTGCATGACATAGTATTGGTCCTTTAAAAAAGCTCTCTAGCTTTCAGAATGTCTTAAAATAGCTAAATCTGATTTCTGCCTTGCTAGACCCTGGAGGCCACTCCAAAGACTCCCCTTGGTTTCTCCAGGTGGCTTCCAGTGGTGGTAGTAGCTCAAAGGCTGCCCAGCGGATGCAAGCAGTATTTCAAAAGCTTCCTGGCTAGTCTGACAGTAGAGCACCCCCAAATACCACTTGGCAACAGTAGATCAGAAGGTCTATTAGGTTTCAAATGCAATCTGGTGGCTCAGAGGCCACTCCATTCCCAAGGACAAACCTATTCAATGTAATTTCAAACCTTAAACAAAGGGTTGAATATGACTGAACTGCCAGTACAAAGCAGAGCAGACATGTGACTGAGGGAGCAGCTTGACCCAGATAAGTGGGCTAGTGTTGGGCTTCAGATTCAGGTCAAAGGTAAATTTGACCACGTTATTCGGCAAAAGTCTCGGATTAAATTCAATGAGGAGCGCGTGCTGCCGCATCCCCTGCATTCCTGCAATGTGGCCCTATCACACGCCAGCCATTCAGGAAGACTGGGACGGGAGTACGCACACCACTGGGGATACGGGGGTTGGAGCACCGTGTGAACCAGGACTGTTCCCCAGCAGAGGGCGCCAAGGTTCCCACATATACAGTGCAAAATGCTTAAAAATTTGCTTGGCAACATAGTGTGTCCACATCTCTAGGTAGGCTGGCACTGAAAGGGTTAAGGCAAGATTCTTTTTCCTATTTCAAAAACACATTAAGGTTGATTCAGAGCCCCTATCTTATCATTTCTTTGCATGAAATTTTCCGTTATTTTTTCCCCTCATCTGATTAAGCTGAGACTTTTTTTCTGCAAGAATTTTTGTGAAATGTTTTAATTTTTGTGTGATTTTTCGTTTGGTAGCAAGACCTCCAAAGAAACTGTGAGACAGGGGCTCTGAATCAACCCTATTATTTGGCTAATGAGAAATATAAAGTGTTTGGCTCATTTAGAACAGAGACGAAACCCTATGGGGTTATGTAAACAATAAAATTGTCATGGTGCGCTTATCTGTAGTCCGTTCCCACAGCATCCTTGGGCGACGCGGGTGGCTGGCCGGGACTCCTCCTGCCCATCTGCCGCTGGCTCAGGTGGCATCGACTCGAGCGGCGCCGAGCGCGTCCTTCTCCTCCCTTCCCTGCCTTGTCTCTCAGCTCCTGCTCGTGCATGCGAGCAAGCACAGCTGGTTTATGGCCTAAATTAAAGGACCAATGAGTCCAAGGATTACTGTGGGCGAAAACGCCCTAAAGGTTTCAGCCCATAGCTTGTTTTATTGTCCAATGAGTCTAGTTCTTCCCATCCAATCCCCTGCACCATGCCCTATAAAGGTTTTACCTCCCCAGTTTGTCACTGTCCATGATAGCGTTAAGCTGGGTGTGATTTATCCTGAGATTTTCCATATTGTTTATCCGTTGCCGACCTTTTTAGCCCGACTATCCTGACTGCCACCTGTACCGACCTCAGCCTGAATTACGAGTACAAACCTGCCTCATCCCTGGTGCCCGCGAAGCTCTCTGATCTCCTGGTTTGACCCTTGGCGTGACCTTTGACCTTGTCTGTATTCTCCCTCAGAGTTCCCAGAACTGTAATTTGTACTTACCTTGGCTACCCTAATAGGTCCAGTCTTACCTTCGGTTCATCCGTCTTCACCCCCCATGAACTTACATCCTTTGAGCAAATAAGCCCTGGGGGCAACCGTGTCTGGCTAGGCATTTAAAACGTCCCGGAAAAAAGGGGTTCGGCTAAAGGTGAAACTAGCTGCGGAGTTTGGGGGTTGTAAGCTTACAAACAAGATGGGGTGCATCAAAGGGGCATTGGTGCCCATGAGCAGAGCATCTTTCCACCCCTCTGTAAGTCACTGGTCAGACCCCATATGGAATATTGTGTACAGTTCTGGGCACCAGTGCATAATAAGAACATATCAGAAATGGAGCGCATTTAAAGGTGGAAAGCTAAATTAAATTAATAAGTGCAATGGGGGACTGGGTAACCCCGAAAGAATATCAAAGTTATGATAATTTAGTATGGAAACAGACAGCTGAGGGGTGATCTAATTAATATGTATAAATATATCCAGGGTGAATTCAAATATCTGTCCCACAATCTATTTATATCCCGGACTGTAACCATAAACTGGGAGCATCCACTAAGGTCAGAGGAAAGGCACCTCCTCAATGACATAGGATAGGATTCTTTACTGTAAGAGCAGTAAGACTATGAAACTCCCAGAAGAAGTAGTCATTACCAGCTATGGCTGCTAGACCACTGGCTGATCTGGACGGACTAAGGTCTTTTTTCACTTATACATTCTATGTTACTATATTACCTTTGAGGGTACCTCAAAGATGAAAAAATCAATATAGTTATAATCATTATAATAAAAATTTCTACTGTGTCCTTTGGGGGTCAGGTTGTTTCTCTTTCACAAGTGACTCGGCTTTCTGGCTCCACTTAGATATGCTTTAGTGCCAATGAATACAGTGTAATTGGAAATCTTCATGATTTTTACTGAATCCTCTGTGGAAACATTCATTGGAGTATAATCAAAACAGCAGGGGTGATAACACACAGCCCTGGGGAGCTTCCCCAATGGTGACACTACTGCTGTACTCGTGGTCTACTGGTGAACTCTCCCTCAAGCCCTGTTTCTTGGCATAGACCACTATTATCTTTCTGGTGAGAGAGTTCCTTAACCTCCGGAACTTTGCTCTTCTTATGTATGCACTTTTCCGATATCTTAGTGCTCTGATCTTGCTACTGCTTGTCAGATGGGGGACCCCCCCGAAATGCGTTGCGGTGATGAGGCTGGGGAATGTATATGCATTTTAGAAGTGCACATACATACAAAATACCATAGTACCTTTTTCACCCACTATTGCTTTCTATAAGAATAGGCCTTTAGAGAGCCATCACTTCCTTCTGATGGGTTACAATGTTTCTGATCTGTCACTCTGTAGATGAAGGGTGGGCCTAAGGGATTTATTCTCTGGTGGGCTCCAAGAATGATTTCCTTTGGTGAGCCCAAATAGCTCCTGTCTGACCCTGTGCCCATGTTAAGTCCAGCTTGGGAGCTTAAAACTGATCACATGGCTGAAGCATCCCTGGATTGGCAGTGGTTACTCCAGAAAAGGCTTCCACAATGAACATGAGTTAGCCAATCACTGTGCAGCAGCCTCATCGGCTGACAAAGCAGTTAGTTGCCCAAAAACTTGACCTGAGCTGCCCAGGAATTGGGTGCACTTCGTCATACAGGTGACTTATTTTTGTACATACCGAAGGGTGTAAGATGAGGGGGGGAGGTTGTGCAACTGTACAGCCACTAAGGTCATAGTAGGAAAAAAGCATAGCAATGTAAAATGTTTCCAGTAACGATCATTATCATAAAGATGGTCAGTGAGCATTCATTTGGGTATGTAACATGTTACTAAAGGAGCCTATGCTCAATTCTCCACTGATGCCCTATGATTTTGAAGCTACTTTTTGGGATTTATCCTAATGAGGTTAAAGCAAGGAATCAGTTAAACAGACATAACATCCTAGAATCCCAAGTCAGTGTCAGGAGGGCACTGAAGGACAGTTGTTTTCCGCACCCAACCTCTGCATGCTGAGGCCTTTATGAACAAGTTAAGAAGAAACTATGGCCCTTATTTAACAAGGGATAGCGACAGGTAGCGACTGGTGAGCGGCCGGTAATGACGGGCCCCGCCACGAGAACGCCGGCTCCCCACCACAATCACACATTTATCAAGGCAATCCTGCTTAGCGACTGAGATAGCGCCAGATAGCCACTCATTCATCATTATTCCAGCCTCAGCCCACAGCGCCAGCGTCCGACCTTGAACAGCGACAGGTATGACCTCTCGCTACCTGGCGCTCTCCAATGCATTTCAATGGAACAATCTTTAAATATTCATAATTAATTGTTATTCATTTTTTTTTTTTTTTTAATGTGAAAAATTCTGTGACCACTTCTGCCATTTTAAATAATTTTTTAAGTTAAAAAAAATTATTTAAAAAACGTGTTTTTCTTGGTTTCAAAAAATATGGTTGTTTGGGGGTTAAAAAACTACTTTTAACCCATCGCCACCAGCGCTCTGGGGTTTAAACATGCATTTTACAGCGCGAGAATTTTTTGAGCGTGATTTGTTAATGAATATGGTGGGAGTCGGTCGCTATGGCCAGTCGCTATCATGCGCACCCACACAGCGCGGAACATGTCAAATAGCGACTCCTCACCCAATATTCAACATTACGGCAAACCGACTGAGTCGCTATCAACTACCGAACAATGGCCAAGTACAGCGACTACTAGCGGGCGCTCTGAAAATGCTGCTACAGTCGCTCAACTGTCGCTACCTGCCGCTGTTAATGAATCCGTCTGGTTGGGTTCTTCTCCACTTAAGACACTCTAGGGATTATCTTCTAAGACAGTTCTTATAACATAAGAAAACATTTATACAGATTTGGTCTTTCACCAAATTTCACCAGTGGCACCTTAAAGTTTGCAAAGTTTTCTTTATTTCTAAATACATTTGGCCTATAATCACATTAAAATTCCAAGATCTAAAAGTAGATTGAGAACCAAATTAAACCAATGAGTCAAAAATATTTAGACCTTGGACATCTATTTATTGATGAAAACTTTATTAATTTTTATCAATTCTATGGTAGAATGATTTACATGTTTGTCATTGTCTTGTTGCATGACATGTCCACATTTTCCTTTAGAATTTGCTGGTACAATTTGGAATTCGTTGTTCTATTAATGGTGGCTAGCCATCCTGGCCCAGATTCAGAAAAGAGGCCCAACCCATCAGCATACGTTCGCCAACAATTTTTACAGCTGGTATAAGGTTTTTGTGGTGTAATGTAGTGTTTTATTTTCTCCAAACAATCCTGCCTTGCAATCCTGCCATGCGCACTTATGTTGTTCAGTGTCCTCCTCATGGTGGACTAATGAGCATTAATATTAGCTAATGTGAGAAAGGCCTATATTTGTTTAAAGGCTACTTTGGTTTCCTTGGTGACTTTACAGACTATGATTATATGCCTTGCTCTTGGAGTGATCTTTGCATGACCACTCCTGGTGAGGGTAATAGTTGTGGTTTTGTAATCTTTTTAAGCCTGGTGATGCCTTGAAATCTGATTGTCACCATACACTTTGGCAATCAGACCATGACAGATCCCTGTTTCTTAAAGTACCACCTTCACCAAATGTAACCTTTAAGAGCAGAATGTACATAATCTAATACATTGCTAGTATTTCTGCTTTTATTTTGTTAAGTTGAGACCCAATCCCCCAGTATATCAGCATAAATATCCCAGCCTACTGAAGGCCTACCTGCTGAGTCATGCATTAAAGCCTGCAACTGTCACCCCAGAGCCTCCATGGTAACAGATTTACCAACAGTAAAACAGGTCATCCACTCACACCTAAATGCTATACCACTTAATTAAATAGGTCCGACTTTTACCCCACACTCACAGGAATGTATACAGAAGTCTCTGCCCCAAGCTTCCCCTTTCCTTCAAACAGGACGGGAAAGTTTGGTTTGCTGTGTTCGTTCAAACAAACTCCTGGTTTTCACTGGCTGATTAGTTGAAGCAAACTGTCAGTTTTCTTTGGCTGATTCGTTGAAGCAAACTCCTGGTTTTCTTTGGCTGATTTTGTGGTGCCAGGAAGTTACCCAGGAGCAAAGCACAGGAAGCAGAAAAAGCTGGGGGTCACCTATGATGCGATGCAATAAGCTAATCCACTCGTAGCCCCCAACAAGCCACCCCCCTTTGATGTCACACCATGTGCTGGGACCCCGGCCAGACCCACACATGCTGCTTTTTGATTGCTGACTGGCTCATCTGCAGGAGCTTAGAGAAAGGGAAAGTTGCCATCTGATTGCTAAGGACAGAGATATTTAGTGTAGGGAGTAAACCATTCTTTGTTTCCACAGTGTCACGCTCGGGGTAACTCCAGCCCTCTTAATAAGCTCACAACCCCCAATCTCCACAGCCAGCTTCACCTGTAGGAGCCCCCGCTTGCCGGGACGCAAGATACGCCTACCCGGGATCGGTTGCCCCCAGGACTTAATGGCTCAAAGGATGTAAGCTTATATGTGGGAGGACTGGAGAACCAATAGCAAGAGCGTGAGTGACGGAAGTCCAGAGACAGGCAATAGGTCGATAACGGGAAGGCAGAGATCGTAGCGGCACCAGGGGTCAGGCAAGATGTAGTCGGGGTTCAGGCAGAGGTCAGCAACTGGGGATCAGGATCTAGAAGCGTCAGTTCAGGCAAAGGTCGGCAACAAGGATTCAGGATCGAGAGGCGTCAATTCAGGCAGAGGTCGGCAACAAGGATTCAGGATCGAGAGTGGTCGTACAATCAAATCGGCAACAGGCTAGACTTCACAGGAGTAGGTAACACAGGGTTCTGAGCGCTATCACAGGCAATGACACACTGCAGTGGAAATCCCTTTATAGTGGGAAAACCGGCAGGATTGGACAGGGAGACAGTGGCTGGGATTGGTGCACTTAGGATCTGGCGGCAGATTGGAGCACTGGCCCTGTGGTCTGATTGGTGAGCTCTGGGCTGATTGCTCCAGCTGAGCTTCCCAGGCAAACTGCTCAGAGCTGCACCTTCTATACTTCGTTCTTTTAAACAGCCTCCGGTGGCCATTCTGAGTATTACACCACCGGAGGACATGAGCTGACTGTATAGGCCAGCAAGGACAAGCTGAGTGACAATGGGCAAGGGGGGAGGACTTACTCGGCGACACACGCGCCGCTGGGGATGGCACCGGAGGCAGAAGCGGCTGCTGGGCAGGAGGAACCCGAGCCCGTTGCCTAGGGACACCACGGGCACGGGTAGAAGGCAAGTCATTCATGACACACAGCTCACCATCCTCTGCCAGTGCTACTCTGAAGGGGGACACTTAGGGATATCTCGGCATGTGCATTCTTTTCAGAGAGTGCTGCCTGAGTATCCCTGTTTTTTTTTTTTTTTTTTAATTGGTCACCTACCTATCTACCTACCTCTCACAAGGCAAGTTGTTGCTCATAGAAGACCTGTATAGTTTTAAAAGTTTACCCACAGGGCCACTATCTTATACTAAGGTCAGGGTATTGAACTGGGCACAATCACTTACTATCTAACTGCCTATCTACCAACCTCTCATGGTCTCTGGTGTGGCAAGTTGTCGTTCATACTGTTGCAGGATATGAAATTTGTGTTGTAGCAGAATCTGGCTTTACTGGAACATGAGTGCAGTAATAGAAGGTCACCTTACATGGTGGATAACATAGACAGGAAAAAAAAAGTCATAGAGATCACCTCAATGTACAGGAAACACAACATGCAGCAGAGAATGTACAACAGAGACTATACTAACATATGCGTAACAGTGCCATTTACTGTTATAAATGTAAACTGCATTAACCTAGCAATATAGATGCAGATCACATACTGAGACTAGCTGTAAGCTGTTGCACAGTATCTCCAACACCCCTTTCCAACAGCTGAGGCTTAGTCTGTTAAACACATCTTCTTTGTTGAGTGTCTTTCAGCGGTCAGGGGCTTGGTAAGAACATCTGCTCTCATATCCTCAGTAGGGCAATAAAGTAACTCAAGTCCTTGCTCTTGAAGATCCGCGGTCTCAAAGTGCTGACATTAGGTTTGTAGTATTTCTTCTTTTTCCTCTTCTTGCTCAAAACAAACTAGGAGTTTGCCCTTATAAACAAACACATAGCCCCATCTGTCTGCCAATTTTTTTGTGTATAGGTTTGTTTTACTCATCTGTAAGCACTTAATTTATTTTCATATGCTATGCTCTGGTGGCAGACCATTTATACTATACCATTTATACTCCTCTGAGGTTTGCATACTAGGTCTGGCCTTTGTTCATATTTGAATCCTGGTGGTTGTTCCATGTAGATTTCTTCTGTCAACTTCCAATGTAGAAACGCTGTTGTCACATTTTCCTTGTGGCGGCTAATGACAGCAAAGTCCTTATTATAGCACGTTTGACTACTGGAGCAAATGTATCATTATAGTCCTCTCCATATTTTTGAGAATATCCCTTGACTACGATTTTTGCTTTGTATCCCTCCACTGTGTCATCTGCATTGTACTTCACTTTAAAAGTCTATTTACAGCCTATGGCTTTCATTCCAGGTGGTAGTTCCTTTAATGTCCATGTTTTGGCAGCAAACAAATTTTATCTCTTCCTTTTATCCATTTACTGGCTTCCCCTTCTGAAAGCTGAGATATGTTTCCCCAAGTTGCAGGTTCATTAGTACTGGCAGAACTTGCTATGTATGAGAGACGTACTGGTGGTTTGCCTTTGTTTTCTCTTGAAGTTCTCTTGAGCGTTTTGGTTCAGTGTCTGCTCTTCAGTTTTAGTAGATTTCTGCCTTCACTTCAACTGTTTGTTTAGAAGTACAGAAGATGGCTGATCAGTGTCAGTTTTCTCTTCTGTTTTTACTTTCCATCGCATTGCCTCTCATATCTTCAACACAAGTTATGCTGTTGCAAATGGTAACCTTGTCTGTTTTGGGATTTAGGATTCTGTAATCATTAACATTGTCACTGTATCCAACAAGGAGTTTATTAAATGCTCTGTTTTGGAGTTTGGTGTGTCTTTCCTCTGGAATGTAGATGAATGGCTTGCATCTAAAACCTCTTAGATGTTTTACACAGTTCATATGGAGTTTTCTCCACTGAAAAGAGTCTGTTCTGCAAATAAGTGGCTGTCATTGCCGCTTCACCCCAGTATTTTTGAGGTAGTCCAGATTCCAGAGTCTGTCAGCATACATGTGATCAGTTCTTTCTTTCTCTAACCCCATTTTGCTCTGGTGTGTATGGCATTGTCTTTTCATGTTCTATTCCATTCTGCCTAACGTGCTCTTGTACTTTGTGTCCTGTGAATTCAAGTGTGAGAGGTCTTCTCTTGTCACTTGTCTTTACTACATATACCTGTAATTTGTCAAGAACTTTACTCTTGTTTTGCATTAGGTAAATGCCTGTATACCTTGAATAGTCATCTATGAAAGGCACTATGTACCTGTTGCCTACAGGTGTAGGTGGGTTAAGGGGATCACATACATCACTGTGAACTAGGTCAAGTGGTTTTGAAAGCTCTTTTCTGACTGACTTTAGGAAATGTTGCTCTTGTAGCTTTGAACCTGATGCAACATTCATAGGAACTGGACAAGGGGATACTGTTAGATCCTTTGTCAGATTCTTCTTCTGTAGTTCTTGTATGCATTCTGGGTGTCTGTGACCTAAGCGCTTGTGCCACATGCGTATACAGTCATTGTGTATATGGGTGCATAGTCTCACCTTTTCCTTCACTGTGTGTGAGGGAATGGCTGGATCCCTGGCTGCAGTGCTCGTAAGCCACTACTGGTGGCACTGTTCTACCCCAATCATTGAACTGTGTCTGTGCAGCCTGACCAGCAGGTGGCTCTCTCAGGCACTCTCTCTGGGGTAATTGCCCAGCTGCTAGTTGTCTAGGCCATAAAACAGCTCCACAGACCAGGCTCCTTGCCCCAGTATCTGATTGGCTTCCTGCATTCCAGGCCTGCCACTCTGTTCTTCTGAAACTCTATAATCAGACCCTGCTCCTGTTCTACCTCCAGTTTCTGTTCCAGTTTAGCCTCTAGTGTTGTTTCCAGTCCAGATCCCAGTCCTGGACCCAGTCTGGTCCTGCCCTACCTTCCAGTATCTGGATCTCTCTCAGGTAATTGGTATCTTGGTGTGGGAAAAATCACTACTTTTTTAGGAGAGAAAACTGCCACTTACTTTTATTGTCTACTGGGTGTAATTTTTTACCTGAATCAGGCCCAAGGTAAACAATGAGAGTGAATGGCAATTTTCTCTCCTAAAAACGGAGTGTGTTTTCTCATCAGGCTCTTAATCTGCCCCATTGTCTTTGGAGCCTGTATATATTGTATTAGAGTTGTGGTATCATAGTATGTAAGGCTGAAATAGACTTTAGTCCATCCAGTTCAGACTGTTTATTAGTGATCTAGTAGCCATAGCTGCTATTGTTATTACATCCAAGGAAGGCATGTAGGCCACATTTGAACTTGAACTCTATTCTTCATGACTACCTCCTTTGGCAGAGAGTTTCATAGTCTCACTGCTCTTACAGTAAGGAATCCTCTCCTATGTTGGTGCAAGAAGCCTTATTAGATGCCCCCAAGTTTTACTTTCAGTCTTGGCATATTTATACATAGTTATTAGATCATCCCTCAGGTGTCACTTTTTTCAAACAAAATAAACCTATCTTTGACAATATTTCAGGGTACTCTAGTTCCCTCATTTCATTTATTAATGTAGTTGCCTGCCTTTGAATGCGCTCCCTTTCTTATGTGCTGGTGCCCAGAACTATACACAGTATTCCATATGGGGTCTGACTAGTGACTTGTACAGGGGTAAAATGATGCTATGGTCATGGATATGTATACACCTCTTGATGCACCCCATGATCCTGTTTGCCTTGGCAGCTGCTGCCTGGCATTGATCATTACAGTTTAGTTTTTTATTAATATCTTTTTCCATTGTGTTTCCTTATTCAGTGTGTAAATTTAGTGTGTCAAATGCTCTAGAAAAGTCAAGATATATGATATCCTTGTATACTTGAACTAACTTCCTCATAAAAGCTGATGAGGCTATTCTTAGTGTACAGTACGTCCTGCTCCAGATAAGATTCTTTACGTCTGGGTATTACTCCGCCAGATGGCGCTGGACTGCAGAGACAGCTAAATTGGCTCCTCCCGGCCCCACAAATACCCTGGACCTCCCACAAATTCCCAGATCTTCTCTGCAGTCTGGACTGCGAAGGACAAGAAGATGTCTCCCTCTACTCGCACGTGAGCGGGGCTTTTAGCCTGCGGCCCTGTAGGACTATTCTCACCCGTTCCATTGTTAATTTGCCTCCCAGCCTTGGCTGCACTGGTTCGGGTGAGGGTAGGCAGCACCGCTGTCAGGTGCTTAGGAGCACTGCTCCACCGCAATCCCCCACCAAAGGGTAGGCAGTATAGGCACTTGGTGAGCCTTTATGGGATGCCCCTCCCGCACTATTGCCCCTCTCTATCGGTGGGACATTAGGTGGCCGCTGCCCTCCCTTGCTCTCCCTTGTAGTTCTGGGGGGGAGGAGGGGGGGTGTGAGTGTGTGTTTTCTGTACATTCACTTTTGTATGGTGTGCTTGGTTTGCCTTTAATCCGGTCACCACACAGCCTTGGTTGCTATTTGAATATCCCGACGCCGACGCGCGTTTGTACTGTGTTCCGCGGTCGGCGGCGATATTACCTCAGGCGCTGCTGTGCCATTATTGGTTGATTTTGTCATGTGTGCGGCTTCACGCTCTTCGGGGGCGGGCACTGCGGATGGCGCGTTCCACATCACTGTCTCCGCGGCCCGCCCCTCGAGGTATACTCGGCGCCATTTTGCTTCCTCGGCTTTGTGGCTGGCGCCTACCTACCGCAGTCCGTGAGTGCCCTCGCGGGCTGTTTGTTCATATTTTTAATGTTATGTATGCATGTCGCTTACAGGGTTTTTTGCTTATGTCTTACAGGCGGGTCAAACTCAATTGGTTTCTCCCGGCCCTACCCCCTCTATTAGTTTATTCAACTTGACAATTGAGGCCTAGTGTGCTAATTCCTCCCACTTCCCTAGCGGGCTATTGGGGCATCCCGGGTTGCTTTTATAGCGTGAATCCCTATCGGCCTATTGTGCCGCTATAATCACCATATGGAGGCGTTTCAGGATAATGTGCTCGGGGTTCCTTCGGGACAAGCCCGGCTGTGTGTGGCGTGTGGGGTGTCCCCTACAAATGTTGACAATGTGCGGGTTTGTGTACCTTGTGCCCAGCAGGTTCTTGCGCTGCAGCCATTAGGCATAGCCTAAACCATTACTAGCAGCTGGGCCTGCGCCACGTATGGCTTTACCTACTCCCCCAAGCTTACATCTACCTCCCAGTGAGGTGCATACCAGTGGGGAGTCTCAGCCTGATGTGTCTACTAGACTGGCCAGTGTTGAAAGGTTGCTTGCTAATACTATGGCGCGTAAGGCCTCTGCTAAGAGGTGGCATTTGGCGCCTGATGTCACTCTTTTCCCTATGGAGGCTGAAGAGTTCTTTGATTTGTCTGGTTATACCTCTATGGAAGAAGGGGAATTGTTCTCTGACTCAGAATCATCTGATGAACGGCCCAAGGGTTATGCTGATTCTGGCTCTGATCTCCGGGCCCCAGATGATACTGATAGGCTTTTGGCTCAGATCTTTGAAGTGCTTTCTATCTCTCCTCCAGCTGCTGCTCCTCAGCAGCAGGGGAAATTGTTTCATATTGCTAAGCCACGTTTAGAGTTCCCTGAACAATCTCATTTTAATAATCTCATGCTCAAAGAATGGGAGCGTCCTAGCAGGCTCCCCAGAGTCCCTAAGAGTTGGGATAAGAGATATCCCTTTCCTGCTGATGTGGTTAAACGTTGGTCATCCCCTCCCGAGGTGGATGCCCCAATTCTGGGTTTGTCTAACACCTCTGTCATGCATTCCACTGACTCTACTACGCTGAAGGATAGTGAGGACCGGCGTATTGATCAGCTGGCTTCCCGTGCCTTTGCCTGTGTGGGGACGGCACTGCGCCTGGTTTGTTTTGTTTTTTGCCCTTTGTGTTGGTTTGTTTATTTTTTTATGTATAAAAGAGTAAGGAATTAATTACTAAAAACATCACACCTGATTTGAAACTCATGTCTTTTTTGTGCCCAATTTGTTAGTGCAAACTTTAAGTAATCTTTATTCCCAAAAAACCTAAAGGCATCAACTTAGTCAACAACAGGTTAAGTAAAAATTTTTGGGGTTTATTTGAAAAGCAAACATTGGAGTTGATGGTCACTCCCATAGTTCATGTAAATACATGGTCAAACAACAAATGTCATTTTTGGCAAATCATGCCACATAGCAATTGGCCACAGGCAGGAGTTTCAAAGTAAGGCACTCCAGGCCAAAGTTTCATAAAAAATGTCAATACAAACACATATGTGACAAGCATTGGCATGTCCAGATTTTTTACCAAACAAATATGGCCACAGACACACCCTCTCCTGCTTGGCCACATTTGCCACAGGCACAGGTGTAAAGCAGCCATACCTATGCCACATCTACACCTGTTACTCAGTGGCCCACCCAAACAAGAACCCCCAGTCCCAATCCAAGTCCTGTTCAATCTCAGCCAGGGGTCAAGGTAGTAGTTCCACAGCCCAGAATGTCCCCCAATCATGCCTACAAACAGGAGGAGCCAGAACCAATGTAATTAGGCCCAAGCCTGCAGCGCAACAGCATGAGTGGCAGGTTCAGTGAGGCTTGACCTCCGGCATTGGCTAGTGGGCTACCTCAGCACTCTAATGAGCTATATGGGCGCAAATCCAAAGCATACAAGCAAAGCCATACCAAAAGGGTATATTGGCAGGGCTCACCAGACAGGTCAATACAGTGGGGATGTAGAGCAAAGATGTTGAGCAGTTACAGGCCAAATAGGCCTTAAAATGGGTGATGCCCATAAAACCCAGGTTGGGGCCCTTGGAGGTGGGCCCTCAACTCGGCCTGTGTGGCATTCAGAATCTGCAACTGTTCCAACATGTTTCTATTGGTAGTTTGAAAATCAGCCATCATGGCACTGAGATTGTTGGTTAAGGTGGCCATGTGGCTGTTGCTATTTCTAATTTCCTCAAGCATGGCACTGTAATAATTCAATAAGGTGGCCATGTGGCTGTTGTTGGACCTAAATTCAGTCAGCATGGTGTTTAAGGTGTTATTTAATGTCTCTAATTGGCCATGAAGATGCTTGTGGTTTCTTTGATTTTGGAGGCGAAATAACCGCCTCTCATGGTACCATGCTGACTCCATCATCAGCGCTCCTCTCCCCTGGGAAACTGGCCGACGTAGCTGACTACGCCTCCTAATTCCCCGGGTTGTGGGGTGTGCAGATGATGGGCCTCTAGGTCCACCAACAGCCACAGGTCTGCTTGGCAAATCCTCAGCAGCAGAGCTAACACTGGGGACTGTCGGCTCAGTCTCTGCATGCTGCCCATGGTGGGCTGGCAGCATGCAGCCAGCTTCACTCTGCTGCTGAGGATTTGTTGGAGAAACATGTTGGGACAGTTGCAGATTCTGTCCCAGGGGGGGCTGTACAGAAGGTCCCATGAAGGATCCATCCTCCTCCAGCTCCTGGATTTCCTCCATCAGTATGTGGGTCTGTTGGGACATGTAAAAAAAAAGGTTCAGTTTGGGCAATACATATGTAATTCCGCAAAAAGAAACATGGCAAGTCACATGCATAAGCAAAATCAGATCCTGGGTCCGAGGCAGCACGGAAGTTGACGGCATGGACAAACTGGCTGAGGCTTCCCCACTAGCTGAGGGATGATGCTGGGCTGCATTGTTGAAAAAAAGGCATGTAAACAAACAACTATGCATTGCTGATGTGTAATAAAACATATGCTTCACTAAAACACATGGCCAAGCATGAATGGCAACTCCCCCAACGGACCAAGTTGACCTTCACTATGAATGCCATTATCTGTTAGATGTATTAGTCAGCAAGTACATACACATTGGTCTCCTTAACCCAACTAAACATGCATGTACTGGCTGTTCTGAGGCTTCACACATCCCTAAAAGCCCATTAGGGGACCACACTCAGCTTGCAAATAGCATTTGGCCTCAGATTATGCTGGTTGCCATTCTTTCTAGGTCAACCTTTCAATCACCCCAGATCAAGTCTTTCACACCAAAGCTGTCACACCATGATGTCTCCTGCGGGCGACAGGTGACGTCTGCCTCTGTCTGCCCTGCTCTTTTCACCTTCCTATGATGTCATCTGCAGGCAACGGGCGGCGTGTTCACCGGGCGGGACAGGCGAGTGCATGGCTTCTTTTCCCTCCTTTATAAACTGCTTTGTTTCACACACACTTTGTATGATTAAGGGCTCAGTGGAGCCTGAAACGCGTCACGGGTTTTGATGATATTTAGGGGTGAACACCGCGGATAGTATCACTCTGCTTGGATTTTATTATGCTATTTTAAGGATACATTCATTAAATGCTACATTTTACCTGCCAGCTGGATACACATTTTTGCTCATTGAACTAAATCCTATGTTTTTTTTGTGTTTTGTAGACCATGCTGGAGCACAGGTACGCCTGCCCAACTCTTTTGAGAAGCACACCGTCGCCCTGGAGATCATTGGGAAAATCCAACATCAGACGGACACCACCTTCACCCACACTCAGATCATGCAGCATTGGTCGGACCTGAAACGACTGCACATGCCCCCGGTGCGGCGTTTATTCGGCCTCCATTTCCCTAGTAAGTACATAGCGATTGCATGCCAGATGTAACTAATCCAAAAGGTAGGCATTTATTTATAATTGCTTTTCTTTTCTAGTGTTGGAAATGGATTACCAAATCCGCCGCACCCGGAGGCGCACAGGCTGACCAATGCTGCATGAATCTGCAGCTGGAAGTGAAGGTGGTGGATCTCCAGGGCCACGGTCCCACCCCTCCTCTGTTGGGTCCTCCGACCAGCCCTTGGACCTTTCCACAGAGGAGGGGCGGCACGGCGTGGGCAGGCAGTCGTACCCAGCGACGTATGTGGGAGCCTCTGGTATGTGACTCTTCATGTAACCGCAAACACATATACATGCTATTTCCACCAAAGCTGATTCCCTTCATCAGTTTTTCTAGATGCTTCTGGAGCGGGTGAAGATGTGGAGGTAGCAGCAGATCTCGCCCAGGAGGAACATGGAGGAGGTGAGTGATGTGACACACACATTGAAATAGACATTTGATTACTGTTGACTAAGACATTAAAACTGACCGTATTTGCCATGTCTCTTCAGGCACTTCTTCACAGCAGTGGCAGGGCCCAGGACATCGGGTTGTCACCAACGAGGCCTCTGTCGGCCACCAACTAAGTAAGTATTAATGTCATTATTTGCAGTATGTGGTCATTGACATGAACACACAGACAGAGGGGCTCCGATCGCCGATTGGGGCTCCTCCGGCTGCAGGGGAGGGCCCGGAATAGGGTGCCCCCCCCCCCGTTTCAGCAGCCGCCGGGATTGCCTGCAAAAAATAAATAAATGACAGTTACTCACCTCCGCTCCCGCCGCCTTCCCTCTTCATGGGGGGGGGGGGGCTCCGATCACCCCCCCGGCTCTTCCGTCTTCTGGAGGGGGGGCATAACAGCCCTCCCTCCGCAGCAGCTTCCGATGGCGGCCGCCATCTTGGATTTTAGCCCCGCACCTTCGGGGGCTAATGACGTCACTGCTAATGGGGTCCATGAGACCCCTTATACCAGTTCACAAGGCTCGGGGGTCTGACAAGTCACCTGCGGCAAGCAGGTAACTTGCCATTAACCCCTGGCCACCCAAATTACCTGCCTCCCCAAAGCCCAGGGGGGGCAGAAGAGCCGTGGCCCTAGGCTATGGCGGCTTGTAGCCGGCAGGGCCAGGGGCCACTAAAGCTGGCCCCTGCGCCCTGTTCTACAAGCCCCCATAGCTGGTCACAGGCTCGTTATGCTGGGTAGGGGGGACCTCACAACATTTTAACCCTTAAAAATCCAAAAAAAATGGGGTCCCCCTCCCTGGGAGGGGGGACCCTATGTCATTTTTTTTTAATTAACCCTATGTTACCTGTAACCCAGTAGGTCTAAAAGGCCTCCAGCAGCAGCAGGAGATCAGAAGCCTAAGTGATCAGCGTGGGACACAGGGATGGATGGGAGGTAAGTATTAAAAAATATATATATATTTTTAATAAAGTTATTTTTAAAAAGTGTGTCTTTTTTTGTGTTTTTCTTACTTTTAACCCTTTGTGAACTGGTAAGGGGTCCATGTGAACCCTGAGCCTGAGGTGTATACTTCTAGGGAATATATAGTTTATTGGGGGTATTTCAAATGTAAATGGTTGTTTTTCTAGAAAAACTGCAAGGTGCGCATATTGCATAGCATAGTTGTATTTTATCTCAAAATCTCCTAAAGTGTTGTTTCAGTTTGGGAGAGTCTCCTGGGCAGGAAAGGGTGTCTACCAATACATATGTGGTACTGCTGTAACCGGGAAAAATTGGGGTTTCACACAAAATAAGATTTTATTGACAAACTTACATTTTTTATTACAAAAAAACACTACAAATTGTAAAAATTAGTTTTTTTTAAATTTTTTTGCACAATTTTCACCCCAAAATATTGGGAATACACTTAGAAAATGACAAACAAGACATTTCATGTTAAAGCCCAGGCTCTGCTGAAAAAAACAATATATAATTTTCCTGGGAAATCCCTTCAAAAATCACAGTTGAACATGGGGAGCGCAAAATAGTGCAAAATGGTCTGACAACAAAGGGTGGCAAAATCTCCAGGAAGGCTGGCACTTAAAGGTTAAACAAAACGAAGGGTCAAAGACATATTTATAGATGAAGATTCAGATGAACGGGAAGTGGTTTGGGTAAGTTTTAGGGTCATGAAATGGAAGAAGAACCTAACCAGGAAGTGGTTTGGGTAAGTTTTAAGGTCAAAAAGGAAAGATGGAGGATAGCGCTTGTGACAGACGCTCTGTCTTTTGGATGTCATCACTATTCAGTTGCCCACAGGGTCATTCACTGGCCTTTTCTTAATTAGGTCATTGTAGTTTGGATTGTATTATAAACTGCCTTTGTGTTAATTGATTACGTCACAGGCAATGGCATTGTTCTGATTGAGTGTATTACAGACGCCTATTGTTTTGCTGATTGCGTCACCGGCAGAGTTGGTCTGTGTATTTGTCATGAGGTCCACGGGGGAGGTCCCATTGCATGGAGACTTGTGTATATAAGGCCTAGAGTGGCACTAATAAAGACACTTCACCTTCACCCTCAATACTGAAGTTCTGTCTCTTATTGGGGGAAACGCTATATTACAATTCACTAGCCCTTGTAAGGGCTGTTCCTGTTTCCTCACGGACGACTCTGGAATTCCAGCAGCACCTCTTACGATTGGGAAAAGGACGTCTCGGGCGGTGAAGCCCTCCGGCGATAAGGGTTATCGCTACAATTGGTGGCAAGCGGTGGGATGGTCCTTTGTACCCAGAGAGAGTGCTACCCTGATGGAGAGTCAGTAGGACAAGTTGAAAAGGCTGACCCTGGAGGATCTACTCGAGAGCCGGGGAAGGTCAGCTAGCAACCGCCCACGTCAGGAACTGATAGCCGAGCTGATCGAAATGGATCGTGCAGCAGTGAGGACCGAAACCAATATAGAGATCGATGAAGACGCTGCTCTTGTTCAAGCGGTTCGGAACAGATTGTCGGTCTATGGCCCGAATCCATCACAGGAACTGATCGACCGAGTCTTCGCCGCAGCGGAGGCAGAGGCCAGTAAGCGAAGGGAAGATCGGCGACTTTCAACCCAGCAGCCTCTCAGCCTCAGTTACACTGGGGGGAGAAAGATTCCATTTGCAGCATTTAAGTCCTTCCAGGAAAGTGACGACGAGATTGACGGATTTTTGGCCGATTTTGAACGGCAGTGCGCTTTACACCGGGTACCCACGGAGGAATGGGTCACCATATTATCAGGGAAACTATCTGGGAAAGCTTCCGATGCTTTCCGGGCCATCCCTGATGCGGACTTACCACACTACCATCTGGTAAAGGAGGCTTTGTTAGCCCGGTACGCTGTCACCCCGGAAGCCTACAGGCGACGATTTCGGGAATCCCAAAAGAAGGGAGGGGATTCTTACACGGAGTGGGCATGTCGCCTCCATCGTACAGCATCACACTGGGTCACTGGATGCAAAGCCACGACCGCTGAGGATGTACTACAGTTGTTTTTACTAGAACATTTTCTCAATGCCCTGCAACCAGAGCTAAGAGAGTGGGTACGTGACCGGAGGCCTCTAACGCTACCTGAGGCTGCTCGTCTAGCCGACGAGTACACTGATGCTCGCCGGACAGAACAGTCCGCTCCAAAACCACAACCTCCCATCAAATTTCAAGCACCTGTGGCTTCAGCGCCAACTCGTGACTCTGGGCCACATAGGCCAGCGCAGCAACCGAACCTCTCCACAGTTCAGTGCCATCGTTGCAAACAATGGGGACATTATCGCAGTGATTGCGCCCTAGAGCCTCCCCGAAACACGTGGGGGCAAAAGCAACCTTCCACCTCCCGTACTCCTGTGGCACACTGTTTGGAAGCTGAGAGCAGTTCGGAAGAGTATCTGGGGGTACTGTATGAAGCTGATCCCGTACAAGCGGCCATCCAAGATAACCGACAGCACCATTGCCAGGAGGTACGAGTCAATGGGCGCACCGCGCAAGGATTACGCGACACCGGAGCCACACTTACCTTGCTTCAACCTCATTTGGTCAAGAACAAAGACCGCACCGGACACACCGTTGCAGTAAGGGTGGCGGGAGGAGCTGTGTTTCGACTCCCCACCGCCCGAGTACATCTTGACTGGGGCGCTGGATCCGGCAGGGTACAGGTGGGACTTATGGACAACTTACCAGCAGAAGTACTATTGGGAAATGACCTAGGACCAATGACTTCTGCCTACGCTACCTCTGGACCAGCCAGCGTCAACCCTGTTACAACCCGGTCTCCAGCCCGAGCTGCCGACTCCAGCCCACTGGTCGGGGAGACCCAGGGGTTTCGTCTGCATCACGTCATGTCTGTTACAAGAAGCCAAGAAGAGGATCAGCCATCAGGTTACGTCCTTCCAGAAGGGAAACGTATGCCAAACACTATTTTTGTTGGGGGCATTGGCCGTCGGATTAATCAGCCTGAAATTAAGGATGTTTTTTCAAAGTATGGCGCTGTAAAGAGTGTCAAAATTATTAGGGATGCCTCTGGCGTTTCTAAGGGTTATGGTTTTGTCTACTTTTACGATGATGTAGATGTGCAGAAAATTGTGGATTCTCCGATCAGCTTCCATGGAAAGAGATTGAAACTTGGACCAGCTATAAGAAAGCAGAGCACCTGTGCACACATCCAACCAAGGACTTTGGTGCTGAACTCACCAACGCCACAATATCCCAGTGTTTGGACCCCACCCATGACCGATTCCTATGTACAGCCCACGTCAATGTTTAGTCCGGTTACTCACTATGTGCAGACTTGTCCTTACACAGAACTCTGCCCATAACAAGAGTCCGGACAGCCCCACGTTAACCCGAACAGGGTCAATCCGGGTCTGCCGGGTGTTCCACAAAAAGGGGGCATTGTGACAGACGCTCTGTCTTTTGGATGTCATCACTATTCAGTTGCCCACAGGGTCATTCACTGGCCTTTTCTTAATTAGGTCATTGTAGTTTGGATTGTATTATAAACTGCCTTTGTGTTAATTGATTACGTCACAGGCAATGGCATTGTTCTGATTGAGTGTATTACAGACGCCTATTGTTTTGCTGATTGCGTCACCGGCAGAGTTGGTCTGTGTATTTGTCATGAGGTCCACGGGGGAGGTCCCATTGCATGGAGACTTGTGTATATAAGGCCTAGAGTGGCACTAATAAAGACACTTCACCTTCACCCTCAATACTGAAGTTCTGTCTCTTATTGGGGGAAACGCTATATTACAATTCACTAGCCCTTGTAAGGGCTGTTCCTGTTTCCTCACGGACGACTCTGGAATTCCAGCAGCACCTCTTACGATTGGGAAAAGGACGTCTCGGGCGGTGAAGCCCTCCGGCGATAAGGGTTATCGCTACAGCGCTAAGTGGTTGGGGTGAGCTTTAACCCTTTAAGTGCCAGCCTACCTGCAGCATTTGTCACTCTCTGTTGCCAGACCATGTTTCACTATTTTGTGCTCCCCATGTTCAACTGTGATTTTTGAAAGGATTTCTAGGGATTTTCCAGGAAAATTATATATTGTTTTTTTCAGCAGAGTCTGGGCTTTAACGTGAAATGTCTCGTTTGTAATTTTTAGGTGTATTCTCAATATTTTTTACAATTTGTAGTGTTTTTTTGTAATAAAAAATGTAAGTTTGTCAATAAAATCTTATTGCGTGTGAAATCCCAATTTCTCCCGGTTACAGCGATACCACATATGTATAGGTAGACACCCTTTCCTGCCCAGGAGACTCCCCCAAACTGAAATAGCGCTTTAGGGGATTTTCAGGTAAAATACAACTATGCAATGCAATATGCGCACCTTGCAATTTTACCAGAAAAACAACCCTTTACATTAGAAATACCCCCAACAAACTATATATTCTCTGGAAGTACACACCTCAAGCTTTCTAGGTGTACCAGGCATGTTGATGTGCCCATAGTTTTCTGGAAGTAATTCCTCAATGTATTCTTTGGTTGCAAAGCGTTTCCCCAAAAAAAGGATAAAAAAGCAGAATCAAAGCCACATTTTCCTAAAAAAACTATATAAAAACAAGAAAAAACAAGTTTAATCTGAAAAAGCAACATTCCCCGAACAGAACAACACCCAACATGCATAGGTTCTGTCAAGGGAAGAGTTGCCAAACACCCCAAAGTAAAGCATGTGCGTAACGGTAATTTTACTTGAAAATTTCAGCTCCGCAGACAAAGTGCGCACCTTGCGATTTTTCAACCAAAACAACCCTTTACATTTGGAATATCCCCCATAAACCATATATTCCCTGAAAGTACACATGTTAAGCTTTCTAAGCGTACCCAGCTTCTTGTAGTGGGCTCATCTTTCTGGAATTAATCCCTCAAAGAATTCTTTGGTTGCGCAGGGTTTCCCTAAAAAATGTATAAAAAAGCTGAATAAAAAACACCTTTTCCTAAAATATAAATATGCAAACCAGAAAAAACAAGCTAAGTCTGAAAGTGCAAGGTCCCCCGAACAGAACAATACCCAACATGCAGAGGTACTATTAACCCTTTTAATTGCCAGCCTACTTGAGATTTCGTCACCCTCTGTTGACAGGTCATTTTTTCCCATTTTGCGCCATGTTTTGCTCCATGTTTTGCGCCATTTTTGCTGAAATTTTCAGGAAAATTATATATATATTTGTTTGCAGCAGAGTTTAGGCTTTAACATGAAATGTCTTGTTTGTAAATTTTATTTTGTTTTTTACAATATTATTAAGTAAAAAAAAAAATAAATAAATAAAAACATTTTTCGAAAATTGACTCCTTTATTTTAAATAAAAAATGTATTTTATTAAGGAAAAGCATATTGCATGTGAAAGCCCCATTTCTACTAGAACGGTACCACATATTTATCGGTAGCCCCCCGTTCCTGCCCAGGAGACCCCCCTAACTGAGACAAGTAACTTTATAAAAAACCCTTAAAAATCCCCCCCAAAAATTGACATGGGGTCCCCCTTACCCAAAGTAACCAGCCCGGGACCAGCTATGCAGGGCTTGTAGAAACAGGGCACAGGGGCCAGCTTTTGTGGCCCCTGGCCCTGCAGGCTACAAGCCCGCATAGCCCGTGGGCCCGGGCTCTTCTGCCCCCCCCTGGGCTTTGGGGAGGCAGGTAATGGGGATGCCAGGGGTTAATGGCAAGTCACCCGCTAGTCACAGGTGCCACCTCCCCCAGCCTTGTGAACTGGTATAGGGGTCATGGACCCCTTACCAGTTCACAAGGGGTTAAATGTAAAAAAAAAACACAGACACACACAAAGAGAAAAAATTATTTTATTTTTATTTTTTTTAATACTTACCTCCCATCCATCCTGGAGCACTGTGTCCCTCGGCGATCACTGGCTTCTGCTCACCTGCTGGAAGCCTTTTATAGCTGCTGGATGACAGAACACAAAGGGTTAATTAAAAAAAAATGACATAGGGTCCCCCCCTCCCGGGATTTTTAAGGGGGGGGCGATCGCAGCCCTCTCCTCCTCCTCTGCTCTCTGCTCCAAGTCTCAGGTGCTGGAGTTAAGATGCCGGCTGCTGGTGACACGCCCCCTGGGGGCGGGGCTAGCAGTCGCGATCCAGGAAGTGGGGGGACAGAGCATTTTCTGCCCTCTCCTCGCCACCGAAGAGGCTGGGGGGGGCGATCGAAGGCCCCCCCAGTGAAGAGAAGACCCAGCGGGAGACAGCGCGGCCACAGGTAAGCAAATGTCATTTTTTTTTTTTTTCACAGTTAGCAGCTGCTGCTGCCGAAGCGGGGGGGGGGGGCCTATTCCGGGGGCTCTCCTGGAGCACCGAATTAAAGAGGAGACCCGGCCGGATCCAACGAGGGGTCAGGTGAGTATTTTTCATTTTTATTTTTTAAACTAGCAGCGGGGAAAGTCGAGCACGTAACACCTACGGGCTTGGCACTTAAGGCCCAGCCAATCCAGCACGTAGGTGTTACGTGCTTGGCAACAAAAGGGTTAAGGGTCGAAAATGGAAGATGGAGGATAGCGCTAAGTGATTTAGCTAAACATTGTAGTAGAAGTGAGGGTGGCAAATATGTAGGCGAGCACTTTAATGAGTTAAGTTTGTAGTGCGCAGGCGCAAGATCGTAAGGATTTACGTCCGGACGATTATGTATTGAAAAAGGAAAACAGAATCTATCGGGAAACGTAAAGGATTCGTGGAAAGAGACGATGGAAAAAGGGCAAAAACGAAAGCCGACGTAACCTGAGAAAATGAAACAGAAAAGTCACGCTGAAAAATGACATCCTCGTACTTGTACTCTGGCATACGAACGGACGGACATTTAACTGAAAGTTAGCAATGCATGCATAGAATCGATCGCACACTCATACGAGAGCGGGAAAATTTGAAAAAAATAAGAAAACGGCACAAAAATGAAAGTCTTTTTTTGTCTGTCTGAATCAAGCCTATTGTTCTACCTTCCTTGTGCCCTAATCCTAGCAATGCTAAGGAGAGGGTTTTGCATTCCTTGGATGTGGTCAGGAATCTGAAGTTCTATCTGGTGGCTACTGCACTTTTCAGGAAAACTGATGCTCTTTTTGTGGTCCCTTCTGGTCCTAGGAAGGGTTTGGCTCCTGCTAAATCTACTATCAGCAAATGGATCCGTCAGGCTGTGATTCAGGCCTACACTGCTAAGGGGAAGAATCCTCCCTTCCGCCTTACTGCTCATTCCACTCGTGCTACTGGTGCCTCTTGGGCTTTTCAGCACCAGGCTTCTGTTGAACAAGGCCGCTACTTGGTCTTCTGTTCATACTTTTTCCAAGTTTTACAAAGTTGATGTTCGGGCCTCAGCTGATGCTGTTTTTGGCCGCAAGGTTCTGCCAGCGGCAGTGATCTAAACTGCCCGTTGTTGCCTTTTGGGGATCCCACCCTACTTTATGGACACTGCTATTGGATGTCCAGACATAAAGAATCTTATCTGGAGCAGGACGTACTGTATACTAAGAATAATATAATTCTGTGATTACTCACCTGTAGAATTGATACTATTGGGTCGATTCAAAGAAACATGTAACAGCTTTGATTTAGGTGCCGATCATCCTATTTTTCCCGAACGCTCGTGCGCTCGTATGAACTTGCGAGTGATTCTATAAGCTAATACGTTTCTATCCTAAAATTTACGTCCGTTCGTATGGCAGTTCGCGAATCAGACCTATGTCAGTTTCCATCCTGAATTTTCCGTTTCATTTCTCAGGTTGCAACATTGGTTTTGCCCTTTTTCCTTTTTTGTCTGGACGTATAAATCCTTCTGATCTTTCGCCTGCGCACTACAAACTTACCTCATTAAAGTGCATTCTAAATATTTGGTTTTTTATTTTTCTTTATTTCATTCATTTTGTAGTAACCAACCATTAATGAATGCATTTGCATAAGTAAATCTTACTTTGTTTAATTTTTAGTTAACTTGCATTTTTTACTTGTGGATTTAATTGTAATATTTTGGCTTCAAATGGTACAACTTAAAATTTTTGGTGTGGTTACCCACACCCTCTCCATACAGATTGCTCTCAAAAATTAAAAAACACCCAGCAACTTCGGCATGTTATGAGTCTAGAAACAGCCAAGATGGCGGCTCAGGTATTATCGGGCAGCCTGCAAACAGAAAGAGCCTTGTGACTGTGTTGCTCTGCATTCTTTGATTTCTGACCTTTCCGTGCCCCCAGCTCTGCTGTGTCTGTGCAAAATACAGCAGTAACCCACATCCTGCACTTTATCCCGCTCTCCTTTCCTCAGTAAGTGTGATGCCTCTGACCAAAGATGAGCTAAAATAATTAAACAAAGCAAAGGTAAACAACTACACCAATAAATTCAAATTAAAAATATTATTCTAGTACATCAATTTAAAAATAAATAACAAAGGACATAAGTTTCTTTAATTAACGCAAATATATTGCAAAATAAAGGTTTACATGCAAAGGACTAATTAAGGTCCACATTAAAATGCTTTTATAAGGCATACATGAAATGTATTGAATCAGGTATGCATTGCCATACAATTTATGGCCTCGGCCATGCTGATACATGCAGTTCATTGGAGCTCAAGACTCGCAGACTCCTCCACATAGCCAAAAAACCTGTTCAAGAACAGCAATCCGACTGCTAAAAGGTGTCGGAAGTGGCTTTCTTTTAAAACGTATTTAGAGGTTGGAAAACTGCTCTCTGAATCACACGTAAACACATCCGATTATCCTAAGTTTTAGGTTTTGATCCTAAGTTTTAGGTTTTGATCCTAAGTTTTAGGTTTTGATCCTAAGTTTTAGGATTTGATCCTACAATTTAGGAACGAACTTCCGATGATCGTAAGAGCATATACGAAATCGTACGTAGGCTCGTGCGAGTCGGAAATGGCCAAAAAAACAGGAAAAAATGACAAACACCCACCCAAACTTAGGATTCTAGATCCGAAATCAATTAACTTTTGCTCTTTGAATCGAGGGGTATGAGTATACAGTACGTCCTGCTCCACCCCACCCTTGGTTTTCATTATTCTTGGATGTATCACCTCTGTATGGTGATTGTTAACATTGTTGGTTTAGTTAATGGTTGGTTATGTTATCATTCTCCCGGCTTCTTGTTAACTACTTTTCAATACTGGGAATTTGTGGGAGGTCCCGGGTATTTGTGGGGCCGGGAGGAGCCAATTTCGCTGTCTCTGCAGTCCAGCGCCATCTGGCGGAGTAATACCCAGACGTAAAGAATCTTATCTGGAGCAGGACGTACTGTATACTCATAATATTAATTCTACAGGTGAGTAATAACAGAATTATATTTTTATAAGTAATGATAGCAGGAGCGATTTCTCATGGCTCCATGCTGATAATAAGCTCAGCTTCACAGAGTTACTTCACAATGGCATCTCTTTGAAAACCTTCAAAATGATTGCCCACCACAGATTTTAAATGTATCGGTCTTTAGTTTGCAGGTTCCCCTTTAGACTCCTTTTTGAATATTGGCACCACATTTTCCAGGGACATAGCTAGGGGGGAGCAGGGGGGCACTTGCACTGGAAGCAGCTGATCAGGGGGGTGTCACAGGGGGGTCTGAGAACAGGTGGGGGCCCCATTTCGGCCGGGGTGCCAGAAAGCCTAGCTACTCCTCTAAATTTTGCTATGCAACAGTCCTGTGGAATAGTGCCCAACATTATGGAATCTTGAGATATTAAAAAGAGTGGCTTGTCTATTACTGTATACAATTCCCTTTACAGTGATGAATGCCATCTGGTCCTGGGGATTTATCTATTTTAATCTGTGTAAGGCGGTGTCACACTTCTTCCTTGGTTAGAGAAGTAACATTTAATGGAGAATTTGGGTTGAGTTGGGTCTGCATTTCATCAAGCATATTACATTCCTCTGTGAATATGGAAGCAAATAAGAGGTTTAGTAAATTGGCTTTTTCTGCATTCTCCTCTATAGTTTCCCCATCTTTGCTTTTCAGGGGGGGCACACTTTCAGGTTTATTTATTTCTTTTTTAATTTTGTAATGCTTTATTGCCTCCTCAACCCTATTGTTTAGCCAGATAGGTTTACTCTTGATTCTACCCTTTTTTATTCCTGTAAGGTATATATCTATTTCATTGAGTATTAAGTATCCCATTTAGTGTCTGTGCTTTTGTTTTTGAGGACATTTTCCCAGTCAATGAGGTTTAGGGCATTTGTAAGCTGGTCAAATTTTGCCTTTCTGATGTTCTGTCGCTCCGTTTTAAGTAATCCTAGTAACAGTTAAGTAGAAATGAATAATATTATGATCACTGTTTCCAAGGTGTCCCCCGACCTGTACCTTTGTTATTTTGTCTGGTACATTGGTTAGTATTAAGTCCGAGATGGCTTTCCCCCTTGTACTTGTTGGGAATGTTAGCCATCTTTAATTATTGATAGAAATCTTTTAAATTTCTGGGATCCACAGCTTTCAGTGTCCCAATCGATATCTGGTTAGTTTAAGTCCCCCATAATAACTACCTCATTTAAATTAGCGACTTTATCAATTTGCTTTAGCAGCAGGTTTGCTGTGGATTCTGATATATTTGTAAGCTTGTAGCAAACCCCAATCAGTATTTTACTTTTGTTTTTCCCTCCATATATTTCTACCCGTACAGAATCCACATGTTCATTTTTCTTGAATATATCCTCCTGCAGAGTGGGCTGTAGAGAGGATTTTACAAATAAGCAGACCCCCCCCCCCCTTGTGGTTTTTACGGT
Organism: Gastrophryne carolinensis; assembly: GCA_027917425.1. Classification (NCBI taxonomy): domain Eukaryota; kingdom Metazoa; phylum Chordata; class Amphibia; order Anura; family Microhylidae; genus Gastrophryne; species Gastrophryne carolinensis. The sequence continues at coordinate 128,400,288 of CM051244.1, read as the reverse complement.
CCATTATAAAACTCTGTAACCCTGTAGGTTTACCGCCCAGTTATAGTTTTCATCCAGGCCATGTCTCTGTTACCCCCACTATGTCATAATCTTCCTTTGTTATTATCAGTTCTAGTTCATCCATTTTATTTGTCATGCTTCTAGCATTAGTAAGAATGAAATTTGGGTAATTTTTTATAATCTCTATTTGTCTGCTTCCCCTCTCCCTCCTCTCCACCCCCAGTTCTGTTTCTACCCCCATTGTCTCTTTCTTTCCTATCTTCCCTTCTATAACTGCTTATACCTTCCCCCCAGTGCTTAGAGGACTGATGCACCCTCCCCATTGAGGTGCAGCCCATCCCTGACATTGAACCTGTAGCCCATCCCTGACATTGAACCTGTAGCCCACTGAAAAGCCAGCCCAGTTCTCTAGAAACCCAAACACCTCATTTTTACTCCAATTTTTGAGCCACTTGTTTACTCCCCGTTGCCTCTCTGGTGTAGCTCTTGGTACTGGTAGTATTTCTGAGAATACTACAGTTGAGTCCCTGAAATAATTTTTAAAGGACCTTCCACCTACTTCTTCATTTGTCATTGGTGCTAGTATGCACTGTGACTGCTGGTGTTCAATTAGTGTTATATATATATATATATATATATATATATATATGTTATTTCAGTTCTCTGACATTCAGCCTGCAATAGCAATTTGGGAAAATATGGTTCTTTCTGGCATGGAGATACAGGACTTTACCCTTCAATTTACTGCTGCCAAGGTAGATAGTCTTCTTGATCTATATAGGGATAAACACAGAGCAAATAAACGGAGAGCTGGTCAAATGATGCATTAAGGTGATGTCCTAAGGTGCATGCACTTCACACTGTGAGGTATCTAAAACTGATCCACCGCCAACAATCTGGACTCTTACCAGCTCTATAGAAATAGAAAAGCTTCAAAAGTATCCAGATCAACGACAGGCATACTATTTAATCTCCGTCACTCTGCCTTGCCACCAGCCTTGTTAAAGTTGCCTAACGGCGACGAAACGCGCCGGCGGTGGCGAGTGGTGGAGTCCTTGCAAGTGATTGAAAAAGTTTTTATACAGTTTCCAAATGGTTTTATGGATTATTCTGCTTTCGGCTGTCGGATTCCAGGGGCGGTGAGGTTCGGATTAAACATACACGCTGACTTTTATTAATATGTTTGTGAATGCATTTTTATCATTATCAATGAAATGCTTAATTATTGCGGAATTACACTAGATTTGGTTCCTTTGTTATTCCCTTTTATATGCTTCTGCTGAAATTTGGACGTCTGTCTTGCTAATAATATTGGCGAGTACATGCCTTAACCCTTTCGCTGCCAGCCTACCTGCAGCATTTGCCACTCCCTGTTGCCAGACTGAGTTTGACTGTTTTGCGCTACACATGTTCAACTGTCATTTTCGAAGGGATTTCCAGGGATTTCCCAGGAAAATTATATATTGTTTTTTTCAACAGAGTCTGGGCTTTAACATGAAATGTCTTGTTTGTGTTTTTTAGGTGTATTCTCAACATTTTTGGGTGAAATGTGTGAAAAAAAATAAAAAAAATATATTTTTTTACAATTTGTAGAGTTTTTTTGTAATAAAAAATGTAAGTTTGTCAATAAAATCTTATTGCGTGAGAAACCCCAATTTCTCCCGCTTACAGCGATACCACATATGTATAGGTAGACACCCTTTCCTGCCCAGAAGCCTTTTATAGCTGCTGGATGACAAATGGTTAATTAAAAAAAAAAATGACATAGGGTCCCCCTTCCCGGGGAGGGGGACCCCATTTTTTTGGGGATTTTTAAGGGTTAAAAACCCTTAAAAATCCAAAAAAAAAAATGACGTGGGGTCCCCCTTACCCAAAGTAACCAGCCCGGGACCAGCTATGGGGGCTTGTAGGCACAGAGTGGGGGGGCCAGCTTTGGTGGCCCCCCCACCCTGCAGCCTACGAGCCCACATAGCCTATGTGGGCCCGGGCTCTTCTGCCCCCCCCTGGCCTTTGGGGAGGCAGGTAATGGGGGTGCGGGGGTTAATGGCAATGCCACCCCCCCAGCCATGTGAACTGGTATAAGGGGTCTCATGGACCCCTTACCAGCTCACAAAGGGTTAACTGTAAAAAAAAAAACACCACACAATAAAAAAAAGTATTTTATTAAAAAAAAATAATTTTTTTTTACTGTACTTACCTTCGATTGCAAGCTCTTGTCCCTCGCCGCTCAGCTGACAGATGCCGGTGATCGGTACAGGAGAAGGAGAAGGCAGGAGATCAGAGGATCTCCTGTCACCTCCTTACCCTGTGCCGATCACCGGCATCTGAGAAGTTGAGAAGGGTGAAGCCAGATATCGGGGGCCGGGATGACGTCATAAGCCCCGCCCCCAAGGGGGCGGGGCTTAGCGGCAAGATGGCGGCCGCCATCGAGGATCAAAGGGGAGAGAGCCTCTCAGGCTCTCTCCTGAAGATCGGTAAGTCCTGGGGGGGGATCGGAGGCCCCCCAGGTGAAGAGGAGGGACAGCGGGAGCCAGCGCACATGGAGGTAAGTGAATGTCATTTTTATTTTTTTTTTTTTTTTTACAGTTAGCAGCTGCTGCTGCAGAAGCGGGGGGGGGGGCGGCCTATTCCGGGGGCTCTCCTGGAGCCATCCGACCCCCCACGGGGGATCGGATGGCACCAAATTAAAGGGGAGACCCGGCCGGATCCAACAAGGGGTCAGGTGAGTATTTTTTATTTTTATTTTTTAAACTAGAAGCGATCAAAGTCAAGCACGTAACACCTACGGGCTTGGCACTTAAGGCCCAGCCAAGCCAGCACGTAGGTGTTACGTGCTTGGCACTTAAAAGGTTAAAGAGGAATACATCGGAAATTTGCCTGTCGTTGATCTGGATACTTTTGAAGCTTTTCTATTTCTATAGAGCTGATTAAGAGTCCAGATTGTTGGTGGTGGATCAGTTTTAGATACCTCACAGTGTGAAGTGCATTCTCCTTGGGACATCACCTTACTGCATCATTTGACCAGCTCTCCTTCATTTATTTGCTCTGTGTTTATATCTATATATTCAATCTTTGGTCCCCCTTGGAATAAGGACTTTTACACGTTGAGCATTTTTAATGTGGACTTAAAGAAATTGTTGACTTTCGAATTTAGCGCGGTGCTATGTATTAATGTTTATACCAGTTTGAATATTTTTACATCACTTTAGTCTCCTTGATCTGCTTAATGTTGACCTTGAGTATTTTCATGAACAATACCATAATCGAAGAAGTTTCTAGCCGAATGCATACAATCATACAATCAGTTTATTATCAGGTACACCAGATCAAGTTTAATCTTTGGGAAGTCCAGCCACTACTGGATTACTGCTCTGATTTATTAAATGAGAAAGGTCCTGCCATTACCTGTCTGTCACCCCCAGCAACCAAACATCAGTCTCCTGCAGCTTCTCTCTTTGGCTCAGCCTTCACACATCCAGAGATGCCAACCTCTCCAGTCCTGCTCTTCACAACGACTATTTTACTCAGCACACCTGGCATCAGCCAATTAACTGGGCTGAATAGGATTTCTAATGATCTAAGCCCAGGTGTGTTGGGGTTAATGGCCATTGTGAAGTGCGGGACTGGAGTAAAATCTCCCTACAGGAATGGGTCAGGTTGACATCCCGAAGTATCAGCTTATCCCTTCAGTATATCCTCGCCCCCCAAATCCCTGGCCTGGCACTTTCCCTGGCGATCTCCATCTTTCCACAATAACCCTAACCACAACAGTTCACTAGTTGGGCTTCATACCCTGGGACATAATAGATACCTTGTTCTCAATGGCCAAACCCACTTCTTCCCCTACTGCATTACCCCTACAAACTGCTAAACCCTCAGGAATCCTAGGCAACCAAACTGCATCCTCTGCTTCAGTCCCTTCAGCCACCACTTATAATCCGGCCACCACAATATCCAAAATCAACCCTAAAAATAAAATTCAATATTTTCCTACCAAAACCATTCTAAACTCTGCAGCAGTTTCCAGTCCTCCTCCAGTGACGATCCCTGCTGCAGTTTCCAGCCCTCAAATGTTGAGTCCTGCAGCAGTTTCCAGTCCTCCGCCAATGTTTCCAGTCCTCTCCTGCAGCCGTTTCCTTCCACCGATGCCGTCTCCTGCAGCCGTTTCTAGTCAACCAACGTTGTCTCCTGCAGCTGTTTCCAGTCCTTCGAGTCTTGCAGTTGTTTACAGTCCTCCTGTGATCAGTCCTGCCACTGTTTCTGGTCCTTTGATGTCAAGATGCTCAGCAGTTTCTAGTCCTTCTTCGGTGAGGAGCCCTGCAGTAGTTTTCAGCCCTCAGATGGTGAACCTTGCAGCACTTCTGCTCCAGTCCTCCTGCGTTCAGTTCTGATACCTGCCTGCTCCCAGAGGGTGATGTGGCCTGCCAGCCTCAGCCCCTGATGATGTCGGCCTGCCAGCCTCAGCCCCTGATGATGTAGGCTGGCCAGCCTCAGCCCCTGATAACGTCGGCCTGCCAGCCTCTTCCCCTGATTATGTAGGCTGGCCAGCCTCTTCTGATGACTTTGGCCAGCCAGCCTCTTTCCCTGAAGATGTCGGCCAGCCAGCCTCTGCCCCTGATGATGTTGGCCAGCCTCTGCCCCTGGTGACAATGGCCAGTGGTCTGAGCAACCTAAACCTCCTGGAGGTTGTGTGTAATGCCCTTGGAGCAAAGGATGCTTTATCTGGGTTGCCTTGCCCTGAGGTTATGCGCGTCTCCCAGTAGAGGTAGGTCTGGCGTATACCCCGGTGATGGGGTGCAGCTGCCTCAAATAGATCCCGGTGGAGGTCCCTCGCCCCATTCCCTTAGCCCAGCCAATGAGCATCCCAGTCATATCTTGCATCCCAGTGACAGGGCATTCCCTCCAGAAATGGTTCCTGGGAGTGGCACCTTGTAATTAGAACCCAATCTTCAAGATGCATACCAGGGGTTTCCAGGACTTGTGCTTCACATTCTTGTGGCAAAAGCCACCTTCATGAAGGAGAACTCTAGGGAGCGTGTAACTGGATCCTTGGGGTCGATTTGTTGGGAACTCTTATTTGCATTAGTTGAGCCATGGACAATGAATACCCAAAACCTAATCATCTTGGACATCATACTAGTTTTAGTTTTCTTTAATGAAACTTTGTGCTACTCTAAAAAGGACATTTGAGAGTGCCTGGAGGTCACTTCAAAAGGGCATATGTCAGGGAATGGTTGGATCCCTGGCTGCAGTACTGTTCTACCCCAGTCATTGCACTGTGTCTATGCAGCAGTTGGCTCTCTCAGGCACTCCCTCTGGGGTAATTGTCTAGCCCATAAAACAGCTCCACAGACAAGTTCAGTATCAGTTCAGTATCCGATTTCCTTTCTGCATTCCAGACCTGCCTCTCTGCCCTCCTGAAACTCCATCACCAGACCCTGCTCCTGTTCTACCTTCAGATTCTGTTCTGTTTAGCCTCTAGTCCTGTTTTCATATCCATCTGCATGCATGTTACTTACATCTACAAGGTAAATATTCTAATTGTAAACAAACCCCTTTGTTATTCAGATCAAGTTCTGTAAAAAGTCATGTCATGTTTCCTTCACATTGATCAGAAATGGTGGCTTTGATCTTTTGTTTATATTATATAAGAATCTCCATCCCTTCCCGCCACTGTCACCTGCGCACAGTGGAATGCACGCTCAGTGCGTAATAAACTCACCTATATTCACGACCTGTTTCTCTCTAACTCTTTTACCTTCATGGGGTTCACAGAAACATGGCTTACCCCATCAGACACAGCTTCACCCGCTGCCCTCTCACATGGGGGACTACATCTCAGCCACATCCCCAGATCCAACAACAAACAGGGTGGGGGTGTCAGCATCCTTCTATCCAAACTCTGCCATCTCTATCCTTCTCATCTTTTGAAGTTCACTGTGTCCACTTATATTCTCCCTGTAACCTGAAAACGCAGTCATCTACCGCCCTCCTGGAACTACTACTCTTTTCTTCGACCACTTTTATACCTCGTTCCTTCAGTTTCTGTCCACAGACATCCCTGCAATCATCATGGGTGACTTCAACATATCTGTTGACACTAGCAACCCTGCTGCCACCACTGCCAAAGCATTGGTCACTACTCCATCCTCATCCTTCTTGAGCTTTCCTCAGCCTTTGACACTGTCGACCACTCTCTGCTTCTTGATATTCTCTCCTCTCTTGGGGTTCAAGATCTTGCACTCTCATGGCTCACCTCTTACCTCTCTGACAGATCATTCAGTGTATCCTATTCTAACACAGTTTCTTCATCCCGTTCTCCCGTTCAGCTATTTCTTCATTCATGTCATCTCGCTACCTCAAGCTAAACATGGACAAGACAGAACTGGTCATTTTCCCACCCTCTAACTCACCTCCCCTCTCTAACACGTCTATTTCTGTCAACAATTACACAATAACAGCAACTCCCCACACTCGGTGCCTGGGAGTCACTCTGGACTCTGCCCTCTCTTTCAAAGCACATATTCACTTCCCGAATCCGTCCTTTCCTCTCACCTGACACCACTAAAATGCTACTGCATGCCCTGGTCATATCACGTCTGGATTACTGCAACATCCTTCTTTGTGGCTTACCAACTAACAGACTGGCACCCCTCCAATCTATCCTGAACTCTGCTGCTCGCCTCATCCATCTCTCCTCTCGCTCCTCCAGTTCTGCGCCTCTCTGCCAATCCCTACACTGGCTGCCAGTCCCACAGCGAATCCTGTTCAAAACTCTAACTCTCGCCTACAAAGCTCTCTCTAACCAGGCCCCTCCCTACATCTCATCTCTAATCCAACAATATCAACCTAGACGCAGCCTCCATTCTGCTGCTGACCTTCTCCTGTCCTCCACCCTGGTCACCTCCTCTCACGCCCGCCTCCAGGACTTCTCACGTGCAACTTCAATCTTCTGGAATGCCCTCCCGCACCCAATCCGCCACTCCACAACCCTCAAAACCTTCAAAGGCGCCCTTAAAACTCACTTATTCAGACAAGCATATAATCTGGCCTAACCAATCTTCTAAAGGGCACATGCCACAAAGCTCAATACTGACTGTTTGTGATCCTTCCCCCTTGTCTTCACCCCTCTTCCTTTAGACTGTAAGCTCGCAAGGGCAGGGCTCTCTCCCCTATTGTATCTTGTACTCAGAATATCCACTGTCAAATCTGTAAAACTGCATTTGAAATAGTATATGTACCGTATGTTTCTACCCTGTCTGTAATTACTACTTTGTAAAGCGCTACGGAAGATGATGGCGCTATATAAATAAACAATAATAAAATAAAAGGGATGCTGTCTCATGTGCTCTGCTTTCCATATAGTACAGTCTCTCTTTATGTGTCCCTGTTTGTGGCGTCTAAAGCGCAAGCTCCTTACTTCACTGATACTCATCTATGAGCCTGGTCTTTACAAATATTAGTATCCGATCTGTCTCAGGCTGCGTCTCCAACAGATTGATCAGTGCAGTGTATGTATTGGATAAGCTGCACAACAACATGCCTGTTATATTCTCACCAACTGATCTGAGTTGTGCGATCACTTGGCATGGCATTTATATGCTCCTGCATTCCCTGCTCTCTGATAAGTCTCACTTTGTAAAGTTTCCTCAGCAGACACAAATTGCTGTTTAAACTGTATCTCTCATGCAGTCTTTTCAGGACATCCCACATGCCTTTCGCTGTATTCTCACTGTGTATATGAATAAGCTGATTGTCTTCTACTAGTAAGCTTATGGTGGCACGTGCCTGTCTGTTTTTCCTGTCCCAGTCCTGATTATTGTCCTGTGCCATCTCTGTAGTGATAGCCTCCCACAAGTCATCTCTGTGGATAATAGCATTTCCACTTCCATAATTATTTTCATTGTTCAGCTTGGCCACTGAGAGATTAAGCTCCGAGCTGCTGGTCAGTCTCCCTCCTTTATAAATGAGAACAGTCTTTTTTGTATACACACTCACAATGCCAAACAGTAGGGGGTCTGGCCTTTTGTCTACTGTGAGTGGCAGTGGCAAAACTACCAGCCCAAGGGGGAGCAGTGCCAGAAGGGCTAGTGGTGTTGTTAGCAGCAGTCATGACAACAGGGTGGAGCTCCCTTTATCATCCAGTGATCATGTGTTGACCAATTAGCCAGCAGTCTTGGCCGGTTGACACAAGCATCTGACTCCACACTCTCCAGAAGCCAATCACACAACCATGCATTGGGTGGTTCCTCAGACACCACCATTCCGTGGCAAGGGCAGCCACATTCTTCTGTGCCTTCTCCAAGCCTGAAATACCCACTCTCCTATGCTCCACCATCTGCCCAAGAGGAGACAGTAGTGGTAGTGAAACCTGCATAGCTAATGATATCATTGACTACACATGGCAGCCGGGTCACAGAGACTACTTATGCTGTTACTCACTCCCCACTGGCTTTCACACTCATTCAGGGACTCTGACAGACTGACGATTCCCCTGTTACCCACCTACACTGGCTTTCAAAGGCCTTAGGCATTTAAAGAGTCTGCCAATTTCCCTGCTACCCACCTCCACCGGCTTTCACAAACCTTAGGAACTTAGAGAGACTGCTGATGCCCCTGCTACCCAGCTCCACTGGCTTTCACAGGGCTTAGGCACTTAGACTGCTGATGCCCCTGCTACCCAGCTCCACTGGCTTTCACAGGGCTTAGGCACTTAGACTGCTGATGCCCTTGCTACCGACCGCCACTGGCTTTCACAGGCCTTAGAGGCCCAGAGAGACTAATAATGCTCATGCTACCAAATTCCACTGGCTTTCACAAGCCTTAGGCACTCAGAGCGACTGCTGATGCCCTTGTTACTCACTTCCACTGGCTTTCACAAGCCTTGGGCATTTAGACTGCTGATGACCCTGTTACCCACCCCTACTGGTTTCACAGGCCTTTGGGCACTCAGAGAGACTGCTGATGCCCTTGTTACTCCCCTCCAATGGCTTTCACAGGCCTTAGAGGCTCAGAGAGACAGATGATGCTCATGCTACCCAATTCCACTGGCTTTCACAAGACTTAGGCACTCAGAGTGACTGCTGATGCCCTTGTTACTCACCTCCAATGGGTTTCACATGCCTTTGGGCATGCAGAGAGGCTGCTGATGCCCCTGTTACCCACCCCCACTAGCTTGCACAAGCCTTAGGCCCTAAGAGAGACTGCTGATGCCCCTGCTACCCAATTTCACTGGCTTTCACAAGCCTTAGGCACTTAGTCTTTGACTGCTGATGCCCCTGTTACCCACTTTCACAGGTCTTAGGGTCCCAGAAAGACTGCTGCTGCTATTACCCACCCTCCATTGGTTTTTTCAAGCCTTAGGAATTTAAAGAGATTGCTGATTGGGTTTTTTTTTGCCTGAACAGTTTTTTGTCTTGCATGGGACACATATTTGGTATTGGTCACCACCTTTTTAGCCCCACAGGTACCTAACCAGCCACAGCCTGAGGCATACATTTTTAAAAGCCAGCAGTCATGTGACCCTGCGGGCTGCTGACCTAAAAACTCACTCAACTCCTGTCCCCAGCTGCTTATGTAAACCCTTCACCAACCCCTCCCTCAGATGCTGACCAAACCCCCTCCCCAACTTTTGACCAAAACCCTTCACCCAACCCCCTGCCTGCTGACCTAAACCTATCACCCATTCCCCCTTAAGCTGCTGTAAACCCCTATCGCCCAGCTGATTCACTTAACCTCCCTATTGAACTGGAGGGTGGCAGGGCGGGTGGGACTTAAAAAAATGTCTCACTGGACTGGCCCTTTAAGTGCACTCAACAAAGGATGCCGGGATTATAGATCATAAGCGCGGACCGACACTATCAGTATCAACAATGATTAGCTGTGTTTTTTCTTGATACCGGTGTAAATATACAGCGATATATGGTCATATACATATAGATTTATGTTATATTAAATCTATAATAATAATAATATTATTATTATTAGTATTGTTTACACCGGTATTAGGCAACAATATACTCCTGTAGGTGGCAAGCTTGGCTCAGAATTTGGAGAGGTAAGTGAGTATTGCTGCTTTCACGTGTGTGGTATACTGAAGCTATTTTTCCAAGTATACAGCACGTCCTGTTTCACTAAATTCTTTATGCTTGGGATATCCGTCACAAGGTGGCGCAGTGGACTGCAGAAAAGACTTGTGGCATCTCTCGGCCCTATAAAAGGACAGGAACCTCCCACAAATTCCCAGTTTCCTTCTGCAGTCTGGACTGCGAAGATAGAAGATGGCTCTCTATATTACGCAGGCGAGCGGGGCTTACCAGCCTGCGGCCCTGCAGGACTATTTCCACCCGTTCTGGACTCACTGCCTCCCAGCCTCGGCTGACTGGTTCGGGTGAAGGAAGGACAGCACCAGGGTTAGGTGCTTGAGGAGCGCTACTCCATCCACAATCCCTGCACCTACAAGGGTAGGCGGTTCAGGCTTATGGTGAGCCTTGTGGGATGCCCCTTACTGCCTTATTATTGTGGGCCTTCCCCAAACCCCCCCTCCACTGCCCCCCCTCCCCCCTAGCTAAGACATGCCTTGGGTGCGCCTGCCGCAGCTCTTCCCCGCCTTGCTCTCTCCCTGGGGAGCTCTCCGGGGGGGGATAGGCGGTGGTGCCTGCATTAGTTTTTGTCTGTTTTTTACTTTGTATTGTGCACGCTCGCCGCCGCGCCGCTTTGTACGGCGCTCCGCAGCTCGGCGACATTCACCTTGTATTTTACTGCACTGTCATTGCCACTGGGGGGTCACGTGGAGCACGATTTGCGCTCTTCGGGGGGCGGGTCCCGCGGATGACACCTTTTGCCTCATACCTCCACGGCCTGCCCCTCAATGTCCGTGCGGGCGCCATTTTGGTCTGAGACTTTCTCTTCCTGTCCTGCGGTACTGCGGCGCGCTGCTGGCCTGCCTGGTTTGTGTGATTGGCTTCTTGGTCCGTGAGTCCCCTTCGGGGTTGTCTTTCAGGCGGGATAAACGTGACTGTGTTTTTTTCCCAGCCCTCTTCCCTTCCATCTCCCACCTTCCCTAGCAGGGTTTGGGGCATGCCGGGTGGCTCTTGCTAGCCTTAACCCTATGCTGGCCTATGTGCCCACTCTCATCACCATATGGAGGCTTCCGGGGATAATATGCTTGGGGTTCCTTCGGGACAAGCCAGCTGTGTGCTGTGTGCGGGGTGTCCCCTGTGAGTGACGATGTCAGGGTATGTGTGCCCTGTGCTCAGAAGGTACTTGCGCTGCAGTCTGGGTTGCCTGCCTCGCTTCCCAGCTCTGCACCCCCTTCTGCATCTCCTGCCCCCCCCACGCCTGCCTCTGACCCCCAGCGAGGGACATGCTAGCGGGGAATACCATTAGGATTTGGCTATGCGGGGGGCCAGCCTGGAAAGGCACATTACGGGGCCTGTCCCCCGCAAGGCTTCTGGCAAGAAGCGACACCTAACCCCCGCTGTTTCCCTTTTTCCTGTTGAGGATGAGGGACATTACACTCTGTCTGGTCTTTACCCCTTAGAAGAGGGGGAACTCTTCTCTGATTCGGAGTCCTCTGAGGAACATCAAGGCTTCTGGCAAGAAGCGACACCTAACCCCCGCTGTTTCCCTTTTTCCTGTTGAGGATGAGGGACATTACACTCTGTCTGGTCATTACCCCTTAGAAGAGGGGGAACTCTTCTCTGATTCGGAGTCCTCTGAGGAACAGCAGGAGATTTATGGTGGTACTGGGTCTCCATTTGGGGAAGATCCATGGTCTCCTGATGATACTGATAGGCTGTTGGCTCACATTTTTGAAGTATTGTGTATTAGCCCTCCTGTTCCGGCTAAAAAGCAGCAGGGTGAGCTTTTTCACACTGTTAAACAATGCTTGGAGTTCCCTGAGCAGAACCACTTTAGTAATTTGGTGCTCAAGGAGGATGAACGCCCTAGCAAATTGCCCGCGGTGGAACAGAAGGTATCCCTTTCCTGCTGATGTGGTTAAGCGCTGGTCGTGTCCCCCCAAGGTCGATGCTCCCGTGCTTGGGTTGTCCAATACCTCGGTCATGCATTCCCCTGACACTTCTACTCTGAGGGATGGTGAGGACCGGCATGTGGATCAGCTGGGCTGTCATGCATTTGCTTGTGCAGGGACTGCGCTGCGCCCTGTGTGCGCTTCTGCCATCACGGCTCTTGCTATTAAAGGGCTACTCAAGTGCCTTCTGGATAATGCCTTGGATGCCAATTGGGGGGGAGGACTATAGATCCCTCCTGCTTTGCTATGAATTTGTGTCATTCATTCTTTCTGCTATGGATGATGCGGTCAGGATGTGTGGTAAGGCATCTGCCCTTTTGGTGGCTATACGCCGCTCTGTTTGGCTGCGTCAGTGTGCGGCTGATAATGCTGCTAAGAAGGCTCTCACTGGCTTCCCCTTTACTGGGCTACGGCTCTTTGGTGAGCGTCTGGATCTGTTTGCCGAGGATGGTAGGCTGCCTCAACGCAGGAGTCAGCCGCGGCCCTGACGGGGGGCTGGTTCTTCCCTCCCTTCCTTCCGTGGTCCCAGGTCTGGCCGGGGTGCACCATTTGCAGGGACACGAAGGGACCTTTGAGGCCGGGGTAGAGGCCGTGGACGCCTCGGTCTCTCATGGGGTCCCAAGTCCAAATCTGTCCCCAAGCCCCCTCAGGCATGAGGAGGCGCCCTCACCCATACGGATGGGGGGACGGTTGCGGCTCTTTGCTCACGTCTGGAGACTGCGCGTCTCAGACCGGTGGATTCAGGAGGTGGTGTCCTCTGGGTACAAGATAGAGTTTGCAGCATGGCCACCCCCAAGTTTCATCAGATCCCGGATGGTTCAAAACCCCTTGTCAGCTCAGGGCTTGCGGCTTGCGGTCCAAAGTCTTTTGGATTTGGGTGTCATCTGTGAGGACTGTACCGGACACCTTTCTGTCTTAAGCTGATAATCCCCAATCTCCACCGCCTCTTCTGCCTATAGACAAGTCCCCGCTCGCAGGAGACGTGGATTGTGCCTCTCCAGACTCGGTTACCCCCAGGACTTAATGGGCGCAAAGATTACCAGCTTAAGGTGGAGACTGATGAACGGCAGGGAGTCCCAAATGTGGATGCCAGGAGGCGGAAGTCCAATAAACTAGCCGAGGTCAAACCAGGAGGTCACGGGGCGAGGTATCAGAAGGGTCAGGCAAAAATCGAGGTCAGGCAGGCAAAAGGTCAGGGCAGGCAGCAAGCAAGGATGGTCAGAAGTAACAAGCCGAGTATAACTGGAATAGGTCAATCTATCACGCTCCCAACAACCCAGAGGCTATAACGGGCACTGGGAAAATGGAGCAGCCTGAATATAAAGGGAGAACTGGCCAGTAGGAAAGGGGACAAATGGAGGGAAGGAAAATGATTGGTGCAACTTTACAGAACGGGAGCGGTCCCAGGAACTGGACTGCCCAGGCCAGACAGGCCGTCCAGTCCCTGGGTCCGCTTCCCACGAGGATGCCCAGGATAGGTCACTTTAAATCTGCCTCCGGCGGACGCGCTGGGAGAAGCGCCGCTGGGAGGCATACACAAGACGTGCACGTTGCAGACCGGGCGTGCCCCCGCCAGAGGGAGGAAGCGCTGCATCAGGGGGAAGCCTGACGGGGCCGTCCAGCCGCGCAGAGCGTGCCGCGGCGTGGCCACCAGCACACCCTGATGCCGCCGAACCCCGGACCCCACAGCAGCGCCGAGAGGCAGCCACGCCAGAGGACCGCCGGACAGGAGACGGCCGCGGGCCGCCCGACGACGCACCGCGGGACCGGGGATGGCGAGGAGGTAAGAGCCTTACATCATCTGTCTGGTGCCCTTCCAGGAAAGGGGCAGAGGCTCCTATTCCAATCTGTTCACTGTTCCCCAAAAGGATGGGTCCCTGAGGCCCATCCTGGATTTGAAGCGCCTCAACAAATTTGTCAGATTCAAGCATTTTCACATGGAGACTCTGCGCTCGGCGGTCAGTACCTTGCTCCCGGGCGACTTCATGACTTCTGTGGACATCAAAGATGCTTACCTTCATGTTCCAATCTTTCCCGGTCATCAGAGATTTTTCAGGTTCGCTCTGGAGGATCAGCACTACCAATTTGTGGCCTTACCGTTTGGTCTTACCTCAGCCCCTAGGGTCTTCTCCAAGGTGCTGGCGGCGTTGATGGCTCTGTTGAGATCTCTGGGCATTCGCATCCTTCCTTATCTGGACGACATTCTGATCGCGTGTCGGTCCTTCCATCAAGCCGAGCTGGATACCCAGATGGTGGTCTCCACACTCCGAGTCCTTCGGTGGGGTGATCAACTACCCCAAGTCTTCACTGTCTCCGTCCTTGGTAACGTCCTTTCTGGGCATGACTCTGGATGCATCTCAGGCCAAGGTTTTTCTGCCTCATCAGAAGGTGGAGAGCCTGTAGACGCAGGCACGATCTCTACTTTCTTGCCCTCATCCCTCCATTCGGCAGGGGATGCAGTTGGTGTCATGCTTCGAGGCGGTCCCCTATGCTCAGTTTCACATGAGACCTCTTCGGTTGCACTTCTTGTCGGTTTGGGATCGGGACCCTGTGTCCCTGGATCAGGAATTTGCTCTGTCCCCTCGGGTCAGTCAGTCCCTCTCGTGGTTGGGGGGGCTTTTGGAAGTCTCTGAAGTTCCGGGGTCAGTGGGGCCCTCAGGAGGCACATGCCCCCATCAACATTCTGGAACTGTGGGCGATAAGGTTGGTCCTTTCCCAGTTGACCCCACACCTTCGGGGTCGGGCTGTTCAGATCCGATCGGACAACCAGACGGCGGTCACCTACGTCAATCATCAGGGAGGGACTCGGAGCAAGCGAGCCCTCAAGAAAGTGTCCCTGATACTGTCCTGGGCGGAGGAGAATGTCCCCCGCATCTCGGCAGTTTACATCCCGGGGGTGGAGAACCTGGAGGCAGACTCTTTGAGCAGGGGGATGTCTCGGCTGAGGGAGTGGTCCCTCAGCAACATGGTGTTTCACTCCCTGTGCCACCGCTGGGGTCTGCCGGATGTGGACCTGTTTGCTTCACGTCACAATCACAAACTTCCATTCTTTGTCTCTCTATCACAGGATCCTCTGGCCTTTGCCATGGGTGCGCTGGCAATGCCTTGGAAGGGGTTTCAGCTCCTCTATGTGTTCCCTCCGTTTCCTCTGTTGGCCAGGGTGCTGCGCAGGGTTGCCCAGGAAGGGGTGCCAACCATTCTGTTGGCCAAGAAGGGTGTGGTTCGCAGACATCGTGCAGTTGGCAGTAGATCAGTTCGTCCTGCCCAATGATCCAGATCTGTTCACTCAGGGGCAGCTGTGCCATCCCAATTTACAAACGCTGGTTTTAACGGCTTGGCTTGTGAAACCTCCATCTTGATGGAAAAGGCTTTGCCTGCCTCTGTTGTCGATACCATGATTAGGGCTAGGAAGAATTGCTCGCCCTTTATCTACTACAGGGTCTGGCATGCTTACATTGCCTGGTGTGAGTCTAAATCTCTTCCCTGTCCCAGGATTTTCCCAGGATTCTGGAATTCTTGCAACATGGTTTGGATTTGGGCCTTCAACTTAGTACCCTCAGGGGTCATGTTTCAGCTTTGGCAATTTTTTTCCAAATATCTTTTGCCTCTCACCGTTTGGTTAAGACTTTTTTCAATGGGGTTTCTCACGTGCGTCCGCCACGTAAGCCTATGTTACCAGTTTGGGATTTGAATCTGATGTTATCTGCTTTGCAGGGTCGTCCCTTTGAGCCTCTCTGTGAGGCTGCTTTGCCCATTTTGACTCTTAAGGTAGCCTTTTTGGTGGCTATCACTTCTGTCAGGCGTGTTTCTGAGTTGGCGGCGCTTTCCATCAAACCTCCTTATTTTGAGCTACACCAGGACAAGGTGGTGTTACGGTTTAAGCCAGATTTCTTGCCTAAGGTTGTGTCTGCTTTTCATCTCAATCAGGACATTGTCTTGCCTTCCTAGTGTCCAAATCCTGCTAATTCCAAGGAAAGGACTCTGCATTCTTTAGATGTGGTCAGGGTTCTGAAGTTTTACTTGGTAGCTACTGAATCTTTCAGGAAGACTGATGCTCTTTTTGTTCTTCCTTCTGGTCCTAGGAAGGATTTGCCTCCGGCTAAGTCCACTATCAGCAAGTGGATTCGTCAGTCGGTGGTGCAAGCCTATTCTGCTAAGGCGAAGGAACCTCCCTTCCGCCTTACTGCTCATTCCACTCATGCTATTGGTGCCTCTTGGGCCTTTCAGCACCAGGCTTCTGTTGAACAAGTTTGTAAGGCCGCAACTTGGTCTTCTGTTCATACTTTTTCCAAGTTTTACAAGGTTGATGTTAGGGCCTCAGCTGAGGCTGCCTTTGGCCACAAAGTTCTTCAGGCGGCAGTGGTTTAAACTGCTCGCCATTGTTCTTTGGGGATCCCACCCTACTTTACGGACACTGCTTTTGGACGTCCCAAGCGTAAAGAATTTAGTGAAACAGGACGTGCTGTATACAATTCTGTGAGTACTCACCTGTAGAATTGATTTTGTAGTATACAGCAGGTCCTGTTTCACCCCTCCCTTGTTATCATTATTCTTGGTTACCTCTGTATGGTGATTTGTTCAGTTGTTTGGTTGGGGTTCCTTCATTTGTATTCTCCCGGCTTCTTGTCTAACTGCTTTGTAACACTGGGAATTTGTGGGAGGTTCCTGTCCTTTTATAGGGCCGGGGGATGCCGCAAGTCTTTTCTGCAGTTCACTGCGCCACCTTGTGGCGGATATCCCAAGCGTAAAGAATTTAGTGAAACAGGACGTGCTGTATACTACAAAATTAATTCTACAGGTGAGTACTCACAGAATTGTATTTTCTTTGCCGTCATTGAGGGCTTTTTGTATACAGGCATATTTAGGTTTACTGTTCAGGGTAAAATCAAATAAGTGTTTGCTTCTCTGCTATAGAGAGGATTTATCTTGGTGTGCTGCAAAATAAAGTTGTTGTTGCTGATATCCAGACCCTCTTCTGGATTGTATTTATGCATGACCAGCTTTTATTTGTTCCCTAGAGATGAACCTATCTCTGCTCCTTTTTCATCAGACAATATGACACATATATCATGTGTCTAGAGAGGGAACAGCTGCTTCTTCCTTGGCCAGATCTGTGCTTTCCCTGGATCTATACAACAGAACACTAGTAAATGAAAATTGCTTACATCATTGTAATGCTCAGACAGGGTCAAACTAGGGTGTCATGGACAAACGGGTGGATCTGACTTCGGCGGCAACCTAACAATTACATGTAAATAATAATCGCTTAGACAAGACCTTCACCCTTAATAAAAGTCTATCTTAAATGTTTTCCCCACCCTGTACATACAGATTGCAGATGCCTGCCCCCCCCCCTCCAAGAGGAGGGACCCTATGTCATTTTTTTAAATTAAAGCAGTCCTTTACTCTGAATAAGAGCCTATCTTAAATGTTTCCCCCATGCTGTACATACAGATTGCGCCCATTAAAAAATCATTCTACCTGCATCTACTGCATTTTCTGAGCCTTTAAGCATCCAAGATGGCGGCCCATGGAGTTTCAGGCAGCCTGCAAACAGGAAGTGTCTTCTTACTGTGCCGCTCTACATTTTGGGATTGCTGTCCTTTTCCTGACCCCAGCTCTGCTCTGTCTGTGCAAAGTACAGCTATAACCCCCCTGCACTTTTGACCCCCCTCCTCAGCATGTGATGCTACTGAGCCAAGATGGCGTCCGTATCCTGGAGTGCCGAACAGAGTTGCAGGCCAGTGGGGAAAGAATAAGAATTAAGTGCATAAAAAGGTAAAATAAAATAATTTTAGATTCTGGGGAAAAGTTTTTAAGGGTTTGGGCTTTTCATTAAATGATGATGAAGGTCCGCTTTAGCTTTAGGAGTTATTCACACAGATATTAGGCCTAACTATATTGTGTGAGAGTGGATAACCCATGCTTTCCTGCCATAGAACAGTCACATCCAGCATTATTTGCTACTTTTAGCATAGAAAAATGGACGGCATAACAATTACTACCATATGCAAATACTGCGCCATCTCTTTTTTTTTTGGGGGGGGGGGGGCAAAAAAGCCCACGGCCCACGAAGCCTATGTGAGCTTGTATCCTACCGGGCCAATGGGGTTGGCCTCTGCACCCTGGTCCACAAGCCTCCATAGCTGGTGCCCAGTTGGAAAGGGGGGACCCCACACCATTTAAAAAAACATTTTAAGCCTTAAAAATGAAAAAATGCCCACCTCCCCCAAGAGAGGGGATCCTATATCATTTTTTTAGAATTAACCCTCAATTAAGCCATCACTCAGGCTTTTAGCAGAAGAGCAGAAACCAGGGTAGTCGGCATGAGACACAGTGTTTGGGGATGGCTGGGTGGTAAGTATTAAAAAATAAAATACTAAAATAATTTTTATCACTGTGTGTGCGTTTTTGTACATTTAACCCTTTGTGAACTGATAAGGGATCCATGAGACCCCTAAACAAGTTCACAAGGCTTGGGGGGCTGGCAAGTAACCTGCGGCAAGCGGTGACTTGCCATTAACCCTCGTCCCCCCATTACCTGTTACCCCAAAGCCCAGGGGGGGCAGAAGAGCCCAAGGTCCACGAAGGCTATGTGGGCTTGTGGCCTTTAGAGCGATGGTGGCCCTTCGCGCCCTGGTCTAAAAGACCCACATAGCTGGTGCCCGGTCTGGTTTTACTAAGAAGCGAGTACCCCACGCCATTTTTTTAAAAATATTGAACGTTTTTTTTTATTTAAATAGTGTGAATAGTAGTTGTATTTTATTTGCAAATGATAAAAAGCGCTCTTTTTAGTTTAGGAGGGACTTCTGGGCAGGAACAGGGTGCTAACATTACATATGCGGTGCTGGAGAAATGGGGTCTTTCACATGCAATATGGTTTTCTTGAATAAAATACATTTTTTATTTAAAATAAAGGAAACAAATTTTAAAAAAACATTGTATTATAAAAATATTTTTTAAAAACACTGGCAAAATTACAAACCAGACATTTCATGTTAAAGCCAAATTCTGCTGAAAAAAAAATAATATATAATTTTCCTGGAAATTCTTGCAAAAATCACAGTTAAACACAATGCAAGTATTTGGGGAATGCCACCCTGCATATGGGGTTGGAAGGGGGGAATGCTACACTGCCTATGGGGAATGGGAGGGGGGATGCCACACTGCCTATTGGAGGGGGATGCCACACTGCCTATAGGAAATGGGAGGGGGATGCCACACCGCCTATGGAAATATAAGGGTCGATGCCACACTGTCTATGGGAACAATGAGGGGGTGGAAATGCCACACTGCCTATGGGGAATGGGAGCATTGTTACAGGTAAGGTATAATTTGTTATGTAAGGTAAGGACATGTTACCACTTTTTTCTGAATACACCATAAAATGCTGTTGTTTAAAACATTCTGAAAAAAATATGTTTATCTCATTGGAAAATTGATGGATCTTACCTGCATAAATGCCCCATTGTCCCCAATGCCCCAGGTGCAAATGAGTTTTTGGAACAAAATAGAGCTACGGTAAGTATTAAAAAAGCTCACTTACATACCGTATTTTTCGCCACCTATTTTCCCCAAAAGTGTTTTTGTGTGTGTCTTATCAGGTGAATGTAAAAATGTAAACTCACGTATATATCGCTCCAGCGCTGCTGGCTGGGCCACTTCAGCCACGGGAAGCCAGAAGATGAAGGAGCAGCAGGCGGGTGGGCAGGGTAACTGATCGCTGGCCAATGTCCGCACTGTACCCTTTCCCCCCATCCCGTCTGTGGGGAATGGGATGGGGGGAAAGGGTACACTGCACATGGGAATGGAATGGGGGGAATGGTACACTGCACATGGGAATGGGATGGGGAGTGTCACTCTGCCTATGGGAATGGAAGGGGGAAATGCCACACTGTCTATGGGGAATGGGATGGGGGGGTGCCCCACTGCCTATGGGGATGGGTGGGGGAAGCCGCACTGCCTATGGGAAACGGGAGAGGGGAATGCCACACTGCCTATGGAGAATGGGAGGGGGGGTGCCACACTGCCTATGGGGAATAGGATTGGGGAATGCCACACTGCATATGGGGTTGGTAGGGGGGAATGCCACACTGCCTATGGGGAATACGAGGGGGGATGCCACACTGCCTATGGGGAATGAGAGGGGGGATGCCACACTGCCTATGGGAGGGGGATGTCACACTGCCTATGGGAAATGGGAGGGGGGATGGATGCCACACCGCCTATGGGAAAGGGAGGGTCAAAGCCACACTGCCTATGGGAAAAGTGAGGTGGTGGAAATGCCACACTGCCTATGGGGGATGGGATGGGGGGTATGCCAGACTGCCTATAGGGAATGTGGGGGGGGGGGATGCCACTCTGCCTCTAAGTGGGGGATTCTGTACCTTGCCTATTATTTGGTTATGGAGGGGGGGGGGGGTCAGCACAACATTTGGTTCAGAATTTCTTTTCTCTAATTTTCGTCCTTCAAATCCTAGGCTTGTCTTATAGTTCGAAAAATATGGTAAGTTACTCACAAATAAAACTTGCTTTACCATATAATTAGCATGACCTCCAATGATCTATGTGCCTGTTTGCCTGCCCATGTTTTTTTTATCTCTCATAGCAATGTTCTATGGTGGTCATGCTAAGAATTTGGCAAAGCACAGTACACTTTGTGTGTGTCCTGCGGTGGGAATTTCAAACTGAATCTGAATAAACTTTAAATGTTCCAGTTTTCCACATGCACATGCAATGGGTCAGTTTTACAGATAGAGGTTTATACATTTTCCATTGATTTAAGGATATTTTTAAATTTAGTGATAACATCACCCTATGGGGTATGCAAAAAGAAATCTACAAATTTTCCTGCAAATCCCATAGAGGCTAAAATATCCCTACCTCGTTGGAAAAACGTTAGACCTCATCTGTAAAAATGTCCCATCTGTAATCTATACAGCTGTCCTTTTATCTATCAATGTATCTGTTTATAATCCATGTGCCTGTCTTTGTACGTGCCTTGAGTATTCATGTATTTGACTTTTTATCTGTCTTTGTATATGGCCTTTAATCTATCAATTTATCTGTAAACCATGTACCTGTTTGTCTATCTTTTAATATATCCATCTACTTTCTATGTACCCATTTATATGTCTTTGTTTAATTTTATCTCTCCTTTTATCTATTTCATTTATACCCATCTATCTGTGTAGTTACGGTAGATAAAGAAAATATCAATTTTTCGCCTATTTTTAGCTATCTATCTTTTTATCTGTGCTGTAAGTACCTGTCTATTTGTCTACATATCTTGTTATCTATCCTTTTATCTATTCTGTATGTACCTATTAGTCTACATATCTTTTTTATCTATGCCCTTCATACCTTTCAATTTGTCTATATATCAATCAAATATCTGTGCTGTGTGTATCTCTTTGTCTGTGTATATAGTAATTTATCCTTCTATTTATGCTCTATGTATCTGTCGATTTATCTTTTTAGCTATTATTATATATATATATATTATTTTAGCTATTTATTATATGCTCTATGTAGAGTATCCGTCTTTGTATATTTTTTTATATGCTTTTATCTATGTTCCATGTATCTGTCTGTGTATATTCATATCTATCTATGCTCTATCTACTCTATATGTCTATGTGTCTGTATAACTTTGTATAGATCCTTTATCTATGCCCTTCATACTTAGTCTATATATCTTTGTAACTATAATTTATCTATGCTCTATGTATCTGTCTAAATACAGATGCAGCTTTCTTTAACCAGCCATCTTTTGCACTGGTGCTTCCTTGAAATCTTAAATGCTTTCTTAAATGGCTTCTTTGTGATATATCACAATGGGATGAGCTGGGATGTGACGATTGCTACGTATGTATATTTTATCTATTCTTTTATCTATGCTCTATGTATCTGTCTATGTGTATTTTATCTACCCTTTTATCTATGCTCTATGTATCTGTCTATGTATATTTTATCTATACGTTTATGTATGCTCTATGTATCTGTCAATATAACTTTGTATCTACATTTTTATCTGTGCCCTTCATATCTGCCTATATATCTTTGTATCTATAATTTATCTATGCTCTATGTACCTAGCTATATTCATATCTTTTTACTGTATCTATACTTTTATGTATTCCCTTTATACCTGTCCATATGCATCTATTGCTCTATGTACCTGCCTATCTCTGCATCTTTTTATCTAATCTTTTATCTATTTAATGTACAGAGACATAACTAAATTTGACTTGGCCCTGGAGCACATGTTGAATGGGGCCCCCTTCATGGCTCCTGTCATTTTAAGTTAACTGAATAGGATTGTACTTTTATATAACACCACAGGAGCCTGAATATGATAACTATGTGCATTCATCTGTCTATGTACTTATCTATCTGTCTACTCACAGAAACATTTTAAGTATCAGGTGATGAGCAAAAGTTTGAAATACATATACCATTACCCTAAATGTTTAATCCAACAGCAGTCTAATCACCTGATAAGTCATGTGATTGCGTGAAGCGTTACTTGGGGCAGATGGGCCGCGGTGAGATGCTGTGATGATCTTTCCTGATCTGCAGAAAGAACCATAATGATCTGAAATAAACATTTTTCCAGTGATAATGTTACACTTTATGTGGTGTGAAGGGAGCAAGGCTTCCATCCTGTCCATCTCACATCCAACACACTTTATGTGGTGTGAAGGGAGCAAGGCTTCCATCCTGTCCATCTCACATCCTACACACTTTATGTGGTGTGAAGGGAGCAAGGCTTCCATCCTGTCCATCTCACATCCAACACGTCTATTTGGGAAAAGATTAAGAGGGTTCCAACGGTGAGTAATTCAGTAGACTCACAATTCGTCTATGACCAGCCTGAGAATCTCATTCTCCATATGTGACACTTCTTTCTCTATATCTTGAAGCATCTCCCCTCCAGCGCTCGCTTGTGCTGTTTTCAGCAGCAATTTCCTTCATCTTAATTTATGTTACATTCTGCCTATATGTGCAAACAGTTACTCAAAGGTTTATACACAAAACCGCAGGTAACATTTCCAAAGTGTCAAAACTTCCCCTGAGGGCATTTGTGAGGTTTCTAAGGCAGCGAGTGCCAATCGTGGGCTTATACTGCCTCTGTGTGGAAAGTCAGCGAAGCATCCGTCTTTTCCTCCGGAAAATCATGTAGCAGCTTTTCTTTGCCGTGCCGTTTTCTTTAGTCATAACCTCCAGGAAAAAAAAGGAAATTCTAAAACAATTTTTGTTTCAAAAAACCCTTCAAAGCTCGGCAGGTTCCAGAAATACAGAATTCCATATCACATTTTAGCATCCCGGGTGAATGCTTGAAAAGCATCCAATCAAGTTTGTTCTGGATTATGCAGAAGAGTTCATCCTTGTTCCAAAAGAAGCTTGCGAGCCTTTGATCTGTAATATCAGGTCTATGACAAGCAGAATGCCATTGTGATCATTAAACTTTCCACCAACGGAGCAATTAGGAAATTAACAATGATGCTAAAATTGCACCAAGTGTGCTGGAAATCTCAGGGTGGTGTCTCTTCCCACTTGTCACACTTTCTCCCCAGTGTTTCACCTCCTACTTACACTTCTTTGCCAGTGTTCACAGTCCTTCTCACTCTAAAACTCATTTCACTCCATTAACATCTATCTATCTATCTATCTATCTATCTATCTTTCTTTCTTTCTATCCATCATCCAGTTCTGAGACGATCTTATTTTCCTACACCTACCTCCCCTCGTGTCATTTCGCCTTCTCTTTAGTCCTCTCCTCAGTTTTCTGGCTACTTGGTCTCTTAGCAGATCTATGCTCCCCTGCTGGCTACTTTTACACCCTGTCTCTCTGAGTCTGTCCTTTCGCAGCGCTGCCTGCTATAGTCTCATTGTTGTTCAGTGAAGCAGAGACAAAAGGCTCTGACTCTGCATGCTCCATTGACAATGAAGTGCTGTGACTAGGAGGATGTAAAGTGTCTCCATCATCTCTACAGAGACACTCACACAACTGGGCCCACCGCTCCTCCCCACCTAGTGGGCCATTTCTCCCCCCACTGCTGACGGGTCAGCTATTCTCTGGCACGCAACGGCAGCAGCTGCGCTTATCTCCTACCTACAACTTTCACTTCCACTTTTTCATAGGTTATCTGGCTGCCCATGACCTACACTAGAACAGGTAGGACATACAACAAAGAGCTTGATTTACTAATCAACACAGGCAGATAAAGCATCCAGCTTGTGTTGAGGTAAAGCTTGGTTAATGCACAGTGAGACTAAAAAAGAGGAAAATATCCCCCTTAGCACCCAAAGCATAGGCTACACAAACATTGTCCAGGTAAGAATAAAAAACATCTATATTATTATTATTTTTTATTTATAAAGTGTCATCATGTAGTACAGGGGTAAGACAAGTAGATACTTATAAAACAACAATGACTACAGTCAGGGCCGGATTATGAGAGGGGCGCGAGCCCCAGGCCTCCACCACTTGCCCTGCAAAGGAGGCCTCCACCAATCTTTGGGTTATGGTCTGGTCCACAAGACCTTTCAGTTTTTGGCCAGCAACCAAGCTATCGGCCGCAGTGGGGGCATGCCTAGGCAAGCCTTTGTTTTTGCAAACCTGCAGCCAAAGCCACCACAGGGCAGGATGGAGAGTCTAGAGCAGCAAAGCCGCTGTCAACGACGCTACAGTGATGGGTATGTGCAGAGCTGCTCACTGCAAATAAACCACCAAGCACAGCCGCTGGCAGCTCAATGCAGGGAACTGTTTTCTGCTGGACCAGCCGGGCGACTACACTACCCCCCACCCACAATGGCAAAGAAGCACGCACCCGCGCAAGGGTGGCACAAGGGACTCGATCTGACGTTAAATAAGTAGATAGGTGCTAGACAACCACCAATCAGTTGAAAAAATAAACTGTATCAGGGGCCTCCACCAGATTTTGTGCCCAGGGGCCTCCACCGCACTTAATCCAGCCCTGACTACAGTGTATATAAAACACACAATATTATGAATCAAATGTAACAGGCAATTAAATAAACACATAGATGCAGGAATAGATTAGGAGAAAGGGCCCTGCCCTTGCAAGCTTAGAATCTAAAGCTATACTTGGCGCAGCTAAACTGGCTGGACCCACTTGTGTAAAACCTACTGAGATCGGAGCGGAAGCGTGCCTGCATGACCCCACTTGGGCACCGCCTCCCTTCCATTAGAATGAATGGAGTGGACTGGAGTGCAGGGTGTAAAACAGCAAGTCCACGGCCTCCATCTTGGACCAAAGGGAGCTCCTTTTCCGTTTTCGGTAATTTTTACACTAGCAGGCCTGGGCTGTGATGAGTATAGCTATTTTTTGTATTTTTGCCTGGACAATGCCTTTGAAGAATCTATTCAGGCATAGGGAGACATGCTAATTATTTGGTGAAGCAAGGTGCACTTTGGGTGTGCCTTGTGGTGTGAATTGTAACCTGCATCTCGGTGAGCTTTTTAATCCTAACACACAAAAGTCCAATAAAAAAAATCAGTTGCACCTGCAAATACCATGGGGGACATTTTTACAAATGAGGTCCATAATTTGCCAATGATGTAAGGATTTCCCCCCCAAAAAATCACCTGTACATGTGATGGCACATTTTTACAGTTTAGGTAGATTATATTTCCAGTGATGTAATGATATATTTTTAAAGCTTGGAAATAACAGAACCCTGTGGGCAATGCTAAAGATTTCCCCATTTTATTCTGCATAGCCCATAGGGTTCTGTTGTTTCTCAACTTAAAAAAACAGATATCCTTACCTCATTGGAACAATGATATTCCTCACCTGTAATAATGCCCCTTCACATGTACAGGTCATTTTGGGTTTAAAGTGGACCAACACCCAGGATTTTGACTATCCTGGGTTTTGGTCCACTTCGGGGGGGGGGGGGGGGCACCCCGATTGGGGGTGCTCCGCTGTGTGAAACCCCCCAGAAAGCCCCAAAAACTCACCTCACCACGCTCCCACGTAACCGCGCCGTCCAATCCCCGCTGACGGACAAGCGGGTGACAGCGACAGACAAGACAGAGCGTCCGCCGCCTCCTCCCGCACGTCACTCTTACAGGGCGCGCGCCCGCGCCGGCCATTCGCAAACGGCCGGCGCGGGTGCGCGCACATCTAGAGGGGTGCGCGGGAGGCGGCGGCAAGGTAAGGTTTTTTGGGGTTTTGGGGGGGTTTCACCCCGCGGAACATCCCGATCTCCAATGTCCCGCGGTAAGGGAGGTGATCGGCCCGGGAATCTTATAGATTCCCGGGCCGATCACCCCTGGGTGTTGGTCCACTTTAAAGGTAGAAAAACTTTTTTTTTGCCCTTTCTTGTGTCTAAACACTATAAAACTTGTTGGCATGTAGGTTGCAATCCACACCGCAATGCACACTGCAAGTCACAATGGCTTCACCAAATATTTAACATGACCCTCAATGGCGGGCTGGCGATCGGGAGGCCCAGGAGTATTCCCGGTGAGCAGGATGGACTGGTGCTTCTAACACCCACATCCAGGCCCACTGTGTCTACCAAACATTGCCACATTTTTATAGTGTGCCAAACATAGGCCCTTATTTATGAAGGAATAGCGACTGGTGAGCGACCGGTAATGACGGGCTCCGCCACGAGAACGCCGGCTCCCCACCACAATCACACATTTATCAAGCCAATCCTGCTTAGCGACTGAGATAGCGCCATATAGCCACTCATTCATCATTATTCCAGCCTCAGCCCACAGCGCCAGCGTCCGACCTTGAACAGCGACAGGTATGACCTCTCGCTACCTGGCGCTCTCCATTGCATTTCAATGGAACAATCTTTAAATATTCATAATTAATTGTTATTAATGTTTTTTTTTTTTTTTAAATGTGAAAAATTCTGTGACCACTTCTGCCATGTTAGATAATTTTTTTAAGGTAAAAAAAAAAAATTGTGCAGAATTGATATTACAGGTCTGATATTATTGTATTCATATTACTAAATTCTTTAAACTTTTTTTTTTTTTTTGGTTTCCAAAAATATGGTTGTTTGGGGGTTAAAAAACTACTTTTAACACATCGCCGCCAGCGCTCTGGGGTTTAAACATGCATTTCACAGCGCGAGAATTTTTTGAGCGTGATTTTTTGATGAATATGGTGGGAGCCGGTCGCTCTGACCAGTCGCTATCATGCGCTCCCATACAGCGCGGAACCTGTCAAATAGCGACTCGTCACCCCGTATTCAACATTACTGCACACCGACTCAGTCGCTATCAACAACCAAACAATGGCCAAGCACAGCGACTACTAGCGGGCGCTCTGAAAATACTGCTACAGTCACTCAACTGTCGCTACCTGCCGCTATTAATGAATCGGCCTCTTAGTAAATCAGTCCCATCCTGATTTACAAGCAGGTTGGCGAGTCTACAAACAGTAGGATGTGATACATTGTATGTCTAAGGCACAAGGGGCATTGTCTCCCTTAGTCCCTGTTCATGATAATGGGAGAAGAGCCATGTAAAAGAGAAATAATTGTACCAATTCTGAAGAAGGTCAGAACCTCTGACCTTAAACCGGACCTTCACCATGATTTATTGAAAAGCCCAAACCCTTAAAAAATAATTCCCCAGCATCAAAAATTAATATATTTTACGGTTTTTAGTCACTTACTTATTATTCTTTCCCCCACTGGGCTGCAACTCTGTTAAGGACTTTAGGATACGGGCGCCGCCATCTTGACTCAGAAGCATCACACTTACTGAGGAGAGGAGAGGGGTATAAGGTACAGGGGGGTGGGTTATAGCTGTGCTTTGCTCAGACAGAGCAGGAAAAGGTCAGCAGTCCCAGAATGCAGAGCAGCACAGTCAGAAGGCACTTCCTGTTTGCAGGCTGCCTGATGTTCCATAAGCCGCCATCTTGGATGTTTAAAGGCTCATAACATGCAGTAGATGCAGGTAGGATGATTTTTAATGTCAGCAATCTGTATGTACAGTGTGTGGGAAACATATAAGATAGACTCTTATTCAGAGTGAAGGACCGCTTTAATGACTTTGGACCAGTTGCTCTTACCTGTTGTTTCAGACATCCTGTTTTGCAAATTGATTGATATTGATGTGCCATTCAACATCTGTAAATTAATAAATTGTCAGAGCCACAAAAATTATAAAAAAGTTCTTAATTTCAATAGTGTTAGCTTTTCTCTGTGATATTCACAAAGGATCATTTGTCATACGCCCACCACCAACACTCCTTCCGTACTGGACAGTTTGCGGTCCAAATACACGCAGTCAGTGTTCCTCCCAATGCTTCTATGATGATTCCTCGGATTTAAGCATAAGGGTATAGTGTAATACAGTTTAGAAGCTTCTTTAATATAAGTTAATATAATAAATATAAGTTAATATAAGTTAATAAGTTAATATAAAACATACAAACAAACATGAATAAATAGATATATCAGACTCCAATACAACAGGCATCGGCGTCCCCTCTTGCCAAGGCTGTATATAAAATGCAGGTTTCGCCACTCTCAGCGCTATGCCATCTCCACAGTTCTCATTCTCCTTCCAGGTAACAGAAAGGTCCCGGTGCCTGACGTCACTTCCTTGTGGTCCACCCATCATCATCAAGTGATATTAAAGGCAAAGGCAATTGTTACATCTTTGCGTTGGGCTGTGTTTGGCGCTGTCCTAAACTGTTTTCTGTTTTTAAATTAAAGAAGAAATGGCTGAGATATTGAGGTTTACAGGCTCACCTCATGATATTGTATAACAGCAGCATAATGTGCTGGGTCTGTAAGATTCCCCGAACTTGCTTTCAGACACCCTGGCTGTGCTTCTCCCCTCTGCCCCCCCCCCCCCCCCGTTTCTAGGCTCCCAAACGCACATGCGTGCACACTCGCGAAACGCATGAGCGCACTCCCAAGGACGCATGCACGCACTCCTTAATGCACATGTGCATGCACTCCCAAGCACACATGAGCACACTCCCAAATGCACATGAGCCCAATCCCAAAGGACATGAGCACACTCCCAAGGGGTATGCGCGCACTCCCAAGGGGTATGCGCGCACTCCCAAATGCACATGCACGCACTCCCAAATGCATATTTTTGGCTCCTTTAAGACGTGCATGTGAAAGTCCATTAGTGAGGGTATGTCAGCAGTGGGATGAAACATGGGAGCCCACTTCCTCATTTCTGGCAGCAGAAATGCACACTGAGACCTGCCAGTGTTGCACTGATGCAGACTGCCCTTGAATGGCACCTGCTGCAGCCGTAGGACTTTGTGGGATCGAGCCTGCAGGCAGGAAAGTAAGTCAGTTTTCTTTCACATCCACAAACACTACCTTCACTTAAAGATAGGTTAAAAAATTAGCTACATTGTTGCCATTAAAAAAAATTGTTGAGTGTTTACTGAGTACCTCAACCAATTGTACCCATAGACCATGCATGGTCCTAAAGTGGACCAAAACCCAACCTGGAGTCTATCAGACCCCCCAGGTCGCCCAGTAAACTCTCCTCCCCGATCCAACGGCACATGCGAGAGTACCGGCCCGCACCCTGCTATACCTTTAGCAGGGCATGCCAGGCATTTGTGGGTGGTTGGCACGGGCACGCTCACACCCAGCTAGACTCGGCTGGAGCCGCATTCTTAGACAAGCCTAGACAAGTTATTCTTAGTATACAGTACGTCCTGCTCCAGATAAGAATCAGTGGCGTGTAAGGCCACTTGATGCCTGATGTCACTCTTTTCCCTATGGAAGCTGATGAGTTTTTGGAAATGTCTGGCTATACCCCCTTGGAAGAAGGGGAATTATTCTCTGACTCGGAGTCATCTGATGAGAGGCCCAGGGGTCATGATGATTCTGGCTCTGACCCCTGGGCCCCAGATGATACTGATAGGCTGTTGCCTCAGATATTCTTAGTATACAGTACGTCCTGCTCCAAATCTAATACTTACACTAGGGATATACTCCGCCAGATGGCGCTGGACTGCAGAGACATCGAAAATAGGCTCCTCCCGGCCCCTCAAATAACCGGGGACCTCCCACAAATCCCCAGAAATTTCTCTGCAGTCTGGCTGCGAAGGACGAGAAATGGCTCTCTACTCTCAGGTGAGCGGGGTTATTAACCTGCTGCCCTGTAGGACTATTCCCACCCGTTCCACTAGTAATATGCCTTCCAGCCTTGGCTGCGCTGGTCGGGTGATGGTAGGCAGCACCGCTGTTAGCTGCTTAGGAGCGCTGCTCCACCGCAATCCCCCACCAAACGGTAGGCGGTTCAGGCTTATGGTGAGCCTCTATGGGATGCCCCTCACGCACTAGTGCCCCCTTGCCCCTGCCTATCGGTGGGCCCTATTTAAGTGGCCGCTGTCCTCCCTCATCCTCCTTGTAGCCTTCGAGGGAAAAGAGGGGGGGTGTGTGTGTGTAAATGTGTATGCTATGCATTCTGTGTTTTACACTTTATATTTATTCTGTCTGTCTTGTGTCAGCCGCCGCGCTGACTTGCCTTTACTGTCTTTTTAAAATTGCCGCCGCCGTGCGCTGACTTTGTTCCGCGCTTAACGGCGGCATTACCTCAGGCGCTGGTGCGCCGTCATTGGCTGCTTGCATGGCTTCGCGCTCTTCGGGGGGGCGGGGCCCATCTATGGCGCGCTCCACGTCATCGTTGATACCGGCCCGCCCCTCGAGGTATACCGACGCCATCTTTAACCTGCTTGGTTGGCCCATGCGCGACGGACCCCTACCTATCGCGGTCCGAAGGTGCCCTCGCGGGCGGCTTTATATCTTTCACTTTTGTATACTGTGTGCTTACAGGTCTTGTCTGCTTATGTCTTTCAGGCGGGGCGAACCATTCTTGGCTTCTCCCGGCCCTGTATTAGCATATTACTTGTAGGCTTTGTAAAAATAATACTCCCACTTCCCTAGCGGGGTATTGGGGCATCCGGGGTTGCTATATAGCGTTATTCCCTATCGGCGTATAGCGCCGCTATAATCTCCATATGGAGGCATCCCAGGATAATGAGACCGGGGTCCCTTCGGGACAAGATCGGCTGTGTGTAGCGTGTGGACAGCCTCATGCTGACGCTGACAAGGCGCGGGTCTTTGTACCCTGTGCTGAGCAGGTGCTTGCATTGCAATCTGGCCTGCCAGTGGCTGCACCTCGTTTCACTTCACCTACCCCCCCAAGCTTAAATCTCACTCCTGCTGAGGTGCATACTAGTGGGGATTCTCAGCCTGATGTGTCTTCTAGACTGGCTACTGTTGAGCAGTTGATTGCTAAGTCCTTAGCGCGTAAGGCCCCTGCTAAGAAGCGGCACTTGACGCCTAATGTTACTGTTTTCCCTATGGGAACTGAGGAGTTTTGGAATCTTTGTGGCTATACCCCGTCTGATGAAGGGGAGCTCCTTTCTGATTCAGGCTCATCTGATGAGAGACCAAGGGGTCATGACGATTCTGGCTCTGACCCCTGGGCCCCGGATGACACTGACAGATTATTGACCCAGATTTTTGAGGTCCTGTCTATCTCTCTCCCTGTTGCGGCTCCCAGGCAAAGAGGGGAGCTTTTTCATACAGCAAAATCACGTTTGGAATTTCCCGAGCAGGCACATTTCCATAACCTTGTGCTCAAGGAATGGGAGCGCCCCAGTAAACTTCCCGGGGTTCCAAAAAGTTGGGATAGGAAGTATCCCTTTTCTGCTGAGGTGGTTAAATGTTGGTCATCCCCCCCCCCCCCGAGGTGGATGCCCGATCCTAGGGCTATCTAACACCTCTGTCATGCATTCCCCTGACTTCACTACCCTGCGGGATGCTGAAGACTGGCGCATTGACCAGCTGGCAATCCCACGCCTTTGCATGTGCGCGGATGGCGCTGCGCCCGGTCTGTGCCTCTGCCATTACTGCTGTGGCCACTAGAACCCTTATCACAAATATGCTTGATAGTGCCCCTGATGATTTTCCTTGTGAGGTGTTCAATGCACTCTCCAGTTGTGATGTTTTTGTAAATTTTGTCCTCTCAGCATTGGATGACACCATCAGAATGTGTGCCAGAACTTCTGCCCTCATGGTGGCTATACGCCGCTCGGTTTGCCAGTGGGCTGCTGACAACGCTGCCAAGAAGGCCCTCACTGGTTTTCCCTTTAAAGGACTACACCTGTTTGGGGACCGCCTGGACCTGTTTGCTAAGGGAGGCAGGTTACCCCAGCGCAGGCGGCAGTCTCGGCCCTTTCGGGTACAGGGCTCCTTTTCTTCTCCCTACCGTGGAGCCAGACAGGGGAGGGGGGTCTCCCTTACTGGGGCCTGAGATGATTTCTGGGGTAGGGGCAGAGGACATGGACGCCCTGGCTCATCTTGGGGCTCCAAGCCTAAGTCTTCTCCCAAGCCCCCTCAGGCATGAAGGGGCGCCCTCACCCATCCGGGTGGGGGGACTGCTTCAGCATTTTGCTCACGTCTGGAGGCTTCATGTCTCAGACCGGTGGATTCAGGAGGTAGTGTCCTCCGGTTACAAGATAGAGTTTGCGGCCTGGCCGCCCCCAAGATTCATCAGATCCCGGATCTCTCAGGACCCTATGTCAGCTCAGGCTCTAGTTCTGGTGGTGCAAAGCCTTCTGGAGCTAGGGGTCCTCTGTCAGGTCCCCTTACGAGAAAGGGGCAAGGGTTTCTATTCCAACCTTTTCACCGTGCCCAAAAGAGATGGGTCAGTCAGGCCCATCCTGGACTTAAAGATCCTCAACAAATTTGTCAGGTGCAGGTGCTTTCGAATGGAAACTTTGCGCTCTGCCATCAGTTCCCTGCGTCCAGGGGACTTCATGACCTCTGTGGACATCAAGGATGCTTACCTTCATATTCCTGTTTTTCCAGGTCATCAAAGGTTCCTCAGGTTCGCTCTGGAGGATCAGCACTACCAATTTGTGGCATTGCCCTTCGGCCTCACCAAGGTGCTGGCAGGAGTGATGTCTCTGCTCAGGTCTCAGGGCATTCGCGTGCTGCCCTATTTGGACGACATTCTCATCACTTCTCAGTCCCTCCAACAGGCAGAGCTGGATACTCAGCTAGTAGTGTCCACTCTGGAGTCATTTGACTGGGTGATCAACCATCCCAAATCTTCCCTGTCTCCCTCCTTGATGACGCCCTTCCTGGGAATAAATCTGGATACAGTTCAGGCAAGGATTTTTCTTCCTCAGCAGAAAGTGGACAGTCTGCTAGAGCAGGTTCAGTTCCTGCTATCTTGCCCTCAGCTGGTGGGCCTGATGGTGTCTTGCTTCGAGGCGGTCCCTTATGCCCAGTTTCACATGAGGCCTCTGCAACTCCACCTCTTGTCAGTATGGGACAAGAATCCTGCGTCCCTGGACCAGGTCCTTGTTCTGTCCCCCCTGGTCAGGCGGTCCCTCTCGTGGTGGCTGGACTCCAGGAACCTGTTGGTAAGCAGATCCTTTCTGGCCCCCTGCTGGGAGACGATCACCACGGATGTCAGTCTGACAGGTTGGGGGGGCTTCTGGAAGTCCCTGCAGTTCCAAGGGCGGTGGGGCCCTCAGGAGGCTCACACGCCTATCAACATTCTGGTACTGAGGGCGATCAGGTTGGTTCTGGCTCACTTGACCCATCACCTTCGGGGCCGGCCTGTTCAGGCACGCTCGGACAACCAGACGGCGGTTGCCTATAATCATCAGGGAGGGACCCGAAGCAAGGGGGTCCTCAAGAAAGTGTCTCTGATCCTGACCTGGGCGGAGGCCAATGTTACCTGCATATCAGCTGTGTACATCCCGGGGGTGGAAAACCTCCTGGCAGATTCTCTGAGCAGGGGGACCTCTCGCCAGGGAGAATGGTCCCTCTGCGACAGGGTTTTCCGATCCCTGTGTCACCGTTGGGGTCAACCAGATGTGGATCTGTTTGCGTCCTGTCACAATCACAAGCTCCCGGCCTTTGTCTCCCTGTCCCAGGATCCTCTGGCCTTGACCACGGATGCCCTAGCAATGTCATGGCAGGACTTTCAGTTCCTGTATGTCTTTCCCCTGCTGGGCACGGTTCTGCGCAAGATTGCTCTGGAAGGGGTGCCAGCAATTCTGGGGGCCCCCAGGTGGCCAAGAAGAGTGTGGTTCGCAGACGTGGTGCAGCTGGCAGTAGATCAGTACGCTCTGCCCAGGGTGCCAGACCTGCTCACTCAGGGTCATTTACGCCATCCCAATTCACATACTCTGGCTTTGACGGCCTGGCTGCTAAAACCTCCATCTTGATGGAGAAGGGGCTGTCTGCCTCTGTTGTTGACACCATGATAAAGGCTAGAAAGAAGTCTTCTTCTTCTATTTACCATAGGGTTTGGCGTGCCTACATTGACTGGTGTGAG
Organism: Gastrophryne carolinensis; assembly: GCA_027917425.1. Classification (NCBI taxonomy): domain Eukaryota; kingdom Metazoa; phylum Chordata; class Amphibia; order Anura; family Microhylidae; genus Gastrophryne; species Gastrophryne carolinensis. Next base: position 128,365,912 of record CM051244.1, on the reverse strand, counting down.
ACTAGATCTCTTCCCTAAAGTCTTAAAGGAGCCACAGCACTCAACCCTGTTAGCTTGCAGGCCAGCCTATAATCTGTCTCTAAACTTAGTTAAAAACAGAGGACTTCCCTGTCGTGTGTTCTCTATTCCCAGGATCCTGGAGTTCCTGCAGCATGGGTTGGAGCTGGGGCTCCAACTCAGTACTCTGAAGGGTCATGTCTCTGCCCTGGCTGTTTTCTTTCAGAGGTCCTTTGCCCAGCATTCTCTGATCAGGACTTTTTTCCAGGGGGTTACACATGTGCGTCCCCGACGTAAGCCTATGTTGCCTGTTTGGGATTTGAACTTGGTCTTGTCTGCCTTGCAGGGTGCTCCCTTTGAACATGTGCAGGATGCTGCCCTGGCCATTCTTACTCTCAAGGTTGTCTTTTTGGTGGCTATCACTTCTGTTAGGCTTGTTTCTGATTTGGCGGCGCTTTCCATCCAGCCCCCCTACTTTGAGAGACACCAGGACAAGGTGGTGTTTCGCTTCAAGACAGATTTTCTGCCTTAGGTCGTGTCTGCCTTTCATCTTAATCAGGGCATTGTTCTTCCTTCCTTGTGTCCTAATCCTAGTACCGCTAAGGAGAGGGTTCTGCATTCCTTGGTTGTGGTTAGGTGTCTGAAGTACTAACTGGTGGCTACTGCACCTTTCAGAAAAACTGATGCTCTTTTTGTGGTCCCTTCTGGTCCTAGGAAGGGTTTGGCTCCTGCTAAATCTGCTATCAGCAAATGGATCCGTCAGGCTGTGATTCAGGCCTATTCTGCTAAGGGGAAGAATCCTCCCTTCCGCCTTACTGCTCATTCCACTCATGCTATTGGTACCTCTTGGGCTTTTCAGCACCAGGCTTCTGTTGAACAAGTTTGCAGGGCCGCTACTTGGTCTTCTGTTCATACTTTTCCAAGTTTTACAAGGTTGATGTTAGGGCCTCAGCTGATGCTGCTTTTGGCTGCAAGGTTCTGCAGGCGGCAGTGGTCTGACCTGTCTGTTGTTACCTTTGGGGATCCCACCCTACTTTATGAACACTGCTATTGGATGTCCCAAGTGTAATGATTCTTATCTGGAGCAGGACGTACTGTATACTAAGAATAATACAATTCTGTGATTACTCACCTGTAGAATTGTTATTATGAGTATACAGTACGTCCTGCTCCACCCCACCCTTGGTTTGCATTATTCTTGGGTCCCCTGTATGGTGATTGTTATCCTTGTTTTATTGTTACTAGTTGGTTCTGTTATCATTCTCCCGGCTTCTCATGAACTGCTTTTCAATGCTGGGGATTTGTGGGAGGGCCCGGGTATTTGAGGGGCCGGGAGGAGCCAATTTCATGGTCTCTGCAGTCCAGCGCCATCTGGCGGAGTAATACCCAAGTGTAATGATTCTTATCTGGAGCAGGACGTACTGTATACTCATAATAACAATTCTACAGGTGAGTAATCACAGAATTGCCCAGGATAATCAAAACCTTGGGTTTTTGTCCAATTTAATTATTACAAAAGGATTTTGTTACCTTTAGTTTGTACAAGGTTGTGTTTTGACGTGTGTTTCGCCCGTCTTTGGCCAACTTCCTCAGAAACATTAGTAACTACTAAATCATAGGGATTTTAAAATACTCCTTTTCTGACCAAATTTATGGTGAGTTCAGCCATGGAAAGCATCATTAAATTCTTCTTGTTTTTTCATATTAGCAGATGTCTCCTACATTTCTTGAAAGACCTATCCTCATAAAGATATAGTGGCCTGTTGCAAGTGGAGTATGTATGATTCTGATGTTTAACATCTGTGCTTCTTCTGTTTAAACATTCATATCCTTCATGTTCAACCCTGCAAACCATCTGTACCTTTTGATCTATGGGGGCACCAAACAAAAAAAAAACCCTTTGTTTCCCTTTCTGATGACAGTCATATACTTTATAGGAAGAAATGATGGATGGATTTTTTGTGCAAGTTTGGACAGCACTGTGGAATATGAGGTCACTAAATCTTTATAGACAAATGTAAACAAGTATATCAATAAAAATACTCACCAGCAAATTAGTAAAAAAGTGCAAACTGGTTAAAAAGACACTGATATAATCAATCCACATTTTATTTCTAATTCTTGATGTATTGACTTTATCACTCTTAAAATATCCTCCCCCCATAGCTCTTGTTATCACAGTAGGTTCACAGAGCTTCGTGCGAATTATGTCTATGGCCTAATAAATTTTAGTTTTGTCACCTCCCAGAGCTGTAGCTTCTCCTTCTGGGATATGTGTAATCAGCACTAATTCTGCCACTGACAATTGGTCTCTAGTGTTAATTCCAATTATTGCTTTGACACGTGCGGTTTTAACCTGACTGCGTTCATCTATTCGGGTATTTGTAACTGATTCTGATAGCTCATTTTCGTTAAAGCAAATGTGTTAATTGAGCAAATTTTTTAAAGGGGTGATTAGATTGCTCTCGTGATGCCCCTGGGCCATTTAACACACCCTTAAACTGTAAGTGTTGATGTGGAATGGAGCCATGTGATCTGTGTGGTCTGGTAGGGTGCGGATCTAAAGTGAACAAGTTTCAATATTTTACGCTTATTTAATGTTCATTTTTCACACATTCGCCCGGCCCCTGGCTGGTGCGGATATTCCTTGTTTTCTATATTGCGTTAGATTTCACAGTTGTAACAAAGTAAAATATTAATTGTGGAAAAGCAGTAACATGCAAACTTCCTGTTTTCTGTTATTTTTAGAGCTTATTATGTTATATCACCCGCCTAATCAACCAGCTAAACCTCTTCTTCTATATATGTTCTATATTCACAGAGAAACATGATATAACAGGTGAAATGCATAGAAATAACCCCAACTCTCTATTAAATGTCACATGTCTAACCGAGGAAGTAGTGCAGCACAGCCTTTAACAGATTAAACAAATACAAATCCCTGGGTCTAAATTGCTTACATCCCCAATGTTTTAAGGGGATTGAATAGAGATAGAGTAATAGGCAGGCATTATTTTTAATATTTAAAGATTCCATGGTGACGGGGACTGTTTCACAAAATAGGCGCATATCAAATGTGCCGATATACAAAAATGGGTCAAAGATAGAACCTAGGAACTACAGACCAATAAGTTTAACATCTGTGATGGGCAAGCAGTTTAAAGGTTTTCTAAGAGATGCTATCCTGGAGTATCTCCGTGAAAGTGACCTTATTACTCCGTATCAGAATGGATTTTTGAGGAATGGCTTCTGCCAAACAAACCTGATCAGCCTTTATGAGGAAGTAAACTGAAGGAGGGAACAGGCTGAGTCATTGGATGTCATATAGTTTGACTATTCTAAAGCATTTAATACTGGGCCACATACAAGACCTGAACAAAAGGTGACAATGGTTGATAGTGTGTAAATGGGCAAGTAATTGCCTTAATGATAGGAAACAGAGGGTGATTATTAGTGGTACATACTCAGATTGGATTGACATGTGCCTTGGCTGGGAATCGAACAGGAAAGACATGTGCGCAAGCAGTTGACCCAGGTTCGATTGCCAGCCAACACACATGTCTCTTTGGTGGAATAGTGGTGAGCACAGCTGCCTTCCAAGCATTTGACCTAGGTTTGCTTCCCAGTCAACGTACATGTCTCGTACTCAAATTGAATCACTGTTACTAGCAGAGTACTGCAGGGGTCAGTCCTGGCCCAATCTTTGCAGATGATAAGCAGTGCAATTAACACAAAAGAGTACAGCATACATCTACAAACAGATTTAGATCATTTGGAACTATGGGCAGAAAAATGGAAAATACAGGCAAATATAAGCTTATGCACACGGGGCACACTAAACTTCTGGGTCAAATTACAATCTACTACCTAGAGGTTTTAGATAAAGCAGAACATACCCATTGTGGCCCTCCCACAATCTAAAAGTTTCCAGAGCTGGCCACTGGCCTTCCTGTCTCCCTCAAGGATCTAAACATCCTGTGACTGCATCTTCGGATTGTGAGTGTGCTCCTGTCCTCAGTCATTCAGATAGGCTGGGGGCGAGAGCGCCACATTGCTGTGGATGCATTCCTGAATGCTGAAGCTCTGCATGTAAGCAGACCCGTTTGCCGAGCTTTTAATATGCAAGGCTGCAAGGCAAGCAGCTCTGATTGGATGAGAGCCCTGAGTCTGTATGGGCGTTCTGGGGGGTTTCCCACAAACAATTCAGAATGTCCCCAGCACACAGAACGGAACCCAGGACAGTCAAAGTGAGGGGTTTTGTTACGCTTTAACAATTATTTGTATTGACCAATTCTAGGCAGCAGCTGGCAAGGTCAACAGGATTATGCATCATGTTACCATTATATAAGTTATTAGTCAAATCCCATTTATAATAATGTTTACAGTTTTGGGCAAGATATGGAGAAAGTGGAAAAAGGGTTGCAGGAGAAATGTGGAAGAGAGAATAAGGGAGGTAGTATAATAAGGAGAGAATGATAGGGGGGATGTGAAGACAAGCGCACAATGGGGGGGGGGGATTGGCAAAGAGATAAAGATGGAGGGATTGTGGGAAAGGTGAATGTGGAAAAGAGAGAAAGTTTCTTTACATTCCAAATTCAGTGGCAAGCAGCAAGTCTGGTGGTGCCCTTTTGGCACACCTAGGATGACAATGCCATGTGCAGGCGCTGCACACCCCAAATGCTACCCTGCACGTATACTGTCTTTGTTACCAAAAATGCACTGGCATAAAAATACAAAAATAAGGGGGCTAGACCACATTTAGTACAGGTACCCTTTAAGGGCAACTGTAAGCAAATCCCTTAGTTTGTATAAGAAAATCTAATTTCATTTAATTAACTTGTTTTTTCCTGTGCCACATTAATGCCACATTTTAAAGCAGACCTAAACTCATTGCCCCTGGATCCTAAAAGACTTCAGTACTGTGTGAAAGCCTCCCCCTGGGGCATCCTGATTTGAGATGCTCAGCTGTGTGAAACCCCCTGTTTTTGCCATATACTTAATCCCAGGACACATGAACAGGCCTCTGTAGAAATAACAGGGCTCACGTAAATGGTTAAATGGTGCTTGATTCCCTGGTGTTCGCTGGCTGCTGCTGGACATTGACTGCTTAGTAAGCCAATCACTGCACAGCAAGTTTAGTCCGGCAGCTTGGAACATGGAACTGCTTCTCGGGCCTCCAACATCAAATAGATGAGCCCTGTTTTTTTTCTTTTAAATTGCCATATTGGTTGCAGAGCTGGGGGTCTTACATGGGTGGACTTCTCCTCCCCTCTTAAACTCCATAAATTAGACTTTAATACCCATCTTTCTCTGTTTGTGGACCATGCCAGCCATTGTCCGCGTGTCCCCTTCCCTGATTTGCCAGGCGGGAGCATTGACTGGGCAACAGATGCCACTAGAGATTATCCAGTTGTTCGGGCTAAGTGAGTAATTCTGACCAATTTTGGCCTTCATAGAGCCTGTTAAGTAGAGCTATATCATTATTATGAGAAGCCTTCAAACTGCTCCAACAATGAGATCCAAAGAGCTCCTTTTATGTTTTCATCTGTCTCCAAAAGCATGCGCTATCCAGCTGACTCAACTCTCAAGAATGCCAAAACTGAGATAATATTACTCAAACACACTGAAATCAGAGCAACTGGTTCATAGGTAAGGTAAATAGATGTTGTTTTTCTCAGCTACAGATAAGGGTTAAATACTGGTTAACTGACCTAAAAGAGCTCCTCCAAAACACTGTACCTTGAAGCTGGGATCTACATTAAAGTTATACTAAAGGCAAGCCGGATTGTTGTCCAATTATCTCGGGCTACACCTTGCAAAGTCCCAAACTTCAATCTGTTTTCAAGAAGACCCTGTAGCACCTAAGTTATTAATAAAAGTATTAGAGCATTGGAGATTCATAGAAAAAATGAGGAGAAACAGTGGGTATGTCTATATATATATATATATATATATATATATATATATATATATACCTTGGCTGACCCCTCTGCTCTGTATAACCCCCCCCCCCTTCAGTCAGCTGGAATGACTTTCTACCCTCATAAAACTGCAGCATAAACAAAGTGTTATCAGACTCACCCAGCCATAGAAAGCAGAGACAAGAGCCTCGATTCAAAGACACATTCGTCTGGACTTCCGTAGCTGTCTGTGAAAGTTTGGGTGGGTGTTAGTCTTTTTTTTGCGTTTTTTTCGTTCATTTTTCATTCGTACGAACGTTCGGGAAAATGCGTATATGCGCTTTCGATGAACGGAAGCAAATCGGATCATTTCCATTAGTTCGGATCATTTTCCAAACAAAATCTGATATTTTTCGTTCGTTCAGATAACTTACGTTGTTGCGATGGGCTTACGTCTGATTGAGAGAGCTGATTTCCGACGGACCACCACCCTATAAATCCGTTTAATTTCCGATCCACTTACGGGACCTTTGAGGGCTCGGATTGCTATTGTTGAACATGTTTTGCGGCTATGTGGAGGAGTCTGCGCGCCTTTAGAACCAAGGCATTGCATGTATCAGCATGGCCGAGGCTATAAATTGTATAGCAATGCATACCTGAATCAATACATTTCATGAATGCCTTATAGATGCATTTTAATGCTGACCTTAATTAGTCCTTAGCATGTAAACATTTATTTTCCCACACATCCATATAATTGCTATATTTTTTTAGACTTATGTCCTTTGTGAATTATATTTGGATTGTTGAACTTGAATCTTAGTTTGTTGTAGGAGTTATTGTTTTAGTCAGTTACCTTTGCTTTGTGTAATTATTTTATATTTGGTTGCAGGAACCGCAAGATGTGCCACTCACACAACATACAAGCAGTGTTTGGTCCAGCTATGCGATTCCTCAGTGTTCTTGCAGGGCATCCAAGGTCGTCCCATGATGCTTATATATTGCAGAGCTCTGGCTTATTTCGTCAGTTTGAGTCAGGAGAATTATCTGGTGGATGGCTCCAGGGTAAGTTTGCTCACATTCCATCAATCCATTTTCAATGTATGGCAATGAATATAGTTGATGACTCATGTCTTATCCTATGGCTGTTTTTAGCCCTTGATGACATGTTATAATACAATATTGTAGCTTAGAATGTGTATTTTATGTTAGAATTTTTAAATTCTTTCAGGGGATTCTGGATATCCACTCCTGCCCTTGCTCCTGATGCCCGTTCTTTGCCTGCAGAATGCGGGCCAGGGGTTCTCTAATCAGGCACTATGCAAAACCCGGGCCGTGGTGGCGAGGGCCCGCTGGCTTTTGAAGTCCAGATTTAGGTGTTTGGACCATACAGGGGGGGGGGGGGGGGGGGGGGGCACGGCAGTATGACCCCAACAAGGTTATACCAATATTTTAATTTACGTTTTTTAACAGGGACCACACAAGCCAGAGTGGCACAACTGAGTGTCAGGGTCCTTCAGTTGGTGGGCGAAATGCAGGAGCTGCGCAACTCGTTGGGGACCACAGATGAAGAATAATGTTATGTGGCCTGCCATTGCTATGTATTTTGTTTTTTATAGTTGTAAAAATTTTAAATTTTCTTAAAAAAAATGTTACAGTGTCATTTCATTTACAAAATGCATTAACACAAAACTAATGGGCCCAGAAATATTTAAAGATGAATATTCACATGACCGAGAAGTGATTTGGGTGAGCTTTAAGGATCCAAAAGGGAAGATGGAGGATAGTGCTAAGTGGTTTGGGTGAGCTTTAAGGGTCCAAATGGGAAGATGGAGGATAGTGCTAAGTGGTTTGGGTGAGCTTTAAGGGTCCAAAAGAGAAGATGGAGGATAGTGCTAAGTGATTTAGCCAAACATTGTAGAAGAAGTGAGGGTGGCAAATATGTAGGCGAGCACTTTAATGAGTTAAGTTTGTAGTGCGCAGGCGCAAGATCGTAAGGATTTCCATCTGGACGAATATTTATTGAAAAAGGGAAACAGAATCTAACGGGAAACGTAAAGGATTCGTGGGAGGATACGATGGGAAAAGGGCAAAAACGAAAGCCTACGTTGTAACATGTGAAAATGAAACGGAAAAGTCACGCTGGAAAATGACATACTCGTATTCGTAATCTGCCGTACGAACGGACGGAAACTTTACAGAAGGATTGCAATGCATGCATAGAATCGCTCGCACACTCATACGAGAGCGGAAACATTTAAAAAAAAAAACAGATCGGCACTAAAACTGAAGTTTTTTTTTGTCTCTCTGAATCGAGCCTAAGGTCCATATCCTGCCTCCCTTCCATGGAATGTCCTCCATCCCTCCTCCCTTTGGAATCCCAGGACAGATGGGGATATCATATGAAACTTTCAGGTACCCAAAGATGGAGAATCCCAGATGCACCAATCAGACAGTGGGTGACTCCAATCACTCTGCCACATAGGAGGGCTCAGAAACTGACCACTGGTTAGAGGGAATAAAGCAATTCTGTGAGTACTCACCTGTAGAATTGTTTTTGTTCTTGCATGGCACGGCCCGCTTCGGTATTCATAACTGATGTTTTTTTTCCGCCACAAGGTGGCGCAGCAGCACTGCAGAAAGCTGTGGCAGCTCCTAGCTCCCTATAAAAACAGGATTAACCAACAGCGTAGACGAGCAGTGAGACAAGAAGCCGGGAGCGAATAAATGTAAGAATGTAAAAAAGGTAAAAAAACCCAACTTAACTTGGAACAATCACCATAAAGAGGCAACCAAGAACAACTATAACAGGGTGGGGCGAAGCGGGCCGTGCCATGCAAGAACAAAAACAATTCTACAGGTGAGTACTCACAGAATTGCTTTTTTCTTTAATGCATGGCACGGCCCGCTTCGGTATTCATAACTGATGGCACATCCAAAAGCAGTGTCCAAAAGTAGGGTGGGATCCCAAATGAATAAAGGGCAGTAGATCAAACCACTACCGCCTGAAGCACCTTGCGGCCAAAAGTAGCATCCGCTGAGGCCTTAACATCAACTTTGTAAAACTTGGAAAAAGTATGAACAGAAGACCAAGTAGCGGCCTTGCAAACTTGTTCAACAGAAGCTTGGTGCTGAAAAGCCCAAGAGGCACCAATAGCACGAGTAGAATGAGCAGTAATTCTAAAGGGAGGTTCCTTTCCCTTAGCAGAATAGGCTTGAACCACCGCCTGACGGATCCACTTGCTGATAGTGGATTTAGCCAGAGGCAAACCCTTCCTAGGCCCAGAAGTGAGAACGAACAGAGCATCAGACTTCCTGAAGGTCTCAGTAGCAACCAAATAGAATTTCAGAGCCCTGACCACGTCCAAAGAATGCAGATTCCGCTCCTTGGAATTAGCGGGATTAGGACACAAGGAAGGCAAGACAATAGGGTCGATTCAAAGAAACATGTAACAGCTTGGATTTTGGTGCCGATCATCCTATTTTTCCCGTACGCTCGTGCGTTCGTATGAACTTGCGAGTGATTCTATAAGCTAATACGTTTCTATCCTAAAATGTACGTCCGTTCGTATGGCAGTTCGGGAATCAGACCTATGTCAGTTTCCATCCTGAATTTTCCGTTTCATTTCTCAGGTTGCAACATTGGTTTTGCCCTTTTTCCTTTTTTGTCTGGACGTAAATCCTTCTGATCTTGCGGCTGCTCACTACAAACTTACCTCATTAAAGTGCATTCTAAATATTTGGTCTTTTGTTTTTCTTTATTTCATTCATTTTGTAGTAACCAACCATTAATGAATGCATTTGCATAAGTAAATCTTACTTTGTTTAATTTTTAGTTAAGTTGCATTTTTTACTTGTGGATTTAATTTTAATATTTTGGCTTCAAATGGTACAACTTAAAATTTTGTGTGTGGTTACCCACACCCTCTCCATACAGATTGCTCTCAAATATAAAAAAACACCCAGCAACTTCTGCATGTTATGAGTCTAGAAACAGCCAAGATGGCGGGTCAGGTATTATCGGGCAGCCTGCAAACAGAAAGGGCCTTGTGACTGTGTTGCTCTGCATTCTTTGATTTCTGACCTTTCCGTGCCCCCAGCTCTGCTGTGTCTGTGCAAAATACAGCAGTAACCCACATCCTGCACTTTATCCCGCTCTCCTCTCCTCAGTAAGTGTGATGCATCTGACCAAAGATGAGCTAAAATAATTAAACAAAGCAAAGGTAAACATCAATTTAAAAATAAATAACGAAGGACATAAGTTTCTTTAATTAACGCAAATATATGGATGTATTGCAAAATAAAGGTTTACATGCAAAGGACTAATTAAGGTCCACATTAAAATGCTTTTATAAGGCATACATGAATCAGGTATGCATTGCCATACAATTTATGGCCTCGGCCATGCTGATACATGCAGTTCATTGGAGCTCAAGACGCGCAGACTCCTCCACATAGCCAAAAAACCTGTTCAAGAACAGCAATCCGACTGCTAAAAGGTGTCGGCAGTGGCTTTCTTTTAAAACGTATTTAGAGGTTTGAAAACTGCTCTCTGAATCACACCTAAACACATCCGATTATCCTAAGTTTTACGTTTTGATCCTAAGTTTCAGGATTTGATCCTAAGTTTTACGTTTTGATCCTAAAATTTAGGAACGAACTTCCGATGATCGTAAGAGCATATACGAATTCGTACGTAGGCTCGTGCGAGTCGGAAATGGCCAAAAAAACAGGAAAAAATGACTAACACCCACCCAAACTTACGATTCTCGATCCGAAATCAATTAACTTTTGCTCTTTGAATCGAGGGGAATGTCCTGATTAAGGTGAAAAGTAGACAACCTTGGGCAAGAAATCTGGCTTAAGCCGGAACACCACCTTATCTTGATGCCGCTCAAAATAAGAAGGCTTGATGGAAAGCGCCGCTAGCTCAGAAACTCACCTTACAGAAGTGATAGCTACTAAAAAGGCTACTTTAAGAGTCAAAATGGGCAAGCCAGCCTCACAAATAGGTTCAAAGGGAGGCCCCTGCATAGCAGACAACACCAGATTTAGATCCCAGACTGGTAGCAAAGGCTTACGTGGCGGACGCACATGAGAAACACCCTGGGAAAAAGTTTTAACCAGCCGGTGATTGGCAAAGGATCTTTGGAAAAAAATTGCCAGAGCTGAAACATGGCCCTTGAGAGTACGAAGTTGAAGGCCCAAGTCCAAACCATGTTGCAAGAATTCCAGAATCCTGGGAATAGAAAACACCCGACAGGGAAGAGATTTGGACTCGCACCAGGCAATGTAAGCATGCCAGACCCTGTAATAAATGAAAGACGAGGACTTCTTTCTAGCCCTAATCATGGTATCGACCACAGAAGCCGGTAATCCTTTTTCCCTCAAGATGGAGGTTTCAGCAGCCAAGCCGTTAAAGCCACGTTTGTAAATTGGGGTGGCGTAGCCGCTCCTGAGTGAGAAGATCTGGATCCTTGGGTAAGACGTACCTGTCTACTGCCAACTGCACGACGTCTGCGAACCAAACCCTTCTTGGCCAATAAGGGGCCACCAAGATCGCCGGTACTCGTTCCTGGACTATCTTGGTATGACCCTGCCCAGGAGAGGAAACGGAGGGAACGCATATAGAAGTCGAAACTCCGTCCAAGGAATTGCCAGGGCATTCGTGGCGAAGGCCAGAGGATCCTGAGACAGAGAGACAAATCTGGTCCACAGGTCCACGTCCGGCTGACCCCAGCGGTGACACAGGGAGAGAAACACCCGGTTGTTGAGGGACCATTCCCCCTAGACGAGACGTCCCCCTGCTCAGGGAGTCCGCCTCCTGGTTCTCCACCCCCGGAATGTATACCGCTAAGATGCAGGGAACATGCTGCTCCGCCCAAGACAGAATCTGGGACACTTCTTTGAATGCTCGCTTGCTCCGAGTACCTCCATGATGATTGATGTAGGCAACTGCCGTCTGGTTGTCTGAGCAGATCTGAACAGCCCGACCCTGAAGGTGGGTGGTCAGGTGAGAAAGAACCAACCTGATCGCCCTCAGTTCCAATATGTTGATGGAAGTGTGGGCCTCTTGTGGGCCCCACCGACCCTGGAACCTCAGGGACTGCCAGAAACCTCCCCAACCTGTCAGATCTGTGGTGACCGTCTTCCAGCACGGGGGCAGAAAGGTCCTGCCCCCCAGAAGGTTCCTTGAGTCCAGCCACCACGAGAGGGACTGCCTGGCCAGAGGAGACAGAGCAAATTCCTGATCCCAAACTGACAAGAGGTGCAACTGGAGATGTCTCATGTGAAACTGGGCAAAGGGGACTGCGACACGATAGCAGAGCCTGAGCCTGCTTCTGAAGACCCTCCACTGTCTGCTGAGGAATACCCTGACCTGAGAGGTATCCAGAGTCAAGCCCAGAAAGGACCTCACCAAGGACGGGGACAGAGAAGACATGGGATAGTTGATCACCCAGCCGAAGGACTGTAGAGTGGAGATCACCATCTGAGTGTCCTGCTCGGCCTGAGGAAAGGATTGGGCCACAATCAGTATGCCGTCCAGGTAAGAAATTATGCGGTTGCCCTTGTTCCTGAGCAGAGCCATCACTCCCGCCAGTACCTTGGTGAACACCCAAGGTGATCCCGAAGGGTAGAGCCACAAATTGGTAATGCTGATCCTCTAGCGCGAACCTTAGAAATCTCTGATGACCTAGGAAGATAGGCACATGGAGATAAGCATCTTTGATGTCCACAGTGGTCATGAAATCACCGAAGGGTACTGACAGCAGAGCGTAGCGTCTCCATGTGAAAATGCTTGAATCTGACAAATTTGTTGAGGCTCTTTAGACCCAGAATGGGCCTTAGAGAGCCGTCCTTTTTGGGGACTGTGAAAAGATTGGAATAGTACCCCTGACCCCGTTCTTGAGGGGGCACTGGAAAAATGACTCCTGACTCTTAACAGGCATTGAACCGCCAGACGCAACCCTTGAGCATACAGGGGGTTTAAAGACATCCTAGATCTGATGAATCTTGGGGGGGGGGGGGCAGGCTGTAAACTCTATCTTGTAGCCGGAGGACACTATCTCCTGTATCCACCGGTCTGAGACATGAAGCCTCCAGACGTGAGCAAAAAAACTAAGCCGTCCCCCCACCCTGAGGGGTGAGGGTGCCCCTTCATGCCTGAGGGGGCTTAGGGGAGGGATTGGGTTTGGAGTTCCAGGAGAGACCGGGATGACCACGGGGTCTACCACGGCCCCAAGCATCTCTACGACCACTTTGGAGGAGAGAGCCCCGGCCTCCTCTGGGAACACGAAAGGAAAGAAGGGGGGCAGAGGACCCACGAAATGGCCGAGACTGCCTCCTACGCTGAGGAAGCTTGCCATCCTTAGCAAGAACATCAAGACGCTCTCCAAAAAGGCGCAACCCCACGAAGGGGAGACCAGTGAGAGCTTTCTTAGCAGCAGCATCAGCAGCCCATTGGCGCAACCAGACAGATCGTCGCATAGCCACCAAGAACGCGGAGGCCCTGGCACTTAGCCGCACAGCATCATCCATAGCGGCAAGATTAAAGGCCACAAAATCAGAGCAAACCAAGACTTAGTCAAGAAGAGTCTTAAACTCCTTTCCCTCTCTACGAGCTGAAGTGCCATCCATGAGGCACTTGAGCAGAGACTTAAGAGCAATAGCCGTAATAGCCGCTGCACAGGTCGGGCGCAATCCAGCCCCCACACAGGTAAAAGCATGACAGGCCAACTGGTCCATGCGCCTGTCCTCACTGTCCCTCAGAGTGGTAGTGTCCGGGGAAGGCATGACCAAAGTGTTAGACAAGCCCAGCATGGGAGCATCCAATTAAGGGGGAACTGACCACCTCCTAACAAGATCAAACTTTTTGGACACAGCAGGTAGCTTGTTAGGACGTTCCCATGCTTTAAGTATCATAGAGTTGAAATGACCTTGCTCAGGAAACTCCAGACGCTGTTTAACAGGGCGAAACAGCTCACACTGTTTCCTTTTAGCCTCCACAGGAGGGGCAATGTGTAGGATTTTAAAAATATGAGACAGTAAATTACCAGTGTCCTCAGGATACCATGAATCCCCAGATGCAGCGTCACTGTCACAATTCTCCTGCTGGTCTCCCGAGGAGTCAGAATCCGGAGGTAATTCTCCTTCCTCCAGGGAATAACGTCCAGCAGTGACATCTAATTCCCCATACTTCTCAGTAGAGCGTGAGGGAGTGGAAGTCAGGTGCCAGAGGTCTTCCTGGGAACAGACTTGGCAAGCTGTCTCTCAATACTGGCCAACCGTAGAGCCAAATCAGAGTGTGACTCCCTGCTTATGTCTCCCTCACTGGGGCCCAGTCGCAGGAGCAGGGGGGGTAGGTGAAGCAGATGGATGTGCTGAGCTGGAAAGCGAAGCAGGCAAACCAGCTTGTAGCGCAATGACCTTCTCAGCGCACGGAGCGCACACTGTGACACCGTTACTCACAGGGGACACCCCACACATTGAACACAGCCGGGCTTGCCCCGAAAGGCCCCCAAGCACGCTATCCCCAGCAGCCTCCATATGGTGATTAACACAGGCACAATAGGCCAGCGGTGGGTAAAGGCTATACAAAGGCCACCCGGGATGCCCTCCCACAGGATGCCCCCAGAAATTAGTGAAGGGGGGAATGAAGAGAGGGAAGGAATGGAGCTGGGATATGCCACAACCCAATGGTATCCCGCCTGAAAGACATAAGAAAAAAGATGCATGAGCATCCCGCAGCACATACACCTTCCAATAAACCCCCCCCTCCCAAGGGGGACTCACAGACGAAAGACACCACAGCGTCACTCAGGCACCGCCACAGGAGAAGCGACACACCGGAGGAGCAGCCAGAAACAGCCAGGAAGGGAGAAATCCAGACGCACAGCTCTCTCAAAATGGCACTGGCAGAAGTACCTCGAGGGACCCGGCCGGCGCCATGACAAGGCAAAATCACCTCAGGTTATAGTGCCCACAGCCGCGGAGCATAGTACAAAGCGGCATAGCAGCTAAAAACACCAAAATACACACAAAAATCGTCAAAAAGCCACAGATATTACTCCTCGCTGCTACCACCCCCCCCCCCCCCCCCGAACAAGCGAACAAGTCAGGGAGGGGAGGGGGAGAACAGAGTGACAAGGAGGCAGCGGCGAGCAGCCATGGCCAGGGGGGGGGGACCCCAAAAGGAAAATAAGGGGTCCCCAACAACTCACCCCCTCAGAAGCTAGGGCAGGAACTCTGCATCCCAAGAAGGCTCCCCATAAAGCCTACGGCTGGCTACCCTTTGTGGTACAGGGTCTGCGGCTTGAAGTTGAGCTCCAGGAGCACTTGACCCTAGTGCTCTTCTACCTTCACCCGACCTGTCAGCCGAGGCTGGGAGGCAGTGAGGGTCCAGAAACGGGTGGAAATAGACTTGCAGGGCCGCAGGCTTGGTTGCCCCGCTCACCTGTGCAAGAGAGAGAGCCATCTTCTAACTTTGCAGTGTCACTGCAGATAAAACACTGGGGAACTTGTTGGTTAATCCTGTTTTTATAGGGAGCCGGGAGCTGCCACAGCTTTCTGCAGTACCACTGCGCCACCTTGTGACGGAATAACCCATCAGTTATGAATACCGAAGCGGGCCGTGCCATGCATTAAAGAAAAAGGTGAGCATCAGAAGGGGCAGAGGGACACTCTAATCTTACCATCAACAGTGCTCCCTTTTAATACCTAAGGAGAAGACCAGAAGCGTGTGAGGAAAGACAATTGATTAGATCGAACCGCAGCCCAGACAGACTCTTAAGTAAATTTTTCACCTTTTTTATTTGTAATTGCTATCTAAATTATTTACCGTGTTTTCTAGTTAATACTGTTTTATCACCTCACATCATTTTTCTTGTTGTTTTTGTGTTTTCTGTTTGTTTAAATACATTCTAAAAATACAGCAGAGGGTCACCAATGCTCTGAATTAAAGATCTAAAAAGCTCACACTATTTCCGAAGAGCCTGGCTACCTTACTTGCCTAGGACGCTTGATCGCCCCGACTGGAAGTGGTTGTGGGTCGATTGATTTGTTCAATCTGATGTGTTTGTGTGTTGTGTGTGGCTTATATAGAGGTGATCAACCCGTGCAATCGTCACAGTGGGTGTGACAACACTCATTGCTTTGCAGTCACATGGTTTGTGATATTGATGCTCTGAAGAGCAGGGCAAAATGTAATTAAAAGGAGATCTATGGTCTAATATTAAAGGTCTTAAAAACATGCTAGGTGGGGTGCGAGAAACAGCTCCACACCCTAAATGAAAGCAAATCGCTCCAAACTTGTGGTTTTCTTCCACTGGTAGGAATGACATTTATGGGTGACAGGTTTTTAAGTGTTTTAATCCACTTTTAGATGATAGAATTGTTCACCTCCAGGGGAGGACTGATCATACAGAGACCTGGGACAATGCCCGGTGGGCCGCACTGCTTTGAGGTCAGTTGGGCTGCTGCTTTTAACACCCACATTAAAGTGGACCAACACCCAGGGGTGATCGGCCCGGGAATCTATAAGATTCCCGGGCCGATCACCTCCCTCACCGCGGGGCATCCAAGATCGGGATGTCCCGCGGGGTGAAACCCCCCCCCCAAAGCCCAAAAAACCTTACCTTATCGGCGAGGGATTAGCCGCCGCCGCCTACCGCGCGCCCCTCCAGCAGTGCGCGCGCCCACGCCGGCCGTTTGTGGATGCGGGAGGCAGCGGCGGCTTGTCCGTCGCTTGTCCGTCGACAAAAAGGTACGTTATTTGGGGCTTTTGGGGGGGTTTCACACAGCGGGGCATCCTAATCTCGGATGCCCCGCTGAAGTGGACCAACACCCAGGATAGTGAAAAATACCATTTTGTGAATACTCACCTTGTAAAATGGGTATTATAAGTATGTCACACACCCCGCTTCAAGATATTCATAATCTGTGGGTAATATGACCTGTAGAGGGCGAACTGCAGAGATGACAGGCAAAAAAGAAGCCCCTCCCAGTCCCATAAATACCTGGGACCTCCCACTCATTACCCAGTATCAAGAAAGCAGTAAGGAAAGGGACCAGGAAGAGCCAAATATAAATCATAACAACGCAAAGATCACAATATGAAGGATCCAGAATACAAAAGGGCGGTTTGAAGCGGGGTGTGTGACATACTTATAATACCCATTTTACAAGGTGAGTATTCACAAAATGGTATTATTCTAAGTATGTCACACACCCCGCTTCAAGATATTCATAACCTGTGGGACATCCAATAGCAGTGTCCATAAAGGGTGGGGATCCAAAACAAGGCATAACTCACAACTAAAACCACAGTAGCCTGTAGAGTTTTGTCCGGCCAAAAACAGCATCCGCTGAGGCCCTAACATCAACCTTGTAAACTTAGAAAAAGTGTGAACAGAAGACCAAGAAGCAGTCTAACAAACTTGCTCAACAGAGGCCTGGTGCTGAAAAGCCCAGGAAACCCCAACCGCACAAGTAGAAGGAGCAATAACACGAAAAAAGGGGGACTCCTCCCCTTAGCAGAATAGGCCCCAACAGTAGCCTGACAAATCCATTTACTGATGGAAGACTTGGCGAGTGCCAAACCTTTCTTGGACCCGGAGGGAACCATAAAGAAGACATCAGTCTTGCGAAAAGAAGAAGTTACTACCAAATAGTACTTCACAGCACGAACCACCTTCAAGAAATACAGGACCCTCTCCTAATTGTTGTTGAGATTAGAACACAGAGAGGGCAGAAAAATATCCGGATTTAGGTGAAAAACAGAAACCACCTGTCCTGACGACAATCAAAACACGGAGCTTGAATAGACAGGGCCGCCAACTCAGAGACGCGCCGAACTGAAGTGATGGCTACCAAAAAGGGCCACCTTCTGTGTAAGGGAAGACGAGACAAAATCGTGCAAGGGCTCAAAGGGAGGACCCTGAAGAGCGGAAAGAACCAAATGCAAATTCCAAACCGGAATGATAGGCTTCCTAGTAGGCCGCACATGCGTAACCCCTAGGAAAAAAGACCTAACTGGAAAAACACCGCCAGGGCAGAACCTGCCCCTTCAACGTACTGAATTGGAGCCCCAGATCCAAGCCGTGTAGGAGGAACTCCAGAACTCTAGAAATAGAGAATTCCCAACAAGGGAAGGCCCTAGACTCACACCAATCCATATAAGACCCCCAGTCCTATAGTAAACGGAAGAAGAAGAAGAAGAAGACCTCTTCCTAGCACTAATAGGAGTCCGAATCAAAGCATCAGAAAGACCTTCCTCCTACAAGATGGAGGTTTCAGCAGCCACGCCGTCAAAGCCAGCATTGGTAAATTGGTAACGTAGATGACCCTGTGTGAGCAGATCCGGCAGCAGGGGCAGAACGAACTGATCTTCTGCTAACCTTACCACGTCTGCGAACCAAACCTGTCTTGGCCACCTTGGGGCCACCAGAATTGCTGACGCTCCCTCCAGAGCCAGCTTGCGCACTACTTTGGCCACCATGGGAAAGGGAACAGGTACTGAAACCCCAGATCCCTCCAGTTCAAAGATATGGCATCCGCTGCGAGAGCCAGTGGATCCTTTGCCAGAGACAAATGCCGGAAGTTTGTGATTGTGATGGGAGGCAAAGAGGTCCACCACCGGTGAACCCCACCTGAGACAAATCGAGTGAAAAACCTTGGGACTGAGATCATTCCCCCTTGCGGGCTGACAACCTGCTCAGAGAGTCCGCCTCCGTTGTTCTCCATTCCCGGAATGTAAACCGCCGAGATGCACGGGACGTGGCTCTCCGCCCAGTCCAGAATCAGAGACACTTCCCTGAGGGCACTCCTGCTGCGAGTCCCTCCCTGGTGATTGATGTAAGCAAACGCCGTCCGATTGCCCTACCGGACCTGAACCGGCAAGCCCCGTAGGTGATGAGTCAAAGGAAAAAGAACCATCCTGATAGCTCTCAATTCCAGAACATTGATAGGCTCGTGGGCTTCCAGGGGTCCCCACAAACCATGAGATTGCAGATCCTCCCAGAAGCCCCCCCATCCTGAAAGGCTGGCATCCGTGGTGACCACCTCCCAATGAGGGGTCTGAAAAGATCTGCCCTTCAACAGATTGGCTGAGTTCAGCTACCACCGAAGTGAGCGGCGAACCCGGGGAGACATCAGAAAGGATTGATCCAGCGACAGAGGAGACCTGTCCCAGACAGCCAATAGATGGAGCTGTAGCGTCCTTGTGTGAAACTGAGCAAAGGGGACTGCCTCGAAGGAGGCTACCATCAATCCCACCAGTCTCATCCCTAGCCGGATAGTCGGACGAGGAATGGACATGAGCAACCGAATCAAAACCTTGGATTGAGGAAGGAAAACTCAGGCCTGAGCTGTATCCAAAGACATTGCCAGAAAGGACACTATCCTGGACGGGTAAAGGGAGGACTTGGGGTAGCAGATCACCCAACCGAACCTCTCCAGAGTGGATAATACCGTCGTGGTGCCCAATTTCGCTTGGTTGAATGACAATGCCAAGATGAGGAGATTGTTCAGATATGGCACTATACGAATTCCCTGCGCTCAGAGGAGAGCCATCACCCCAGCGAGCACCTTGGTGAAAACCCTTGGAGCTGTGGTGAGACCAAAAAGAAAAAACCACAAACTGAAAGTGCCGGTCCTCCACCACGAACCTGAGAATCTCTGGTGCGCGGGAAAAAGCGGAACCTGGAGGTAAGCGTCCTTGATGTCTAAGGACGTCATGAAGTCCCCCTGACAAAGAGAATGGATAGCAGATCGTAGCGTTTCCATGTGAAAATTTTCGCAGCCTGACAAACCTGTTGAGAATCTTCAGATCCAGGATGGGCCAGATAGAGCCATCCTTTCTGGGGACCGTGAACAGATTTGAGTAAAAACCCTGACCCCGGACTGATGGGGGCACTGGACAAATGATCGCTATTTCCAGAAGACTCGATACCGCCTCCCGGAGCCCCTGCGCGGCCAGGGCGTCCGGGGGCACCCGAGACCTGACGAACTCCAGCTTGTAGCCGGAAGACACCACTTCCCGGATCCATCTGTCCAGGACCTCCCGAATCCAGACCTGGGAGAAGTGTTTGGGTTTAGAACCCCCAATTGAATCCTGAACAGGCACGTCCTCTGCCCCTATTCCAGGAATCTCCTCTTGTAGATGAGAAGGTAAAAACCTCTTCCCGCTCTGGAACCATGAAAGGAAGAGGCGAAGGAGGCCGCCCCCCGAAAAGGACGTCGTTGTTACTTGCGTTGAGGTAAGTTACCACCTTTAGCAACAGAGCCCAACTTTTCTCAAAAGAGCCGTAATCCCACAAGGGGAAGAGACGTTATCGACTTCTTTGACCCAAAGTCAGCTGCCCACTGACGCAACCAAACCGAGCGCCTAATGGTCACCAGCAGAGCAGAAGTTCTGCAACACATCAACAAGTTATCATCCAAAGCGGCTAGCACAAAGGACAAAAAACAACTCACGACGTCAAAGTCCTGTGTGGCATGGAGGGCGATTTCATAAACTGGTCCTGTGCCACTCAGGACTCCCTGACCACCGACCTGGTAGTCACCACGAACAGCACTGAGGCGCAAACAGGCCGCATGGCTGACCCAACAGTAGCAAACCGTGACAAGCCGTCTGGTCAATGCGTTTATCCTCACCATCTTTAACAGAGGAACAATCAGGGATATCCAAAACAGCTGAGTTGGACAACCCCAAAATTGGTGCGTCCCACTCGGGAGGGGATGCCCATGCTTAACCGTATCTGAGGAAAAAGGATATCTTCTATCCCAGCTCTGAGGAATGCCTGGAAGCCGAACAGGCCTCCCCCATTCCTTATAAATAATACTATCAAATGCTTTTGGTTAGGGAATTCCAAGCGCAGCTTGGATTCCTAGAAAAAACTCCCTTGTTGTTGAGGAGCCACCTCTGGAGGGAAAATAGCCAGAATCTCAAACCTCTGAGCTAGAACGTTAGGAGTATCCGAGGAATTCCTAAAGCCCCGCTCGGTATCAGTGCCAACAAATTGCTGATCCTCTGAATTATCCGATTCCTCCAATAACTCCCCTTCCTCTAGTGGGGAGTAATCGGACCAATCCAGAAAAAATCCTCATCATCACAATCGACTGCCGGTGCAGCAGGTGACAAATGCTTTCTTATAGCCGAGGCCCTATTGGTAACCGCGGTAGAAAATAATTTTTTCAGATTGGCCAATCTGGCACACACATCAGATTGCGACTCCCGTCCCATGCTAACATCACATGGGGCATGGGTCAAGGCGGGAGGGGGAGGGGATGAAGCCGGCGGTGCTGACCCAGACGCCTGGGGTCCTGACTGCCGTGTAATATTCTGCAGTGCACAAGTATACAAGGAAAAACATCATCCCCAGTTAGGGATACCCCACAACCCATACACTTCCGGGATTGCCCCGAGGGGAGCCCGGTATCCGGGGATGCCTCCATACGGTGAACTTATAGGTAGTCGCAATGACCGAGGGAATTACGCATATAAGCAACCCGGGATGCCCTTTTCAATGTCCCCAGTGGGAGGATTTAAGGAAAAACCAATTAGAAATCAGGGACCCTAGGACCTGGAGAAACCTTAACCCCAATGTAGGTGCACTAACATGCAATGTATTGAAGATAAATAAAAGCACATATATATATATATATATATATATATATATATATATATATAAGCAAATAAGGGGCCAACAAGGCCACTCACGGATTGGAATGGCGCCCACACGCCACGATGCTGAAGAGATGGAAGAGAAGATACGAAGGGGGGCGTGGTCAGCGCGGATCCCGCTTCTGCTAAACTCGCCCCCCTTCCACCTGCAAAACCGCTAACCGGAGCCAGACAGGCTCCACAGTGGCGCCAGTCTCACGGGGGGGGGGGGCGCAGCGACGCGCCTAACGCTCGGCCGCGCCCCCGGTGTCCGCTCATGAGGGGAGAAGCGCCCCTCCACCATCACAGCTGGGAGACGCCGCGTCAATAGACGCCGGCGCGTCTCCCAGCAGGCCATGAACCGAGGCTCGCAGCGGTGACTGCCGCACAGGGGCGGGCCGCGGCGTCCCGCTCGAAAGCCCGGCCCCGCCCCCTGCTTCCAGCGCGTGAGGGGAGAAGCTCCCCTCCGCCGCCCACACTGCAGCCGCTTAATAGGCCGGCGCCGCAGCGGTAGTGACGGCCGCGGCGCCGGTTTCAGTAGAAATAAAAGAGCTTAATAGAAATGAAGAGAAGAGGAGGAGGGGCGGGCCGCGGCTTCGCGCCGAACGCCCGGCCCCGCCCCCTACTCCCAGTGCCTGAGGGGAGAAGCTCCCCTCAGCCATGTCACCGAGTGAAACGTGAGGTAAAAGTCTGAAGGATTCCTAAATAATCTCTCTCATGTGGCCATACAATTAAAGTGAAACACACACAAATGCACATAAGAGCTTAATAATAAAAAATAAAGGGCCTAGCACGGAAGAAAATACCCCAGACCCCCCCCCCCCCCTCTGAGGAGAAGGGCATCCGGAGAGGGGAACACCACCTAGGGTGAAATGGCCGAGGGACAGGGCATCCCAAACCGGGGTCACCGACCCGGATAACCGCCTACCCTCTTGTATAGGGTCTCGCGGTGGAGCTTTGCTCCTAAGCACCTAAGGTGCTTTTCTACCTTCACCCGGAACGCAGCCTAAGGCTGGGAGGCATGTGTATGTGGGAAATATAAAGAAATCCGGGCGGAAATAGATAAAAAACGGGCCGGGAGTTATCCCGGCTACCTGAAATCCCCCTATGCAAGGAGGAGACCACATCTTCTGACTTGCTCGCCGTCTGCAGAGATGAAAGACTGGGTAATGAGTGGGAGGTCCCAGGTATTTATGGGACTGGGAGGGGCTTCTTTTTTGCCTGTCATCTCTGCAGTTCGCCCTCTACAGGTCATATTACCCACAGGTTATGAATATCTTGAAGCGGGGTGTGTGACATACTTAGAATATCCTGGGTGTTGGTCCACTTTAAATCCCTGCCCCCCTAGTCTCCTTCTCACCCACCTGTACCCAGTCCCACTGTACCCACAAGCCAAGGAACCCCAGCCCCCAATGCTATAGCCCCCCTATCATGGTTGGGGGCCTCAGCGGGAACGTCTCGGGCCAGCAAAGGGCTGGTAAAATCCAGGGCTGAATTTTGGCCCCAGTCCGCCACTGCTCACCTCTAACTGCTTGTTTGCTGATGCTGCCTGTGGGGAACTGTAGAATTAAAAGGACATTCCAGCTGCCGGGTTAATTTAGCCTTTTTTTCTGCTTGGCCCATGATGGCTGTCAGGGGCGGCATCTTTCATTTCCCAGCACTTTGTATTCCCTGATCAACCCCATAGAACTTGCTTTCTTCTGCTCATTTATTCAGGATTCCCAAAACAAATTGACTTTTGAAGGACTATACAACTGTCTGCCCAGAGAATGCAGTTGTCTGGGGGAGATTACATGGGGCTAAACAGCAGGATATATGGAAGCAGCAAGCACAAGTTGCCCGTGACTAGGCCTGCAGGGTCACCCTTGAACCTTCAGCAATCAGGATGCCCTTCCCCTTGCCTCAGACCAACATGAGTGACCAAAATTGTAATTTTATGGATTGTTTTAATGGTCCTTAAAGGGAAAATCCAATTCCAATTTTAAATTTTTTGTACCAATAGGACGTCCTGGAGGTACTGAGCTTATCTAGTATTTTTTAAATTTTTATTTAGAAAATGTGTGTTTCATGGAAGCAGTTTTCACTATCTACAAACTGTTGCTATTGGCAAACACCAAGGGGGTTATTTAAGAACAGCTAGTGCCAGGTAATGCTAGCTAGCGACACGTAGCGTCTGGTGAACGCTGGACGCTGTACATAAAAGCACGATTAAGAAAGCAAATCTGTTGAGCGCCTCTAACAGCGCCATGTAGCATCTCATGTATTATTACAGGCGGCTCAGTGTTTAGCGCCAGCGCTCTAGGGTCAAGAGTCACGTATTACCTTTCGCTCAGTGTCTCTCTCCCATACATTTCAATGGGGTTTCACTTGTTGGTGTTTAAATAGCGTTTTGGGCAATAAAAATAAATTTTTTTTGGCTCAAATCATTGTGTGACCTCTTTTTTTATATATATTTTTATGCAGAATTGTATGTGCAGGTCTGGCACTGTCATTGTCACAAAAACATTGTGTTAAAACAATGTCATTCCATGTGGTTTCGCTTTGTTACTGGTGGATATGTGTTCAAAATCAGACTTTGATCACACAGTGTCTGGCGCTCTGTGCTACAGCGCACCATCTTTATAGCGCCGACGCTGTGTGTGTGTAGTTCTTTCTTAAATATGGTGTGGAGCACTGAGTGCCGGACACACTGAGCTGGCGCTACCTCTTGCTCACTGCAGCGCTGTACTGGTGTTAGATGTGGTGTTGTCTTTGACCTTAGGACACCACCTAGCGTTCTCCATTGGCTCTGCAGTGAATCAGGAACAGAGCTTCTACAGTGCCCACCACACATCAAATTCATCAATGCCGGCCAGGATACTACAGCGACTGCTACGCTAGGTTACAGCGCCTGATACCTGCTTACAGCGTCTACTAGCGGTCACTCTAAGCGCTGCTATACAGATACTCACCTGGCAATACGTACACCTGTACACAAAGACTTACAAGAGAGAAGTGAGCCCTACACACACAGAACACGGCTGCTATGGCTACTGCTGAGGGGTGGGAGCTCACTCAGCCTTACTCATATGCCCAGCTTCAGTGTTGTAGTAAAAATACTATGGGGGTTATTTAAGAAGGGATAGCGCCAGGTAGCGCCTCGTAGCGGGAGGCAGCATCTGGTGAGCGCTGGGTGCTGTAGGCAAAACCACATTTAAGAAATCGAATCTGGTGAGCACCTCTAACAGCGCCATGTAGCGTCACATGTATTATTACAGGCGGCTCAGTGTATAGCGCCGGCGCTCTAGCTTCCAGAGCACCATGTAGTACCTGTCGCTCTGAATGGTCTTTCATTAGTTGTGTATAAATAGTGTGTTTGACAATTATAATTTTTTTTTTTTTGCTCAAATCATTGTGTGATCTCTCCTGGCTGCAAACAAACAATTTTAGAATATTTTTTTGACTTTTAATATTTTTATGCAAAATTGTCATTACAGGTCTGCCACTAAAGTGTTAAAGTGGACCAACACCCAGGATTTTGACTATCCTGGGTCTTGGTCCACTTCGGTGGGGCATCCCCGATCAGGGTGCCCCGCTGTGTGAAACCCCCCGAAAAACTCACCTCTCCCCGCTCCCAGCGGCGACGGACAAGCCGCGGACAAGCGGCTCCTCCGCCTCCCGTCGCACGCCTAGAGGGGCGCGAGGGAGGGAGTTTGGGGTGTTTGGGGGGGTTTCACCCCGCGGGACATCCGAGATCGGGAGGGGAGGTGATCGGCCCGGGAATCTTATAGATTCCCGGGCCGATCACCCGTGGGTGTTGGTCCACTTTAATGTCACAATGTTAAAACAATGTCATTCCATGTGTTTTTGCTTTGTTACTGGTGGATATGTGTTCAAAAACAGACTTTGATCACACAGTGCCTGGTGCTCTATGCTATATCGACCAGCTTTAGAGTGCCAATGCTGTGTGTGTGTCCTTTTTTCGATAAGTATGGTGTGGAGCGCCGAGTGCTGGTCGCACTGAGATGGTGCTACCTTTCGCTCCTGGTGTTACTGGTGTTAGAGTGCCCAACATACATCACATTCATCATTGCCAGCCAGGTTACTACAGCGACTGAGCCGCTCTGTTACAGAGCCCAATACCCACTTACAGCGTCTACTAGCGGTCGCTCTAAGCGCTGCTATACTGGCGCTCATCTGCCGATACCTGGCGTTAGTAGTGAATCAGCCTCGTTGACAACATCATTTTGGCACAAAAATATACTAATTTATATATATATATATATATATATATATATATATATATATATATATCACTATATATATATATATATATATATATATATATATATATATATCCATATAATAAACACAATATATATATAGCTTTTCTGCCTCTTTAATGCTATTTTCCATTGCTCCTATATTTGTATGAATGAATGCCATTGTGTTCTGTAGCAGAAGTCTATAGATCATGTGCTATGGATCGTTGTATGTTACCATCTGTATAAATGCACTGGGAGATGAAAAGTCCAGATTACATGACAGCGTACCATGTCAATGAATAATTTCTGCACCTCTGTGAATACATTCCATCTTAATTCACTTTCCAGAAGCATTTACCCATCCCTTCATGTGGAACTAAACTTGGAACAATATTTTGATCTGTTGCTCCGTGAATGTCAGTACAGCTTTGCTCACACAGAAAATCATTTTAAATATGATTCCTGCACGCTGTTATATATGCCGGCTTAATGTGGCACAACACTCACTGATATTACGCTGGCTAGCGTCATCTTAAAGGGGCTATTTCAAGGGCAACTTCACTATATAAGTCAGAATGTTGGAATTATACTTACCTAGTCACTTAACCTACGCTGTTGAAGATCGTGACAGCAAGCCTTGCTCTTTTTGGTAGCTGGGATGACAGAAATTCAAGAAAAGGAAGTTTGTAGAGTAGTAAGGAGAAATGTAGTTTAAAATAAGATATATGTATAGGCATAAGTGATAGTCCTATGGCTGGAGAGATGCTTGGCTAGAATAGATCACGCCTTTGTACCTCATTTTTTCTACCACTAGAATTTCTATTCTGATTCAGGTCTGTCCATGTCCACAATGATAAATGGCTGCGGCATTCCAACAATGAAGCCACTAGGACATAAAACTTTCTGCTCTGGGGCAATTACATATAGGCCTTTATTTAAAAAGGGATAGCGTCAGGTAGCGCCTGGTTAATGAGAGGTAGCGACTGGTCAACGCCGGACACGGCACGCAATTCCACATTTATCAAGCAGAATCTGTTGAGCGACTGGGATAGCGCCATGTAGCGTCTGATTCATCATTTTTACAGCCTCAGCGAACAGCGCCAGCGTTCAGCCTTGCACAGCGCCAGGTATGACCTCTCGCTACCTGGCGCTCTCCCATACATTTCAATGGTCGATCCTTTTCTCTTTAAACGGGTTTTTTTTTTTTTTCAAGAAAATCACAAATAATTCTTTGACCTCTTCTGGCATTGAATAAGCAGTTTTTTCATAATTTTTCATTTTTTATATATTTCCTAAGAAATGACATTACAGGTCTGCCATTAAAGTGTTCATGTTACAATGTTGTTACAATGTAATTCCATATGTTTTCGCTTTGTTACTAGTGGATAGATGCTTGAAAACAGACTTTAAACACACCGCCTCCTGCGCTCTGGGCTACAAACAACTATTTTTCAGCGCCAGAGATTTTTGCAGCTGTTTTTTTGCTGAATGTTGTGCGAGTCGGTCGCTATGAGCAGTCGCTAACATGCGCTCCCATACAGCGCTGTACTGGTCAAATAGCGACTCCTCACAATGTATTCAACATTACTGAACAGCGACTGAGTCGCTATAAAGTAGCGACTCACGGCCGAGCACTGCGACTACTAGCGGGCGCTCTGAAAATGCCTGCTACAGACGCTCATCTGTCGCTACCTGCCGCTAATGATGAATCAGCCTGATATTGTCTTCCATTCATTAACAGTTGAAAACAATTCTCAGTAGTAGTATTAGTATTCTCTAGTAGTAAAAAATTCAATTTATAAGAAAAAAGCCTTAGAATGTAATTGTTGCTGAATCACCAGCTAGAAAGACAATAAAAGTCAATAGTCCTTTTTAACACCTAGGTCAAGTAGTGAACTTTTTTACTCTTTTTTACTACAGTATATAGTAAAAAGTGCCATTGACTTTCATTGTCTTCCTAGCTGGTGATTCAGTAACAGTGACATTCTCAGGCTTTTTTCACCTAAGGTGAATTTTTTACTATTATGAAAATTTTTTTCAACTCTTACTGAATCAAGGCCATTGTATTGATATTATTGTATATTACTATACAAGTGCAGTTACTACTAAACAGAATGATTATCAATGTCGGAAATAAGTGCACTCGTTGGGAAACACTTTTTTGACTTATGGTCACGATTCAATAAGAGTTGAAAAAAAATCTCATGGTAATAGAAAATTCACTTTGTGAGAATATTACTGTTGCTGAATCACCAGCTAGGAAGACAATGAAAGTCAGTTTTTATTAATCCTAAGAAGAGTAGAGAACTTTTTACACTGTAGTAAGGGGTGGACGATTTATTAATAGCGGCAGGTAGCGACAGTTGAGCGACTGTAGCGGCATTTTCAGAGCGCCCGCTAGTAGTCGCTGTGCTTGGCCATTGTTCGGTAGTTGATAGCGACTCGGTTTGCCGTAATGTTGAATATTGGGTGAGAAGTCGCTATTTGACAGGTTCCACGCTGTATGGGAGCGCATGATAGCGACTGGCCCTAGCGACCGGCTCCCACCATATTCATTAAAAAATCACGCTCAAAAAATTCTCGCGCTGTGAAATGCATGTTTAAACCCCAGAGCGCTGGCGGCGATGGGTTAAAAGTCGTTTTTTAACCCCCAAACAACCAAATTTTTGAAAACCAAAAAAAACCAAGTTTTTTAAATAATTTAGTAATATGAATACATTAATATTAGACCTGTAATATCAATTCTGTACAATTTTTTTTTTCCCTTAAAAAAATTATCTAAAATGGCAGAAGTGGTCACAGAATTTTTCACATTTAAAAAAAAAAAAGACTAACAATTAATTATTAATATTTAAAGATTGTTCCATTGAAATGCATTGGAGCGCGCCAGGTAGCGAGAGGTGATACCTGTCACTGTTCAAGGTCGGACGCTGGCGCTGTGGGGTGAGGCTGGAATAATGATGAATGATTCGCTATATGGCGCTATCTCAGTCGCTAAGCAGGATTGGCTTGATAAATGTGTGATTGTGGTGGGGAGCCGGCGTTCTCGTGGCGGTCATTACCGGCCGCTCACCAGTCGCTTACCTGTCGCTATTCCTTCATAAATAAGAGCCTTAGGCCCTTATTCATCAAGCGATAGCGCCAGGTAGTGTCTGACGAGCGCCAGGTAGCGGCAGCTAACGGCGACTACCGACTCAAGTACGCCCGGCGGCGGTCACAATGACGCATTTATCAAGCAAAATGAGGCTAGCGCCGGCGAGAGCGACGGCTAGCGCGGCATTCATCATGAAGCCGGCTGGACCGAACAGCGCCGCTGCAAATTCCTTCACAGCGACACGTATTACCTGGCGCTACCTGCCGCTCTCCCATACATTTCAATGGCAGACGCTGCAATGATTGTTTTTAGTGGTTTTGGGGTTTTTTGCTTTGGGACAAAATTCAACACATGTTTATATTGATATGTTTTATTAATCTAGCTGGTTATTTATCTTTTTTTTTTTTTTTTTTATTTTTCACAATGTAATGTTGTGAGTGACATGGGAATTGCATCTCCTCCACCCAAACTCATTGGCCTCAAAATCGCTGGTTTTCCACACAAACGGGGCTTGTCAAGCTATTTTGTAGCCTGTCAGGTTGGGCGGTCACGTTCGCTCTTAGAAATTGTCAGCGCCCAAGCTATTCGGCAGCCCTGTCCTTGATGAATCTGTGTTGGTCAGTGTTTGTGCAGTCGCTGTTTGAATTCGCTATGTGGCGGCGCGAGCGTCGCTGTGCCTCGGTGCGCTGCGTTGTGCGGCGCTGTGCTGTTCATACATGTGCCCTTCTGCCATTTGCAAGGAATTCACTTCCCGCGACCCCAGTCGTTGTTAATGAATACACTGTAGTTGTGAGCGTGCCTGGCCCCATATTGCAGGATTAACATTCAGTCGTACCAGCTCATAACAACCCGTTATGCATTCTCATGTGTGCCACATTTTCAGGTAGTTGTCTAGTTAGATTGTGTGATGACTTTGTGAAGCAATAAGATCTGTATATTTAAGCACAACGGTGTATGCTTTAGAAGGACCTATGCATTACAGTATGTAGAATCCCCAGCTAAATCAAGCTAATAATTCGTTGCGCCTTTGCCCCTAGCTTGTTTTTCAGCGTCATTTTAATGTTTTTCCGCCACTTAGCTTGCACATAGCTGATATTAGCTTGTCCCTGCTGCGCGCATTTTTTTTTTTGAATTTTGAAGCACAGTTGCTTGCGTCATATCCGGTTCCGGGATCCTCCTTTGCGTTTCAACGCCACCTTAAGGTAAAACTGTCTTGCGCTTATGCCAATAGCTTGTTTTTCAGCGTCATTTTAATGTTTTTCCGCCACTTAGCTTGCACATAGCTGATATTAGCTTGTCCCTGCTGCACGCATGTTTTTTTTTTAAGTTTTGCAGCACAGTTGCTTGCGTCATATCCGGTTCCTGGATCCTCCTTTGCGTTTCAACGCCACCTTAAGGTAAAACTGTCTTGCGCTTATGCCACTAGCTTGTTTTCAAGCGTCATTTTAGTTTTTCCGCCACTTAGCTTGCACATAGCTGAGAATAGCTTGTTGCTGGGGCGCGGTGCGTATTTTTGTTATGTTTTGTTTTTTATTTGTCTCATGTCGCTAGCGTCATTTCCGGTTCCTGTTTCCTCCTTAGCGTTTCCAATATGGCTCCCAAACGGCGAGTAATGCGCCTCCCCAGCTCCTCCTCAGATTCCGGACCCACCACCCCTCCCCCACATCCCCCACCTACCTCACCTTCCCCAAATACCACCCCTCCCACCCATTCCCCTCCTGGGCCCAAGAAACAAAGGCGCACCCGGGTGGATAGCCGTGTAAATGGCCAGGTTGTGAAAGTGAGTATTTTAGTTATGTATTTTTAGCTTAAAAATTGATAAACACACAGGGGGGATAGGGGCAGAATTTTTATTGTTTTTAGGCCAAAATTTAACACTCCACATGGGGCATCCCCATTGTGGATGTCCTGCTTGGATGGCCCCCCCCCCCCCCCCTGGAGGGCCCTAAAAATTACCTCTGCCCCGTCCCATCTGTGCATGCGTGAGTTGCGGATGCCTATTGCGCTTACCTCTAGCAGGGTGTACCCCTGCGCCATACATATTTTCATTTGGTGTGCAGGCGCACTCCCTGTTAGAGTCAAACGCCACATGCGTACTTTGCCGTGCAGACACAGCTGAGCTGGTATGCACCTCCCAAGGCCCTTGGATGCGCATACCACACCGGCGTGGAGCGCTGTGTTTGGCTTGCGGAGTGACGTGGGAGTGTCCTCAGCGGTGTATTTGGGCCCTTCAAAGGGGGTTGCAGACAGTGGGCCACCCACAATAGTTGTGGCCCACAAAAGTGCACCCAAACCCAGAATAATGTAAATCCTGGGTGTGGGTCCACTTTGATCTTGTCTCTGTATAACTGTTTATGACATTGTTCTGAGGTCATGTATTTTTTTTTTTTTTTTTTTTTTTCCTAGGACTTCTGCCTGGCCGAATACGACTATGCCCGAGGAGCGAAAAAACGCCTTGCCATGGAGGTGAAGGCCACTGTGTCCCGGCGCTTCCAGACCGACCTGACCATCCGGGCGATTCAACAAAAATGGTCTGATTTTAAGCGCCGGGACCCAGAAGGCGTGTACCGCCTATATGATGCCTACGCATCAGGTAAGTTAAAGCTTATGTTCTTTTTTGCCTTTGTGCAGAATCATCTGCTAAGCTGTGTCCTTTTTTGCTCTTTATATTAATTATTTGCTTTCACCCCCTCCACACAGATAAGCGTCCTCCCCTGGGGAAACGTGGGAAGGGATTCCTCCCCCGAACCAGGCAGGCGGACTCGGGGGAGTCATCGGGGGAGGGTCCCTCCCGCGGGTCCTATTTAGAGGACCCAGGGGAGGAAGGGGATGACGCCCCAGAGGAGTGTGCTGCTGGGGGGCAGGCTGGATCAAGCCTCAGCTCCTCACACTCTGAGTCTGAGGACTCTCACCAGGCAAGGGGCCACTCTCAAGCAGGGAGTGAGAGGGAGGAGGGTGGCCCTTTGCCTGGTGGATCTTCTGAGCAGAGTGTGAGGAGCCGAGGCTCCCCGCCTCCTCCTCAGAGCCCTCCCTGGGCTTCAAGTGGCGCTTCATCCCCTGGTGAGTTTACATGTTTTAATTGTTAGTCTGTGACAGGTTTCATCTGACCATTTGTGCTTAGCCCTTGCAATTCCTCTGTAATTTGCAGGGCATCATATAGGCGGCACCTCCATGGATTTTTGGCGTCAAATCCTCCTCGGGCATAGTCGTGGTAAGTGTATGTTTTAAGCTAGTTCATTTTGGAATTTATGTCATTCCTTAAAGTGGACCCACAAACATTGATGATATTGCTTGGATTATGGCGCCTTCCCTGCCAAATCACATCCCTCACCCAGGGCCCCCCCCCAACCAAACACCACAAACTACTTCCCTCTTTGGGGGTGGCAGAAGCCATTGTCCCTGCCTCCTGTGTGGCACTCGAGATGTGTGTGCGCCTGCGCTCTGTTTCATACTGGCATGCGCGTGCGCACACACTGGCGGAGTGATGTGCGGAAGGCAGGGGCGGTGGCGGACTAAAATTGTGTTGCTCTGCCAAAGTAGACTAATACACTGAATATTCACAATCCTGGGTCTTGGACCACTTTTAACAGACACGTTTCCTGGTCCATTGTCTCAGCTGGTTTGCTAATGTACATTAACATCACAAACCACACTACAGTGCTAGCCAACTGGAAACCAACCCTATGTTTCTGGCCACACCATGATGTGTGCTAGCAATAGTTAATTTACGTGAAGTAGTTAGGGCAAACACATGTTGCACACTGGTAACATTATCCATTAAATAGGTAATGAGTCATTTACATTGCAATGTAAAGGTTAGTGCCAGATTTTCATAATGGATACATGTGGCAACCATAAACACTTCACATTAACTAATGGGCCAGGAATATAGCAAATATCGTTTAACATGTATGTAAAGAAGTGTTTGTTTTTGGAGGTAAGACTCAATAACCAGATTGATGTCCAAACTTCGGGTGTCATAGCTCCACTAAATGTTGTTTTGTATTTTGATTTTTTATGGACAGATGTCGCTACGCAGACGGAGGCAGAATTCCTCCTCCCCACACCAGCTCCAGGGACGGCCAGCAGCATGGGCCACCGCCACAGCTGCGATGGTGAGTACATCCAAATTAATATGGGTAAATACTTTGTAAACATTTCTCTTCTAGTTACATTTGTAGAAATTTGTAATTTACCAATGTGTGAATATCACACACATCTAGGTTAAATGTGTTTGGTCAATAATCCAACATGCCAGTCACCATCCTTGATAGTTGCCTCACATTCTTGTTACGGACACATACGGACTATTTGTGGCGTATAGACAACCAAATGGGGCTGATTAGGTGTTTACCCATAACATTATAGGGCAAACTTCCATCATCCTTAGGCACTGATGTTTGGCTTGGACTAAAGACATAAATGTCCTTACTTGGCCATAAACATTATTACATTTGCAAGAGTTAACCTGGCCCAACACCAAGGGTGTTTAATGTGCATTAAACATTTAATTTGCCAACAACTAACAACTAACACCCCGCGGAACATACGATAAGTGCAGGTACCGCGGGTCCAACCCACCAAGCAAACCCCTAATTATCGGAACTTATCTTCCGCTGGCTCCAGCGCAACACTCCAGACGTGCATTTTTCCCCCCTGGGCCTCTGTGAATGGCCGCCGGGTCCCCATGAGCAGCCAGAGAGTGACATGCGTGAAGAGGGGGTGGAAGAGGAGTGTACATTCCTGTTCCCTGCATAGACGTTAGCGTGCGTTTTTTGTGCCAAGCACGTTGGAGCATGGAGAGGTGAGTGGCTATGGATTACTGTGTGTATACACACATCAGGGGAAAAACAGATCTGTGAGCAACAACAAAGTGGGCCAAAACCCATGATAAACTATATTGTGGGTGTTGGTCCACTTTAAGAGTAAAGGTATGTGGTCCTAACATGTTTTCAAGCCAATATTAAAACTTTAATTTAAAATGTTAGGGGCACATTGTTCACCAATGTTAATGTGAGTGTTAGCAAGTTAGAAACACTGACATTACATTGCTACATCTGTGTATGTTGAGTTCCCAATCAAATTCTAATATATTATTTTTAATCACATCTCTACAGCTTGTATACGCCAGCATCGCAGACTGTGGCGGGCCTTCCAACAGATGAAAGGGATGCTGCTGGCCATGAAGAGGCGTCGGAGACATTAGGGTGGGGGGGATGGCTGCCCTGGCCATGTTTTAGTGGCTTTGTTGGCCTATGTTGGCCGTGTTGGCCCAATTTGTAGAAATACATTTATATTTACCAATAACTGTGTTGTTCCTTGACCAGCATAGGTTTAGATTCCAAAAAACCATTATGTCTAAAATTAGGCAGCCATTTTGAGCCAGTACATGTTTACACCATAGTAAGCAATGTTAACTAATGTGGCACATAAATGGTGGCATAATATTAGAGATGATTGAGCAAATCAGCCATGACTGTGTATTTAGCTTTCACATGTATGGATAAACACAAATTAGAGGTGGTTTTCAAAAATATATTTACATAAATAATAAGAAAAAGGTTTACAAATTAATATTCTTGGCTGGGTGGCCGGGGAGGTTGGGAGTCATTGCTAGGGGCGGTGTTGGGGGACAACAGTGCAGTAAAAAATATAGACTGCTGTTGTATGAGCTGTTGTAGCAACAACAAAGTTTGGTCCTGCCGCTGTATTGCTTCTGCCTGGCGCTGTATTGCTTCTTCCTGGCGCTGTACAGATTGCTCGATAACATTTGCAAGGCGACCAAGGTCCTGGTTCTGTTGTAGGTTTTGCCGTAACTGGTCCACCTGGCGCTGCAGGGCCTCATTTTGTTGCTGACACATCAGCACCTGATTTTCCAACGCCGCAATGCGCTCATTAGTTCCATCACGCGGCTGTTGGCGACTGTAGTCCTCCAGCATCCGGACCCCTAGTTGGTAGAAATCGGCACTGGTTGGTGCCACACCTCCTCTTGCTGTGGTTGGAGGCTAAACAAATAGTAAACCACATTTTAGTCAAACGGAACAAATGCAGTTATGCCCCTCCAAAAAGTTACCATAAACACTCACTAGACAACTTACCCTTGTCTGAGCCTCTGAAGCTTGGCCACATGGGACTTGGGAAGAGGTCCCAGCTTGGGGTTCTGGTTCCGCCTCCTGCCAAAACAACAATGAAAGGAAATGTTACATGTTGCTTCTTCCACTACCCACGAATATGCCAATGGGTTTCGAGGTCGTCTACATCAGCCATGTTACCTGCGTGTCCTCCGGCACAGGTAGGCTCGAGGTATCGCTGCCAGAGAGTCGCAATTCAACATCCGAGATGTCGGGCAAGTTGGCATATGCTAAACAGGAAAATCAGGTTAGTAGGTCTGTGGGCCAAACTCTAATGTAACCTGGTTAGGCTATCGAGGCCATACCTCTAAAAAGTTTAAAAATACACACTAGACCAAAGGTCTCGGTTAAACTCAGATTGTTAACATGTATGTTACAGGACTAAGACGCACTAATTTCTGCAAATCTCATCATAAACATTGCTTAAGTTAAACATACCACCAATATCCCAGATGTCTGGAGTGGGGTCCTCACTCGAGCTTGGACCTTGAAAATACATGTGGACACACAAGTTGCCAGAAGCAAGTGGCACAACATTAGAGCCAAAATACAGACTAGAGCAAGGCAAAACCACTTACCCTCATCTCTGGCAGCTGGAACTTGAGGGGCCCTTTCTGGACAGCCACTTCCGATATTCGGGTCAACTAAAAAAAAAAAAAATGTCTCTAAATAATCAGCAAACTACTACAGGGAATGTTTGGCTAAAAATATGTCCGCAAATATACATTGCTATCACTCAAATAACTAAGAGACTGACCCTGGGGAGGCAACCAGCACTCCCAAGAGGCATCTTCAAGTTTACCAAGCAAACATGTAGCTTAGTAGACTAACCAAATTGAACCAGTGTAACCTAAACAGCAGAAAGGATACATTATGTATTGCTCTACACACCAACAGGGTCCTGTTGACCGGCAACATCGGAAGTGGGGTCCAAAGATGAACCAGTCACTTGGCCTACCAAGAAAAAAGACAAATGAGACACATGCACTTGAGTCAAAGTGGATCAAGCAAGGTGAACACATGCACTTACCGACATCCAAAGAGTAGGTGGGATCCGGAGGAGATGCTGGGGCCAAGGGCATGGGAGCTAGGCCAAAATAAAACCAACATTGAGCCATAGCTAATGTGCGTAGCAAAATACAACATGCATTAAGGTGTGTGAGCAGCTCTTTCACTAATATTGACTAATCAAGCCAAGTGTGGCTCACACATTGATATGCCGATATATGGCTACACATCTCTGGCATCCTACATATCTACACATGTTAGGGCCTTGTTAGTTACTTGCTGTGAGTGTTACAGTGGGCGTGCAATTAGGGCGCACGCACATATTATTAATAGTCAACAGGGCAAACCTTTATTGTTTGAGCTGCTCCCACACCCATTTGTTTTGAAAAAAACCAGCAAACAAATTATGGGTAAATACCTTCAATGGCAGACTGGGGTAGCCTTGAGGTTGCTGGAAGGGCAGGAGCTTGGGTGTCCGGAGCCACATCCCGGACAGCAGCATGTGCACCTATGCATAAAGCAACAGACAGAAAAGTTACAAATGTTTGAGCTATAATGTAATACTTCACAGGTCCTACAGTTAGTTGGTCAGAATGTAAAAATGCTAATCACAGACATTAACATTAGGTTATTGTAAAAGCCAGAAAATATGTACCTTCAGCCCAACCGGTGGTGTCATCCCCAGGATCCACACCCTGCAGCCGAGCCAGTGGGATTTTGGCCTTCAGCATCTCCTCATACGGCCTGTAGGTACTCTTTGGAGCCTGGATGAACCCACTGTCCACATCAAGATCGTGATTCATCTTTTTCATAAGGGCCCCTCGCAAAGTGTAGAAGCGTTTCCTGCAGGATGGGCCACTACGTGGGTGTTGAGCTGTGCTACTAAGCTCCACACCAATGGCATCCCACAGTTTGCTTCTTTCTTGTTTGCCTATGGACTTGCTTTGGGAGCCAAATATCAGCTCCCATTTCGCAAGTGTCAGGCGCACAAGATGATTATTCTCAGCCAAATTAAATTCAGGCTCCCTCTTGGCACCTGGGCGCTTAGCCTGGGGTGCTGCCCCACCTTCAGGCTGTGCCCTTTTCCGTAAGGGAGGTCTGCGCACAGCACCCACCAAACTCCTACTCGGGCCTGCTGTGGCCGGCAGATGTCCTGTATTTGGCTCCATCCTGTAGCTGCACACACACACAAATCAACACCCCACAAGCACGCATGCACACTACAGAATGGCATCGCAATCTCTTAGGCTTGGGCAGGTTTTATGTGCTCTAACAGCCAATCCAAAAGCAGCCCACTTAATTGATTCACACATACAGCCCAGTTCCTTCTAGGCACACCTCCACTGCACTGACAGAAGCATGTGTGTTAGCCAATTAACTCATTACAGACCTCATTAAACAAACAACACACACCCAAATCCAACAATGGACTGATGTATCTGCAACCCTTGTGACATGTGCTTAGCCTAACGGCTATTTAAAAAAACAACAGCTTCACTTTCATTGGTCCCCACCTGATTTTTGGCCCATGTCCGTTAATGCACGCAAGTTACGGCTCAAGTACGCTAGTAGCGCTACTAGCGTGCGCGTGCGCACTCTGTTTTACGCACACCTGGGTCGGCTAATTGGCGCCCGGAAATGGCAGAGCGACGCAAAAGGCGGCAAAGCGGACCTGTCACTTTAGAAAATGAAGTATAAAAGGAAGGAATGTTCTAGCTTCTGCTATTCTTACACTGTGGCAAAGGCTGTGGTGTGGTGCTGTGCTCGCTTCCCTTAGCTCATTTGAGCCTCTGTCTGGTTTCTGTCCTCACTCTCTGTGGCTTGTTGGGTGATTTCTGACATCAGTGCTGTTTCTTTAGGAGCTTGGTTTGGGTGGCATCTGCAAATATTGTGTAGCATACAGCAAGTGAGGCTTGATTTTGGGGCCTTTTGTGGGCTGTGCAGCAACTCCCCTCTTGGTTGTGCTTAACTTAGAAAGCTGGTTTTCAGCAGGCTGGTGGTTTGGACCACTATAGTTCTGGTTTTGTGGTGAGCTGCATTGTAGCGGGTGTGTGTGTAGTGTGATTGTTTGTGTGTGTGTTGTGTGTTAGTGTTTTTTTTTGTTTATTTTTGTTTTTGTATATATCTTTAGTGTGTGTGATGGATAAGAGGGTGATGTATGGTGTCTGGGTGGATGGATGTATGTGTATGCTGAAAGAGCAGGAGGAAAGGGAGCGGGGTGTTGTGAGGCTTAGGGCACCCCGCTCCTTTGCAATCCGCCTTTCAGTATGGGACTTAAGTGACGAGCAGATCAGGAGCCGCTTCCGTCTGAATCGTGCTGCACTACAGTCCCTATATGATCAGATTAAGACCAAAATCGAGCCATCCACCAAACGCACTCACTCCATTCCAGGCATAGTACGCCTGTGTGCCACTCTTAATGTTTTGGCACGAGGGACCTTCCAGGCAACCTCAGCCCTCCTCAGCGGGATAAGCCAGGCTACTATGAGCCGCATCCTAATCCAGGTAGTTCTGGCAATTTGTGATTTAATCCCAATTTACATCAAGTTTCCTGAGGATGAGGAAGAGGTTGCCAAAATAAAACATGCTTTCTATCTGATGGGAGGGATCCCGAATGTGCTAGGGTGCGTTGATGGTACACATATCCCTTTCCGCCCTCCCCGTGCACAGGAGCTGTCCTACAGAAACAGGAAGCAGTTCCATTCATTTAATATCATGGTGGTCTGTGACCCAGACATGAGGCTGCGGGCGGTGAGATCGGGGTTCCCCGGCTCATGCCACGATTCTTACGTCTTGCAGCGGACAGTCCTGTGCCGGAAGTTTGATAACAACGAAATGCCAGCTGGCTGGCTACTGGGTAATAAATTAACCATGTCTATGTATTTTGCTAATATGTGGCCTAGTAAGGCAATTTTAACCAAACTACCACCAAAAAACATGTACTAGTACTAATTGCTGTCTCTCTCCTTGTGTTTTTTCTACAGCGGACAAGGGATATGGGCAGAGAACGTGGGTCATGACTCCGGTCAGGAACCCACGGACCTCTGCCCATGAACGCTACAATGCAGCGCATCGCAAGACCAGAAGCATTGTGGAAAGAACCATCGGCCTGCTGAAAGCACGCTTTCTCTGTTTGGCACGGCCAGGAGGAGAGATGCTCTACAGCCCACAGAAGGTTTCCAAAATCATCCTTGCCTGCTGTGTGTTACACAATATCTGTATATGCCACCGAATCCAAGCCCCCGAGGAGACAGCACTGGTGCCAGAAATCCCCAACCTGCCCGCAGATAGAAGTGAGGACACCCAGACTGGCGATGAGCTAAGGGAAAGGCTGATCACTTCTTATTTTGCGGTAAGCTAACTACCCTTCACTCTAATGCAAGTACTGCACTACTGTTTAAATGTATTTGACCTCCCATCCAAAAGAGCAAACAAACGCACTAAGGGGGGTTTAAGATGACCCAAACCACTCTAAGGGGGGGTGTAAGATGACCCAAACCACTCTAAGGGGGGTTTAAGATGAACAAAACCACTCTAAGGGGGGTTTAAGATGACCCAAACCACTCTAAGGGGGGGTGTAAGATGACCCAAACCACTCTAAGGGGGGTTTAAGATGACCCAAACCACTCTAAGGGGGGGTGTAAGATGACCCAAACCACTCTAAGGGGGGTTTAAGATGACCCAAACCACTCTAAGGGGGGTTTAAGATGACCCAAACCACTCTAAGGGGGGGTGTAAGATGACCCAAACCACTCTAAGGGGGGTTTAAGATGAACAAAACCACTCTAAGGGGGGTTTAAGATGACCCAAACCACTCTAAGGGGGGGTGTAAGATGACCCAAACCACTCTAAGGGGGGTTTAAGATGAACAAAACCACTCTAAGGGGGGTTTAAGATGACCCAAACCACTCTAAGGGGGGGTGTAAGATGACCCAAACCACTCTAAGGGGGGTTTAAGATGACCCAAACCACTCTAAGGGGGGGTGTAAGATGACCCAAACCACTCTAAGGGGGGTTTAAGATGACCCAAACCACTCTAAGGGGGGTTTAAGATGACCAAAACCACTCTAAGGGGGGGTGTAAGATGACCCAAACCACTCTAAGGGGGGTGTAAGACGCCAATGTTGGTTATCAAGTTATGCATTTTTTTTAAAGAAAACACAAAACAACTATAAAGATATATACTAACTGCACTTTTCTTATTTTTTCAGGCACAAAGAGATGCACCATGATCCCTAAATTCCTTTTCCAACCCTTTCCTGGACTTTACTTTTCTTTTGAATTTCTGCTGGACTTTTCATTTTCTATTTCATTTCTGTTTTATTATTAATTTTTGGTTAGAGTAAAAATAAAAAAAAATATATATATATACATGTGGCTATGTGTTTAATTCTGTTGTAAGTTTCCTTTTCATTCTAATTCCTATTTTCATTTTCCTTTTTTTTCTCTGTTCTGTTTTTATTTTCCTTTTCTATTTTCCTTTTCTTTCTCTGTTCTGTTTTTATTTTCCTTTTCTATTTTCCTTTTCTTTCTCTGTTCTGTTTTTATTTTCCTTTTCTTTCTCTGTTCTGTTTTTATTTTCCTTTTCTATTTTCCTTTTCTTTCTCTGTTCTGTTTTTATTTTCCTTTTCTTTCTCTGTTCTGTTTTTATTTTCCTTTTCTTTCTCTGTTCTGTTTTTATTTTCCTTTTCTATTTTCCTTTTCTTTCTCTGTTCTGTTTTTATTTTCCTTTTCTTTCTCTGTTCTGTTTTTATTTTCCTTTTCTATTTTCCTTTTCTTTCTCTGTTCTGTTTTTATTTTCCTTTTCTTTCTCTGTTCTGTTTTTATTTTCCTTTTCTTTCTCTGTTCTGTTTTTATTTTCCTTTTCTTTCTCTGTTCTGTTTTTATTTTCCTTTTCTTTCTCTGTTCTGTTTTTATTTTCCTTTTCTTTCTCATTGGTGGTTTAATTGTATTTCCTTTTTATGTAACAAATAAAAAAAAAAAAAAATTGTGGCTATGTGTTTAATTATGTTTTATTTTCCATTTATATTCGAAGATCTGGTAGAATTTAATTTCCTTTTCAACACAAAATAAAAATTTTTTAAATTTTAAAACAAATGTGGCAATGTGTTTTATTCAGAAGGTACTGGATGGCCAGGACACAGCAAAGCTAACAGGCGCTGTGTAGAATAGCGTGGTCACACTGACTGACAGCGCCTACAAAGCTGAGGGCCAACATCATATTCAGCAATGTAGGCGTTGTTCGCAACAACGCCAGGTAGCGACTGAGGAGGCCTGCTATAGCGAATCGCTAACGCCCGCGGCTGACGCTAGCGGCGCTCATAGCGCCATACTTCAGTCGCTCATCTGTCGCTACCTGGCGCTATTGATGAATCGGCCTCCCCGTCGCTGTCCAGTAATGTTGAATACATTGTGAGGAGTCGCTATTTGACCAGTACAGCGCTGTATGGGAGCGCATGTTAGCGACTGCTCATAGCGACCGACTCACACCACATTCAGCAAAAAAACAGCTGCAAAAATCTCTGGCGCTGAAAAATAGTTGTTTGAAGCCCAGAGCGCAGGAGGCGGTGTGTTTAAAGTGTGTTTTCAAGCATCTATCAACTAGTAACAAAGCGAAAACATATGGAATTACATTTTAACAACATTGTAACATGAACACTTTAATGGCAGACCTGTAATGTCATTTTTGAGGAAATATTTAAAAAATGAAAACATTATGAAAAAACTGCTATTTCAATGCCAGAAGAAGTCACAGAATTATTTGTGATTTTTTTGAAAAAAAAAAAACCTGTTTAAAGAGAAGAAAAGGATCGTCCATTGAAATGTATGGGAGAGCGACAGGTAGCGAGAGGTCATACCTGGCGCTGTGCAAGGCTGAACGCTGGCGCTGTTCGCTGAGGCTGTGAAAATGATGAATCAGACGCTACATGGTGCTATCCCAGTCGCTAAACAGATTCTGCTTGATAAATGTGTAATTGCGTGCCGTGTCCGGCGTTGACCAGTCGCTATCAGTCGCTACCTCTCATTAACCAGCCACTACCTGACGCTATCCCTTCTTAAATAACAGTGGAATTATCCGGGTTTTTGAAATTTATTTTGTTCAACTCTTATTAAATCGTGGCTAATAAATCAAGGCAACTGGACTAGCTGTATTTTTCAGAATGTTACTAATCATCTAACTGGCTTTGTCAATCTGGAGGTATATACTCATCAGCTCTGCGTGTGCAGCTCGTTCATCTCTTGGAAGCCATGTCCTGTAAAATTGCCTGAATCTGCTGCGGCACCACAGGGGATCCCGGCTGACGGCTTTGACACCCAATCACTGCAGTGGTGTGATTTACTAAAGACATCATTTTTTTACCCTAATCAAGCTTGACAGGGAATTTAAAAACCAGAAACGCCCCATAAGGCTGACTGGTAATTGGCGGGGTTAGGGTACGAATGGCTAATTTAGTAAATTAACCTTATTATGTCAAATTAGATTTTCTGTCTTGAAAGTACCTCCGTCTGACTGATTTTAAATTCTTATTCAATGTTTCCAGCAAGCCACTGTTATAAAAAGATGGCATTTATCTTTAATTTACTAAAAAAGAAAGTAGTACAGTATTATATATTTGTATTTATCTGCAGCTGTTTTTTATATGTGCTTTTATTACTGCTGTTAATTCATAAAATACCTACATGCAATGAGGCCTAGTGGATATGTATGTTTATTTTTGTTTTTTTTTAGCTATTTGAAGGAATGGCCCAGGCAATTTTAACCTTTTCTCCCCCACAGCAGAGAGCGTGTCCAGTGTGTGCATGCACAAATAGGCCCTTATTTATGAAGGAATAGCGACAGGTAGCGACTGGTGAGCGGCCGGTAATGACGGGCCCCGCCACGAGAGCGCCGGCTCCCCACTACAATCACACATTTATCAAGCCAATCCTGCTTAGTGACTGAGATAGCGCCATATAGCCACTCATTCATCATTATTCCAGCCTCAGCCCACAGTGCCAGCGTCCGACCTTGAACGGCGACAGGTATGACCTCTCGCTACCTGGCGCTCTCCAATGCATTTCAATGGAACAATCTTTAAATATTCATAATTAATTGTTATTAATGTTTTTTTTTTTTTTTTTTTTAAATGTGAAAAATTCTGTGACCACTTCTGCCATTTTAGATATTTTTTTTAAGGTAAAAAAAATAATAAAAAAAAAGTACAGAATTGATATTACAGGTCTGATATTAATGTATTCATATTACAAAATTATTTTAAAAACTTGTTTTTTTTGGTTTCCAAAAATATGGTGGTTTGGGGGTTAAAAAACTACTTTTAACACATCGCCTCCAGCGCTCTGGGGTTTAAACATGCATTTCACAGCGCGAGAATTTTTTGAGCGTGATTTTTTGATGAATATGGTGGGAGCCGGTCGCTCTGACCAGTCGCTATCATGCGCTCCCATACAGCGCGGAACCTGTCAAATAGCAACTCGGAACCTTGTATTCAACATTACCGCACACCGACTGAGTCGCTGTCAACAACCGAACAACGGCCAAGCACACCGACTACTAGTGGGCGCTGTGAAAATACCGCTACAGTCGCTCAACTGTCGCTACCTGCCGCTATTAATGAATCAGCCTCATATTCTTCAGGAGGTTAGCCACCATTACCTAAAAAATAGGTGGACAAAAGTCCACCATGATACCACAGTCACTGGAGTGCACAACTCT
Source organism: Gastrophryne carolinensis (assembly GCA_027917425.1). NCBI lineage: Eukaryota > Metazoa > Chordata > Amphibia > Anura > Microhylidae > Gastrophryne > Gastrophryne carolinensis. The sequence continues at coordinate 128,322,163 of CM051244.1, read as the reverse complement.
ATTCACTGTAACAGAGGGAGCACAGCAGGAAGCCCTTGCACTTAGGGAGCTGGTGTTGAAGGAGAAAAACATGGAGGCTGATTCATTACTAACACCAGATGAGAGTCTGTATAGCGGCGCTTAGAGCAACCACTAGCAGACGCTGTAAGCATGTATCGGGCTCTGTAACAGAGCGCCCCAGTCGATGTAGTAACCTGGCCGGCATTGATGAATATGATGTGTGTTGGGCGCTCTAAAACCAGTACAGCACTGCAGGGAGCGAGAGGTAGCACCAACTCAGCGCTCCACACCATACTATACCACACCATATCAAAAAAGGACACACACACAGCGTCGGCGCTCTTAATCTGGTCGCTATAGCATAGAGGCCAGACACTGTGGGATTAAAGTCTGTTTTTGAACACATATCCACCCGTAACAAAGCGAAAACACATGGAATGACATTGTTGGAACACTGTGACATTAACACTTTAATGCCAGACCTGTAATGACAATTCTGCATACAAATGTAAAAAAATTCCAAAAGAATTAATTCCAGGCCAGGAGAGATCAAATAATTATTTGAGAGGAAAAAAAAATGTGATCAGTAAAGAGATTAGAAGGAACATCCATTGAAATGTATGACAGGTAATGTCGCTCTGGAAGCTAGAACGTCAGCGCTATAAGCTGAGCTGCCTGGAGGCCGATTCATTAATAGCGCCAGGTAGCGACAGATGAGCGACAGTAGCGTTATTTTCACAGCGCCCGCTAGTATTCGCTGTGCTTGGCCGTTGTTCGGTTGTTGACAGCGACTCAGTCGGTGTGCGGCAATGTTGAATATTGGGTGAGGAGTCGCTGTTTGACAGGTTCCGCGCTGTATGGGAGCGCATGACAGCGAATGGCCATAGCGAACGGCTCCCAGCATATTCATTAACAAATCACACTCAAAAAATTCTTGCGCTGTAAAATGCATGTTTAAACCCCAGAGCGCTGGCGGCGATGGGTTAAAAGTAGTTTTTTAACCCCCAAACAACCATATTTTAG